>VDFB02358134.1:111964343-112319423 GCA_007258455.2 Sequoia sempervirens | reverse complement strand
CTTTCTGCAACAAACTTGTTAGATTTCCAAGAAAACAAGAAAGTTGTGCCCCTCCCACTGCAAGAAACGTGTTAGAAAATCTTTTTAAATTTATCCCTAATCACAGCTAACTCGTTAGAGGAAAGTAAAGCTTTGAGATGTGGGGCGCTTCCGCCTTTCTGGAACAGGCAGAGGGCGCTTCCGCCTTTCTGCAGCAAGGCAGAGGGCGCTTCCGCCTTTCTGCGGCAGAAACAGGGGCGCTTCCGCCTTTCTGCGACCTTTTCCTGCACAATTCTTAGCTAAAACAAGGGTTAAATATAAGAACCCGTTTGTGGGTCCCACCGAGCGTGCCAGAAATGTATACCTTGATATTTCTACTGCTCTAAATGTGCAAAACAACTTAAAAATGCAAGTGATAAAATACCAAAGACACCTCAAGATTAGCCAAAAGAGTGATAAACAATAAGGAAAATGGACTAAATAAAACACAAACGATTTCACCTTCCTTGCTGTTGATTTCTCCTTGATCGGCCCTTGCTTGGAATTGATTGTGTGCTCCTTAGATGATGGATTGAATGACTAAAATGCAAGCTTCAATATGCAAAATGATTAACAAAGATGGTTAAATGATTGAAAAGGCTAGAGGATTCAAATGGACAACATGTAGTTATCAAAAAATGCAAAGTGTTTGGGAAAGCAAATGGGCAGCATGTAGTTGCACAAATCAAAAGTGTTGTGGGAAGGAAAATTAGCAGCATAAGGTTGCTCAAATCCAAAGTCTTCCAAAATGCCCTTGAGGAGGGGGTATTTATAGGAAGATTTGAATTCTCTAGAGAATTCAACGGTCAAGATTGATCCAATAAGGTCAAGATGAAGGGCTATGGTGGGTTGAGAACCCACAAGCCCTCACATCTTGACATGTGGAGGGTGAAGTGGCCAAGGGGATATGAGATGGAGATGAGGTGTCAAGAAGGTACATGAGGTGGAAAAAAGACATGCACCTTGGGGAGTGAGGAGATTTCCACAAGGGATTTCTTGTCCCCAAGTGGGAGTGAAAGAGACATTTGAGGAATTTTGGAATTCCTCAAAAATCTACAAGGGAAAAAGGAAAGGTGGTTGGGGATATAACATTCCTAAGATGATCTAGAGGGGTAAAAGGTGGGCTCCAAAAGGTGGGACTTGGTCACATGTGAAGATTGTGACAAGTCAAGGTTGTCACATGTGGAGATTGTGACAAGTCCAAGGTTCTAGAAGCTTGGAAGGATAGAATGTGAATTAAAAATTCACATATAAAAGAGGGGAATCTAGGAAGAATAAAAATGAATTAAAAATTCCTTGGAGAATGATTAGGCTTAATTAATCAGTAATTAAAGGATAATTAGGGGCTAATTAGGATTAAAAGCCAACTTGCAAAAGTTGGAGGATGTGACACATCCTAATCAAAGATTAGGCATGTGCACATCCTTAATGAAGAAATTAGGAGATGGATTAGGATTAGATGAAAATGACATGTGAGGAATTAAATAAATGTAATATTTATTTAATTTATTTGATGAAAAGAGGGTTAAGGAGGGTAAGGCATTTAATTATTAATTAAATACCTTAGGGATTTAGCAGAATTAAAGATATTAATTAAATAACAGTAATATTATTTAATTAACTTGGATAAGATGATGTTTAGACGAAAAGTGATAAATTTGGATAAATTAAGTGTCCAAATTTGGATGTCTACAGCACCTTCCAAAATCGATAGGGACACTTGAGCAAAGTTTAGAGACTTCATTCATTTTGAGTTTTCTTCCCTCATATTCCTTTCAATAATGGGAAGACAACTTGCATACTTTTGCAATTATATTTCTTCATGAGGTGAGGAATTTTGTTTGACAATATTGGATCATCTTCAATAGTCATTGTCGAGCATATGCCATCACTGTAGGATATTCTACATTGGGGGGCTTGCATGGTCTCTCTTCTTCTTCTCTCTTATGATGGGGAAATTTTACTTACATGCGTTTTTGTTCTTCTGATCTTTTAGAGAGAATATTTATTTTCCCTCATTTGGGGGGAGTTTTTTCCTGCATGGTTTTCTCATCTTCTTTATGAGGTTGCATTGTACTTGGGTACCTTAGTAAGCCTAGTTGTTGGGAACCAATATTTTTTCTCCACCTAAGTTGTGCTTAAGGGGGGTGTTGGTGTAAATTCATCTTTTACCCTCATTTACAAGATCTGTTTTACACTCGTGGATTAATCACTTGCTTAGGTGGTGAGTTGACCTAGTTAGAGAGGTAGTTATCTCTCAAAGTTTGTTATGAATTTTGAATAAACATTTCCCTCTAATTTTGGAATTTAGTTTACTCAAAGTTCATTTATAAACTCATCATTTGAGCAATGTAAGTACATCCTTTTGCCTACAATTTCATGTTAAATTGATATTGGCATTTTTGTTAAGATTTTCTAGCTCCATTTTCAAACCCACTCATGATTACACCCCTTAAGGTTTGACCCTAAATCAACCCCTTTATAATTCATTTCTATATACATGAACTATCTATTTGTAGGTACATGATATTGATTTAAGCACCTACATTTTCATATTATAGAGTATATCCAAATAATCATGAATATTTTGTGTATTTTTGTTACAATTTGTATTATATTTTTGTCTCTATTAATGCCTTTTTTATTTACCAATTGTAATTTCTTAAAATTATTTGATGCTTACTATGTCATTATCGCACATTTCACCATTATCATCCATCTTCATATATTTATTTCATTATCATGCCTCTTCATTAAAATTTTATATTATTATTGCTAGGATTTGGTGTTGTACACCATTGCATAAATTGATTTATTATAATGTTGTAATTATATAATTATTTAGTTTTAATACATATAGGAGGTGTGGTTAGCCACACTAGGTAATTATTTGGGGCCAATTATAAAGTTGTATTATAACACATTTGGATTAATTATTTTATAGGTGGGAGACTTAAGATAATCATTTAATATTTGGGAAAAGATAATTAATAATGAGCAAACTTAGTACCTAATATTAAATGAGGGGTCAATTTTTTTGTGTTCTTATGGTTTTGAGGCACATGGTTTTATCTTACCACTATGTTGTATTTGTGTGAGATTAAGTCTATATAAGTAAACACATATATTTAGTGGTTAAGGTTGGTTGAGTGATCAGTGGATTGTCATAGTATTGAGTCTTTTGAGGAGTGCATAGGTGAATCATGGTATAGGATATATGGATTCATTCTTGGACATGTGGAGGATACATTGGAAGGACTTGATGTTTCAAAGTATTTATTGTAACTCTATAAGTGTATGTATTGGTTTATTGTTGAATAATAGATGTAGTATGGATGTTTTTGGACATGACTTATTCCCTCTTGAGAGTTTTCCTAGGGTATATCTTATGTCTTTGATAATATAAGAAGGGAAGGGCCCTGATCCCGTGGAACATAGCAGATCAAGAAAGGAAACCAAGGTGGGAAACAACACCACCAGCCACACCAAAAAATAGCAAGATCGCAGGCCCAAATTTAACATCAAATCTATAGTCTAGCCCATAATTATCAAAAATAGAAAATTACTACCAACAAAGTTTCATCTATGCAAACCATTGATTAAATCCACAATGTACCAGGTGGTATTCCACCAGATCTTAACGATAATATACAAATAGTCCTAAATATCGAAATTAAACAAAAAACACATCAAAAGTGAGGAAGACAGTAACCCGAGCCATTAGGTGGCCTTTTTTAACAGGTCCCCATACTCTCCTAAGAGGGCCACATACTCGCGCCAATCAAGTGGTATATCTTATGTTATCTTGTGGCTCATCTATTTGATCTATGTAAAATGGCTATTTTGTAAGCTTGCATGCATGTTTTTTCTCTCATAGGTTATTTAAGAAATGAATTAAGCATTATGAGTATTATGCATTTATTTCCTAATAATCATGACATATAGATAACATAGACAAACTCACCAATAGACTATACCCTAGAAATCCTATGTATTTAATAAGTACAAAAATTATAATGTATGGGTTTATTACATCCAAAATATTAGTGACAAAATTCTCTCATATGTAAGTAATTTGTTCATCTTGAACTCAAGGAATTCTATATTGAAAAGTAAAATCATTTACATATGTTTTAGAATTCTTATATGCAATAGATTATTTATGCATGTATTGTTTGATTTTAATTCAGTGATAACCTATATTCTTGGATTGTGCTCATTATATTGGCTAGTTTATATTGTGTTCACACTGTCCATATTAGATTTAATGTCCATCTACATTATTTTGTTGTTTAAATATAAGGGTTCATTGTATTGTCAACATTTCTTGGTTTGCTTCAATTATCTATTTGAGGGTATTTCTAATCCCTTTTTTCCAAAGAAAAATTGTGTTTGAACTTTTTTATTACTTGCATTTATTTTTCATGGATATTGTCGTATGGTTAGCTTAAATGATCAACTAAAAACTAATTTAAAGCAATTAGATCCTAAAACATTTAGAATCTACAAGATAATGATCAAATAAAAGCCATACTCAATAAAATTCATTTAACATTGCCATAAAGAATCAACTAAATCAATGAAACCTAACTCTAAATAATTGAATCAAATGACAAGAAAACCTCTAATCCCATTGTGGATTTGATGCATAATTGTGACGTATATTTCTCAATTGAATGCATAATCCATTTGCAAAATCTCGGTTGAACAAGGATGATTCACAAAAAAGGTTCTCAAATTGCTTAAGATTGGCTCAAGAATTTGAGAGAGTAAGGATGCTATGAAGACTATGAATGAATAATGAAAGAGGAGAGGCTTTGTTTTATATATTTTAGAATTCTAATCAATGGTCAAGATTTAATTCAATGATCAATGGATGAGAGGAAATCAAGGAGGTGGGTGTGGATCAAGGGAGGATCAATGGTTGAGGATCAATGAGAGTCCAAAATATTCCTAATTTCATGGAAATAGGTTGGAAATATTTTGAATTGGAGGGAAGACTTTGAATTTGAAAAGGTAATATTTTTTGTTCAAGTCAAAGAGTTGGAGGAAAATTAACCAATTAAACAATTATGGAAATAATTTAGTTATGAAGATGAGAAGAATTAAGATTGTTAATTAAATAATTGGGAATTATTTAATCAAGAGAGATACTAGTGTGAAAATTATGAATTAATCAAATAACTTTAATTATTCAACTAATAGAGGAATAAAGTGAATTTAACTAAATAGTTGGATATTATTTAATCAAATAGATGAATTAGGTGAATTATGAGGGAAATGATGTTAATTGGTGAAATCAAGATGTGTGATATAGGCAGGACATTTTTAGGTGTCTACAAATATGATTCTCATACTGGGTGAAATCATAATACTATGTCTCACTTTTTGGCCAAGATGGACATTTATATCAGTCATCTTGTGAGACCTATAGCAGATAAACCGTTAAGAATTTGAAGATGATGTGAACTAGTGATTTGTGGTAATTTATGTGTAGATTCTAATTTTTATTTATTTATTTCCAATATAATTCATTAATCTTTCAACATCTCCTTTAATAACTAGTTTTAAATAGAAAACACCATTTTCAAAAAGTAACGTTTATGTCATCCAACATAACTTTTTTTTTGTAAAGGATAAAATTCTAATTTTTGAAACATAGATTCTCAACATCAATATCTAGGGCATGGATAGTTTTTCATAATTTTTTGTTACATATATTTTTTAATTAATTTATAAAGTCGCTGTAATTATAATTTGGACATGCATGTGTCTTGTCCAACATAACTTGTGTATATATCAAAATCTATTTATTTTTTTGGTGAAACAAGGACATCAATACCTAGGGCAAGGGTATTTTTTGATTTTTTTTACAATGGTTTACTATTTTTCCACCTCTGCAAAATGAAGAGCTTGATCTTTAGAGAAAAAACCTATATTTAGTAAAAATTGAAAATTAAATACATGATAAAATGAAAACATATTGAAAAACTATACTTGTTGGAAAGCTTGTTTCAAGGGCTATGATCTTGCATCAAGTTAAGTTAATCTAAAGGTCCAATCTAAGGTTTGAAACTAAATTTTCTAATGAATTTTTGATGTTGAATTCAAACCTATCATACTTAACCCCTTCATTCAAAGGTCTTACCTTCGCTCGAAGGCTCCTTCTAGTGAAGGTCACCATGCAAAAAAGTCATTTTATAGCATAAAAACATTATTTTATGCCAAACACCTTCGAGTGAAGGTTTTTAGTTGCATACCTTCACTCGAAGGTGCTCACTAAAAATTTCCCTCCTAGGTTGAAAAAGTTCATTGTCCCAAAAATGAGACACAATATTGTGATTTTGCCCTACTATGATTGGATTACCATTACTATAGAGTTGAGTGCTACAATTGTCTTTGATCATCCAAAGCATGCCTTGACTACAATATCTTACAAATGATGGCAATGTTTGATTCAAAAAAGAATTTTTGTAATACTAATATTTACGTATTGCTATTTTTAACGCTACTTTTCTCTAAAATTAAGAGTTGTTTCCATGTCTTTAATGATGGTGATCTCATTTTGGATATTTCCTTTTTCATATTGCTTTTAAATGTATTGATTGTTATTTTTAATGTTGGTGTTATTGGTAAAAGTAATAATATATTCATTATCTTTTTTGTTATAGATTGGTACTACCTTAGGGGTAGTTCCCTTTTCATTAAAAAGCACCAATACAAAAAAAGAAAGCATAAACTCTTATTCAAAGTGTGTGAATATTACATCAATTGCTTGGCACTTAGAGATGCATCAAAAAGTGAAGTCCCTTAAAAATATCAAGGGCCCTTTGATGTTGCTCAAGAGAGAAAATATCAACATAATGGCTAAAATAAAAATGAAATGTTTCCATGTTATTTCTCATCAATCCCACCCTAAACATTTTTACAAACTAGTTTTTATCTTGTTCATTTTTCTACCTATGCATCAAAAACACCACCAATAGACCTATATTTAGTTTCTTGTTGAGCATTAAAATGTCTCACTTTATTGTATTCTACAACTCCAAATTAGTGATGATAAGAGCAAGGAGCTTCCCCAACTTCTCCTACTCGTGATCTACATGATGTTAGTAAGGGATTATTCATACATAAAACCACCATGAGTATGCTCTCCATTGAATACTTGTGAAGCAATGGCCTAGAGAGTCACCTTTTACATGTCATCCTTAAAATATTGAAAATCCTTCAAGCTTGAGTATATATGGGTCCTCTTCAACACACATACATTCCTTGTTGCTCTTCATTCACTGCTCCAAAATTGTCATTTTTGCTTAGCTCCTTCCATCCTATCGTCACTTTCAGCCCAATCCATGACAAAATTTGAAGACATGAGATATTAGGCTACCACCACCTTGAACACAAATCTTAGATCTTAGAAACTAAAATTTCCAATCTGCTTGCTTTTAAAATGATGAAAAATGGATGGTTCATTATTTTTATGGAAAGGGGGGTAATGATAACAAACGACCCTATTTTCCACTATTTCATTCAAGAAAATGAGATCCAAACAATGGAGTGACTATCAACCAAAAGGTGAGTCAAATCAAGGTATGAATATGTAAATTTCTCCTTTATGCAAGGACGGGGGCACGAGTTAAATAGAACTTTTGGGAGAAAGATTAAAACCATCAAATAAACTCCAAAATGAAAACTATAAAGTGCAAATGAAATATTGTACTCAAAACTAATGGAACCAACAATCAAAAGGCAGATCTAAAAAAGAGGGAATGATACATACCAATCACCAAAAGTTTCCTTTTTGAAGCTCACTAAGGACTCATTCTCCCTATGTCGAATGGGTCCTAGCTAGGGCTCTATAAAAATGCTTTTTGGGTTCTTTGCTCTTGTGTCTACACTCCTAGATTCATGATTTTCACTGTTAGAGAGTCATAAATAAATCATGTACAAGAGTTTTCGTGAGATGAAAAGTTTCCTTGCAACTTTCTTCAATTTTTCTCTTCAAAGGATCTTCCACCTAAGACCTGCAAACACAAACACAAGAGGAGAAAAATGTTGTTTTTGGTGATGGAGGGTTTGCCTTAGTCAAACCCTATTTGAGTATTTAAAATTTGAAATGAAATTAAATAGCATGAAGGAAATGATGAACGAACAATGCAATGTCACAACTCACCAAACCCTTGATTAAGCCTTGGAATGCAAATATGCAACTAGCATAAGTGGATTCAATGGATGTGGATCTTGATCATGAAACTTGATTTGAAACAATGTCTTTGAATACTTGAATGGATCATGAACTCGACATCACCATATTAGCTCAAACATAAGCATGATGCAAGAATAATTTGACCAAATGATAAGATCTTAATTGTTGCAATAAATCTTCAATAAATTCGCTCTTGAATGCCTTGAAAATGCTCTTAAATTGCTATATCAATGGTCACTTGAATATCCTTAGCTTGCTTGAAATATTCTCATAAACTTGCTAGGTGAAACATAGTGAAATGACCTCTTATTTATACATATCTTAACATTAGTTCCCAAATTTTAAATATCACAAGTCGACATCTGAATACACATTTGAAATCATTGAAAAACTACCAAAACATAGTTTAAATTTAGGTCCTAGGCCTAAGTGATGATTCCATATGGGTCCTAGGTCACTTACCTAGGACACACATTCTTCAAGGATGAGTGTTATGTAATGGCATTAATGAATATCGGGTTTTATCCTTTAGAAAATGCAATTAATTAGGCTTAGATTTGAATTAAAGGGGCCAATTAAGGCATAATTAACCTCAATTAATTAATAAATCCCTAGATAAGTGTGAAAGTGTAAAGGTACACCTTACAACACCATAAATAAGGCACAATTAAGTGCATTTTAATTAAAAGGCCCTAAACTTAATGTGAATATGTAAAATACATATTACAACACTAAATTAAGGCATCATTAAGTTCGTTTTAATTAATTATTTATTCCAAATTAAGTGTGAAAAAGGGATACTTTTTCCTACACTACAACTTTTTATAGTTTTCCTCGAAAACAAGGTTGAGCTCCCTCTAGCTTGTATCCAAGTTGGATGCCATTGTTGATTCGACCTACTCAATGCCACAATTTTCAAAAACATATGTCACCTATTAGATTCCTTGTAGATATGTGTGATAGTGAACTCCATTCCTTCCAACTTTCTTTGTATCAAATCAATCAATTTTTTAAGTTTCCATCTCATTATTTTGTTCTTCTTTATTACATTGATATGCACTATTGATTCACCTTCTATTTCAATCACTTAGATGTTCTTCCTTTAGTAAAGCTTCACACCTTCATATAAAGCCACCAATTCAACTTTTTTATTGGTATCATGGTTTAAACTTTTTGAGAGAGTCAAAATGAGGATTCTTGTCTCATTTTGAATGATGCACCCCACACTTGGGGCCCTATGATTGCCTCTAAGGCTTCATCAAAATTGAGTTGATTCATTATCCTTCACGTGGAAAAATATTACAAATTAAACCAATTTATGTAAGGGGTTTCATGAATTATCCATAGATTGTATTTAATTATTTTTATTTTCAAATTGTCTTTGATGAAGGTATATAATAAAAGCTTATATTTATGCCTATCATCTGATGCTTAATGGTTGTGTTTGATTTCCTATGATAATCTTTGATTTATGATTAATATATTGATTATCTTTACACTTATGATCTAATGTATGAAATTTGAAAGCTTGTAGGTATTCACCTTGGCCAAAGAATAAATCTTTAAACTTTTGATGTATAGTTTTGTACGATTTTTTGTTAAAGAGATCATTCAAACTACTAATGAGTATTATGTAGGTTCGACATATGAAGACATTTTTATAGCCCTTTTCTCTTTCAATGTGCTTTGTTTATTATGTGTGTTCGATGACACTTGAATTAGGCTTTAAATTAATTTATACATTTTTGTTTGGGGCTTAAATTTTATGTATTTTTATCCTTGAGTTACACTTGCATATGCTCTCCTCTCGTGCCTTGGGGTGATCTTTAGGATAAGAAATAAGTGTTATCTTCTTATTCTTTTTAAGGGGCCTATATTGGATTTCATTACCAAGGGGATGACCCCAAATGCACATTTTGGTGGGATATAAAAAGGGGGGAGAGAAAAAATGATATCTCAAAGGAGTCATCATAATTTCTAACATAGCTTTGATGCCCCTTTTCATAAGGAGTAAAGGTGAAGTGAAATTTTCTTGCATTTATGTTACATGATTGCAAATGGGATTTGGTCCATAAACATAGACATCATGTGCACTTATGGTATATTGAGGAGACCCTTAAAGAACTTGTTATCGTAGCTTAAGAACCTTCAACCATATTTTCTTATAGTGCACCAAACATGGATTGCCTTGGGAACTCACTAGAATCATACTCATATGAAGTGATGCTAGTAGGTTATGGGAAAACATTTTTAGTCCTCCCATGTGTTAGGTTGTAGGCAAGGCTTTCATCTTTGCACCTTGAGGTCTTGAATAAGGGTTGAGACTACTCATTCCTTAGTTGTGGTATATTTGTGATCCTATAAGAATTGACTCGCCCACTTTACTAATTTAGGATTTTTTATTTGTATTATACATTAATGTTTAGATCAACCCTCCTTACTTTAAGTAAGAAAGTGGAAACTTATACATTTTGAGCCTTAGACATTTTCCTTTGTCTTTTTCTTTGTATGAATCACAAACTTGGTTCAAAAGTCCAAAAACATCTAAAAAAAATTTAAAAACCAAAAAAATATAGAATATTAAAAGTAAAAATAAAAAACCAAAAAAAATCCATAAATATCTAGAAAATAAGAACAAAAAGAAATCCAAAAAATAGAGTTCAAAATGAAAAATGGATAGCCCATGCAAATAATGACAAAAATCATAATAAAAGGAAAAGCCAATGTCGTAGATTCATAACCCACACCAACAAAGACACAAATCACAATCAAAGGAAAAACTAATTCAATGGATCCATAGCCCACACCAATAAAGCTAGAAATCATAAGAAAAAGAAAATTCAATGCAATAGACCCATATCCCACACAAACAAGGCTAAATATCACATTCAAGGGTAAACCAAACACCATGAGTACCCTAGATCAAAATCTCTTCTTAAATCAAGCCAATCACGATGATGATGATTATGGTAGTCTTGTTGATCAAGAAGAGTATGATCCCAATGAACATGATAATCATGACGATATTCGTGTACATAAAGATGAGTATACTTATAACATGTCCATTTTTCTACACAATAATTTTACGTATGTTTTACCCACAAGTGAATAGTTTATGCATCTAACCTTTAAGAGCAATACAAATTTTCTTTTCCTTTGAATAATAAATGCACATTTGAAATATAATTCATACTTCCCCATTGCATACAAAATAATTCCTTTCATTAATTCAAATAATGATGATACATAATTTTCTTATGACATTTCATATTTAAAATTCCCATAAAAATAGATATGAGTTACAAAGATTAAACAAGCTTATAGAATATATAAAGTACAAATGGTCTAGGAAGTCCCCCTCAAATCTTGGCTACGAACTAAAGAGGAGAAGCATCACTCAAGCAATTTTCTGCCAACCATAGACTTACTGTGGTACCCTGCACATCTACTTAACTGGTAAGATGGTCGTACCTTTCGACGAAGAGAATGGTTTGGTAACCTCATAACAATAGCTTTTTTCAAGCTTGGTGTTGTGTCTTATACATTTCTAGAACTGGAATATAGTGGCTACCCCCTACATGTATGAACATCCCATACCTAGTACGTAATCTTGGATCACAATGAAATTGATAGTGTAAATAGTGGCCTCTTTACACTTCTCTGGCCAAAGTATTCATGACCTAGAACTTAGTGTGGGTGTCTCTTATTCATACACCTTCCTAGCTCGATTTGGATTAATGACCATTCATACTCTATACTAGGTAGGTTACCCCCTTTCCCATGGATCAATCGACAAATCCCAGGAATAACCTGTTGTGTCTTCAGCACAAACGCCCCGTTCGACACAGGGACCCCCTTTATCTTTTGCCTTGTCGGGGTCATTTTTGTCGATGCCTCATTTTCCATGCCCCCATTTTGGTGTCCTAAATGGTCAACATGCTTCCAAAGTCTCATCTTGAGTTGACCCTGTGTCCTCCCCTTCAATTTTGTTGAGTCCTGGTCCCTTGCGAAACTTCCTTGGTAGTTTGCTTCTGCTAGCGGCCTTGGGGCTTGGCAGGCCCGGCCTACCGGGTTTCCCTTCTCAGGTTTTTTTCATGCAT
Source organism: Sequoia sempervirens (assembly GCA_007258455.2). NCBI lineage: Eukaryota > Viridiplantae > Streptophyta > Pinopsida > Cupressales > Cupressaceae > Sequoia > Sequoia sempervirens. The sequence goes on along the minus strand of VDFB02358134.1, from coordinate 112,307,099 downwards.
TTGTTGTCCTGCACAACTGAAGGCCTCCTCCTTTCCAAGCCCTGGGACCCAGCTTCCTAATTTCTGCCATTTCGGTTCATGTTGCAAAATAGACTGCTTTTACCCTTTCCGAACACAATCCTCCAGACTGCTCTTTCCAAAACTTTATGGTGGCTTCGCTGTTTCAAATGGCCAAGTTGCGTCGATGTCCCATATTTCAAACCTCAAACTCCCCTTTGTCTTTGGTTGAAAATGACAAACTTTGAAATGATCGCCATGTCACATCCTTCGGCCCTAGCCCACCTGCCGTTGTATGTGAATTTGAACTCACCAACCGCTTTGTCCTGTATACGGGTATTAATGGTTGTATTAAATGTTAATTAGGGTATAAATACCTAGTTCAACTTGTCATTTTCATATGTTAGGTTAGCCGAAGGAGTTCAGAGCAATTTTTGAGGAGTTGAGTGCATTCGTCACTCGCCGCCCTTGCGCCCGTTGCCCTCGTTCGCCGATCCTTCATGGATTTCGCAACTTCTCCCACTGGGATTTTGAGGTGAGTTAGCCATCCACCTTTTCGAGAGCTTTTCATAATTTTATACTTAAATGATTAACAAACATGGGCTAAAATTACCTTAATTTGGTAAAATGAGACAATACCTTAAAAACCCATGTGATGGAATTGCTAGAAAACCTCCAAAGCACCCTCCAAGAGAAATCTAGAACTTTATCTTGTTTGTGCCATTCTTGATGTAGGGCATTCATTCCCTCTAGGCCCTAGCCTTTTCCTCGCCACTGAAAACTTAAGAAAATAAACTTAAAATGTCCAAACAACGGTATGCCTTCTCGGACTCGCAACCTCAGGCCTCCTTCGACTATTTGTCGTCAAACTTTAACAAACTCAAAAATTTGGCTTCCATCTTTGCTTCCCCGGCTCGCTCCCACGGGATTCCATCCCCGAGATGTCGCGTTGCTTTCACCTTTTTAAACGACGTGATGGCCCCGTCCACCCGAGCCCTAGAGCTCGCCTCGCCTTTTGTGGCTCGAAGTTAAAACAATAAAGTAAATTGTCCTCCATATTCCTAGGCCCCGAGTTGCAGAGTTCTGTCCGCAGAATTTCATGGCAAATTCATTGTTTCAAATGACTGTTTGACTATATCCTTCTGCTTCCTAGGCCCCAAGCACCCATTCACCACAAAAACAATTAACATTAAACTTAGGCGTCCTTGCTCTCGCTAGGCTCTGGACCCCAGAATTATGCCCCCGTCTTCACTGCCATAAGGGAAGATTGAGCCTACCCTTCTATCCTTCAGGACTCGCCATCTAAATCACCCAATACATAACAAAGAAATCTAACGGCTAAACTCGATTTTGGGTCTGGTCCATTGGACCGCCTCTATCGGACTTTCATCCAACACCTGTCGTTCCAAATGACAATTCATCGATGCCTTCTCGCCCCTTAGGGCTTAGACACTTCAAAGTTAAGAAGAAACATTGACCACCCTTCAGCCTCCCAGGTCTCGGACCTAGAATTTCGTTTCCCTTTGGTTGTTCCAAACAGCAAAGCCTTGACGAATTTTTGGCCTTGTATCTTCAATTGCTCCAAAAGTGACCCAAATGACCTTCAATTAAAAAACCAATCTTGACCAACATGCTTAAATTCAACCTTCTCCTACATAGGCCTTTCAAATCATTAAAATTTGAAGTTGTGAGAAACCACTTAGGTTGCCCCACCTTGTTCACCCTTTAAATGACATTCCTGCCAAGAAAGTCTGGCCCCTCGAGCCCAGGTTGTCCAAAATCCCTCCAATAAGTTGCTAATGGTATCTTGAAATAAAATTCTGGTTTTATGAACGATATATCTTCTAACCGGACTCCATTTCGCAGGATTGTGACTAATATTCATGTTTTCGTGATTGCTTATACTCATTGTGCCTTTCTTGCAGGATATATGGAATTGGGTGCAAGACCTTCAAGGGAAACTATAGAGGACAAAGGGAAGAAAGCGGGTAAGGTTCCTCATGGAAAACAGGAGAAAGACCAAATGAAGTTCCAATTCCAGGGGGAGCCATTACACTCAAAAATCATCACAGATTGGAAGGAAATAATAGATGTCAATATCGAACATGTCGATATTAATGAATTTAGGTGGAGGGTTAGTATCCATCCCAAGACCGATAATGAAAGATTAATTAGACAAAGTGGAATTGCTAAGGCTGCAAGTTTTCCTCCTTCCCTTATAGCCCCTAAATTGGTCATGGCCTGTCGACATGCATATCAACCAACGACACTGACAATAGTTGACAGAGATGGAAACATCCTTGCTAATATGTCGACTAAAGTGATAAAAAAACACTTTCCACATCCCTACCTTCAAAACAATGGAAATGCCAACCATCGCAAAATGTAACGCAACATGGGACAAATACCCCACTAGTTGTAAAAAGCTTATAAACTAGTATTGGATCAAAGAGAAAAGGGGCAGGGCTGCAAAGGTTCCTTAAGAGCTCCTCTGCAATGACTTCCACAAGGACTACCATGACTTGGTGACCCTATTGAGCAAGGTGATGGGCCTACCTATTGTTGCATACTTTCAAGAATGGATGGTATATTTCATAGAGCAGATCCTCCATGCAGAGAAATATGTCACCACAAACGCCTCATTCTATTGGGGAGGCATAATAAGTGATTACTTCCATGAGCAATTCATGAATGTAAAGAAGACCTCCAAATTCTACATGACCTATCTTGTATACTCACTGGCCGAGCGGAGGTAATATAGTGGATTATTCATGGCACTTGATGAGGAATCAGGTCGAGCGCTAAAGGTTTATGATAGGTACCCCCAACTACAATTCAGAAATTTTAAGTAGTGCTACAGAGTAAATGACACCTTCGTGGGTCACATTATCAAATTACTAGGGGGAGATTTTGAAAGAAGGGTCTCTCACAGTGCTTGAATGTTCTTGAAGTAGTATGCTTTCTTTTTCATTGAGCACCCTAAATTCACCTACATTCGCGCCCAAGGTTACATAGAGAGGTTGAATTAGCTACCCTGGTACCCCAATGACTGGATTATATTATTAGAACTCTCCCAGCAGCTGCAGCATGTGCATTCAGACCTAGACAATAGGCATTTGGCAGGGATCCCTTATCCCTTAACTTTCAGTTAGGGTATGTACAAATTGCAAACCTCCCAATGTGCTAGGAATTCTGAGAAGGAATTAGTAGAATATCATTTTTGCTTGCACACTGCTTGCCTGCAGATAGACCTATATGGGCACGTAAGGAAAGCACTGGGACCAGGATACTCCCATTTGCATCACATAGAATATTTTTGGGCAAATTGCCAGGATGATAAGGAGGTACGTGCAAGGCATTACATGCAGATGATCACATATTTTGTAAGAAGGATGAATATCTTTCCTATACCTAATCAAGTTGAAGAAGATGAACGCATCATCATGGAGCCCAAGTATAATGCAATCGCTAACCTATCATTGCCAACAATATATTGGGATGAACAAGAGGTCAATGACCTCAATATTATAACCAAGCCCGTCGAGGCTCGCACTAAAGAATGGGTCAATGGGAAGGTAGCCCAACTAAAGAAGCAAGGGGTCATACTTACATATGAAGGGCTTGAGAGTGAGCCTAGTGATACAGAAGATGTTGTTGCTACAACCTCAACATGAGAGACATCTAGATCTCCTCCACTTACGAGATCTAAGAAGAGGAAAGGGACCAAGGAAGAGCAACAACCAAATCCAAAGGTGTATTCAAGAAAATATTTGGAGGGTTTTCCCTCAAAAAAGCATAAAAGGATGGGAAACATTGCAAGAATTCTTGTAATTCAGGAGGATCCCCTTCATGGGGGTAAAGAAAGGGAAACAAATTAGCCAAAATCTCCACCGATTGTCCCTGTTTTCGCCGTTCTTCCATCCATTCCTCAAGCCATGATTGGCACATCCCCACTTGCAGTGGACATCTCGATCCATCTCTCCTCCTCTCCACCAACTGGACCCATGATATTGGTTGACTCCTCCATTGCCACAACTTCTTTGCTTTCCTCCGCCTCCATGTCGCCCACTACATCGCTTCAACTAGCAGTAGCGACAATACCAATGCCCACACTCACATTTCCAGAGGCTTTCTCATGGCACATGCAAAGTGCTCCCTCCTAGATTTCCCAAATATTTTTGGAGCCCACCATCCAAGTTGCCTTGGTGTAGGTCCTTACCAGTGCTCCACCCTCAAAACCTCTAATGGGACCACTAGCCATGGAAGCCACAATGCTAATCTTCGGTGAATGGGAGAAGCGGGAAATGGAGACTGCAAAAGCATTGGAGGAGGAAGCAGACGAGTACCATGAACACCCGAAATATAAACATCGGAAAATTGATAGGGTGATTTAGGAAGAGGAAGAAATAGGATCATTCGAGAGGGGTGACGAAAGGGATCCTGGTACTGAAATTGTACAAATATTTGATGATTATTTTGAGGAAAAAATGGCCCAACAATTGAAGGATGTCAGGGAAGAAGTAGAAAGGACTCCTCTTAGAGAATAAGGGCAAGAAGGTGACAAGACAACAAAAAATGTGAAACTTCCCACGAGGGAACAACAAGAGGATGCGTCACCTCCCCACAAAGAAAAAGAGAATGTAGAAGGAGACAAACCTGAGGGTGATGGTCAAACTGTCAAAAGCCTTGAAATTGAAAAGCCCAAGGAGCACGTACATGAGGATGAGCATGATGAAAAAAGGGAGGAGGAGGTTGAAAGGGAAGAAAGTCCCAAAGAACGCCTACCCACCAAGTCCTGAATTAGATGCATAACATTCACCCGAGTTTCTAATGAGGACAAAAAAGATACAGAGGTAGAAGAAGAGGCTCCTAAGGAGGAGGTTGAAATCAGAAAAGATGAAGAGGAAGGTGATCATGAGTCACCTAAAGAAAAGGCTCAAATGCTCAAATGGTTGGAAAAACAACTTGAAAAGAGGGCTCCCGCCCCAAGCAATCTAAGGACAAGGCTAAAGGCTATCCTAGCAGGGGTTCAGATCACCACCAAAAAGGAAAAGAATCCCAAGGTCATATCCAAAGTAACAATGGATGTTTCCAGATCTAGGACCATCCAAGTGGCTATGCCCATAGTAGGAGAAGAGGGGGTAAGTTATAATATTTCTACTATTGACTTGGGAACGACTACAAGGGAACAAAAAGTGGAACACCTCCAGGAGTCAGTCACTATTGTGGTGCATCTTATACAACAAGACAAAGTTTCGAAGGAAGAGCTTAAAGCATGGGTAGCTGATCTAACAATGTACATCCAACAATGGTCTTCGGTGAAGCAAGCACCTACCACATCCACAACTCCACTTCAATTCTTGTCTAAGGAATAGGTTGATAAGCTAGAAAGGAGGAGGAATTTAGACAGGACTATAGAGGGTTGGTTTCGACAGGTTCTATACATCAAAAACATGGGCATCAGTTGGGTTGTTAGGAAAACCAACAAATTCTTGGACTTATAGTAGTCTCTTGAGGGTACAAGAAAGCTCTACTCTAACTTCCTGACGAGGTATGAGTCTACCTATCCAAAGATCGAGGCTATCCTCAGATTTCCAAGTGCAACATGGGAAAAGGAGCTCGCGCTCAAGAAGGATGACCATTGGCTCATGGATGTGTGGAAGTGGGACTTTGACTACCAAAAGGAAAGATTGGAATAGGTGATCAATAAAGTGGATCCATATGTTGAGTGGGTCAAAGAGATCAGAGCATATTGCCCCTGGTACCTGAAACTAATGACGGGTTATGAGATGCCTATTGTACAAATAAACCTAGATAAGATAAGGCCCCACTTTTAGAAGAGGATGGAGGATGGGATATTGGAGGAAAAAACCACATATTTCATGAGTTTTTTTGCTTGGGCCTTCGCCCAATCAAAATTGTTCCGAGACCACACTGCTAAGTATGAGGAGGACTGGGAAAAGCTCACTGAGCAATCCATAGAATGGAGTTATCAAGTGCTGTGATATGAAATAAGAGATGTTGATAAACTCCAACCATTAATTATGAAGTTTATGGAGTATGTAGCCTTAAAGAAGCTGGAAGGAAACCTTATTATAAATGAAGAATTCCTGACAGAGTAGCCACAACAAAAAGGGCAATCAACAAAAAGACAAAACTGTTACAGTGCTATCAGTAGAGGACAAAAGAGGGATAAAGACAAGGTTGTATTTTAAATTGTAATATATTGGAGGGTAGATAGAATGCTAAGGTGTAGTGAATCTTGGCCAAACAATGAGATTAGATCTTGGCCATTCGTTCTACTTTTTGGACACTATAAGTAGGGGGTCTCCTCTCATTTTCAAGAGAGAGTTGAGTTGTAATGATATGCTACAGAAATTTCTAATGAAAATACATTGACTTGGTGCATTTTTTGAGCTTCTTCACATGTTTCATGATTCAATCTCCCATAGTTAGATGTTTTAGTTGGATTCATATTGTTGTCCTAGTTGATTTTAGATTGCTTAGATAGATTTGGTAATTGTTTTGTGATTGTAGAAATTTTTGTTGTGTTGATGCCTTCCAGTCCATACTTTTTGCCATTTACTGCTAGTAAATGGCCTTGTAAAGTTAGTCTGGGCTGAAACCTTAAGCTGCTCTAAGTCTTCATCTTTATTCATGCATATATGTGGTGGATGAATAGTGAAAAATCTACAAACCTTAGAAGATAGCACAATTTTCATGAGACTAATTGTTTCTGGTTAAGTGAAATTTCATTTGAAGGAAGTTGTCCGCATTAGAACCTCCACAAGCACTATTCGTAGTTAGTTGCAAATCCAAGGACCTTCCCTCTTCCCTGCTCTTTTTATTTTTTTTAGAAATGAAATGACATGTGCTAAGGTTCATTGCACATTGTAAAGACAAAACTTAAGAAAATATTGAAGTTTTATATTATTGTTCAATCCTATAGCAGAGTGCACCTTAACTCCCATCTCATAAACTTTAGATTTTAAGATCCACTTCACATCTAGCTACGTAATTTTGTCTTGTGATTATCAGCAGAATCACATCAAACATCAACTGAGGAATTCCATGCAAGTCATGACTTGACACCTGAGAGACCTTGGGGTGATTTTTAGCAACTTGTTGTTGGAAGTATCCTTTCAAGAGAGGTAGTGCATCTATGCATTGCCTATGTTGAGAAAGTGTGCAAAAACACCCATCAATAGAACTAGCGCTAAAAGGAGGGAGGTGTGAAGCTGGATTGAATTGGTTCATTCTCCCTTGAAAGATTTCAGAGAATTCTAAGGTCAACACCAAATAAATGGGAGCTTCAAGAGTTGCAGCCTCCCACCAGGGCTAAACGAACTAAGGGAGGAGATTTTGCTTCTTCCTCTCCCTTTGTCCCATTCACGTCCCTTCCACCTTCGCCTCCCTTCACCTTTTTTCCATCCTCCACCCAGCCATACCAAACTACTTTTCCACCTCTCATCTCCAATAGCCAGGGAATTATCTCTCTCCCTGCCCTTTAAGTTCAGGGTGCGGTCCAAACAACCACTGCTTAGGTGCAGTCCCAAGCTGTTGTCTTACAGTTGGTGCAGCCCCAGATTGTTGTCCCTCAACAACAGATACCAACTCCACCTCCCGTCATGGCTTGGTTGGCACAAAATCCTTCGATGTTGCACCTCAATGCTTATCATGACATACCCAAGAATCTTGAGGGCTTTTGCTCAAAAATTAATCCTCGTGACCCGCAAAGGACAACGGAAGAACACATCAAGATCTTTGAAACAACAATTATGGATATGTAAATCGGTCATGAAGATGTTGCATGCTACCTCTTTCCATACTCATTGGGGAAGGAGGATTTTTACTAGTACATTAATTTACTGAGAGGGTCCATCACTTCATGGGACCTCATGAAGAATGCTTTCTTGTAGAAGTGTAAGATTCAGATCAACCCTTCAAAGCTATACCGACAGTTTATGTTCATCTGGAGGGAAATTAATGAACCCATCGACTCTTTTAATGATCACTTCCATCATGCCTTCATGAGGCTTCAGGATCCATACGTACACAATGAGGCTACAACCCTGCCTGTCTACTATGTAGCATTGGATAATCTCAAGTCCGCGTTGGTGAAAAGGATGTTCCCACCACTTACTACGCTAGTGAATACCTATGCAGAAGCCATTGTCGCTAGTGCTGACTTGGAGCAGAATATTTCTAGTCTACTACCCTCTTTAGGCCTAGTAGCCCATCCAATGCAGGTTTAGGGGATCAACCAAGCATTCGCTCATTAGATCCCTCTCATGAACCAAGTGCCTTAGCTACCTATCATCCCACATCCCGGCCAGCCAATGAATTATGCGCCTCCCATGCCTCCTTATTCATAGTCTCAACAATAGCAGACATATCCTCAGGCTCCCCAATAACAACAGACATACTCTCCGTAGCCACAAGCGCCGTTGTATTTTTCGAGACTAAAATTCCCTCCAGCACATCAAAATTAGCTAGCAGCCCCACTTGTCTTTCTCCAAAATCAAGTGTCACAGCTGAGCAATACTCAAAAAGACAAATTGGAAGAGCTGACAGAAATGATAAAGAAAATGTCCATGGAGATGATGCACTTGAGAAATCAAAATAATCAGCTTTAGGCCTCCCAACACAACCTCCAGTCTAACCTTAATCGGGATGGCAGAGACAATAGAGATTGTAAGGATAATCATGAAGCCAACACCTCTTCTAGGAAAAATTATGATAGAGGACAAAATTCAAACTAGAGCTTTGAAAGGAGACTTTCTCAGAGGTACAATTGCATGTGGAATACGAGACCCAATAATGGAGGTGTCCCTACTCCTCTTGATTAGCCAACCAACAATGAAAAGATGACCAGTGGAGTGTATCTCGCTAAGGCCACCCTACCCGAATGGTGCAAAATTCACAAGACAAGCAGACACTCTGAATTGGATTGTCTTGAATTCCAGACAGTCACTGAAATCTTCCAAGTGGAGGTCTAGAATGTGGTTGATAGCGCCGGTTGTAGGGAAATCGTCCCATCTGAGTCTTACGACTCTTCCTGCCTCATGGTCAATCAAGCTCCCTTTCTGCAAAGTGACTCTAATGAGCCCAAGAATGAGGCCATGCCTGTCAAGAGTGAAGAAGTGTAAGAGGTAAGTAATGATCAAACTTTGGCTCAGTTATTTGATTCAGTAGCTAATGGTCTAATAGATGAAGAAGAACAACATGTAGATGAAGTTCATATGTTCCACCAAAGAACGACTCCTTACTTCCTTAGGAACAGGCAGGCAGGTGGACCCTTTACCACTTCTACCCCACCAAATAACTTTAGTACCCCATCTGATCTGAATGCTAGCAACAATCTTGGACTTCCTCATGTGCCCACCCAATATTTTCCCCAAAGCTAGTCCCAAAATCAACCTCAAGGTCAATCCTAGAACCATTCAAGCCAAATGAAAACCCAACCCACTAGCTCTACCATCGACCGAGCCTTTGATTTTGAGATTGAACAAATGGGTGAATATGTAGTAAAAGAATTCAAGAAGGTAAAGATCAGTCTATCTACCTTCAAACTACTAAAAGTCCCTGCCATAAGGCATGCCTTTTTTAGGATACTAAATGGGGCCCCATTATCAAAAGAGATGTAGGAAACATCAGCAAAAAGGGTCACCTTTGAAGAACCCACGCAAGAACTTGTGATCCAAGATATCATTGGGAAAAGGAAAGATACTCCCTTTGATCATCCTTCGAGTAAGTAGCCTGCAAAAGAATCTAACCTGAATAACAAGCAAACCACCAAGGACCAACCCTTTGGGTAGACTAAGGAAATGGTTGGTGACAAAAATAAGGCTTAGGTATCCCAAGTGGACACGCCTATGGGAATCTTCCAAGGAAAATTGGAAACACCACCCTTCCCCACTACCATTCGAATATTTGGAAAAAATCTACACAATTGTTTGATCAACTCTAGAGCATCAACCAACGTCATGCCCCTGTCCGTATGCAAATCCCTTGGGATTACCCATACGCCTTCAAAGAAAAAGGTTACTCAATTGGACAAAACAAAGATAAACATTGTGGGAGAAATGAATCAGATCCCAATGCAGATTGTCACGGATCCAAGGGTACATTGAGGTCATTGACATCCAAGTTGTGGATATTCCTGATGCATATGGAATCGTCTTGGGACGAGACTTCACATGCGCTCTTAATGGATATGTCGCTTTGGATTTTTCACATGTGGCTACCATGGAAGGGACTTCCCAATCAAATCCGCATCGAGCAAGAACCGCGCATGAAGTTCATGATCATTAAGTATAATAACTTGAACAAGGTTTTATTTGATAAAATTGAGTTGGGGAATTATCGTCCCTTTGTTTACCAAGAAGAGGCAAAGGTTGAAGAAGTGATAGTGGTTGAGGTCCTGTTGGTGCAATGCAACCCTCTAGTTGATTTAACCCATACACCTCAGAGCACAAAGATGTTGGTAGAAGCTGATGATGAGGAAATCCCTAAGGATAGTATGTTGAGGTTGTTGGATGGATCATGGGATTTTATGGAAAAATGTGTGCAAAATCAACTCAGCTTGGGTGCAAGAATGAATTTCCAAGAGCTCCTACTGCCTAATTGGTGTAGGGTGCATGATGCGGCCCATTCTAAATTCAAATATTGCCTATGCCAAACAGTAGTAGAACAAGTCAAGAAATTAACCGCACTTAAGAAGGAGATGCCATTAGAGCAGCTGAATCTCCACCATATCAAGCTATTATCCACCTTAGAAGTCATAAATGACAGCTCACGACCTAAGGACAGCAACCGCCTTAGCGGCCCTAGTGTCAAGGAGCCATCCAAATTCTAGACATTACATTTCGATGGGTCCAAGTCAAAGCAAAGGGTCGACACCAAATTCAAACTAATCATCCCTACGAGTAGGTCTTATTTTGTTGCCCATAGACTTCAATTCTATTGCACTAATAATGTAGCAAAATATGAAGCTCTAGTCCATAGTCTTCTTATGGCCTTGAAGAAAAATGTTAAGATGCTGCAAGTTTTTAGTGATTTTGAGTTGGTCATTAAACAAGTCTGAAAGTTATACTCTTATCATGACAGAAGATTGGAAAACTATAGGCGTAGGATCTGGGATCTCTTAGAAGGGCTAGATGCCTTCAACATGATGCTGATCCCTCGTGCTCAAAACTACACAACTAATGCTCTGGCTCAAGCAGCCAGCACACTCCAACCCCTATCCTTGTTAGGTCTCAAAAAATTTACTATCGAGCTGACCTCCACACCATCTGTTCTGGATAACATCACCCACTTTTAAGTCTTCAATGATGATAAGCACATCCTTAAGTTCATCACAAGCTCTGATGTCTTTGCCACCCAAATCATTGATGAAGCTAATCTGGAAGAGGCTGAATTGGATATAGAAGGGGTTATCAACCTCAAGACCAACATGATTCCCAGAGGCATGGTTCAGCTTGAACGCATTTTTGATTTGGATCAAATTAGAGATCAGGATTGACAAACAAAGAAGGAAGCCATAAGCAACCAATGTGATGCTCACAACCTTAGAACTGCTAAGGAAATCAAAAATGTTTTTATTGGCAAAGTATGTACTACAGAGGAAAATAAAGGGATTGTAGATGCTTTACAAAATTATCATGATGTCATTGCATGGAGCTATGAAGACCTTAAGACTTACAAGACCTCCATCATCACGCACACCATCCCTCTCAAGATAGAAGTGCAGCCATTTCGCCAATGGCAACGCCCTATCAATGCCTTGCTAGAACCAATTATATACAAGGAGGTGCAAAAGTTGCTTTCAACTAGGATTATCTTCCCGGTCAGGCATTCCACATGGGTGGCCAACTTGGTCCATGTCCAAAAAAAGAATGGAGAAATAAAATTGTGTGTAAACTTCCATAATTTGAATCGAGCCTCAAAGAAAGATAACTATTTGGTGCCCTCATTAGACAAAGTGTTGTAGATTGTCAACGAATCCCAAATGATGTATTTCCTCGATGGGTACTCTAGATACAACCAAGTTATGATACAATACAAAGATCGCCATAAGACAATGTTCACCACCAAGTGGGGAACCTTTGCCTATAGAAGAATACCCTTTGGGCTCATCAATGCTGGTGCGACCTTTCAGTATGCCATGGACATTGCCTTCAAGGACTTGATTGGAAAGTGCATAATCATTTACATGGATGACTTGACTATATTTTTAAAGAGGCAAAGTGATCATGTCTTTGATTTATGCAAGGTGTTTTGTAGGTGCAAGGAGTTTAAAGTCTCCCTTAATCTGAAGAAGTGCATCTTCGGAGTGACAAAGGGTAGACTGCTTGGACATATCATTTCAAAGCAGGGAATCTCTATTGATCCTAAACACATCTAATCTCTGCTAAAGATTCCACCACCAAGCAATAAGAAAGAATTAAAATCCTTCTTCAGAAAGATCAACTTCGTAAGGAAATTTATCACGGGCTTTGTTAAGATTGTCAAATTGCTCAATTCCATGTTAAAACAGGATGCCAAGATCGAATGGACTCTTGAAGCCAAGAACGCATTTGAAGAAATCAAGCGAGCCATTGTTGAGGCACCTATGCTCATCAGCCCTGACTATATGAAGCCATTTTATGTTTACTCATTTGCTTCAGAGCATTCCAGTGCTAGCATTCTGACTCAGAAAAATGATGAAGGAAATGAACACCCAATCACGTTCATGAGTGCTCCTCTGAAGGATGTTGAATTACACTACTACAACATAGAAAAATAAGCATATTCCCTTCTTAGGGGAGTGAAGAAATTTAGACATTACATCTTGCGTAATAAAGTGTTTGCCATTGTCCCCGACCCAACAATGAAAACATTGCTCATGCAAAATGAATTAGGCAAACAAAGAGCCAAATGGGTCACATTGCTCCAGGAGTATGATATGGAAATCCAATTGATGAGGTTGGTGAGAGGGAAGGAACTTGAACAATTGTTGAAGTAGCGGCAGAGGTAGGACCCAAACTCACAATGCAGCAATACCAGCTCGAGGATGTCTCCTCGGGAGAGTGGTATGAGGACGTCGTCTTTTACTTGTTGAACCCCAAGTGTCCACCTCATTTACAAGGGGTCCAAAAATGCACCCTCGAACTAAAAAGCAACAATTACATGTGGCAAGGGTCCATTTTATACAAGAAAAATTATGAAGGCATCTACTTAAGATGCCTTGGCAAGGAAGAAGCAGATCGAGTCCTACAAGAGTTTCATGACAAGTTTGGCATTGGTCATGGATCTAGACCTTCCATCACACATCAGATACTAAGAGTAGGGTATTATTGGCCAACAGTCTTCAAAGATTCTCATGGCCATGTTCGCTCGTGTCACACTTGTCAAACTACCGCTACCAAGGAGAAGAATGTTGTCCTATTGCAACCTATTATGGAGGTGAGGCCGTTTGCGTAGTGGGGTTTTGATTTCATTGGTTTCGTAAGCCCTCCATCATTTGTGGGACACAGGTACATTCTTATTGCTACTGATTATTGCACTAGATGGAAAAAAGCAATTGTATGTAGGTAATGCATGACCGAGATAGTTATAAATTTTTTGGAAAGTTTCATTTTAAATCACTTTGGTTGTCTATATGCATTGGTGTGTGATAATGGACATGTATTTGCTTCATTAAAATTTTCTGGTTGGGATTTTGATTACGAAATCACCCTTAAATTTTTGTCCAATTACTACCCTCAAGGAAATGGCCTTACTGAATCCACAAACAAGAACCTGATCATAGTGATCAAGAAATTACTCAATAAGAATCCCAAGGACTAGCATACCCAACTTCGTTTCGCCCATTGGGCGGATCACACCCGCCAAAACGCTACCCTTGGTGACTCTCCTTTCCACCTAGTTTACAACTTAGAGCCTATATTTCCTATCCACCCGAAGATTCCCACTCTCTAGTTTATTAATGACTTTTATGAAGGGGGAGACCGTAGAGAAGCTTAGTTAACTAAGCTCTTACACTTAGAAGAAGTACGAGATCATGCGATAGAATTTTTTGTCAAACATCAAGGTGTGGCTAAGAGATGGTTTGATCACCGAGCCAAAATCAAGGCCTTAAGAATTGTAGATTTAGTCTTGTACTGGGACAAGGCCCATGAAAAGAAAAGGGGACACAACAAATTTGAAAAGCTTTGGCTTGGCCCCTTTCAGATAGCTAAAATACTAGGAGACAATGCTTTCCACCTAAAGACCCTAACTGGTGAGGATGTCCCATTGCCAGTCAACGGGCAGCACTTGAAGCATTACTTCCAAGGCTTGAACTCTGTCAGGCTCTTCCCTGTAAATATTTGTGCATACATTAGAGTAGGTTTCCCTTTGGTTTGTTGTTTTGCTTGTCTCTCGGTTGTTTTATTTTGAAGAGGGTGTTCTTTGTCCCCACTGTGGTGGTCGTGCTCATCCGACGAACAGTTCGCTTTGTTGTATGCCCTTAGTGTTTTCAGGCTAAACATTCATTCTGGAATATTGGTCCCTAAAAGCTGCCTAGGCAAGGTTTCCTCATTTAAAATTTGCCTTAGAACTCAACCCTTGGTTGAATCCTTTTACACGCATCTCAGATCCTGCATAAAACACACGTTAATTATTTCCAAAGAACTATACAACAACTACTTTGATATCCTAGTAAGTGAAAAAATCTTAAGTCCACTCCAGTGGCCACTGTGGTTTGCAAACCTATTGTAGGCTTCAGTGCTTACACAATTGAGCAAAAAAAGGTGAGAAAAGGAAAAAATTGACAGAAAGAAAGGAAAAAAATGAAATTAGGTGACCATATGGGTGTGCAGGTAACTCTACCAGAGCTATGGACCCCCGGTTGGCAGTAGAGCAATATTTGTGGGGTCACAGTGAAAACTCCGCCAAGGCTATGGATGCCTGACTGGCAGTGGGGAAATGTCCAGGTTACTTTTGATGATGGATGGTTTACGTAGCTTGCTTGATTGGATTAGCAGCTGTTTGTCACAATTCCCGTGGAAAGAAATTAATTCACTACACGCACTTTTGAGATGTCTTGTGGATTGACCCAACTAAGGACCCTATTCTCCTAGTTCTTGTTTGGATATTGGCCCCTAGTTTTTGGGTTTAGAATGAACGCTTACCCTCAGAATGCTTGGGAGTGTTCCCCAGTAGATTCACCATTTGTTGTGCCTTGAGCACACACGCCCCATTCGACACGGGGACCCCCTTTATCTTTCACCTTGCTAGGTCATTTTTGTCAATGCCTCATTTTGTGTGCCCCCAGTTTGGTGTCCTAAATGGTCAACATGCTTCCAAAGTCTCATCTTGAATTGACCCTGTGTCCTCCCCTTCAATTTTGTTGAGTCTTGGTTCCTTGCGGAACTTCCCTTGGTAGTTTGCTTCTACCAACGGCCTTTGGGGCCTATCAGGCCCAGTCTACTGAGTTTCCCTTGTCAGGTTTCTGTCATGCATTTGCTATCCTGCATAGCTAAAGGCCTTTGTCTTTTCGAGCTCCGGGACCTAGCGTCCTGATTTCCACCCTTTCGGTTCATGTTGCAAAATGAACAACTTTTACCCTTTCTAAACCTGGTCCTCCGAATTGCTCTTTCCAGAACTCCATGGTGGCTTCACCATTTCAAACAGCCAACTGTTGATGTGTTTTCTATGCACTTCTCAACACAGGCAGTGTGTAAGTGCACTACCTCTCTTGAACAACAATCTTCCACAATCAAATTGCATAACACTATCCCCAGGTCTCTAATGTCAGGTCTTGACAGTGCTTGGAATATCTTAGTTGATTTATGTGATTTGTTGGAATCACTAGGCGGTCTTACGGATGAGTTACAAAGCATGGGAAGTTGGGTCTTGAAATGGAATTCCTAAGATGGAGAAGTTGTTGTGCATTTGTTGTAGGTTCAAACAGTAGTCTTTAACTCCATTTTTATCATTGGATTTAGCTTTACAATGTGCAATGAACCTTTCCTAAGGTACTTATTAAAAAAAGGAAAAAGGGCAGGGAAGAGAGAAGGTTCCTGGATATGAAACTACGAATAAACAGTGATCATGGAGGCTACTACAGTAGACAAACTCCCTAAAACTAAGTTTTGCTTGACTAAGAGAACCTACAACTACACAAAACCAATGCAATCTCCTAAAGTATACTGATTTTCAAATTGCACATACACATCATGAACATGCAATCGAACTAAGTTGCAACAATGGAATAAAGAAGCATAGGCTAACTTTACACAATAGTTTGTCATCAACAAGTGCTAAAAGTATGGGCTAAAAGTTCATTAAATACCATAACAGCAATTTCCATTATCACTTCCATTCAAAAAACTAACACTAAAACTAACATGGAAGGTAGAACCATGCATGCAAGATGAGCAAAATCAAAGAGAACATCCATAAAATCATGCAGTGTTGTCTTCTATTGCAACAAATGCTTTTTACACCAGCTCTCCAACCCTTACAAATGAGGGGCAAACCCCTATTTATAGTTTTCCAAAGCCCAAATGAATGGCTAGGATCAATTTCCAACGAATGGCCCAAATTTGATTACATTAGGGTTTCACCTACCCCACAATATTCAACAATTTTAAAATACATCATTTGTCCCTTCCCTGTTTTTTCATCTAGTGCCCAGGTGTTGTAGCAGTTTTGTCATTTAGTTGATTGCCCTTTTATTGTAGCTAAAATTGCCTAAAAGATGCCTTCTTACTTAATGTGTTTTCAGTGTTCTTCCTTGGATCAAACGAGTCTATCGACGATTGGCATCAATTGATTGGTTGCCCCTGATTCAGGCAAACAACTCATCATCATCTAGTGAAAAGTAGAACAACTTCTTCATGCCTTCTTCAAGACCACCCCCTTTCATTTTTGTCATTGACTTCCTTGGCACAGTCCTTCTAATGCTGACCTTGTTAGTGTGTGCTAGGTGGAGAGGTGAATATGAAATGAATGGTGACAGGAGCAATGCACTTTTCCTTGTTCAGCTTTCTTCATGGGTCTCCTAACAAACTTGTAGTAGGCTCCTTGAATCCTGCGTACATGAAATTCCGTAAGTGCTTTCATATACAAATCAAGGAAAACGTTAGTCAAATATTGTAAAATCCTTGTTAGATCCATCCATGTATAATCAAAAGATAATAATATTCATATTTGGAGCTCATTTGGACCATAAACATCAATGCAAGCCCAAGGGGGTGGGTAGCAAACAAGGGACAACAAACTGGAAGGGAAGTTCCCAGACCCCACAAAACTTAATAAAACCAAGATTTTTCAATTATATCACATGGGAAAATGCGAAGGAAGAATGCCCAGAAAAACTTCCTCAATATTGGACTCATTTCAAAAAAAAGCAGAAGTTCAAAATGGCCACGGAGGGGCGGAGTCTCGGAAACAGCCACCGAGGGGCCGAGCTGCGGAGGCCAGGTTGTCAGAGCTCCACGTATGTTCAAAACGACCAAAGAGGGATGGAGTCCTGGAAACGACCATGGAGGGGCCGGGCTCCGGAGGCCAGGCTGTCAGGGCTCCACGGATGTTCCAAAACAGCCAAAGGGGGACGAAGTCCCAGAAACAACCATAAGGGCCGGGCTCTGAAGGTCAGGTCGCCGAGGCTCCATGGATGTTCTAAAACAACCAAAGGGGGACGAAGCTCTGAAACCACTGAAACTTAATAGAACGTTAATGAAACTTTGGCAGTTCACTTAGGCACCCCAAACACATCCCAAATACACCAAAACGTTGGCCCCAGAGTCAAAATTTGGAAACTAGACTGATGGGGATCCACGGATATTCAAAATGGCCAAAGAAGGACAGAGTCCCAGAAATGGCCACGGAAGGGCCGGGCTTCGGAGACCGGGTTGTCGGGGCTCCACAAATGTTCAAAATGGCCAAAGAGGGACGAAGTCCCAGAAATGGCCACGGAGGGGTCGAGCTCTAGAGGCTGGGCCGCCGGGGCTCCACAAATGTTCCAAAACAGCCAAAGGGGGACGAAGCTCTCAAACCATCAAAATTTAACAAAACGTTGATGAAACTTTGGTAGTTCACTTAGGCACCTCAAACACATCCCATGACCACCAAAAAGTTGTCCCCAAAGTCAAAAATGTAGAAACCGGACTTACAGGAGTCCATAGATGTTCAAAACGGCCAAAGAGGGACAAAGTCTCAGAAACAGCCACAGAGGGGTCGGGTTGATGAGGCTCCATGGATGTTCAAAATGACCACAGAGGAGCCGGGTTGACGAGGCTCCATGGATGTTCAAAATGACCACAGAGGGGCCGGGCTTCGGAGGCCGGGTCGTCGGGTTCCATAGCTGTTCAAAAACAGCCAAAGGGGGATGAAGCTCCGAAACCACTGAAACTTAACGAAACGTTGACGAAACCTTGGAAATTCACTTAAGCACCACAAACACATCCCAAATCCACCAAAAAGTTCGCCCCAAAGTAAAAAATGTGGAAACCGGACCGACAGGGGTCCACGGATGTTTCCAAAATAGCCAAAGAGGAAGGGAATTCCAGAGGCAAACCACTAAAACTTTACGAAACGTTGACGAAACTTTGGAAATTCACTTAAGGACCCTAAACACATCCCAAATCCACCAAAAAGTTGGTCCCAAATTCAAAAATATGGAAACCGGACCGACAGGGGTCCATGGATGTTTGCAAAACAGCCAAAGAGGAAGGGAATTTCAGAGGGAAAGTTTTGAAACCACCGAAACTTTACAAAACATTGATGAAACTTTGGCAGTTCACTTAGGCACCCCAAACACATCCCAAATCCACCAAAAATTTGGCCCCAAAGTCAAAAATGCAGAAAAAAGTGAATCGAGCGATGAGGGACCAAGTTAGCAGAAACAAGACAATGGGCAGAAAAGGGACGAGGGACTTCATTTCTCTACGGATTTGAATATCCCAACTAGGTGAATTTGGTCAAGGGGATTTGATCGTTTGAAGGCACATGACCAATTTGGGCTTAGAAAATGGGGCACGCAAAATAAGACAGGAGCAAAGCAGCCTGTCGAGAGCGAAAAAAATAAAAAAAAGGGGTCCCTATCTACGACGGGGCGTGTGTGCAAAACATGCACAATACCAACCTGCATCGATGTCCCGTCTTTCAGACTCCAGACTCCCCTTTGTTGTCAGTTGAAAATGACAAACTTTGAAACGGCTGCCAAGTCACATCCTCTTGGCCCCCAACCCCCAACCCTCTCGTCGTCGTCCGTGAATTTGAACTCACCAACCACTTCATCCTCTATACGGGTATTAATGGGCATATTAAATGATAATTTGGGGTATAAATACCTGGTTCGACCTGTCATTTTCATATGTTAGGTTAGCCAAAGTAGTTCAGAGCAATTTTTGAGGAATCCATTACATTCCTCGCCTGCTGCCCTCACGCTCGTAGCCCTCGTTCGTTGATCCTTCATGGATTTCCACCTTTTTGAGAGGTTTTAGTGATTTTACGCTTAAATGATTAACAAACATGGGCTAAAATTACTTTAATTTGGTAAAATGAGACAATACCTAAAAAACACATATGACATAATTGCTAGAAAACCTCCAAAGCACCCTCTAAGAGAAATCTAGAACTTTACCTTGTTTGCGTTGTTCTTCATGTAGGGCATTTGTACCCTCCAGGCTCGGGCCTACTCCTTGCTGCCAAAAACTTAAGAAGACAAACTTAAAATGTCCAAACGACGGGATGCCTTCTCATGCCCGCGACCTTGGGCCTCCTTCGGCAGTTTGCCATCAAACTTTAACAAACTCAAAAATTTGGCCTCCATCTCTGCTTCCCGAGACTGCTCCTGTGGGATTTCGTCCCCGATATGTTGCGTTGCTTTTTCCTTTTTAAATGATGTGATAGCCTTGTCCACCTGAGCCTCAAAGCCCCCTCACCTTTTGCCACTTGAGGTTAAAACAACAAAGTAAATTATTTGCCATATTCCCAGGCCTCGAGTCGCGGAGTTCCGTCCATGGACTTCCGTGGAAACTTCGCCATTTCAAACAACCATTTGACTGTATCCTTCCACTTCCCAGGCCACGAGCACCCATTCGCTGTGAAAACAATTAACATTAAACTTAGGTGTCCTTGCTCTCGCTGGGCTTTGAACCTCGAAATTCTGCCCCGTCTTCGCTGCCATAAGGGGAAGCTTGAGTCTACCCTTTTGTCCTTTGAGACCCGCCATCTGAATCGCCCAAGACTAAACAAAGAAATCTAGTGACTAAACTTGATTTCAGGTCTAGTCCACCAGGCCGCCTCTGTCGAACTTTCGTCTAACACCCACTGTTCCAAATGGAAATTCATCAACTCCTTCCTGCCCCTTAGGGCCCGAACACTTCAAAGTTAAGAAGAAATGTTGAATGCCCTTCAACCACTGAGATCCCAGACCCTAGAATTTCGGTCCCAGAATTTTGTTTCCCTTTGGTTGTTCCAAACAGAAAAGCCCTGATGACTTTTTGACCTTGTATCTTCGATTGCTCCAAAAGTGACCCAAATGACCTTTAATTCAAAAACCAATCTCGACCCACGTGCTTAAATTCAACCTTCTCTTGTATAGACCTTTCAAATCATTAAAATTTGAAGTCGTGAGAAACCACCTAAGTTTCCCCACCCTATTCGCCCTTTAAACGACATTCCTACCATGGAAGTCTGGCCCCTCGAGCCCAGGTTGTCCAAAATCCCTCTAGTAAGTTGCTAATAGTATCATGAAATAAAAGTTTGATTTCATGAATGATAAATCCTCTAACCAGACTTTGTCCATAGGATTGTGACTAATATTCATGTTTCATGATTGGTTATGTTCATTGTGCCTTGCTTGTGTTGGAAATTATGCCTCAACTTGCTAGCTTGTATCTTTTTTCAAGTCTTCATTATCGGTCGATTGCTGGAGTTCCTAAGTTTGTAACCGTGTCGCAGAGTTTGAAAGTTTCGTAATTTTTTGACTGATTGATTTCTTTCATTGTCGCAGCATTTGGGAACTTTCTAACCAGTAGTGAGAGTTATGAAGTTTGCGTTTTCTCTGATTGAGCAACAAGCCAACAGATGTGGGGACCACTTGGAATTCTGGGAGACTTGTTGAGAATATTGTAGTTTCCCAGCTTGATTCTCTAGAAATTCACTAGTGAATGCGTGTCATGGTGGAGACCACAAGGAATGATCAACAGTTCGGTGCAATGGTCAAATGTGGTGTACGAGTAAGTTGGTAATAAAAGGACTAACTCGTGGATACCTAAAGTCTTCAGGCTTTTATTTATAAAATAATGACTACTAATATTCTACATCAATGTGGGATATTGCCAATGGATGTTTCTCTCACCAACAAGCTGGTTCATTCGGTATGACTTTTGCCAATGGTGGTGACTCTTGTCGATGGATAGTTGGTTTTCCTATGATATCGGGGAGACTTGATATGTTATCGGTCTAACTTCTCAGAGTGTTGTTGATACCTTTGGTCTTGCCGATAGCTATGTGATCAGGCATTTTGGCATCGGGGAGAAACGGTCTGGTGTCTCACCGACATGCGATACAGTTGAACTTTTTGACTGAATGTCTGTCTTACACGGTGTGTTATGAGCCAATGAGAGAAGCAGAATGTGAATTGTTGGCAGTTGAATAGTTGTGACCATTCCTGTGTGGAAGATCAACAAACCATGAACAAAATGAGATATACTCTATAACAGATGACAATGATCGGTGAGGGTAATGGAGTTTTTTTTTTATACTGAACACGAATTGATTTGAGTGTGTTCATTGTATGCATCTAAGAGCATTGTGAGATTAATGTTCTGTACGAGATTGATCAGTGAATGTTGCTACGATAAAATTGACATCAGAAAGTGAAGTTTGTACTTTGTATGTAATTTTGTTTACTGTAATACAAAGAGGCTTTTCTTGATGTGGTGGGTTTTTCTCTTGTAAGGGTTTTCCCACATAAATATGGTGTCCAATTGTGTGTGTTCTTTCTCTTTTATGTTATTCTTTTCATGTGCATCTTATTGAAATGTAATTGCAAAATTTAAAGTCATATCTGCATTCTTCCCTGAGGTTTTGGCATTAGGAGAGTTTGTTCCACACCTAAGCTTTCCTTACAAGTGGTATCAGAGCTTGGCCAGTTGTGTTATCTTTGTGGGTACGTTGGGTTTTTTCTATGTCAATTCTATTCAGTGGGAGTCTTGTAGAAGTCTAGTAATTCAAATTACAGATTAAGATGGCAAGCACGTCAGGAAAGATTGAAATTGAGAAATTCAATGGCAGCAATTTTGAGTTGTGGAAACTTAAAATGGAAGATCTATTAGTTGACCATGATCTTTGGCTGGCTGTGTCTGGAATGAAACCTACAAGCATGAGGCAAGAGGATTGGGACCTCACAGAACAAAAATCAAAGGGGCTGATAAGGCTCTATTTAGCAAACTATGTTCTTCTAAATGTTCATGAAGAAAAGACTGCATCTTCTTTGTGGAAAAGACTGGGAGCTATTTATCAGGGAAAGTCCTTGGTGAATAAGTTGTACTATTTGAAAATGTAGGAAGGAGCATCTATTGTTGATCATTTGAATGCTTTCAACATGTTGATTGCTCAGTTAGCATCTATGGGTGTGAAGATTGATGAAGAAGATCGTTGTATGCTATTGTTATGTTCTTTGCCAAATTCTTGGGATCACTTAGTGATGGCTATTGGGAGTACAACATCCACTTTTAATATGGAAGATATTGTTGCTTCCTTGTTATCATAAGAGATGAGAAGAAAATCTTCTGAGATGGCGAAGGAGGCTTTTGCTGTTAGAGGCAAATCGAAAGAAAAGTGCAAGAAGAAGGACAAGAAGGGAGATCAAAGTCTCCTGACAAGAAGTCTAAGGTGAAGTGTTGGAATTGTGGGCTACCTCGTCATGTACGAAAGGATTGCAAAGAGGAGAAAAAGAAGAAGTATTCTTCCAACAATGATTCTTCTCAGAGTGATGCAGACGCTTTCATTGCAGCCATGGCTATACATGCATCAGATGATGTCTAATTGAATGATTCTAGAGCATCTTTCCACATGACATCTCATAGAGAATGATTCACTAAGTATGAAAAATATGATGGTGGAAGGGTGTATTTGGCAAGCGATTCATCTCTGGAAATAGTTGGTCGTGGAAGAGTCAGAATTTAGTTCTCTGATGGAAGAGTGAAGGGAATCAATGATGTAATGCATATACCAGGTCTGGCTCAAAATTTACTTTATGTTAGTAAGCTGAACGATGTTGGAGTGCAAGTCACGTTCTTTGGAAATGGCTAATAAATGACTAGAGGCTCAATGTAGGGGTGCTCGTATTGGTACCTTTTATAAGTTGGATGCATTTTTTGTGCAATGCAATAGTGTCTCTGCAAAGTCACAAAAAACTACTCATGGAGAAAAGGAGGAAAAAGTTCCTAATAGTGCAAATTCTATGGAAGTTAAACTTCTAGCAGAAAAGACTATGCTCTGGCATCATAGGCTAGGCCACATTGGAGAAAAAGGTTTAAAAACCTTGAAAAATAAAAACCTGGTTGAAGGGCTTGATGATTGTAACCTCGAATTCAAGTTTTGTGAATACTATATATGTGGTAAACAACACCATATTTCATTCTACTTTAGTCCTCACAAATCTTCTGGTTTACTTGATTATATACATTATGATGTTTTTGGTCCAGTAAATGTTCCTTGTTTGTCTAAATCAAGATATTATGTATCATTCATTGATGATTATTCAAGAAGGGAATTTGTTTATTTTTTGAAAAGTAAATCAAAAGTGTTCAGTCATTTTAAGAAATTCAAAAACCTTGTGGAAAATCAGACTAGAAGAGAAATAAAATGTTTAAGGATTGATAATGGCAATAAGTTTTGTTCTGATGAGTTCGAAAAGTATTGTAAAGATCATGGGATTAAAAGACATAAAACTACGCCCTACACTTCGCAACAAAATGGAGTTGTTGAAAGGTTCAACAGGACAATAATGGAAAGAGCACAAAGTATGCAAAGCAGTGCTGGCTTGGAGGAGAAGTTCTGGGCTGAGGCAGTTGCAACATGATGTTATTTAATAAACCATTCTCTGAATTCCTCTCTTGTTGAGAAAACACTTTTGGAAGCATGGTCTGGAAAGAAGCCCTCTCTGAGACACATTTGTGTCTTTGGCTGTGAGGCATATGCATATGTACCGAAGGAAAAAAGGTATAAATTGGAAAATAAGGTTGTTAAATGCATTTTTATTAGTTATAGTGTTGGCATAAAATGATACAAGCTTTGGAATCCTGATACAGAGAAGGTTCTATACAACATAAGTGTTATTTTTCGTGAGTTGAGGCCTTCTACTTTGGATCTACGGTCAAAGACAAAATAAAAAAATAAAAAGGGTGTAGTTGAAATTCCTCTGACACCAAATAAAGAGGAATTGAAAATTAAAAATGTACCTAAAACTGAGGAGAGCTCAAGTAGTTTTGAGAGTTCTGAAGAAGAACAACAACTTCATCCTCAGCTCGTGAGGAGGTCAACACGTGAAAGAAAGCAACCTCATAGGTATGGGTTTTCTTTGTTAGATTATACTTGTGCCTGTGATTTAATTTCTAGCACTGATGAGCCTAGGACTATGAAAGAGGCAATTAGAATTCCTGATTCAAACTCTTGGTTGGAAGCCATGAATGAAGAAATGGCATCATTAGAAAAGAATGATACTTGGAGTTTGGTGCCCTTGTCTGAAGGCAAAAAAGTTGTTGGTTGCAAATGGGTATTTAAAAAGAAAATAGGTTTGGATGGCAATGAGGAAAAGTATAAGGCAAGGTTGGTTGCGAAGGGGTATTCAGAGGGGAATTGATTATGGAGAAATTTTTTCTCCTATAGCTAATGCGTCTATCAGATTTCTTTTTTGATTTAAACAGCGTATGACTTAGAGATTGAACAGATGGATGTGAAAAAACATTTCTTCATGGTGACCTTGAAGAAGAAATTTATATGTCCTAGCTTGAGCACTTTATGGAAAAAGGTAAAGAAAATATGGTTTGCAAGTTGAAAAAATCTTTGTATGGATTAAAACAATCTCCTAGAATGTGGTACCAAAAGTTTGACACGTTTGTTTTGTCATTGGGATTTGTAAGATCAAAATATGATCATTGTGTGTACTACAAAGCTGAAAATGATCGTGTTTTTATTATTGCTCTCTATGTTGATGATATGTTATTCATAGGCAATAGTAAGTTGTTGATTTCTGATCTAAAATCTCAGTTGTCTGGAAAGTTCGAAATGAAAGATCTTGGTGCAGCCAGGTATATTTTGGGAATGGAAATAACCAGGGACAAAAGAGTAGAAAACTTTGGCTTAGTTAGATTAAGTATATTAATACTGTTCTGGAGAGATTTTGTATGACTGAGTGCAGCTAGTTGTTCCAGTTTTGCAGGGAATGAAGCTATCTGTTGAAGGTTGTCCAAAATTTCCTACTGAGATAAAGGACATGACCAGAGTGCCTTATGCTAGTGTAGTTGGTAGTTTAATGTATGCAATGGTCTATACAAGGCTAGACATTGCCCTAGTAGTGGGAGTACTTTGTCATTTTAGGAAAAATCTTGGAAGGACACATTGGGATGCTGTGAAGAGAGTGTTCAGATATTTGAAGGGCACTTCAGAATATGCTTTGTGTTACCATGGCAATTTGGTTGAATCACAAAGGACTCTCAGCATTCGAGGCTATGTGGATTCTGATTGGGCAGGGGACATTGACAATAGAAGATCCACCAGTGGATATATTTTCATGATGAATGGTGGTGCAGTTAGTTGGATGAGTAAGCAGTAGGCTATACTTGTTTTGTCCACTACAGAGCTAGAATACATGGCAGCAACACATGCCTGTAAAGAAGCAATTTGGTTAAAACGTTTGTGTTCTAACATTGGGTTTGATGCAGGGAAAATTATAATTTACTATGACAGTTAGAGTGTTATTTGTTTGGCAAAAAATCCTACTTTCCATGCCAGGATGAAACATATTGATGTGCAATACCATTTTGTTTGAGATATGGTGGAGAATGGAAAGGTCTCTTTAGAAAAAGAGGATACTCTGGAAAATGTTGCAGATGCATTAACAAAACTAGTGAGCACAAACAAGTACAAATGGTGTGCCAGTTCGATGGGCCTTGGAGCCCATGACCTTCATTAACTTCGAGTTTGAAGGAAGCTAGTAAGTCATCGCCAAGTGGGAGATTGTTGGAAATTATGCCTCAACTTGCTAGCTTGTATCTATGTTCAAGTCTTCATTGTCGATCGATTGTTGGAGTTCCTAAGTTTGTAACCTTGTCACGGAGTTTGAAAGTTTCGTAATTTCCCGACTAACCGACTTCCTTCATTCTCATGGCATTTGGGAACTTTCGAACTAGGAGTGGGAGTTACAAAGTTTGTGTTTTCTCTGATTAAGCGACAAGCCGATGAATGTGGGGACCACTTGGAATTTTGGGAGACTTGTTGAGAATATTGTAGTTTCCCAACTTGATTCTTTGGAAATGCATAAGTAGTGAACACGTGTCATGGTGGAGACCACAAGGAATGATCAATAGTTTGGTGCAATGGTCAAATGCGGTGTACGAGTAAGTTGGTAATAAAAGGACTAACTTGTGGATAGCTAAAGTCTTCAGGATTTTATTTATAAATTAATGACTACTAATATTTCACGTCAATGTGGGATATTGCCAATGGATGTTTCTCTCACCAACAGGTTGGTTCATTCAATATGACTCTTGCCGATGGTGGTGACTCTTGCCGATGGATAGTTGGTTTTCCTGTGATATCGGGGAGACTTGATATGTTATCGATCTGACTTCTCAAAGTGTTGCTGATACCTTTGGTCTTGCCGATAGCTATGTGATCAGTCATTTTGGCATTAGGGAGACACGGTCTGGTGTCTCACCAACATGCGATACAGTTGAACTTTTTGACCAAACGTATGTCCTACGTGGTGTGTTATGAGCCAATGAGAGAAGCAAAATGTGAATTGTTGGCAGTTGAACAGTTGTGATAGTTCCTATGTGGAAGATCAATAGACCATGAACAAAATGAGATATACTCTATAATGGATGACAATGATCGGTGAGGGTAATGGCGATTTTTGTTCGATACTAAACACAGATTGATTTGAGTGTGTTCATTGTATGCGTCTAAGAGCATTGTGAGAATAATGTTCTGTACGAGATTGATCAGTGAATGTTGCAACTATAAAATTGACATCAGAAAGTGAAGTTTGTACTCTATATGTAATTTTGTTTACTGTAATACAAAGAGGCTTTTCTTGGTGTGGTGAGTTTTTCTCCCATAAGGGTTTTCTCACGTAAATCTGGTGTCCAATTGTGTATGTGTTCTTTCTCTTTTATGTTGTTCTTTTCATGTGCATCTTATTGAACTATAATTGCAAAATTTAAAGGCATATCTGCATTCTTCCCTGAGGTTTTGGCGTTAAGAGAGTTTGTTCCGCACCTAAGCTTTCCTTACAGCTTGCAGGATATATGGAGTTAGGTGCAGGACCTTCGGGGGCAACTGCAGAGAAGGACAAAGGAAAGAAAGCGGCCAAGGTTCCTTGTGGAAAAGAGGACAAAGATCAAATGAAGTTCCAATTCTAAGGGGATCCATTATAGTAAAAAATCATCACGGATTGGAAGGAAATAACATATGCCAATATCGGCCATGTCGTTACTGATGAATTCAAGCGAAAGGTCAGGATCCATCCCAAGACCAATAATGCAAGATTAATCAGACAAAGTGGAATTGCTAAGGTTGTAGGTTTTCCTCCTTCCCTTATAGCCCCTAAGTTGGTCATGGCCTGTCGGTAGGCATATCAGCCAGAGACAAAGACAATAGTTGACAGAGATGAACAAATCCTTGTTGATATGTCAGCTAAAGCAATAACAAACACTTTCCACCTCCCTACCTTTGAAACAATGGAAACACCAACCATCGTAGAATGTAAGGCAGCATGGGATGAAGACCCCACTGGTTGTAAAAAGCTTATAAACTAGTACTGGCTCAAAGAGAAAAGGGGCAGTGTTGTAAAGGTTCCTTAAGAGCTCTTTTGTAGTGACTTCCACAAGGACTACTATGACTTGGTGATCCTATTGAGCAAGGTGATGGGCCTCCCTACTGCTGCATACTTTAAAGAATGGGTGGAATATTTCATAGAGCAGATCCTCCATGGGGAGGAAGATGTCACCACAAACGCCTCGTTCTATTGGGGAGGCATAATAAGTGATTGCTTCCATGAGCAATTCATGAATGTAAAGAAGACCTCCAAATTCTATGATCTCCTATCTTGTATACTCACTGGCCGAGTGGAGGCAATACAGTGGATTATTCGTGGCACCTGATGAGGAATCAGGTCAAGCGCTAAAGGTTTATGATAGGTACCCCCAGCTACAGTTTTTGGAATTTTAAGGAGTACTACAAAGTAAATGATTCCTTCGTGGGTCACATTATTAGATTATTGAGGGGATATTTTGAAAGGAGGGTCTCTCACAGTGCTCAGGTGTTCTTGAAGCAGTATGCTTTCTTGTTCATCCAATACCCCAAATTCACCTACATTCGCACCCAAGGTTACACAAAGAGGCCGAATAAGTTACCCCGGTACCCTAATGACTGGATTATACTGTTAGAACTCTCCTAACAACTGCAGCATGTGCATTCAGTCCTTGGTAATAGGCATTTGGCAAGGATCCCTTATCCCTTAACTTTCGACTAGGGTATGTACAAATTGCAAACCTCCAAGTGTGTTGGGAATTCTGAGAAGGAATTAGCGAACTATCATTTTTGACTGGACACTGTTTGCCCATGGATAGACCCATATGGGCACGTAAGGAAGGCACTAGAACCAGAATACTCCCATTTGCATCACATAGAATATTTATGGGAAAATTTCCAGGATGATAGGGAGGTATGCACAAGGAATTACATGCAGATGACGACATATTTTGTAAGAAGGGTGAATATATTTCCTATACCTAATCAAGTTGAAGAAGATGAATGCAGTGTCATGCACCCCAGGTACAACACAGTCACTAACCTGCTACTGCTAGCAATAGATTGGGATGAACAAGAGGTCGATGACCTCAATATTATAACCAAGCCTGTCGAGGCTTGCACTAAAGAATGGGTTGATGGGCAGGTAGCTCAACTAAAGCAGCAAGGGGTTATACTGACATATGAAGGGCTTAAGAGTCAGCCTAGTGCTATAGAATATGTTGCTACTACAACCTCAACAGGAGAGACATCTAGATATCCTTCGCTTATGAGATCTAAGAAGAGGAAAGGGACCAAAGCGGAGCAGCCGCCAGATCCAAAGGTGTATTCAAGAAAAGATTCAAAGGGTTTGCCCTCAAAAAAAGCATAAAAGGACGGGAAGCATCGCAAGAATGCCTACAATTCAGGAGGATCCCCTTCATGGGGATAAACAAAGGGAAACAAATCAACCAAAATCTCCACCAACTGTCCCTGTTTCGGTCGTTCTTCCATCCACTTCTCAAGCCATGATTTCCACATCCCCACCTGTGGTGGACATTTCAGTCCACCTCGCCTCCTCTCTGCTAATTGGACCCATGATATTGGTTGACTCCTCCTTTGCTGCAACTTATCTGCTTTCCTCTGCCTCCATGTCGCCCACTACATTGCTTCCACTAGCAGCAATGGCAATACTAATGCCTACACTCGCATTGCCAGAGGCTTTCTCATGACACATGTAGAGTGCCCCCTTTGAGTTTTCCCAAATATTTTTGGATCCCACCATCCAAGTTGCCTTAGTGCAGGTCCTCGCCAGTGCTCTGCCCTAAAAACCTCTAATGGGACCACCAACCATGGAAGCCACAATGCTAATCTCTGGGGAATGGGAGAAGTGGGAGATGGGGACTACAAAAGCATTGGAGGAGGAAGCAGACGAGCACCATGAACACTCAGAATATGAACAACAAAAAATTGATAGGGTGATTTCTGAAGAGGAAGAAATAGGATCTTTCGAGAGCGGTGATGAAAGGGATTCCGATACTGAAATTGTACAAATATTTGAAGATGATTTCGAGGAAGAAATGGCCCGACAACTGAAGGATGTTGGGGAAGAAGTAGAAAGGACTCCTCCCAGAGAAGAAGGGAAAGAAGGTGACAGGACAACAAAAAATGTGGAACTTCCCACGAGGGAACAACAAGAGGATGTGTCACCTCCCCACAAAGAGAAGAGAATGCAGAAGGAGACAAACCTGAGGGTGATGGTTAGATTGTCAAAAGCCTCGAAACTAAAAATCCCAAGGAGTGCATACATGAGGATGAGCATGATGACAGAAGGGAGGAGGAGGCAGAAAGGGAAGAAAGTCCCAAAGAACGCCTGCCCACCAAGTCCCCAATCAGGCGCATAACATTCACCTGAGATTCCAATGAGGACGAAAAAAATACAGAGGTAGAAGAAGAGGCTCCTAAGGAGGAGGTTGAAATCAGAAAGGATGAGGAGGAAGGTGATCATGAGTCATCTGGAGAAAAAGATCAAATGCCCGAATGGCTAGAAAAACAACTTAAAAAGAGGGCTTCCACCCCAAGCAATCCGAGGATGAGGCTAAAGGCTATCCTAGCCAAGGCGTAGATCACCACAAAAAGGAAAAGAAGCTCAAGGTAAGATCCAAAGTAACAATGGATGTTTCCGGATCTAGGACCATCCAAATGGCTACGCCCATAGTATGAGAAGAGGGGGTAAGTTATAATATTTCTACTATTGACTTGCTAACGGCTACAAGGGAACATAAAGTGGAACACCTCCAGGAGTTTGTCGCTACTGTGGCGCATCTTATACAACAAGACAAAGTTTTGAAGGAAGAGCTTAAAGCACAAGTAGCTGGTTTAACAACATACATCTAGCAATGGTCTTCGACAGAGGAAGCACCTACCACATTCACAACTCCACCACAATTGTTGTCTAAGGAATAGGTTGATAAGTTGGAAAGGAGGAGGGATTTAGACGAGACTAGAAAGAGTTGGTTCCTGTAGGTTCTATACGTGAGAAACATGGGCATCAGTTGGGCTGTTAGGACAACCAACAAATTCTTGGACTTACAATAGTCTCTTGAGGGCGCAAGAAATCTTTGCTCTGACTTCCTGGCGAGGTATGAGTCTACCTATCCAAAGATCGAGGCTATCCTCAGACTGCCAAGAGCAATGTGGGAAAAGGAGCTCGTGTTCAAGAAGGACAACCATTGGCTCATGGATGTGTGGAAGCGGGACTTTGAGTACCAAAAAGAAAGATTGGAACAGGTGATCGATAAAGTGGATCCAAATATTGAGTGGGTCAAAGAGATCAGAACAGATTGCATCCGCTACCTGAAGCTAATGACGGACTATGAGATGCTTGTCATACAAATAGACCTAGATAAAATAAGGCCCCACTTACACAAGAGGATGGAGGATAGGTTGTTAGAGGAAATAACCACAAATTTCATGAGTTTTTCCTTTCGGGCCTTCACCCAATCAAAATTGTTCCAAGACCACACTACTAAATATGAGGAGGACTGGGAAAAGCTCACTGAGCAATCTAGAGAATGGAGTTATCAAGTGCTACAATCTGAAATCATAGATGTTGATAAACTCCAACATTAATTTTGAATTTTATGGAGTATGCAACCTTGAAGAAGCAGGAAGGAAACCCTATTATTAATGAAGAATTCCTAATAGAGTAGCCATAGCAAAAAGGGCAATTAGCAAAAAGACAAAATTGCTACAGTGTTGTCACTAGAGGACAAAAGAGGGATAAAGACAAGGTTGTATTTGAAATTGTAATATATTGGGGGGTTAGATAGAACCCTAAGGTGTAGTGAATCTTGGCCACAAAATGAGATTAAATCTTGGACATTCATTCTACTTTTTGGATACTATAAATAGGGGGGTCTCCTCTCATTTTCAAGAGAGAGTCAAGTTGTTGTAATGATATGTTTCAAAAATTTCTAATGAAAATACATTGACTTGGTGCATTTTTTGAGTTTCTTCACATGTTTCATGATTCAATCTTCCATAGTTAGATGTTTTAGTTAGATTCGTATTGTTGTCCTAGTTGATTTTAGATTGCTTAGATATATTTGGTAATGTTATTATGTGATTGTAGAATTTTATGTTGTGTTGATGTCTTCCAGTCCATACTTTTTGCCATTTGCTGCTGGTAAATGGCATTGTAAAGTTAGTCTGGGCTGAAACCTTAAGCTTCTCTAAGTCTTCATCTTTATTCATGCATATATGTGGTGGATGAATGGTGAAAAATCTACATACCTTAGAAGACAACACAAGTTTCATGAGATTGTGATTGTTTTTGGTTAAGTGAAATTTCATTTGGAGGAAGTTGTCCACAGTAGAACCTCCACGATCACTGTTCGTAGTTAGTTACAGATCCAAAAACCTTCCCTCTTCCCTACTCTTTTTATTTTTTTTAGAAATGACTTGTGCTAAGGTTCATTGCGCATTGTAAAGACAAAACTTAAGAAAATATTAAAGTTTTAGATTGTTGTTCGAACCTATAGCAGAGTGCACCTTAACTCCCATCTCAAAAACTTTAGATTTTAAGATCCACTTCGCATCCAGCTACATGAATCTACCCTATGATTATCAACAAAATCACATCAAACATCAACTAAGGAATTCCATGCAAGTCATGACCTGACACCCAAGAGACCTTGGGGTGATTTTTAGTAACTTGTTGTTGGAAGTATCCTTTCAAGAGAGGTAGTGCATCTATGCACTGCCTATGTTGAGAAAGTGTGCAAAAACACCCATCAACATAACCCACATAACATCTCATAAATAAAGTGACTTTATTACCAAAGTGATTCTAGCAACTTCTTTCTCTTTGCTACATATGTTTAGTTTAGACATCCTACATATAGAGATGACAACTTATTTACAGTATAAATATGTTGCACTCATATAAACTTGGGCCATATATAGGGTACATACAAACATAAGCATAAAGAGAGGTTCTACAACATAATGCACAACCAAGAAACATGCAATCGCAAACAAACACCACAACATATTCAAAGGCATTTTTTCCAACATAGTAATTAAACTAATTCAACCTTTCCAACATAATGATAAGGGTATAGAAAATAGCATACCTGTATAATGCTCCAATTGATTAAATTCCTTCCCAGTTCAAATCCTCAAGCTTGCTTGATGCTTCCTTTGAGACCCACTTGATTACCCTCTTCTAACTTCTCTCTAATTCTCACAATAATCACAAATAAGAAATAGCAAAATAACTCTCAACTCATTGACTCAGAAATCACAACAAAATAACATCAAGATAATCAAAATGATAAGTGTAGCATTTGGTAGTTCAAGAGCACCTCTATTTATACTAATTTGTGAGCAATTGAAGGTTGCAAACAAGTTAATATTTCGGCCACCTTTCTAACCTCATGCAACAACTCACCAAGATAACTCATAGGTTTGCAACACATCATAGTCCTCACCATTCAAATGGTTGAGTTGACTTGATATATGGGACAACGAGCTCAAAACAAGTTACCTAATTCAAATTCCTTTATATATTGATGCTAAGTTTCCACTTGATTGAATCTTACAAACTAATATCAAATACAAATTCAACAAACTTCTTAAGTATTTCATACTCTACAAATTGGTGCCACCTTCTCAATTTGGTGCCACATATTCTAGCATTGTATTGACTTCTTCAATCATCTTACAAACTATTTTAACTTCCCTTTAAATGTTTTACATAGTAGCATACTCATACATGCTTTTGTTTTGGTTGATTTAGTTTTTAAATCACTTATGTGCTAGCATAAATATAACCAAAGGTTACGCCTTGCATAATATATGCGCTTAACTTTAGCAAATTGCACTTAGCAATTATCACATATGTTTCCAACATTGATATATATATATATATATATATATATGTATATTCTTTATGTCATAAAATTATCAAATACATTTAATTGTTGAATAATAACTACATATATAAATATATAAATAATATTACTATATATATACATAATTATATATTATATATAATACCATTTCTAATATCATTATAAAAATACTCATAATCATAACCATCGATTAACATATACATGGAATATATATATATACACATATCACCTTTAGTCCAATCGGTATTCCCATGCATATGTATAATCCGTCCATGAGCATGCATAGGTACGTCTACTTAATCATGTATGTATTCACTTACATGTATGAGTTTATTGTAGACATGCACACATGCATTTTATGCATATATCCCATCGATACCACGATAAGCACACAAGGAAAGACTATCACATGACATCAAGACTTATTCACAATCCTCAATCACAACATTCACATCTAAACCAAAAATTACTTACCTTTTCCCAAAACTCACTTGACTCACTAAGACCAACCAGGATGCGAGTGTGTGAATGCTCAGTTAGGCTTGTTAAGGGTTATCAAACCAAATTCTTCTCCTGAGTGATACTTTCCCTCTCTTCTAGAGGTTCAAATTTGTTCCTGCACTCAACTTGGCACATTATAATAGTAGTTAGCCAAACATAACATATACATCATACATTTCATATTTAGAATCGTTATAAAATATCAAATTGCATCAATCATTCTTTCATCATATTTCCATTCAATATTCATAGAGCATATTCATATAAAGATTCATAAAACACATTCATGTAACACATACAAAAACAACAATATATGACTAAATAAACTACTAAAAATTGCATATAAATGACTAATTTTGGTCACATGACCATTAGTAGTTTATTGCCGGTCATTTATAATGCGACCAAATTTATGACTAAACTATTTTAGTCATTTATCTAGTCATTGATTTGGTCATTGATTTAGTCATTAATTTAGTCATTGATTGTTGTTAATTGGTCATTTATTTAGTCATATATTTAGTCATTAACTTAGTCATATATTTAGTCATTACTTTAGTCATATATTTAATCATTAATTTAGTCATTACTTTAGTCATATATTTAGTCATTAATTTAGTCATTTAGTCATTGATTTAGTAGTATATTTAGTGCATTTTTAATTGTCGTCATTTGGTAGTTTATTTTATTAATCAAAAAGATCACTTATCAACTATTTAAAAGATTTACACAATAAAACAACTATGAGAAGGTTTTTAAAAATAGCTTATTTTATTAATAAAAAGAGATGTTCCATACAGTTGTGTAAGCTTGAAAATAAAGTTACAATTTTCTGTCCCAATGTGAAAGAACTTGAAAGATTACAATACATTGCTAAGAGAGAAAAAATCTTGCTGAACTCTACTCCAAAACCTTGCCTTTATGTTGTTCAACAACTTACAAAAGAATAGGAACATGACTATTCTTTTATATCATAACCTACAGTCCCTTACCCTTGTAATGCTTGTTGATCCTCTAATTGTCATTTGTGCATGACTATTCTTTTATATCATAACCTACAGTCCCTTACCCTTGTAATGCATAAGTACATGATACATCTTTGCAAAGGAACTTTCATTCTATGATTGTGATAAAACTCCAATCATCTATAGGCTACCCTCATTTTGATTACTATCATCTTATGACCATGTTAATTGTTACTTTATTGTTTCTTTTACCATTGAACTATCCCTTAAAAAAAATTATCATTTACCTCTTCATCTTCATATCTTGTTGGTTTCTTTATCACCAATTACAAATCCTACCAACTAAAGTAAATTTGAATCATTGTCCACAACTTTCCTGCCTACCAGCAACTCCAGAAGAACAATACCATAGTTGTAAACATCAAATTTCTCATTAAGCCTTGAGGTTCTTGCAAATTCAAGGTCAATATAACCAATTATACCCATAACATAGGTGGAGGTGTGAGTTTTGGCTGAGGAAATGCACTTGCGATGCCAAATTTTGACAAATGTGCTTCAAAGTTGTCATCTAAAAGAATGTTAGATATCTTTACATCCTTGTGAACAATGCATTGGTTACAGTCATGATGAAGATATGATAATCCTTTTGTAGCACCATAGGCTATCTTTAGATGAATATCCTAGTCTAATTTAATCTTCTTTGATGTTCCTACACAAAAATTTAAAATGTTTGTTAGGTTCTCCCCAATCTATTTTGATCAGATGGTAGAAATATTGATTGGACTCATATTTCATAAATCTATCATGTTTCTACATAACATCATTTGCTCACTATGTAGGATGTCCCAGAGACTTCCATTTACCATGTAGTCATAAAATAGAGACAAGAAAAATATAGAACTGCATAGTACTAAAAAATATTAGAAAAGAATCTAGAAGAAAGGATGTTGAAGACATTCAGCTGCAGTTGGCACCTGCATTTTCTGTACAGCCTCGGCTCTATCCACCTAGTCCAAAACAAAAAGCATGTGAACCAAGTTAGAATCCCCACAAAATCATAAAGGAAAAAAAACTTCATATGTTGACAACAACAAAAGTAAATAATAAACAAGAACACTTCCTGAACTACATTCACATAAATTTAGAAACATACTATTACTAGATTAGAAAGAGAGTACTTTGTGTAGATGTCTAAATTTGGACACTTAATTTATCCAAATTTATCCCCTTTAATTAATAGCTTTGATGCGACCAAATCCCTAAGGTATTTAATCAATAATACCTTATCTCTTTAATCCTCCTTCCATCAATTGAATTAAATAAATATTCCATTTATTTAATTCCCCTCATGTCACATCCTCCATCATTTTTATCTTATCTTAATCCTTCTTCTAATCTCATCATTAGGATGTGCACATGCCTAATCTTTGATTAGGATGTGTCACATCCTCCAACTTTTGCAAGTTGGCCTCTAACCTCTCTTAGCCACCTAACCCTCCTCTAATCCTTCATTACTCTTTCTCATGTGATCTTTGACTTGTCACATCAAGTCACATGTGAGATCTAACCCTCTTCTAATCTTCATTAATTAATCTAATCAAGTACTTGCACAATCCTAATCACCCCCTTTAGTCAACTTTCCCCATCCCCCAAGGAATTTTTAATTCCTTTTTATTTATCCTAGGCTTCTCTCTTCCCCATGTGAATTTTTAATTCACCTTTTAATCCCCCAATGCATTTAAGGAATTTTAAATTCTTTCCCATCTCCCATAAGGATATTTGAGGAATTTTTAATTCCCCACTTGTCCTCTCACCCACATGGGGACAAGGACCTCCTTTATGAGGAGATCTTGTCCAATCCCAAGGTACTTTGTACCCCTCTCCATGTCATGTTCTTCTCCTTCCACCTCATGTCCACTTCACCTTTTATGGCTATCTCACATGCCACATGTCAAGATGTGAGGGCTTGTGAGTTCTCAACTCACCTTAGCCCTACATCTTGATATTTGGTGGATCAATCTCAACCGTCCATTTCCCCTAGGATTTCCCAAAAATCCTATAAATACCCCTTCTTTTCTCTCATTTTGGGGAGATCATTTTGCTAGCCAAACTCTTGCAAATTTGTTTCTCATCTTATACTTAGCCATTTTCTTGCTTTCATCATCCTCATCTAGCTTGCATCTTTCCATCCAAGGAGCATACACATCAAAGATCGAAGGGCCAACCAAAGGATTGACTCAACGTAAGGTATAAAGTTCCATTTCGTTGCTTTGTCTTGCATTGTTTCCAACTTAGGCTAATCTTGAGGTGTAGGTTGTTTTAAGTTGTTTATTTGCACTCTTTTAACTTGTTGCTTGCTTTCTAACGCTCTATTTCGACCTATCACACTTTGATAGAAAGCAAATAAGAGACAAAAGGTGAAGAATAGTTAATTTAAAAAACAGATGGGATCTCTAACATCAGATATTATATTTAAAAATTGGATTGTGAGGTTTATGATCCAAAGATCCCACGATAGTAACAGTCATTGTGACATATTAAATGAAAAATGCCAAAGATAAAATATTAAATGCCAATTGATAGTTGAAAAATATTCAAATAAGCCATATCAATGATATCATATACATCTATGTTCACAATTCCAAAGGAAATCATCACAATTACTGAATTACAAAATGTAGTTCATGAAACATGATCAGCTTTTACTGATGGGTCATAAAAGGTTGCGTGAAATGTCAATAGTTATGAGATGATGATTATTGTTGTATGGAATGATACTTAAAAGAATCAAATATGAACAATCAGACCAGAAATAAAATTCAGAAGACATAGAAAATAGAATAAACGCATTTTGAACTTTACTCATAAAACATAGCTAAACAATTAGATTGATTTGCTAGATAGGACAATAATAGTACCAAGGAGAATACACAAAAGAAATCTCCCTCAATATGTGCCTGAACTCAAGTAGGTAGATCCTAAGAAGATATGTTGGTTAGAAAACAGCCAAAAACTACTCATATTAGACACAAC
Source organism: Sequoia sempervirens (assembly GCA_007258455.2). Taxonomy (NCBI): domain Eukaryota; kingdom Viridiplantae; phylum Streptophyta; class Pinopsida; order Cupressales; family Cupressaceae; genus Sequoia; species Sequoia sempervirens. The sequence goes on along the minus strand of VDFB02358134.1, from coordinate 112,268,689 downwards.
TATTAATCTTGAATAACCAACTGACCATTGATAATAGTCACACAAAAACAATCAGACTATATATATTTTTGCAATTATTTATTTCCTTATTCAAATATATCAAACATAAATTTCAAGTATGCTAAGTAGATAACATAAACAAATTATATATTATTCTATACTAAAAGCTTTGTCAAAAGAAACATGCATATGAGATAAATCCATCTCATACTGATCTCTCATCTTGAATGCATTATTTTCCTAGTATGCAATATGATGTAATCACGAGGTATCAAATAATAAGAGAAATTCCAATTAGGAAAAGGAGGGCATGTCTCCAATAGGCTCACCTTAGGAATAGATAACACAATCAAAAGAATCGTTTGCACGTTGTCTTCAGCAGCTACCTTACTATATTCTCAATCAATGCATAATTCAGTACAAAAAAAAATTACATTTGTACTCGATATTTATTTGCAAATTATTTCTAAAGCTTTGAATAATTGAATCTCTCTTAAAAAAGATGCACATTTGCCAAGGTGTTAAATTCCATATAAAAACACTCGAAAACAAATTAATTGACATATTTGCTTATAATGTCCTTTTCAAGTAGGATAATTTTCTTGCTAGCTAGCTAGCTCATGAAAGTTAAAAAAGATACTGAAAATAGAGAACAATCATTTTATGTTGTGGAAAAGCCTTTAGTTCACAAGAGAGCATGCAAACACTGCAAGCTAGTCATCAGTATTGTCTTGTATAGAAATATGTATTCTTTTCATGTTACCTGGTAGATGGAAAAAGACGATAAGGCAAGAACTTTGGTACCTTCCCACTTCAACGCATATCTGTATATGGCAAATTTCTAACAACGACAATCTTCCATAAGCCTATGTACCCTTTTTCATCAGGATTTCGACCTTCTACGGTCATTGTATTCAATGTTCTCTCATCAATAAACATTACAAAACACACATTCTTCTTTGATGACTTTGTAACCTGTATAAATGCAAACATAAATAATTAAATGTGAGTACAAGATGAAAAGCCAATCATTTGGCAAAAGTGGGACCACAGAAAAATCTCAAATTTGTGTTTATTACATAGTTGGATGTAGGAAACTAAACATTTGGCCTACATGCTACTACTTTTTAAGAGAAAATACCAATTGTTCTCCAGTGAATGACTTATGATCTACAACATGGCCACAAGTGCACATGTGCGTATTGTGATAACTGTGAACTAGTTTCAACGGTTGATATATGTATCAGGAAATCTAACCAAAAGATAGTTATGACCACAAGGTACAATGTGGTTGATTTTGCTTCAAGACTGAAAGTTGAGTGCATGAAAGTTATCTGTGGAAGTCTTATTGCATCAAGTTCTGTAAGGAAAACATATTTTATCATCACCTAGTCTCATGTTCACCATGGTCATTCAGTAAAGCCCTGTATTGAAGGTGCTAGAGGAAAAGTGGAAATTATTAATAAAATGAAAGCATAAATCACCTCTAATTTAATCTAAAGCAATAGATGCCATGTGAATACACATTATATTTTATACAATAATAACACTAGTGTTTAGTTACTTGTATGGCACAACAATTGCTATAGATCATAGTTACCAAGAGACAAGAAGGGGTGCCAATATGCCATAATTAAAAAAAAAAGGGAAATGGGCACTTGGAGATAACAAATATTTTTTAAAAAAAAAGATGTATGTCTTGTATTTTTAAAGTACACAATGGCTATAAAACCTCAAAAAAATATAAAATTCTTGAAATTAAAAAACTAACATTTTTAAGTACTAAAATAAATGACAATGAAAGTGAAAATTGATTGCATTGATGTTTGATAGTCACTATCATGACATAAAAAGTTAAATTTTAAACCATTATCACCTAGAGGCAGCATATTGGAATGAGAAAGGGAATGCCATTATTTGAAAACACAATATAGGGTCATTTGGAGATGGCTATATATTCAATCAAATGATAAAAATTCAGTGCACATAAACATCTTTATCCTTTTTATTGTTTCTCTTCTTACTAGTATCTTGTTGGGTTTTGGTAAGAAAGTTTTTTGATGGAAAAAATCTCTACATTTTGAAGCAAAAAATAGATAACTACAAGTCCTAGTTTTTTCTTAAATCCATTTAGCTCTTGTCAGCCAAATATCAGCACTTAAGGAAAATAGCCAATGTAATTTATATGATATATATAACTTCTAGAGAAAGTTTCCCAATTTTCAAGGGCCCCAAGATATGTATAGAGATGTGAAGGAACTTCATTTGTAGTCTACTAACTTCTGGAGACATTCCCACACATGCCAGTAAGACAATGTCGTGTTTCCAATTCAATAGAAGATCAAAAGCCAAAGCTATCACATGGTTTAACATGATGCTTCAAAAAAAATAGCAATCCAATCTCTTTGAAAGTTTCAATGATCAATATTCAACTCTATTTGTGCAATGACAAGCAAGAATAAAAGCTTAGCAATATATTTGGTTGTATGCTTCATTTTCAAAATAAGGTAAATGTGCTTGTTTTTGTGTTTCAACTTGTTTTTAAGTCAAACTTAGGGTTTACAATTGCTTTTTTAAGTTGAAAAGTCAGTTCTAGTGGTTGAAAAAAAAAAACCCAAGGGCACTGGTTCTACCCAAGTTTTCCCAAGGTACTCCAAAGTGCACCCAAGTTCACCCAGATACATACTTTCTAATTTGCAAGACACTAATGGTATCCACAAGAGACCTGGAAGAACCTGGACTAGGTACATACTACACCTACATCTTTGTCATCTTCTAAGCAAACTGGTAATGTGGGTGACATCTAAGAGGACATGTTATGATGTTATGTCTAAAAATGTAAACCACCATATTAGTCTAAGACCTCTCATAGGCATTTGTGCATTGCAATCAGTTGAAATTTGAAAATGAGCTATCCAATGTACATTTGGAGTACAAAAGATGTATTGGTTGACCATTGCCATAAGTATTCCATTTTGTCAGTAGTGAGGATGGCTGCCTCGCTAAGGAAAATAAGAAGCTATGCATTGTTGACTATTCCCCTCTAAGGAATTCTTTCTGTACTAGTAAAAGTCTTCAAATTTGTTAAGGACTGCATATGACTCCAATCAGATGCATAATTGGTATTATAAAGTTTTAACATGCAAAAGAAGAGGCAAGGATTCCTCCCCAAAACAAGTAGAGTATATTATTGACTTTTTGCATAATTGTTGTTGGTTTAAATTATATTTTGAAACATGAGGATTATTTTCAAAATTGATGCAAAGTTAGTGAGAAAAGATATTGCAGCCTTGCTGGGGTTGGCAAACAACCCACAGTTGTGAAATCTACTAGTTTGAAGGCAACTATAATCTTGACTATTGTTTGGCTGGATATGGACTGTTGTGTGAAAGAGAAATTCTGCTTTGTTAGGGTTATATAATATTTTCCTTACAAAATCTAAGCGCTCTTTTCAACTGCACTATTATTCACCTTGCTGTAAATATAAGCTTTGATTCTATATCACACTGAACAATCAACATATTCATATGCTTTTAACTCATTATCCAAGCTATATTCAATTTCCACTTTGCTATATTCATCTAAATCAGCTGTTAATTGCCATAACCCATACTAATTACATGACAAGTATTTGAATTGTAGGTTGCCAGTATCTATAGTTTTGTTTGGCCCAAGATTTTGTGTTGGGATAGATTATTGTATTTCATGGACTGTGCCAAGGTTTTCAATCTTACCCCTTTGCTCTGAATTCGTAGGTACAGAAGCCCAACAGATTCCATCATGTCCCCAACAACCAGAGGCCTGCTCGCCAGAAACAGAAAATCTGTGAGACGTGTTGAACTCCCAACTTATCTTGCTCGCAAGGTGTGTTTGAGAATACCCAATGCAATTATTCCAAGCTTTGCAACTTAATTTTGTTCTTTGTTTGAAGCCCTTTACTCTGAGATACCCAATAAAAGTTTCCTAGTTTTGCCGTCATTTTCCATTTTCCTGTGAAATACTACCTAGTAAGCATTTCCTGATTTTTGCAATTTCATTTTCCGTGCAGGCTGGTTGACACCACTGTACCCTCTACCAGAACAACAACCAAGCGAAGGACACTAGTGCTACTCAAAATCTTTATATTTCAAATCCAAGTGTCTCAACAATGGATATGATCTTCCAATTTTTTTTATTATAAGTGAATTATTCAGTCTCTTGGAGTTCCAATTTAATTTCATCTTTATTCTGTAAAGTTACATTTTTTTGGTGGAATATCATTTTTGGGTTCAATTAGGCCTTGGATTTTGGGAAGATATGAAATAGAGTGGAGAGAACCGAAAGTTTAAATATGTATGCCATGCATTGTTTCCGCCTGCTTTATTTAATAAAACAATGCCTCATTTTATTTAGAAAAATACATAATTGCTTTCAGGTTGAGAGCATCATACAAGAGGAATTTTTAGGTTTTTCACACAGACTGTGCTTAAAGCTTGTTTTGCATCTTTTCCCCAGAAGTGAAGGTAAGAGTAAGAGTTAAAATGGTGTTTAGAAGTCATTAATAATAGTAACATAATGGAATCCACTTCTAAAAATGTTTAATGATGGAAGGTCTTTCTGTGGCTCCCAACACCTGGGGACCTCTATTCAAGAAGTGAAGGTAAGAATCAACTTCATTAAAATGGTGGTTAGAAGTCAATAATAATAATAATAGAATGCAATCCACCTCTGAAAATGGTGCTTACTGCTTATAAGGTCTATTAAGAATATTACCTCTGAAAATGGTGACCTCTGTTTCAAAAGAATCTGTCCTTGTTAAAATGGTGCTTAGAAGTGTTAATAAGTATAATATAATGGAATCAACTCTTTCTGAAAATGGTGCATAGAAGCCTATTAACGGCAATAGCAAAAACATACTCCCAACTGATGGTTTGTGTCCCTGAATTTTCAATCGGTAATGTTTCATTAATGTAAAAACCAAAAAATGTAGACATTATTTGTTTCCGTAGCAAGAGTAATCAATGTTGCACACAGTAATAGGTCTCTGAGAATCTAGCAGAAGTGCTTACATTCTTATGATATGGTTACAACTTACGAATCCTGACTGATACATAGTTTAATATTCAGTGAAGTCCAAGGACATTCCTTGTGACATTTTAAAACCTAATTTCAAAATCACATTAGAAATTTTGTTTCATATACAAGTAATTTTAAAAGGAGCTTTATAGCTGAAATTTAGGTTGAAGAATGAATGCATAACAACATTTTACTTTGTGATTATCAATATATAATTAGAATCTATGGTGTTGGTTGCTTCTACTTGTTTTTTTCTTACTGCTTTGGGCATGGGACTAAAGCTCTTGCTGCAAAGCAATATGTATCAAGTTCTATTCCTGATTTTGTTTGTTTTCTATTTTTCCATGGCCCTGGTTGTTGTGCTTGGATTCATATGCATTTGGCTCTTTTCTTCAAGCATTTGGCAGTGTCACTTGGAAAAGTTTTGGTAACTCAAGCTGGAGCTGTGAGCAAGTCTGTTGCAAGGCAAGTTCCAGTATTCTAAATTTGAATTTTTTTCGCCCTATTGTCAAGACAATTTAGTATACAATTATGTTTTTTTTTATTGAATGCAGGGTCAGTCTTGCTTCACTAGCATGATACAGAAAAGGTGTGCTCTAAGCTTCTGAGAACTTTACCATCTGCATTTTCTGTGGTATTGTTCTTCTCAATTGTATTGTTCAAACCTCCAACTTGACATCTTTTACAACAATGGGTGTTGTAGATCAAACCTGTAAGTGGTTCATCTTTTAATTTATTTCTCATTTTTAAGAAAGACAGTTACATTGTCCAAGGGGTTGGGGGTGGTAGGCTTAAATGAAGTTGCTGAACTCATGGAGAAATGTTGGAGGTATGAAGTCCCATGGATTAAGGTTTCTATCACCGATGCAGGTCTGATGAAATCACAGAATTATCTTCTTTCCTCATTTGTGAGCATACCTGTGCATTTAGTAATTTTTTTGATGCTTGGTGCGCTCCTTGTTTACCAAATGTAGAGTAATCATTTCTACTACAGAGTCTGCAAGTAGCTTTTCCAGTGCACAAAGGACCAATTTTCTCCTCCAGAGGGTTTTACATCTGTCCATAATTTAGTTTGTTTTTAGTTATATACTAGCTGATTTAGGTAGGGATCCACTTTTTAGCATTTGAGGTGTATATTCATTCATTTTGGTTCAGATTAGTAGGCCAATAGGCAGAGTAATCAACTCTCTTTAATACAAAACAAATTGTTGCAGTCATAATGTAATAAAATTTTCCCTCTTTAAATATGTTATATTCATATTTTTCCGGAGTGTTTGTTTCCATTGTTCATGTCATTGTTATTTTGAATGTCATGTTTTATGGTCATCTTCTTCAGAATATGTTATCTAATATGGCCATGATAGTAGAAATATGTTAAAGCAGTTTATGTGGGGGATTTTTTTTTTTCAGTGTCAGAAATGATATCTGCTTAGGTGCTAGAGGAACTATTAGTAATGTAATTTTATATTTGAACGATAGAAATAGGTTGACAGATAATCTGGAACCGGTGTTAAAGCTAAAACTGTGAATTAAGTTGTAAAGAAAAGTAAGCAAAAATTTGAGATCAGGTACTATTGGTTCAACAAAACAAATATTTTTTCATCAAAATGTGATTAGGTCCTGGTGTGCTAAAGGGGGATTGTAAGATTTTTACTGTTCTATATTCAGATTTGAAGCTAAGCGTTTAGAATATTCAGTTGAAGCAAGAAAAGGAGAGGCACCAAAATTCTGCAGGGCCAAAACTAAAAATATAAAGAGTGCAAACAAGCACATTATAATATGAAGCTTGCCCAAGTTTCACAGCTTTCATGGCCACATACAAAATCATGTTTGATCTATTGATGGGAACACTGTATGAAGAAGAACATGTTTATAAAGAAGAAATAATGCTTATCCACCCCAAATAATTTTGGCACCATATCAAATGTCTAAAAGAAGAAACAACAATGCAACAAAGTACCTTTCACTTGGAACATAGATTTGTTGCATTTTGTAATCACACAAAATAGAAGACAACATATAGATTGAGCACATTCAAAGAGGAAACATTGTCTAAACTTAAAACAAATGTACAACTTATAAAATTTGAAAACTAAAAAAAATGTACAACTTACTCCAAGGATTACAAAGAGAGCCTAAGAGAAATCTGTTGTGTCTATATTTAAATGAGGTTCTGAGGCTATGTTTGCTGACTTGGGCCACTTCAATAAGGCTTCTACCCAGGTTCAACTGATTTCAAAAGACTAAACTACTACAGTTGCAATTTATTTTTTCATTTTCATTTTGATGATAAAATTGGGATTTTACATTGCAAATTTCTTTCACTTGTCTGGTATATCTTGCTCTGATGTTGACATACTCAGGCCAAGCAGCTTATTTGATCCGTAATCCTCAAGACATAAGTAGTACATTCTACAAATCAATTCCACACAGTTTCTATTGGCCAATGTTTGTTATTGCCACTTTAGTAGCCATAGTTGCCAGTCAAGTCTTGATTTCGGTAACCTTCTCAATTATAAAACAATCTATGGCTCTAGGTTGCTTCCCTCGAGTGAAGATTATTCATACATCTAAAAGCAAAGAGGTTCAGATCTACTCTACAGAGATTAACTACACACTAATGATTCTCTGCCTTGCAATACTCTTAGGGTTCAGAGGGTTCAGAGATGGTAATGCAATTGGAAATACCTAAGGTAAGAATATCAAAAGTTTATGCATTTGATGCCTAATACACTTTATCCTAGTGTTACCTCATTTTTGGGTTCTCAACTTGGAGAGTAGCCACCTTAGTATGCGTTCTGCACTATCTTATACTCCAGATTCATAGACTTTCTTCCAAATTTATGCTTCCTTGGCTTAATACTTCATTTGCAAAGGTTGATGCCCCACAAAATATATTAAGGTGGAAAGTTGAAACGTTGATGCAAAAAAATTCAAGAAAAACAAAATACATGACAACATATAGACTCATCAATTTTTTACATTTTTCCTAAGACAAAACTATTTTACCAATCCTTGGTAGGAACTTTGCTGCCCTGCAGCTCTTGTTCTAATAAAGCCAAGCATATAAAATAATTGGAAACTATCAGACCATCTCTCCACAATGTAAACCCAACATATTTTCAGCCATAATGAAAATACCCCATGCCTTCTGAGGAAGAGGCTTACTTCAAGTTCATATGATAGATGCTAAATATTTGCTTTTAAAGATGCAGATCCCATATATCTTTGCATTTTTTTCTATGGTGATCCATGAGGAGCAAAATGATATAAGCAACATATACAAGAGTTTTCCCTTACATATGTCACATGAATTTCTTTAAAACAGAGAAAGACATTAAAAGTTATAAATGTGGCATTTGGACATGCAAAAATTAGCATTATAAGCAATGAAAGAATCAACTAAAGCTTTATTGCACAAAAGCATCACATAGCTAGGAGAACATGTATTTGAGAAAATCAGCATTCAAGATTTCCAATGAAGGACATAATTTGGAGCTCGTGTCTTAACATGTTTATGTAGAATAAGTTGCTAAGAAACTAAGACACAAGTTCTTCAAAGATTTTTGTCAACTGTCCAAATACTTTGAAACAAAAATTGCGCCACTAAAAATAGATGGGGGAGATATAAATTACTAAGCATTGATAGTGACTACATATCATGTTGGAAGAGGGATATTGGCAGCAATAATTGGTTTACATGCAAGATGGAAAACAATTAGAATAAGTGTACAACCCATCATAAACAACTAGGAATGCCTGTTTCCATGCTCAGGTATGTGAGTACATTCATAGTCTATGTGCACAAAATCCCATTCTATGTTAGGAAGAGATTCCAATTTTTCTTGAAGTGCTTCTCCAATATCATGAGCCTTGTGCAAGGACATATCACTGGGTAGGACAATGTCAACTTCAACAAAGTAATGAGAGCCAAATGTATAAGCTCTGACTGTATCAATATGTTGTATGGCTTTGTGATAATTCCAATAGAGATAGGTCAATTTTTGCAAATAATTAAGTGAAACTATTTTTCCCACCAAGGAATTCACATTTTCCAGAACTTTTTTCGAGATTGTGTAGAGTGCCAGCTGCACAGAGGGCCCGCTATCAACTTTAGTACTTCAAACAATAAAAATTAACATAAAATTTGGAACGTACTTGAGATGTGCTCAAAGGAAGTAGGGCAATCTATATTTTGATTCTTGGAAAAAAAATAGATGTTTTAGAGATCAAAACACTATACATCCTCCTCACTATAAGTGCTCAAATAACCTACGGGATGCATCCTCCTCACTACAACTTTACAATTTACCCATCTCTAGCAAAGGGTTATATATGGCATCCTTTGGATGCAGTCATGTGCATGCTTACAGTTGTTAGTATTCCAAATGCTTCCAAAGTTAAGGATATAGAGTGAAAATCATCATTGTCATAATCTATACAGACAAAATTGTGCCTCCATATATGTATGGAGGTTTGGATATGGTAGTACTGCAAGAACCGACTGGTGAGCTGCAGTCTAAGTGTTCTGAACACTTTTTCTACACATGCCTTGCAATGGTCATTGCTATCATCTATAAGGAAAGGAAAGCTCCAATACTTTTCTAAACAAATAAGCTCTCCAAAATTTAATAAATAGAGTAATGCAGACGGTCACATGTATTCACACTTTCTAAAAATAGTTAATTAGACATCATTCGACTCTAGATACTACAATGCACTATTTAGCACAAAAACAGATATGACAAAAATATAAAACCTAACTTAGATCATTTTAGATAGGGAAAATTCCTTGAACTCTACATTTCTCTTGACAAGGTCTCTATCATGGAATCATCATACTTTTTAATGGAGGAAAATTATAGCAATTCATGAAGCTAGGGTTCCACCACAACAAATATCTTAAACAAAGAACAAGTACCAACATGCATTATATGTTTTATATATATGATAGTCTACAAATATAGCTCAAACAAGCATCTAAGCCAACTGATACAATTACTTAGCCCCTTACCAGCAATGCAATACTTAGCTGCTTAAGAACAACAACTTATAAATCACTACCAGAAGCCAAATTATGGAAGACCAAGAGTCAACACTTAGTATTACAACTTAGGTGTCACTTTGAAGATTTGAAATTTTGTGTCAACAATGAGAACCCAACACTTTAACCACTTGATCTCAACCCCTTGGAAAACATGCATTATAATTTTAGCAACCTCAGAGTTATATATTTAGAGTTTTAGACAATACAGAAAAACTACATTGCATCTTTTAAGCTAGCTGAAATAATAGAGACCTACAAATAACATGGGGTTAAAAATGTTGGCTTACCAATCATAAATAGATATCCAATCTTTTCAATATTGACATGAAATCATCAAAGCAGCAAATCGGATAACACATCTCAGATTTTAGATTATATCACCATTTTCAAAGTATAAAGATTAACTGTGAGAAGAGAAATGAAGGATACATAATTATCTACCAATCAAATTTTCTCATTTAGAATATATTTACATGCATAACATGCAAAATACAAAGACCCCACAAATCATGTGTTTGTGAAACTTCAATCAACACCCAATGAAGTATGGCTTTGAAATGATCAATAAGAGATTGCAAACAAGACCAAGGGTAGAGAAAGAAAGATGCTAAAATACTAGAAAAATATTTTTGGAAATCATACATGATCAATTAAAACCCAAAAATCTAAGTATATATTATGAAAATGAAGAGAACAACTACCAGCATCTAACATGGTACACAGTCGTGAATTTTGGAAAGGACATCTGCATGTACACTAATCAATATGAAGTAATGTTTAACATGGATTTTCATCAAATGCCCTTTTTAAGTCATATTAACATCACAAAGAAAGGCTAGAAAATCCTTTGAAAAAACTTTGTAGAAAATGAGAAGTGTCAGTAAAGTAAAGACTCAGAAAGTACTTACCACTATTGCTCCAGTTGGATCCATCCACCACCGAAATTCTCTTGCAAGAACTGCAGCAAGGAGATCAATTGAATTGGTGATGACATCAAAGAAATGATCTTGGGCATATGCCTTTACCATCTCATTTGCAAAAGTCTGGCAATAGATCATAAGAAGAACTTCACAAGAGTGACTAAAACTATAATTCCAACAACCCAGTGCCACTCGTCTCCTTCTACCGATTGCTTCTGTATAATTTGGCAATAGAATTGAGGGAAAGGTATTACTTCTATGTTACATGCCAAAGTAGCATACTTGTTGAAAATATAATATAGTAATGCTAGACATAACATAAAATAGATGTGAAAGAAAAACCAAAAGCATTATCTATGGGACTAAACAGAAGCATAAGCTATATTACATGTAAAATTTTAGCTCAACATTTTATGGCTCCAAATAATTGTTAGAATAAACTAGAATAAAACTTGTAGCTTTTATGACAAGGAAATGGGCCTGTATTTTGTTTTTTTTTTGTTTTTTGCATCACTAGCGAACCATGTATATCTGGCAAAGCAGAGCTCAACATCAAATAATTCTTTGAGTATTTTCATTTGCATCCACTTACACACTTGCAGTAAAAACAGAAAGCCACAACTCAAGCTGATGATGTTGTTATTCCATCAAAAACAATAAAGGAGGTTTACTCTAAAATATTTTCGTTGCAACAAGTAAGCAAATACCGCCTCCAAAAATTAAATATTATTTTAACTTTACAAAACAATGCCATAAAAATGAATTAAATCAAATTCCCAAAATAGCATTTCTAGTCATAACTTAATTATGTTCAATGAAAAATATTGTATATGTATTCATGGGATACAAAGCTAAACAAATATCCAAGTAAGCATACACCATATCCTATATGCTTGTGGAAAGTTCAAACCATCATGAGAACCATAAAGCAAAATAGATATCCCATTCTTAAATGTATATCCATGAATAGGAAGTTTACCCCTGAAGTAAGTTGTATAAAAGCTTCTACCAAGATCGACATTCCCAATGTAGCCATAACTGAAGCAAAAACCATAATTCCTTGCACATGGAGCATTTTAATAAGATTCAACACTAAATAAATGTTGGGCGATTCATAACATTCATGCTACAGACCATGACAAAAAGAATATCAGCATACAAAAAAATTATCAACTTTACATATGCATAAAGAAAGATCTTAGGGTTTTTCACCCTGTTATGAAATGTGGCACAACAACAAGTAACTATAGGGAGAGAAAATCAAAACTGTAAAAGAATAATATAAATAAACAATTTCTTCAACTAATCAATAATAGAATTCATCTTAGGTTATATCAATATGTACTATGAAATTACTTCAAGCAGGGATTTGAATCATGCGCAACCATCCTCCGCTTCCTGGGATTTGAAGCCCTCTATAACACAAACAACACTTTTCCAGCATACCTACAAGCAAAACAATATAGGAAAAACACTCACAACAGAACTTACATTGACAATACTTGGAGAATTGTTTAAAATTGCAGGAGCTTAATTTCACAACACAACTCAAAAGCTTTTCTCACCTTTCCACTTCAAGGGAAACCTGACTGAAGATGTTTCCATGGGAAACTCTAACTCAAATATGGTTTTCTTTTAGCCCAACATGCCAGATTTGACCTTCGACCTTGGACAACCACGAGGAAGCATGCCATGCCCTTCTAAATGTGTGAGTATCCCTTCCTAACAGTGATCATGATTTTTCAACAAAATCTGTAGCCATGAACGAGTATACAGGGGGTAAAGGAAAAGAAAATGCATGTCGAAAGGGAAGGAAAATAAATTGAGGGGAGGGAAATAAATTTTTTTATTTTAGATTTTTTTATTTTTCTTAATTTAAGACAATTAGAAAATTATAATTATAATTTAAACATAAAATATATATTTAAGACAAAATTAATATTTTGTCTTAAATTAATGTCTTAATTCCCCCTTGTATGTAGTAGTGCCAAAAGCGATAATTGTTATTTCTATTTCACATTATTAAGATGGTCATGTATGCAAGCAAAGATAAAAGTGAATCAATCTTCATTTTTAGGGAAAAGTCTTCATTTTTAGGGAAAAATGTTCTTTTTTTAAGGGAGAAATCTTCATTTTCAGTAGACTCGACCATTACGTTTCTACAATCCATGTAAATTGAATCTAATTGCTTCTAGAAATAACTACTTGACCTTACGTTTTTAAGGAACTGCTTCTAGAAATAATTACTTTTACAGACATTACGTTTCTACAATCCATGTAAATTGAATCCAATTGCTTCTAGAAATAACTACTTGACCTTTTGAAATGAAAGTGTCTACAAGACAACCCTCAAAATGCAATTGGATTGTTTAAATCATATTTTATTAGTGAAATTGACCACAATTTCTCTTTGATACATTTGGCATTCTAACACAATAGGAAAATCAAACTGGCTTCAAATCATAGTTAAAAACATTAATGATTCATTAACATAATGAGTAATAAAAGTTAAATAATGTAAATGTTTTTTTTTTATAAATATGTGAAGGCCTTAAGACTGCACCAAGAGGCAATGTCTTCCACGCAATAGGTATTTTTGGTGCACCAAGCAACCTAGGCAACCAAATGGCCCACTTAGGTAGGGGTCCTATGAGGGGGGCTTAAGCTCTATGGATTGTGATCAAATTCAAAAGAAAAAAGAATAGAGGAGTAATAGTCATTATTTAATCATTTATTTAGTCATTTTTATTTGTCTGACCAATTATTTAGTTGTGATTTTACCCGATGACCAAATTAGTCACTTATGATGATCAAATTAGTCATTTATTTGCCAAATTCTACTAGTGTTAGTCACATGACTAAACTTTTTAGTCACGTGACTAAATTTTTTAGTCATGTAGTCATTTATTTGCCAAATTCTACTAGTGTAAAGATCCATAAAACACATTTATTTATTTGAATAATTTAACCAAACAAGGTAATAGTAAATAGGTAATATTGCTCGAGGTGTAATAATACTCATGGCTCTTTTGATGACATCATTATGAGAAAACTTGTTATAGGCTACTTGATTTTCTAATTGTGAATAATCAAGAACCTTTAAGCCAAGAGCCAACTAGCATGAACTCTTCTATTGAGCCCCAATCCATTAGTTATTTTAAAGATATCATAGACTACATATTGAGCCAAGATGAGGATGTCACGGTTAGATAGCTCATAATTATTGGAACCAAGCTTCCCTAAAACAATATCCTAAACTTAGCAAACCTTCCATCCTCCCACACATCCTCTACTTATCATCCTAATGCCCACCATGACAAGGGAAACATAAATTTAGGACAAGACCATCAAAACCAATTTATGTCTAAATTATAAATCTGAAGAGCACAAAATATTTACTGGGGGGGCGGGGGGTGAATCAGTAAATCAATACAAATTTTTCACCTTTTTAACTTTCTACACAAACTTAAACTTTCATCAACATCAACTTAATGATATGAACCAATTTACACAATTTGATACAATTTTATTGAAATAATAATATATATATTTTTTAATGAAGTAGGCACCAACCTACTTGACTTACAAAAGAGATGATTTAGTAGACTGCAATCTACAAGGGACACCCAAACCTCTACAATTTTAGTAGGCACCAACCTATAAGGTGCACCAACCCCTAATGCAAGGCACCAAACCTTGACTTGATGGATGAAGTAAATTGTCTTCAATCAGATTTGCACTCTCCCAATACTCCAATCTGCCTTTGTGATAAAAAAAATCTCACTTAGCCCACACAAGAAGATGGGTTTCTGATGTAGACCACTATCAACTTCACAAGCACACCTCCATATTCAAAAATAATTTCAATTATATACCTCATTCAAAGCTAACATCTTTTGAAGTAGGGGCACAACCTTTGTTAAATTTGCACCTCTTCATTTGTGTGTGTATTAGAATAAATTTAATTTTCCTAGATTTCTAACACATTTTCACTTTACTTATCTTGCAGCCGCACCTTTTTAGAAGCTAATTGAGGAACATGTCACTTGATGACCATGTCTCTTGTTGAAACACGCCCTTTCATATTTCAAAAATGCATCTCATTGGTTCTTCTTAAACACATCAATTGAAATTTGTTTTTTGTTATCAAGAGATCACATATTGAAGTCACGTCTTTTATGAACTGCACTTGTTTGTGAGTTACTTCCTTTCAATCCTTCAGCATATTTAAAAAAAAAAAAGATTATTTTGATTCGCATCCATTCAAAGAGGTTTTATCTAAAAGACACATCATGCTCTTTAAAAAAAACTTTATTTGCGTCTCTTTAGTGAGTGACACCATTGCATTGGTTAACGACTTTTAGATTAAGTTTGTTGACTCTCAAAATACATAGTAAATGCGTCATGAATCAATATTTTGGATTTATATTGCCCTTCATTTTAGTCAACCCATCACTTAGTAAACCTTTTAACTGAATTTCGAACTTTTCTTCAAATCTTTTGACTTCGATTAGAACACAGCTTGCGTCCTGTAGATGATATTTTATTTAATCTTTAAATTTGATCTCATATTTATTTAATCTTTAATTTCGATATGAATATTTTCTCCTTTCATGAAGAGAATCTAATAGATAACTCCACTTTGAGTGTTTGATCATTGACAAGCACCATTTAACTCAACAACTTGTACCTCTAGAATAATATACTTTGCATTAATATGAATTTATCAGATTGAATGAGTGTTGAATGATAATCTGCTTTGTAGCCCATCGAACTAAATGATCTTCAACATGTTCGACCAAACATTTTGATTGTAAATTAGATGACTATGACCTTGAATTTAATCAATCTGGTCTGATTATTAATCTATTTTGAACCATCACCTTGAGGTTTATGATAATCATATTTAAGTCTTGCATAATGATTCTGAATCTTGTCATCAATAACAATTTCTTCAACACTATCTTTTGTTAGTTTTGTTCTTACTCAATTATGCTTATGTTATCTTCAGTCATGCTTATCTTGACACAAATGACTCCACCTTTTTTCACTTAACATTAATGACAATATGAACCATCTGCCTTCACATTTTGACATCAATGACAATATTTCCAACAAAATCCTCATAAAATAAACTAAAGCCTTATCCTTCCACGGAAGTCCTTCATCACCTCAACCTTCACAATCATATCAATGTTCTAGTTAGTAATCATGCCAAATAGTTGGAATCCCACCTTATCCAAACGATCTATTAAGGATATCATCCAAGGACTACTAGTAAAGGATTAAAATTGACAAAAATAACAAAGATGAGTATGAGTCTTGCAATGCCTTGGTCTAATGCCATCATCCTTTAGTAAGTTTAAACTTATTATCGTTAATGATTACATTAAGATTATGGTAAAGAATCCTCACATCATCCCTATCCACAGTCAAGTGCCAAATTACAAGAATACTATCAATTCAAAGTTTACTAAGCATGTCTAAGATCCCCCTATATCATCACCCTTGCAAGTCAACCCACGTGGGAAGTTAAACAAATATATTTCATGAGATCCATAAAATACAAAAAAAATAAAAATCCATGTCATAAGTTTTGAAAGCCTCCCACTATAGCCAAAACATTCTATTAGAAGAGTGTATCAAAGACCTAATCAATACAAGGATATCAAAGTAAATAAAAGTACATCTATCTTTTCTAAAAAGTAATTAAGGCTATGTTAAGAGCTCGTTCCAAAGCATGATCACACTTGCTTTCAACCAAATCATGATCAAAGCATCCTATCATCTTAGAATAATTCAAATGGTGTGTGATTTGTTGCTCCTAATTCACGAATTTAGGATATGGGAGATTAATATGGGTGATAGGGATAGTGGCATCAATAAAAGTGTTGGTGGCAGTAAGCTCTTTATAGAAGCAACAAAAAAGTAACCAATTGGGATGTTTGAAGAATTTTTCTTACAATTTTATAAAGTTTCACTAACATCCTTAATTTTCTCATCATGAGATCTATAGTCGATGCCCTTAAATCCTTAATTTGCATCATGTATGGGATCTAGAATTCCTTTCTCCTAAATGCCCTATTCTTAAATGGTGACAAGAGGGAGGTGAAGGCTCAAACCTGTAAATTCTTCATTCATCAACAATACATTCATTATTACATTCAATGGCTTTATAAAGCCTTCAAACTTCTAACTACCCAACAACAAACTAACAATTGACTTGAAACTAATAACCAACTAAAAGCTAACATATAATAAATTAACAATTGCTAACACCCCTTTAGTGCTGACACAAGGACTTTATTTTGGTATTGTAATATCAATAATTGGCCCATCTCATATTGCCCTGGGCTTCAATGAAAAATTTCTTTGGATGTCGATTACTACCAATAATACATCCAATTACAATGTGCAACTGAAAAATCTATTACACCCTTGTGAATAAAAAATCCCTATACATAATAGAAAAGATAAACTAAATTGACGGTAACCATTTAAATACCTTTATCTTCCATATCAAATTTTAAATTAAATATGACAGTATCCTCAAATTATTCTTTTCTTTTGTGCTCCTATTCAACAAATTTCTAGAAAAAAAATGATTTTTTTATATTTTGTTATGAAATGAGAAAGATATCGCAGTTTTAGTGAGACTATGCTAAACTACCATTTAAAATTAGAACAATGTGCCAACAGTTGAACAGTGCCTAATGAGAACATGACTCTTCCTTTGTGTTGTGTGGTCTCACAACACGCCCCAAGACTGTAAGACTTGTGGACCCAAGTGAAAAACTAACATTTATGGCAAGTGTTGGCTAGTTGAAAACATCACCAGAAGTGAAGAGCAAAGAGTAATCTTTCATAAAAGAATACTATGTAATGTAGTGTTCCAAGTACCGAATACCAAGAATTGGGAATATTTGAAAAAGGAAAAAGGTAATGCAAATGTTAAGCAGAATGTTTCAGTCAGATAGTTGAGGTCCAGGAAGATGGAAGTTCTAGTAAAACCGAAGTCCAAGAAAATTCATGGGTAAAGTTGAATACCATGTACTAGGTAATGATGTAAAGTGGAGTTCTAAAATCTTAATGTTATTTAATGGGTCTGATAGTTCAATAACCTAGTATATAAAAGATAATCATGCAAGGATTTGTGATATACTGGAAAGCGTGTTATTTATGAGAAACTTATACGATAATGATCTAATGATGGTTTTAATTACATGAGATGTTTGTAAATGTTTTTTTTTAAAGGGATTTAATGAGTGGAATTTGTGATTGCAGGAGATGCAAATTGCAATGTAGAGTTCGGGTATGGACAGTCAGGCAAATTAATGTTGTAGACAGATTTGATGGTGTTACTAGGTTCAACAATACACTTTAAAAGCTCATGTTGGAATGGAGTTCGTTGTGAAGATATACCAGATACCGGGTAACTAGGACTCTGGAGTTTAAGAATGCAACAAAGAAGTGTATCCATTATGGGGGTTGCTCATTCTTGGAATGTTCAAACTGAGGATGAACCTTAATGTAGGAATGGAAATTCCACCTGATCATTTTGAATGTATGGGAAGTTCCTACATTTTGTTTGAGAACATTTGTTTGGTTCCAAGAAGGAACCTTGATAATAAAAAGATGAAAAGCTCGAAGTGCTTCAACGTGCATATTGAGGTTGAATTCGATTGCAATTCTCTTACTAGTCACTACATTCCACGTGCCTTGATGTGATTTGTCCCTTGGATTTACCCTCGTGTATTTGTATTATCCTATATGTGCCTTCTATAAAAAGCCAGAGGATACTTCTTTTTTAGTTAAGTTCAAAATTTGTGGATGTCGAAAAAGCCAAAACTTCTCTAAGTCTTGTTCTTTTTCCTATTTTATGAATCATTCTGGTCTAAAAACTTGTATGCACATAGAAATTAATCAATACCAGAGCCACTTTGATAGCTACCTATCTCATGAATCTTTGTAGCTGGTTTTGTTAGTTCAGCTGAACAAGATTGTGTGATGTGCCATATAGATGGTTAAATTCTAGAAAATGTTTCAAAAAATTGATGAATGTATGGAAATTTATTGAAAATCTTTCGTTTTCTATGAAATTTTTGAATGCTTAAAGCTAAATCTACTTAAGTGATAGAAAAAATTGTTGATATTCATGAAGTACTAGTTCAAATCTTTCAATTTCATGATATTATTTTATGATCTAACTGAAAGTTCAGTGTCTAATATATGATTTTAAACAACCATATTCCCTTTGAGATTAACAACAATATCACATCATACCTTGAAGTGAACCTAGTACTATCAAGACCTAACTATTGGAGACTTGGGATTGAACTAAGCAAACCTTTATCTTATCATACAGATGCCCCTAGGTTTCCTTTGGTTAAGTCTTTCAAGAAGGATAGGCTCTTCACAGTTTGCCTATGAGGAATTTATTTTCACTGTTGCTACAAGTAACATCATCGTCAACACTTTTCAAAAACTAAATATCCATCAAAGAGTAGCATAATAAATCCATATCAATCTTGAAATAATGAAACCCTCATAACTAAAAGTTAAAAGCCTTCTTCTCAATCATCTTAACCTCCTGCACTTTTTTGCAACACCTCTGATTTTTGCATCTTTGAATGTGAACACAATAAACATAATTAAGGAAAAACTATAAAATAATGTACATAATGGAAGAGAAAGGAGATGCACATGAATGGTAGATGTCAACAAGTTCATGGTATTTGCTAGTACCGCTCAAAAATATGCAAGAAGAGTGGATGCTACAAACTCTAGATTTTGCACAAGGTCCATGATATCTACTAGTCCTTTGTTTACAACATGTGACTTCATAATAAATATATAAGCATGAAAAATGGTAATGGGGTTGTCGTGGTATGTGGTATTTGTTACTCCATTGCCTTAATCAACTTGACAAATAAAACACGAGGGGTAGAATTTAGAGAGACCTCTTTCAAAACCTACTCTGATACCATAATGAAATGGTAACAAGAGAGAGCCAAAAGCTCAAACTTGTTGAAAATAAATGTGAAATTGTAGCTTAAAACTTGTAAACCTATGTGAATGTAGATTTAATTAAGTGTTCTTTGTCACAATTCTTTGTGTATGATTAATCTATGCAGATCAATTTTATCAATTGTAGAAAGAGATAAAAGATTGTAGAAGAATGAGACAAGAAGATAGAAGTGACACAACATATACATGGAGAAATCCTTTCAGGAAAAAACTCCATCAGAATCAATAGTGCTTGTATTATTTAACATTAGAACAAGATTACAATAATACTGTATCAATCCTTGATTGATATGCTTCCTTGCCTTCAACAATCCTTCTTCACAACCTACACAAAACTCTCATACACTTTCTATAGCAAAAGTTATTCATGCATTCCATGTGATCAAGCATGAAATCCACACATCCCATGCCATGCTTCAAACCCTCACACATGCACAAGCTCAACTTGCTAACCTGCTACAAACTCTGATGCAATTGCTGCAATAAATAGACAATTAATGAGCATGTAAACTCATAAGAGTTATCAAATACAAGAGCATAAAGCTCCTCTAAAAAATCCATGCCTAGATTGTGCAAGTAGAGTTCCACTGTGTAACATGAAGTCAAAATCAAAGTCTCCTCAATTTAGGCACCCTAAACTGAACACTTAATAGATCGTTGGTCAAGAAAATATCTTGCAAGCATCACCTCAAAGTTGGAACCCAAGAATGGGCCCACTTAACTGAGCCTTGTAAATATCTTCTCATGCAAAAGGTGTTAACTCAAAGATGCCAACTTGGGCACCCAAGGTGGGTCCAAGTCAATCTTAGTTAACTAAAACATATCTCTCCACCAATTCATGCAAACATTATGCATGATTGATCATCCCCACTTAATTGAATGTATCCACCTATTATCTATCATGCAACTGAATTCATTAGTCATGTAACTCAAGTCAACTAGCATTCAACTCAAACTAACTACATGCAACTGAAGATAACTGAACCATAATTGAATTGAACTGAACTGAACTCCACTCATGTAAATATCAATCCCTAACTTGTAGGATCTTTACATGCATTACTAAAGTTTTATCAATCCTCCAAACAGTTGACTTAAGCAAGGTGGGTTCCACCTTCCATGTGGGTGCCCCATGTGCTCCTATTTTGTAGGAGCTCTTCTTGGGCATCCCCACATGTTCCTATCATTTAGGAAAAATTAAAATTGTCAATTTACATGTTCATTTCATTTGAATTTAATCTCTTTCTAATCCTAGTGTTGGGGAACACTTTCCAAGGACTTAGGAGATACATGAAATATGTTTAGGATTGCAATTAAATGACATCCTATTCCCAACAAAACTTGTAAATTCTTCATTCATCAACACATTCATTACTACATTCAATGGTTTTATAAACCCTTTAGACTTATAACTACCCAACAACTAACTATAAATTAATAACTAACTAAAAAGTCACATAATAATTGAAGTGGAAGGAAAAGGAGGCCCTAGATCCTAAATGCAAAGAACCTAGGACTCAAAGGGGCATATTGCAATATTTCATTTGAATACCAACCACAAAACCAAGATATTATCTTTCAACCTCAATCAAACTTGGGTTGGTGGATTCTTTAGGGATTTAGGATGATTAGGATTAATCTTGAAAAGATAAAACTAATTGAACCATATGACTCGATATGTAAAATACAAATTCCTGACGATAAGAGAACTGTAACAACACTTTGTAGGAAAATATGGGAGACATCAGAGGGCATGGACCTATCACCAAAAATTGATTCCAACATTTATGAAGGGATTGGTTTTCCCCTAGAGAAATGGGTCTTTGATTAGGCTTCCAAAAACACTTTTTATTTACAGGACTCTAGTGCTAGATCTAAGATGTTTTACGCCTGCAAAAAACTGCAACTTAGTTTCTATAGGTTGACAATAATGATGACAACAAATGCAACAATGAAAATTATCTCTTCAATATCTCTTCAATCCCTCTTCAACCTATAACCTACACATACACAAAGAGGGAAAAATGTTTGTACCACATAGGGGTTTGCCTTAGTCAAACCCTATAAATAGTGTTCCCACTTTTACAATGACAATGTCAATGATAAAAACTTTAATGGAAAGGAGGGAAATGATGAATGAACAATTTGCTACAACTCACCACCCTTCAATAGATTCCTTGAAGGATTGAAGTCATACAAATTTCAAGGGAATTGGATCTTGCTTGCTTGATTTTCTTGAATGCTTGAATGCACAAAGACCTACAACACTTGTTAGCCTTCACAAGACAACATAAACACACATAATCTTTGACATGATGTTAGGATCTTGATTGTTGCTATAAATGACTAATAATGTTGCTTTTGAATGCTAGAAGGTGTGTGTTAGCTTTCCCTTAGATTTAAAATGATGAAAAGACTATGTATTTACAAGTGTTTATCCAATTTCCCAAAAAAATAGATTCCAAAATCCAACACTTACAATTTGAATTTTAATCATTAAAATGTTGCCAAAAACATATTTTAATTTAGGTCTTGGCTCATAAAGGGGACCTATTCACCCATGGGTGAACTAAACTTCCAAGGCACACATGATCCAAGGTAATTTAATTATTAAATGCATTTATTTAATGTTGATTCCCCTTTTGGAAAACATTAAGAATAAGGCTTTGGAATACATAATTTGTTACACCTCGTCTCATAATTACCAAGTTACTCTTACCTTCATGGGTAAATAGGATGATGAATGTAAATCATGACTCTAATATGTTTAATAAGTGAATGAAATATTGAAGTATGTATTATGATGTTATTGCTTTTAAATGAATGTTTATATACTAAAGGAAAATGCCATGAATGAATATGTATTGCAATGTGAATATGTTAATGCTTTGATGATGCAAATATATATGTGAATGGCTAACTACTTATGTGTTTTGATAAGCTGAATGCAGAAGTAGGTCGAGCCTCAGGTACGAGAGGGGGAGTATCACTCAGGAGAGGAGTTTGGTTTGGTGACCTTTGATGAGCCTAATTGAGTATGCACACACATTCACACCCTGGTTGGTCTAGTCGAGTTAGTTCATAAAACTAGTAGGTAGCCTTCGGTCATCGAATGGTAATTCTTTGCAATGGTTTGGATTTGGTCTTGTTCTAAAGATGTCTTTGATTGAGGTTACATGGTTGAGTCTTTTGAGTGAAAGTTCTTTCTTGTGTGTTCATGCTTATATTAACCGATGAATACATGATTATATGTGTTTAGATATGAACGTTGAAATAATGTTATATATATATATATATATACATATATATATATATACATACATATATGTATATGTATATATATATATATATATTTATATATATATGTATATATAATTTCGTTAATGTAAATATATATACCTATATATTAATACATGTATATATTTATATATATAGCTATAATTATTTTGATGTATGTTTATATATATGTATAAACGTATGAGTGTATTGACAACTAAATCTTGAAATGTATGAATATATATTATAGAAAGTTTATATATATACATACATACATACATACATACATATATATATATATATATATATACATATATATTTTATATATTTATATATTTATATAATGAAATGTTAACCAACGCATTAAACCATTCAATATAAAATAGGAACCTTTTGGTATATATCTATATTGAAAGAGCTTGTATTTAAACATAGCGCATAAATGAATAAGCTTCAGTCCAATGCATGAGGCAGAATAAGACCAACACATGGATAAGTAAGGAAGACATTACTCAAAGACAACACTGCCATAGGTTGTAACCAAATGCAAGGTTAATATTGTTCCTAAATAAAGTGCATGAATGTACAAATCAAGAGTTTATTGCACATAAGTATAATAATAGGTTGGGCACAATGGTATGGGGATACCAAATGCATAAAGGTGAGAATAAATCAATGAGCCAACTTAAAATAATCAAAGACTTAAAACAACACGTAGAAATGATTTGCAAGACTTAGTCAAATGTTTTGAAGGCAATTGAAATGCATTAACAAGCTATGACTTGGTCTTTGAACTGAAACACCAAAATAGCACACGACGTTTATGTGGCACCAAATTATGAAAAATTACATTCCTTTAGAAGTCTGTTTTGAGAACTCTGTCTAGTGATGGAAGCCAAATATAAATGGTAAAATTAGTCAATAGAAGCTAGATTAAATGGAGTTGACCTATGAGAATAATTACCTTACATTTCTGGATGGAATTCTTGTTGTCCATGATAGAAGCGACTGGTTGTGCAATAATGTTGAGTCTTAGTTTATAAATTTGCAACCTTTTCTTTACCTTGTTGAGTTGAACCATTTGAGCTGAGAAGTGTCAATCCTATTACCTTATTTCTAGCCTTTACTTGTTGTTTTTTGTGTATAAATAGAGGTGCTCTTTACCTCAAAAGAACAGATGCTTGCACTCTTGCTGCTATTTTCTAAGTTGTTATTATATTTTTGAGTTGGAGAGGGAACTTATGAGAGGTTTTGTGGGAGAATTATGGAGAGAATTAGTGAGAGGCTAAAAGAGGATTTTGGAGTTTGTTTTCGGTGGAATTGCAAGCAAGCTAGAGCCATTAAACTAGGAGAGAGGAACAATCAATTGGAGATTTTATACAGGCATGCCAATTTTCTATACCTTTGAATTTTATACCATAAAGGTTAAATAGATTTGAATACTATGTTAGAAAGGAATGATATGAGTAAATTGCGATGCTTGATTATGTTTGAATGTTCTTGGACATTACTTGTTTTGATGGAACCTGTCTAATAGGTTAATGCTTTTATATACCCTATATGAGATTTTATATGATGTGTTTCTATTTAGACTTTACGTAGTTGGTCTATATTAATTATACATATGTAGAAAGAAATGTGAAATATGGATTACATCAATGTCTTGAGGTTAATAACTTGAATTTGTTAGCTTATAGTGCTAAGAAAACCTTGGGAATAATAAGGCTAACAACACAATAATAGTATTGATATGAAAGACGTGTCATCGTTAATAGGATGTGACATCATGCAAACCATATTGTTAGTCTATACTAGAATGATCACTTGATCATTACTCTACTTTGTTTGAAACCCTAGGTTGAGACTAACCTACTTGGTTGGGTTATTTATTTGATCTTTGTTTAGAACACATAGGTTGAGATTAATCTATATGAATGCATTGATCATTGATTGTTGATTTCATCTTTGATTGGAATCATTTAATGTCGAAGGTTATACTTTGGATTGAGATCATTTATTATGGATACTATACTTTCGACTGTTGAAAAGTATACTTTTGAATGAGGTCATTTATTGATGGGTTTATACTTTGGGAATCATTTATTGTTGAAATTATAATATTTTAAAAGGGGACTTTTATTGTTGAGATATACTTTAGTTTATGAATTTTTCATTATGAAGTTATTTGTAAGTTAGAGCCATGAAGAGTTCATAGGTTATTTTTGGGATTAGTTATCTAATGAAGGGGATAACTTATGCATAGGAATTACTTAGTAGAAATTTCAAGGTAAATATAAAAAGAGAATAGGTTGTTTTTGGGGCTAGTAGAACCTAATGAAGGGAATTACCTATGTATAGAGTATAATGGTCATTACAAATCGAGCTAGGAAGGTGTGTGAATAGGATGACTTTCACTTGAAGTAACTGAGTGTTGAATACTTTGGCCAAAGTAGTGTAAGTTGCCACTATTTATATTGCCAATTCACTATGATCTAGTTATGCATTCTAGTTTGGGATTATCATACACGTAGGTTGTAGCCACTATATGGTAAAGTTCTAATTTGTAGGACACAAAACCAACTTAGAATTGGCTAGTATTTTGAAGTTTCTAGACCAAACTCTTTGTCGAAGGGTAGGATCATCTTACCATATGTGGTAGATGTGTGGGGGACCGCAATAAGTCCATGGATGGCAGAAAAGTGCTTGAGTGATGCTTCTCCTCTTCAGTTGACGAGCCAAGATTTGATGGGGGATTTCCCAAACCATTGTATTTTTAGTGCCAATGGAGCTCAAATGAGCTAGGTATGTGATGAGTCTAGTATATGACTCAATTTTGATAGAGCTTATTATCTATTTGTTATAGTTGTCATAGACTTTGATCCTTGGATGCTGACCTTTTTATGATATCTCCTCAAAACCATAGACATTGGGCATAAGTTATTTTTGTAACCTTTAAATGACATTTACATGCTTTATGAACTATCTATTTTAATTTTACATGTCGATTAATGAATGTTACTTTAAGATAGTTATAAATATGCAATTTTTGTGCGTACTAATATTGTTATGCATATATAATTGGAAGCCTACAAAATTGAGGAAGATTATGCTAGCTAGTCATTTGCCATCAAGGTCAACAAGGTGATCATTCAAAGGTCAATGGAGGGAAAACTCTTAGCAAGAGAGAAATTCCTAGTTTAAATCAAAGAATTATAACCACCTTGTAAATGGTCTTAATTGTTTGTTGAGCGAATATAGGAGTTATTGTTGTGCTAGATTTGTGTTAAGGCAAACATGCTTGACCAGATTCCACACATGCATAACCTCCTCTCCACTTTTTATGCTTCCCTAAAGTGGCGTCCTCCTAATCTGTTGGAGTTGACCGCCTTGCTAGGTAGTTAGTTAGTGGTTTTTCTTCCTATAAACAAGACTCAAATGCTCCTTCTCAGAAGGTTGATTAATCTAATGATGTACTTGCATTCTTAGTTTTTTAGTAATATAGTTATGCTGCTCGATTGTACTCATGCTTTTCAATGAATAAAATGAAGTTATAAGTTCATGCATCTGAGTCCACATTTATTTTAAGGGATACTCATCCAAGGGGGCCCACTTGGTGAGAATTCCATCCTTTAGTTTATTTATTACTTTTTGTTCAGCAATTAGTTAAGAATCTGCACTTTCTATTCTTGTAGCCACTAGAATTCCATTATGTGACTGTTCCTGCAACCAAGACAATTTCCTATTTGTTTGCTCATATTTTCATTTTTGTCATGCATTTCAACTTAGTATAGTTATTGGTTGATGCTCAACACTTATGTTAAATTTCTTTCCAAGCAATTTACTTTCAACATTATGTCTTTCCTAGCTGTAGAATGAAAATGGCTACTTTGGATTCCTAGTGCACATACTGTGCTAACCCATTTCAAGTCTACGTCCTTGGGTTGACAAGTTAAATGCACCTTCATGATGATTGAGATAGCTATTCAGATTAGATGTCCAATCTTTGAATCACAGTTGTAAGGGATTAGTTGTTAGATCATTGTAGGAGGCCAACAATATGTATTTTGTATCTATTTCTATGAAAGAAAATGCAAATTGTATCTTGTTTATGAAATCATTACTTTGGAGAGATTATAATGTTTCATGGAATGAAATGAGAAAGTTGAAACATTGTTATATCTAATGTGCATATTAT
The DNA here is from genome assembly GCA_007258455.2 of Sequoia sempervirens. Lineage (NCBI taxonomy): Eukaryota > Viridiplantae > Streptophyta > Pinopsida > Cupressales > Cupressaceae > Sequoia > Sequoia sempervirens. The sequence continues at coordinate 112,241,169 of VDFB02358134.1, read as the reverse complement.
CTTACGTTGGAAAGAAAATTTTATCGTGGTGTGATTAGCATCTTAATTTATTTACTTAAAGTTAAAAACTTAGTAAATTCTTTGAGTATAACAATGGACATGTTACATAATTTGGAAAATTAGAGCCTTAATTAAGTCTAATAAATTAAGGGACCCAAACAAAGTGTGATATTGTAACAGTATACTATTTTCTACACTATATTTAGGCCCTACTTTAGTGAGAGTATGAACTTATGCTCATAATCACACTAAAGTAGAGAAGTATATATCAAGGGAGGTCCAATCGTATAATTGTTGGAAAGATAAGATGAAAAAGGATCAAGGAGATTGATCAATCCCACAAGATCTATGATCTCATGGCAAACCAACATAGTTACAAATAACACATACATGTGTAGCAATGATACAAGGTACACAAACATTTAATGTCAAAGTAAATGCAAAAAGAAAAAAGATAGAATAGCAAGTTGTGCTATGTTATGCATCCATAAAATATTCTCACAAGGGCTAGTGAAGTTTGATATTCACTAGGTGAGCCCCCAAGGAAAAAATGAGAAACACACTAAGTCTAGTGAAGTATGATATTCACCAGGTGTGTACCCATAAAAATGATCATTGCTTCACAAGGATAGGAAGCTACATTATGCTAGACACTCATGGAATAAAATTGCTTCACAAGGCTAGCAAGATGTATTATGTTAGACATGGAATAAAATTGCTTCACAGGGCTAGCAAACTGCATTATGCTAGACACTCATAAAATACAATTTCTTTGCAAGGCTAGCATGTTGCATTATGCTAGACACTCATAGAATAAAATTACTTCACAAGGCCAACAAGTTTCATTATGCTAGACACTCGTGAAATAAAATATCATGGCACCATTGTCAAGCAAGTTGTATTATGCTCGGTGGTCATGATTATGACAAAGTTTAAATGCAAAAAGGTAAACAATCAAGATAATCAAAGGGGTTTTACTTAATGCATGAAAGGGCACACCTTAGATAACATCACACTTGACATCACCACCGAGAGAGGACTTAGTTGAGGGATAAAAGATTCATGCCTTAGGGAATGCAAATTGTAGCATTGTCGCCATGATGAATATCACATGCCAAGAAGAGGTCACACTCTTTTGGGACATTAAGCCTAACATTACCACAAAAGTGATACTTCACATAGATCAAGAAAGCCACACCTTGATTAATATGGTCACACTTCCTAGGAGATGTATTCCATCATCACTAAGAAGGGAACATGCAAATAATAATCGGGGATTATATTCCCCCCCTTAAAATTTTAGTGTATTTGCTACACTAATGTTTTAAGGGGATAGGTAGGGATATCAATAAGAAATACACCAAATACAAGGCTACCTATCCCCTTTTCCCCCAAGTGTAGGACAAGGATGAGCCAATATATTATATGATATGACACTTCTTGCAATAAAAAAGATAATTGTGCATAGAGTTCAATACATATGGTAGTGAACATGCTATAATTCTACAACTATTACATGGCAAGGAGCAAAAGAAGATTTTTTATTTGATTATATGATCATATTGACTTGTAAAAGGATCAATTTTTTTCAATATCTTTTTTAAAGCATGACATTCATTGGTATGATTCCCAAGTGTTCTATGATATGCATAGTAAGACATGTTTACACTTTTTCCTTTCTTATTTTCTCAGATAGGTGGTAATACAATTAATCCTAGGCTAAGAAATTTATCTAAGGTCCGTTTAGTCTCAGTTATGGTATGTAAAAATGGTAGCTTCTTTTGAGACACTTCTTTATTTCATTAAAACATTAGTATAGCAAGTACACTAACATTTTAAGGAGGGGCATATAGTCCCTCATTCATTTTTTGCATGTTCCCTTCTTAGTGATGATGGCATACATCTCCTAGGAAGTGTGACCATGCTAACCAAAGCGTGGTCTTCTTAATTTATGTGACGTGTCTTCTCTGTGATAAAATTGGGCTTGATTTCCTACAAGAGTGTGACCTTTCTTGGCATATAATTTTCTCCTTGGTGGTGATATTATGGCTAGTGTTCCCTAAGGTATGATCTTTTATTCCTTGACTAAGTCCTCTCTTGGTGGTGATGTCAAGTGTGATGTTCCCTAAGGTGTGACCTTCCATGCATTAAGTAAAACCCCTTTGAATATCTTGACTATTTACCTTTTTGCATTTAAACCTTGTCATGACCATGGTCACCGAGCATAATACAACTTGGTTGCTAGTGGTTCCATGCTATTTTATTCCACGAGTGGCTAGCATGATGCAACTTGCTAGCCTTGTGAGGCAATTTTATTCCATGAGTGTCTAGCATAATGCAGCTTGTTAGCCTTGTGAAGCAATTTATTCCATGAGTGTCTAGCATAATGTAGCTTGCTAGCCTTGTGAAGCAATTATATTACATGAGTTTCTAGCATAATGCAACTTTCTAGCCTTGTAAAGCAATGATCATTTTTTATGGGTACACACCTAGTGAATATCAAACTTCACTAGACCTAGTGTGTTTCTCATCTTTGCTTTGGGGGCTCATCTAGTGAATATCAGACTTCACTAGCTCTTGTGAATATATTTTATGGACGCATAACATAACACAACTTGCTAGTCCATCTTTTTTATTTTTATATTTTCTTTTACATTGGATGTTTGTTTCTACCTTGTATGTTGCTACACATGTATGTGTTCTTTTGTACCTATGTTTGTTTGCCATGAGACCATAGATCTTGGGGGCTTGATCAATCTCCTTGATCCTTTGTCATCTTATCTTTCCAATAGTTGTACAATTGGACCTCCCTTGACATATACCTCTCTACTTTAGTGTGGGTTTGAGCGTAAGTTCATACTCTCACTAAAGTGGGGGCTAAATGTGGTGTAGAACATTGTATACCTTTACAATTTCACACTATGTTTGGGTCCCTTAATTTATTGGACTTAATTAAGCTTCTAATTAAATAAATGTATTTAATAATTAAATTTCCTTGGATCATGTGTGTCCTAGAAGTTTAGGCTAGGACCCATGGGTGAATGGGTCCCCTTTATGAGCCAAGACCTCAACTAAAATATGTTTCTAGTGGTATTTTAATCATTTAAATTCAAATTGTAAGTTTCGACTTTTGGAATCTAATTTTTGGGAAATTGGATAAACACCTATAAATACATAGGACCTTTTGATCATTTGAAATATAACACACCTTATAGCATTCAAGAGAAAATATTATTGTCAAGGTCATTCAAGAGAAACATTATCAATAATTTTTAGTAGCAATCAAGATCCTAACATCATGTCAAAGTGTATGTGTGTTCATGTTGTCTTGTGAAGGCTAACAAGTTTTGTAGGTCTTCATATAGTCAAGAATTCAAGCAAATCAATCAAGAAAGATCCAATTCCCTTGAAGTGATGTGTATGAATTTAGTTCTTCAAGGAAGTTATTGAAGGGTGGTGAGTTGCAACAAATTGGTCATTCATCATTTTCTTCCTTTTCATTGAGTTTTTTTTATCATTGACATTACCATTGTGAAAGTGGTCCAACACTATTCACAAGGTTTGATTGAGGCAAGGCCCTATATGGAAAAAGCATTTTCCCTCTTTGTGTATGCGTATGTTATAGATTGAAGAGATCTCAAAGAGTAATTTTGAATTGTTGCATTTTTTGTCATCATTCTTGTTAACCTACAAAAACTAAGTTGCATAATTCAATTCTGACATTCCAACAAGTATGCAGGTGCAAAATAGAACCCTAGATCCAACACTAGAGGATCCAAAAATTTGATCAGGACCCCCTTTCAAAGACTAGTTTTCCATTGGGTGAATGATTCCTTGTAGGAACATCAAAACCATTTTTTTTAGCAGGTTTGTTGTCCTCTACACTTCCCAAATCCACTTGCAAACTACTATTTTTGTTTTTCAGTTGTCAAGATCTTGAATTTTATGTATTAGGGCATATAGTCTCATTAGGTTAATCATTCCAACTTATTTCCAATCCATTCTAATCCCCCCTTTAGATGCATATGAAGGTATGCTTGGCTCACCATTTGGGATGGAAGTCAACCTTTTCACCTTGTTATCTACATCCTAATGAAATTTGGAAAAAGGCCAACCTTTGCATCATAGGTTTTTTACACTTAGGACCTAGGAGCCCTTTTGTTACATTTCATTTAGGATCTAGGACTCAAAGGGGCCTTTTTTGAGATTTCATTAGAATACCCACCACAAAGCTAAGTGATTATATTTCAAACTAAATCAAACCTGAGTTGGTGGATTATTTAGGGCCTTAAGATGATTAGGAATGAAATGATAAAACTAATCAAACTAAATGACCTAATATGTGAAATATAGATTCCCGAAGATAAACTGATTGTAACAACACTTTGTAGAAAGATCTGGGAGATATTAGAGAGCATGTACCTATCACCAAAAAATGATTTTGTAGAGGGATTGGTTCGCCCTCAGGCAAATGGGTCTTTGATTAGGCTTCCAAAAACACTTTTCTCTGGTGTTAGATATGAGATGTTGTTTTACACTTGTAAATTTATTAGAATGATGGAAATATATTTTACAACTTAGTTTCTGTAGGTTGACAAAAATGATGACAACAAATGCAACAATGTAAAATTTCTCTTAAAGATCTCTTCAATTCTTTTTCAACCTATAACCTACACATACACAAGTAGGGAAATTTTTTTGTGCCACATAGGGGTTTGCCTCAGTTAAATTGTGTGAATAGTGTTCCCACTTTCACAATGGTAATGTGAATGATAAAAACCTTAATGGAAAGGAAGGAAATGATGAATGAACAATTTGTTGCAACTCACCACCCTTCAATAGCTTCCTTGAAGGACTAAAGTCATACACATCATTTCAAGGGAATTGTATCTTGCTTACTTGATTTGCTTGAATGCTGAATGCATGAAGACCCACACCACTTGTTAGCCTTCACAAGACAACATGAACACACATAAACTTTGACACAATGTTAGGATCTTGATTACTGCTATAAATGACTGATAATGTCACTCTTGAATGCTCTTGACAATAATATTTTCTCTTGAATGCTAGAAGGTGTGTGTTAAAGCTTTCTCTTAGATTTCAAATGATAAAAAAACTATGTATTTATGGGTGTTTATCTAAGTTACCGAAAATTAGATTCCAAAAGCTGACACTTACAATTTGAATTTTAATCATTAAAATGAAACCAAAAACATATTTTAATTTAGTTCTTGGCTCATAAAGGGGATCCATTCACCCATTCATCCATGGGAAAATGGGTCTTGGCCTAAACTTCCAAGACACACATGATCCAAGGAAATTTAATTATTAAATGCATTTATTTAATGTTGGTCCCCCTTTTGGAAAACAATAGGAATAAGGCTTTGGAATACATGATTTAGAAAATTAGAGGATTAAATTAAGGGCCCAAATATAGTGTGAATTTGTAAAGGTATACAATTTTCTACACTGCAATACTTTAACATTAACATGTTAATTTATTATTTATTTAATTATTTTATATCACACACCATAATTCCTAACATGCCTATGATGGCATATTGTTGTCATTGATGTCAAAGGGGGATGTTTGTGTGATATCATACTTGAGAAATTGTTGGCTTATTGGAGGGGATAAAGAGATAAGCATAATGTTGCAATATTTTCATGACACTGCAATGGTAGCTTTTGGTTGGCAGAGATAAAATGAATGTGCATACCTAATATGGACTTCTTGAGAGCTGCTCAATGGTATAACTTGCAAAGTTAGGTGATAAAGGTTGAGCTCAAATTTGTTTTTATGTTTTCTCTTGGATAGGTTTAGGGTTTATAGATAAACCCTAATGGGTAGAATCAAGGTGTTAAAAAAACTTTATATTCTGTCACTGACTACCTATCAATTGTTGCAAGTTGCTTAAGTGACAACTTAAGCCCTTGGGTTTGTTGGGGCAACTAATCCTCTTTCCTAGTGTTTACCGCCTCGACAAATATTCGACGATCATAATACTTCCTAAGTTATAAGGTAGATATTTGTCCTTAATGAGATCAATGATGGTGGTTGAGGCTTGAAGATCTAATGGCCTTTATGCAAACTTGCTACAAATATGGTGGGTCCTCGTCTAAGTCTCATAGAATAACAAACAATAGTGGAGATCGAGCATAGGAGATCAGACGATGCCCATAGTGTACATGGTGGGACCAGATAAAGAGGAAGGTGATAAGAATGATTAGTGACATGTAGGTAGGTGGCAACAAATAATTAATTGATATAGCAATTCATATCTCCATTGTGAATTGCACAGTGTCAACAAGGTGACAGATGGAGCTAGCTTGCCAACTCGCTGAATATTTGGTGGGTCCACGTCTAGCACCACAAGCCAATGGGCTTGTGACGTGTGTCTTGGTGGAACCCACACTCGATATGCTGCATATGGTGAAGTTTGACAATGATTATTAAAGCAAATCGTTAATTTGATGGTTGCATTTTAAAAGGCTGAGTGGTTAATGTGAATCGATAGATCATGGTGTGAAAAGTAGATCAATAGCTTAGGTTTAAACTGAGAATCCTTAACGACTACAAAAGTGTGAATGAGGGTTTCAATTGCAAGCTGACTCAGGGAGAGAATTCAATTGGCCCAACTGCTCCATCTACTAGTTTTATTTGTGATAAGATGATTAGATTGTTGACACGAACATAAGGGCGATGGAGAATCAAATCATGATTCAATACAAAGAGCATGAATTAAATGAAACTGAAACCCTAGTTGTTTAGTATGCCAAGAATAGAAAAATCTTTGATTTTGATAAGTGAATGCATGGCTCGATGATTTGATGGCATAGAAAATAAGATAAATATCAAATCCTAGCAGAAGATTTGTATTGTATGCAAATATTGAGGCAGATGTTGAAGGTTGGTGATGAACACAAAAAGGAAGAATAAAAAACTTACAAGTGGTGTGTTGCACAAAAGTGACCGGTGTGTATGTTGTAGATGAGCAATCAAAGTCTTTTGAGATGAAAAGAGAATACATTGGAGGAAAGAAGAAGGGAGAACTGTAGAGTGTATGCATGATCTTTGAAGGTAGATAGAGAATGCACTAATAGGAAAGATGCAACAAAGTTGTGTAGTGCATTTGTGAGTCTTTTGAGGCAAACAAAGAATGCACTAAAAGAAAAAGGAAGAGTGCAAGGGTAGTGTGGATGAGTGGAACCCAAACAAAAGGTTGGAAGTCTTAATCAAGGTTCATCTTCGCGTGTAGAACATAGGAGGTACAAAGCATAGAACTAGGTTGCAAAAATTATAACAAGGTGTTGAGTAGTTACAAGTTAAGTTACAACATTGAATTATGTTCTATTGAACAAATTGTAATATCCCTTATTATAAATTTGATTGGTGGGTGCCATCAAACATCTGGGTAGGTGCTCAAAGTAGGGGATGGGTGCTTCCTTGTAGTAGGTTCTCCTAAAAGTAAGAGATTGTTGTCTCCTTAGGGTTGGTGCCCTTAAACATTGTAACCAAAATTTTGATTGTGAGGTTGGATTAGGATAGTACCTCCTAGCAACACTTCTCACCATGGTTTATCCCATCTTGGGTTTTCCACATACATCTTGTGTTATGTGCATGTTTGTCTCTGCTTGTGATTATGTTAATTTGCTAAAACAAAGTTAAAAGACATCAATTTATTAAGTTCTCTTAGGGCTGATTTTAAGTTATCTACTGATTCACCCCCCCTCTCAGTAGATCATTGTGTTATAAAAATTGGTATTAGAGCATGTTTCCCTAGGGGAAGCTTAATTAGCTTGGGTAGGTCTTGGACAAGTGAACATAATGGCAATCTAAGAAGGTTTTTCCACAAACAAAGCACCTCGATTTTATGGATTAGATTATGCCTTTTGGAGAATTTTGATGGAGACATATTTGGGATCCCTAATATGTGATGTTTGGATGTCTTTTAAGAATAATTATATTCCTCATGCTACTCCTCCCATTGACGCTATAGGTAAGAAGGATTTTGAGAACAATGCTAAGGCAAAGCATGCTATTCTCTGCAGCTTGTCAAGTTTAGTGTTTGTCAAAGTGATGCACTGTCAAATTGTACATGATGTTTGGGAGAAGTTGAAAAACATCCATGAAGGGGATGACAAGGCAAACCTAACAAAGCTACAAATTCTTAGAGCCAAGTTTGAAGGTCTGAAGATGAGTGAGGAAGAAAATATTGTAGATTATCTTTTAAAAGTTGAGGAGGTTGTAAACTCGATTAGAGGGTTTGGAGAAGAAGTAAAAGAAATAGTCATTGTGCAAAAAGTTCTAAGGTCAATGACAAACAAGTATGACCCCAAGATTTCTACAATAGAAGAAGGAAGAGAAGTAGATAAACTCACTCTTGATGAGTTACATGGCATATTTACTACATATGAAATGAGAATGGGAGATGCAAAGCCATCCAAAATAGAAGCTACATTCAAAGTTGTGAACAAGGAGAAGGATGACACACCTAAGAAAGGAAAGGCAAAAAAAACTTCATTCAGACATGAAGAGATCAATTAGGAAGAGGCAAAATTCATCAGAAGGCTAAGGAGAGGATCTGGAAAATATAGAGGTAAGTTACCCTTCAAATGCTTTGATTGTGGTAAAGTAGGCCACTTTTCTACAAAATGCCCATATAATAAGGAGGATAACTCTGAACAAGAAGTAGATGGTAAAATGAAGAAACCCTACTTCCTTAAGAGAAGAAGTTTTTAGAAAAAGAAGAAGAGTCTATAAATCCAAGAAGACAACGATGTATCAAATGACTTCAACGATTCAGATGATGAACAAGATTGTACCTTCATGATGAAAGAAAATAAATATATTTTCATCATGGCAAAATAATCCGAAGAATAAAAGGTTGGCAAGGTGGAAGACCTTAGAGAGGAAGGAGAAGTCGACCTAGAAGGAGAACTCATATGTGCTCTAGATGAAATAGATGATCTTGGAGATGAGATTGAGAAGTTGAAAAAGGAGAATAAACATCCAAATAAATCTACTTAAAAGAGTTAGAAAAGCTAATCAAGGATCTTGAAGAATCTACCTAGATTGTGGTAGGTTTGAAGTTACAGCTGGAAGAAACCAAGATAATAGAAGAAGTGGTTAAATCCAAGCTTCAATATGAGGTTGATAGATGCATGAAGCTTGAGGAAGAAATTATTGCACTAAGAAAAGACCTTGAAAAGGCTATAGAAAAAATAGAGAAAGGACTTAAGTTGAAAGGTAGCTCAAAAATCCTTGATGAACTCTTGAGCACCCAAAAGCCCTCTAACAAAGAGAAATCTAGACTAGGGTTAGAAAAGGGTAAGAGTATCTTTATGAACACCTCTGCAAAATTATAGAGAGATTTAGAGGAGGAGAGAAGCCTAGTTTAGTTGGTGAAGAAGCTTGCAAAGACAATACATCTAAAGAGGAGAAGAAATCTACTGAGTCAAGGAAACTAGTGAAGAAAATAAACCTGTTGCAGATAAGAAGAATATCCGATCAGTTCCTAATCACTAGAAGGAGAGACAAAACATAAGGAGAACTGATGTTGATGGATTTACATGTGTGATAGATACAAGGAAGCCAATGCAAAGAAGATCATCTTGTCTTGCACAAGGAAATGCTATGACTAGGTATTCTTCATACTTTTATGGATATTGTTACGCTTGTAATCAGTTTGGTCATAGGGCTAGATTTTAAGTTATCTATTAATTCACCCCCCTCTCAGTAGATCATTGTGTTCTAAAAACCTAATCCTTTGTCTTCATATTTTCATGATTTGATATATTTGGTTTGCAATAAAATACTCACACTTTGAAAACATAATATAAATCCATCTTTAGATTCCCCAAATTATTGAAAGTTTCAATATGTTTCAATATGCATAAATGATCTATTTACAAATATATTTATCAATTTGAGCACCTCCTATTCCAAATCTTCATCATCAAAACCTTTGCAATCCCCACCATCCTAATTTGAAGTGGTTAGATCAAGTTAATACAATATTTTAAAACTTTTACCTTATTCATAATTATGGTAACTTGATCAATTATATACTCAATGTGATTGATCATGATTTGCTTATCCTCATGCTTGATGTGATTAACGCCATTTATGACATGATTGCCAATATATTTTATGTGAATGATTTACTTGTCTACATGTTCAAAGGGATGCTTGCCTCTACATAGGAAGGGGAGGTGGTTAGATGGTAGATAAGATTAATTTAATTTTCTTGTTCTTAGGATCAAGCTTTCAGATGTCAAGAAATACCTTAGAGCAAATGGAGACAAAAATAATGTAAATCAAAAATTAAAATGCACCAAACTTCCACAATTATTTGGATGTGCTTTGTAATTTTAAAATGTAGATGTTCAAATCGATAATATGTACTTGCAAATAGATCATTTGTGTATATGAAAATGAAGAAAGGGGTTGATTTGTATGATTACATATGAGAATGCGAATGGTGAAAATTCAATCTTAATGAATGATTAAGATCAAATGAGAGGAGTGGGGAATCCTCACTCACCAAGAATTGTCAAGGGAGTTACTAGTAGGTGAGGATAATTATGTTTATTTTTATTTATTTTAGATAAATAGGTGTGTGGGATAAAATAGACAAGGAATAATGAAGGGGGTCACAATACAAATCAAATAAAAATATGCATCAAACCTCCATGATTATTTAGATGTGCTTTGTAATGTTAAACTTTAGATGTAAAAATTGATAATATGTACTTGCAAATATATCATTTGTATATATGAAAATTAAGGAGGAAGGGGCTTATTTATAGGACTACAAATGAAAATGTGAATGATGAAAATTCAATCTTAACAAATCGTTGAGATTGAATGAGGAGTGGGGAATCCTCACCGACTAAGAATTATTAGGGGAGTTACTAGTAGGTGAGGATAATTATGATTTTTTAAAATTTATTTTGGATAAATAGGTGTGTGTGTGAGAGAGAGAGAGAGAGAGAGAAGAAGGAATAATGGAGGGGGTTACAACGATATTTTTAAATTTTATTATTTATTGGAGACAAGCAATATTTAAATTATTTAACTAATTGGAAAAGGGGATTTATGGAGATTTCATTTTATTTGGAATAAGATGGATTTATTTAATTATTTTGGATTATTTAATTTATATGTGATGGAAAATGAAAAGGGGAGTTAGAAGGGGACGAGGTAGTGGAAATTATAATAGACTATGGTATTTAGGTGTAATGTTAGGTGATTGTGAGAAATTAGTGTCTACACTTGACATTTAAAGAAAAATCTCTAAAAATATAATCATATGAAAGAACTTAGACTACAATTTTTACTTTAATAGTAATCCAATAACATTAAAAAAATACATTAATATAAATATTTTCTTATAAAATAGAAACTCTATACATATTTCTAATTTTTTAAAAAAGATAATGTGAAATATAAATTCCCTACTTGTTATTTTTTAATTTGTAATTTCTATTACCATATAATTACTATAACTTCTCATTTCAAAATCATCACTCCTACTTACCAATTTATAATATAGAAAATTTAAAAATCCCATTTTAAGCCAAACTCGCTTAAAAATTACAATTAGCCCCTGCATAAGACCATAACCTAACAGAAAGCGCATTTCAAGCCAAATTTTATTGCGGAAAACTTTTATGTCCTTATCATCAGACTAGGCAGTTGCCCGTTACAAACCAGGCAAACGAATACATTTGCATCCCGACCACTGAAATTCACTGACAGTGTGTCATTTAATGACTCAGAGAGCGGCCGCATTGTACCTAAGGTAAGCTTAAGGAGATTCGACCCACCGTCATTGCTGTCTCATTGGCACTTGTGGCATTTGTTGCTTCTTGGCATAATTACAATGGAAAATTAAATTTGTCCAGTTTGTGATAAACACATCAGAATGCCACACTTGTCGTTTCGCATCCTGATTTGTAGGTTTGTTGACATTATGCATGTGAAACAAATTTGAGAAATACAGAGTCTGAAAGTAAAAGCAAAGGTGCAAGAAGAAAAAGAAGAGAGAAGACATGAATGAGGAGGTGGAGCTGAAGAAGCCCCTGGCATTAAAGATCTTAGCCCTTGTGCTTGTGGCCACCGCCTGCTTCTTCCTAGGCCAGCGCTGGGTAACCGGATATGATCAGGTATTAGTTGTTAGTACTTCATCTCGAGATTCCAATACTGCTTCTAATCATGTCTCTAGATCTCCTTCTGTTGCCCTTGTCCCCAATGCGACTCGAACCTACGATCTCTCATCTTTCAACATTACCACAAACCCACCATACCCTCCCCTCCTTTACGCTCCTCTTCTCCTCCGCCCCCGCTTCTGCCACCGCCTCCGCCTCCGATTCCCTCCCCGCCTCCGCCACCGATCTCCAAAACACTAGGCGTGGTGGGTCCTGACGGGGCAATGCAGACGGATTTCGAGATCGGCAATGATGATGACGGTGACGGTGACGGTGATGGCATTGATCCTGATTACGATCCAATGCGGAATACTACCGAATCATTGGAAAACGGGTCGCCTAGTAATGATACCAGTTTTACCACTTTAGACATGGGTGTTCCTAAATTCGATCGCTGTCCTGCAAACATGAGTGAGTACATTCCCTGCCTTGACAACCTGGAAGCTATCAGGAAGCTCAATTCTACCGAGAGAGGGGAGCGTTTTGAGCGGCGTTGCCCTGATCAAGGCTTACGGTTGCGCTGCCTTGTTCCAACTCCACAGCACTACAGGGCTCCTATACCGTGGCCCAAAAGCCGTGACGAGGTATGCCGTTATCTGCTTTTGAAAATGGTTTTTTATATCGGCTGTTTTTGAGAATGGCTGAATTTCCACAAATCTAAATTGGCAATTCTGTACACTTTCAAAAAATTACTATACCAAGTATAGGATTTTTTCTTCAATTGAAAAGAAGAAAAGTATTCTTGTTATAATGTACATAAATTTGTAAGATTCGCCAAAAGATGAATATATTAGTAACAAATTCTGAATTCACCTGCAATACATATATCTCTTACCTTTGGAACTGAAAAGATTTGTCTACTATTTGATTCTTGTAAAAACTTTACTTTCTTAAATTTTTTATCTGTTCGATTTTCTTGAGCTAGGTTGTATTTTCATGGATATTAATATGATTGCAGGGAAAACTTCTCCAAATAGTGTATAATCTTTACGACCTACTTTGGTTATTTGTGGACATTGATATAATTACAGTGAGAAATTCTGGAAACATTGCATCTTATTTTGGCCTACTTTGGTTACTTGTGGGCAGTACTATAATGACATTCCAAACACTGCATAGACTTTATAGCTTACTTTGATATTACTATCAGGATTCAACTGTGTAGTTTCGAGTCAAACTCATTGACCCATATTTTGTGGGCAGTACTTTGGTTATTTGTGGACCTTAATATAATTACACTTGACAGCCTCTGGAAACACTGCATATACGCTATGACCTACCTTCGTTATTTGTCAATACTTATATGATTACGTTGAGAACTTCTGGAGATATCACATATCCTTTACGATCCACTTTTGTAAAGTAATCACAGAGAGAACTTCTGGAGATGTTGCATAGTCTTTATAATATACTTTGGTTAATTGTGGACATTATCATAACAAAGTTGATAATTCTGGGAACACTGTGTTCTTTATTAGTAATTCCTGGCATTTCAAGTCCTTATCTGGAATCCGTCCTCGTGAGAAAAAGGGATGAAAATTTTGCAGAGAAAATATATAACATTTAACATGATATCCGTGATGTCTATGCACAACTTGGATTTTCTTTTGTATGGATATTTTACAAAAGCACATGCCTCACGATGTTCCTTCCACAGTAATAGAATTTCTTTCTTTTTCACTCTCGTTCCTTAGATGATGCAATCAATTTCACTTTTGCCTTAAAGTTAATTTTCAATCTGATAAGCAGGTTGTAATGTTAAGAGTTTGTGAGATTGCTATCATATGTTTAAAATATTCTGGGCCTGGAGTTGATCTAGGGAACTTTTGGAGGGTGTCATGTCCCCTATCCCACTTTGCCCTAGAGTTCGCTTATTGATTAGGGTTAGGGTTTTTCACCTTGTCAATTTTCAATGATATATTCTTGGCTGAAACCTGCATTCACCATTCGAACAATATTTCCACATATACACATGTCTATTAGCATTAATACCTAGATATCCAAATATAAACATAATCACAGAGCAGTTATGAAGACATATGAGGAGTGGCATGGGTAGATCTGTCCGAAGCCCTTTTGCCTAGTCCAAAGGTTGTAAACTACAACCCTCCCTTCTCAGCGGCTTGTACCTGCTTTCTCTACCCGCATAGGTAGATCCGCTTGAAGTCCTTTGTAGAGTTCAAGAGGTTGTAATTTACAACCTTCCCCTCTAGGTGGCTTGTACCTGCTTTCTCCACCCATGTCATCACCTTAGAAGACACATGACTTATTGGGGGAAGCCAGTGGAGCTTATAAGTGGCCTAGGCTTACCACCCCTCCATGGCCGCAACGGATCTTGGGTGGGACCCCCACCCCTCCATGGCCCACCCATGCCTTGGGACTGGGCGGAACCTTAGTGGAATTTCCACCCCTCCATGGCCCATCCCTGCCTTGGGTTCCGGGGGTGGGCTTGAGTGGGGTTTTTAGGCACCACTTTTCTCAAGCCCTTCCTCCCTAGTAGTCTTGCAAACACTCGGAAGACAATCTTTCAAACAATCAAATACATTTTCATTTATCATTGATTCTTTAAGTCCATATTAACATCATTTCCTAGAACAATTATCGGTATTATAATACTAAAGAAAGCATTGCACCAATAATCTGATTAGCAACATCTAGATCCATGCCTACAGTAATAATGCATATTAATACTAGAAAATGCTATGCAGATCTCTTTACTCCTTTCCCAAGTCGGTTCCTTGTTCTTAACATTAGGAGATATCATTAGTGTAAATCAATCACAATTACTTATAAGGTTCAATAATTGCTAAAAGCATCATTATTGCACAATCGTAAATAATTGTGAATATATATATACTTTTAATTGTTTTCATTTTACAATAATTACTTTTTATATATATATATATATATATATCTACATAAATTAATATATATATATATATCATTATTACCTTGGCATGAATATATATACATATATATTTTAATATTATTATATTCACTTGCAGCCACATACACCTTTATTCTCTTCACTGCTGCATGCTTTTTCCGATTTGTTCCATCTGCAGTCCTCCTTATAATTTCCAGCCAGCCATCCTATCTCCCCTATTATATTTTAAGGGCTGCTGCAGACCATTATCTATTCCCTTCATAAATTCCCCTGTCCTTTGAATATATTTATTCCCCATTTATATCTTTTCTTGAGTCCGTCACATCTCTCCTTGCAAGTGTCACACATCTTTTATAAAGGAGCGCTGCCTTTGTTTTATCTTAACCCTGATCGATCAGCTTTGTTTTATTCCCTATTGCATTCGTGAAGGTTTATGGATTACTTCATATTCTGGGATCACTGCCCAAAAATAGTTATTTATTGACCATAATACATTATTTATGAATCGCTGCCTACTTTAGAGTAAACGTTGCCTTCTCATGCTGCACTTAATCACTATTTTATAATTGTGTTTTCTTATTTTGTATTTTATATATATACTCATTTATATCAGTTTTTATATATATATTTTTAATATTTATTTATATTATAATATTATCTATGGTAATTACCTATATTTATATTCATAATTATAATATTATTTTGATAATTTATAATTATAATGAAATTGCTAATATTTATATATATATTTATTTTCATTGTTGATATTAATATTATTATATTCGATAATTATATTTATAATATTATCTTATATTATCTTATGATATTTATAATTATTATAATAATAAATTGCTAATATTCTTCTTTGTATATTTTAATATGTATTTTATTTATTTTACATTTCTACGCTTTTTATCTCAGTGTCACGATTCCAAGGACATGACAGTCCACCCTGTCCAAGATTGCTTGTCCTCAAGCAATCACAATTGAGATTTGTGAAATACTACTCCCTTTTGTATTACAAATTTGAGGGAGTCACACCTTTCCACTTCAATAGTTACAACTCTTCATTACTGCATTTGGATACTAATAATAATTCAGGTTTAGATAGCTAATTTGTTAGTGCCTCCCAACCCAAGCATTTTGACAAACAATATTAACATTTTTTATAATTTTTTAGCATAAAGTAAACACAATGATGAGCTCCACATGAATCAAAAATTAAAGAAGACAACCAAGTAGCTCAACCAAGTAGACAAGTAGCTCAACCAAGTAAACAAGTAGCTCAAGCAATGAGTGGTTCAATCACATAGGCAAGTAGCTCAAACATACAAGCAATCAGCTCAAGTAGACAACTAGGTAGCTCAAGCACGCAAGCAACCAGCTCAAACAAGTAGGCAACTAGCTCAAGTAGACAAGTAGGTAGCTTAAGCACGCAAGCAACTAGCTCAAACAAGTAGGCAACTAGCTCAAGTAGACAAGCAGGTGGCTCAAGCACGCAAGCAACCAGCTCAAGCAAGTGGGCAAATAGCTTAAGTAGACAAGCAAGTAGCTCAAGCATACAAGCAACCAGCTCAAGCACACAAACAAGTAGCTCAAGGAAGCAAGCAACTAGCTCAAGCACCTAGGCAAGTAGCTCAAGCAGGCAAACAAGTAGCTCAAGCAAGCAAACAACTAGCTCAAGCACACACAGGATGGCAGGAAAGATGCTCTGATACCACTGTAATGTCCCCTATCGCCTCTCCTAGTCCAATTATGCCAAAAGTCTGCTTGAGAAGTTTCAAATGTAGGATTGTAAACTTGCTTCCACACCTATGGAGAAGGGGTTGAAGTTATCAGCCCAATCTGATTCACTTGCAGTAAATGAGACAACATTCAGGCAACTAGTGGGCAGCCTCATCTACCTCGCTGCCACTAGACCTGATATCAGTTTTGCTGTGAGCTACATTTCTCGCTTCATGATAGCTCTCGCAAAGCGAGTGCTGAGATATGTGAAGGGCACTTTAGATTTTGGCATTCTGTATGGTAGATGCAAGGATCCAAAGTTGCTTGGTTATACAAACTCAGATTGGGCAGATTCAGTGGATGACAGGAAATCTACTTTCAGATATGTATTCAATTTGGGTATAGGTGCTATAACATGGACCGGCAAGAAGCAACATGCCGTGGCTCTTTCTTCGACCGAAGCAGAATATCGAGGAATGGTTGAGGCAGTATGCGAGGCAATTTGGCTCTGTAGGATGCTTTCTGACATGCACATGTCACAAGCAGGACCTTCTCCCTTGTACACTGATAATCAAGGGGTGCTCAAATTGGCCAAAAATCCAGTCTTCCATGAATGTACCAAGCATGTTGAGCTTCATTGTCACTACATTTGCAAGTTGGTAGAAGATGGATCAGTTTAGCTGTAGTATGTTCCGATAGTGGATCAAACCGCAAATATTCTCACCAAGTCTCTAAGCCCAGATAAATTTGTCAAATTCAGGGGGCAACTTGGTGTTGTTGATAGATTGACCATTAAGGGAGGGTGTTAGAATGATATTTCTCTATATAGTTAATGGTCAATAATATAATGTATTTAGTTAGTTTAGTTTTCTTTAATTCGTGTCTACAATTGTAGGTAGTTAGAAGTAGTTGGTTTCTTAAATGTCTACAGTGCTTTGTCACTACTTTATATTGTAATTTTTTCCTTTCATTAATGCAAGTAAGTAATAGAATTACCAGGTCTTTTTTAGAACACAAGCAATCCCGGGAAGGGAGAATTGTAATGTCCTTTCCTTAGATAGCTCAGGCTATAACAGAGGTTGGCCTACTATTAGGGTTCCCGTAGGTCAGCAGAATGGTTAGGGGACCCAACCGAGGGCTGTGGAGTTTAGTTTGGAGCATTATGAGCTTT
This sequence comes from Sequoia sempervirens, assembly GCA_007258455.2. Taxonomy (NCBI): domain Eukaryota; kingdom Viridiplantae; phylum Streptophyta; class Pinopsida; order Cupressales; family Cupressaceae; genus Sequoia; species Sequoia sempervirens. The sequence goes on along the minus strand of VDFB02358134.1, from coordinate 112,223,170 downwards.
TCAATTTGGAGTTTAGTTGATGAATCTAGGGTTAAAGTGAAAATATTAAGGTTTGCTTTAATGAAATAGTAAAAGGTGAATAGTAACTGAAAATCATAAGGTGAATAGTGAAAAGTGCTCCATCCTAGCAGCTCAAGTTGTTTTTAAAAAGTGGCCTTTTTTCTTTGGATGAGGAAAAACCCTCAAGAAAATTATTTTATTGACTTTTATTAAAAGAGTCCATGAGAGGTTATAAAGCAATATGTGGGCTCATTTTTGAGCATTCTATTCTCATTTTGACAAAAGCCATTGTAGGTTTGAGCTCTTGGAAGAGGGTTTCAACAACATACAGGTCTTCTGAGGATGGAATCCCTTGGAGGATAGTGAATTGGACGAGAACCCAGTTCATAGAACATGGAAATGTACTCTGGGTTTCCATTTGGGCATCATTGGACTTCATTATAGGTTAATCTGCATTTAGAATTGATTGCAGCAAGGGAGTTATCAGAAAATAATTGCAGATTTTGATAGTTTATGGCAGCTAAGGCACATTGGTATTTGATTTTATTGCATATTCTTCCACGACAACAATTTATCTTCGATTTGGTACCTTATTCGTGGGGTTTTGATCAAGGCTGCTTGTTGGATATTTTGGGAGGCACCTAGGGTTTGGTAAAAGGTTGATGTTCCGGATTTTTATCATTATTTCCAGCCTATTGTTGATCCTTTACAACATTTATTTCGTCATCATACTCAGCCATACTGTTTGAAGTTGTACCAGCGAAGTGATTCATGATTTGACTTCAATAATCAAGCTACAATTGGAGCTATACATCCGGGTATGTGTTTATCATTTTGGGTAGTCAAATATTGCACTATATAAGGGTTTTAGACTGTTGTTACAGTCTGATATAATGTATATCAAACCTCTGAAACTTGTAATCAGACCTGATATAGTTGAATAAAAGGGGTTCTATTGAGTTGCAATTGTTGTCTTTCACTTATGCAATAGTTCTCTTTCATTTCCATGCTTTCCTCTATGATTTTGCAATGAAAAACAAACAATTAGCAAAACCAAATTAGACCATGCAAGACAACTGTTTGACATTATGACAAGAGGGCAAAACTGAAAAATTCAGGGTAGAATTGGTAAGGGATCTTTCAAAGAGTCACACATCTTTTATGGAGGAGCGCTGCCTTTGTTTTATTCCCTATTGCATTCGTTAAGGTTTATGGATTACTCCATATTCTGGATCGCTGCCCAAAAACAGTTATTTATTGACCACAATACATTATTTATGAATCGCTGCCTACTTTAGAGTAAACGTTGCCTTCTCATGCTGCACTTAATCACTATTTTATAACTATGTTTCCTTATTTTGTATTTTATATATATACTCATTTATATCGGTTTTTTAATATATATTTTTCATATTTATTTATATTATAATACTATCTACGGTAATTACCTATATTTATATTCATAATTATAATATTGTTTTGATAATTTATAATTGTAATGAAATTGCTAATATTTATATATAAATATATTTTTCTATTTATTTGCATTGTTGATATTAATATTATTATATTCGATAATTATATTTATAATATTATCTTATGATATTTATAATTATAATAATAATAAATTGCTAATATTCTTCTTTGTATATTAATATTATTATATTCGATAATTATATTTATAATATTATCTTATATATTTATAATTATAATAATAATAAATTGCTAATATTCTTCTTTGTATATTTTAATACGTATTTTATTTATTTTACATTTCAATGCTTTATATCTCAGTGTGACAATTCCAAGGACATGACAGAGGGATGGGATGCATTTTGCAAGTATGAAATAGCTCACTTGAAACATTTGTATAGAAATAACAATTTATAATCCAGTAATATTGGCTCAAAATGCCTTTGAGCGGAAATTCTGAATCTAAAATCTTTTCATTCCAAAAAATCATACCTAAAGTATCGGGGAAATCTTTGGACAAAAACAAAAATCACAATTAGTACTTTCAATTTCTGGCCAATCTAATAAGCTACAAGATTCCCATTTTTATTTTTGTTTTGAGCTGGTGACTCTCATGGCTCAAATTGTTGTACCTACTAATTATATTCGTCCAAAATATCACACCAGAGATTTCAACCCTTAGTGCGTGCCATAATGGTTGCAACACAAATAAATAAGGTCCCGTTGGTCTGGGGGATTCTCAAAAATAGTTTTACCATCTATAAATGGTAAACCAAGGATGTGTCTGAGTTAGGCACATCAGAATAACTAGTGTAATGTCCCCTTTTGGGATTGCCCTAAATCTTGCCCTAGAATCACAAATTTAATGTAGTTAGGGTTATAACTTACCACTTAAATACTTCAAGCAAGATAATTCTTGGTTTAGGTCCCACAATCATGTTAGATAATATTGGAAATATAATTCATATGATCAAAGCCATATATAATAAGTGCCTTATCTATTTAAACTATGCAAAAATACATAACTATTTCAAGACTATATAAACAACTAATATCCATAATGCATAGTGGAAGTTTAATCATAATAGGACTCAGATGAGAAGCATGATCAGTTTTCCCAAAGCTATCCATCTAAAGCCCAAAGGTGTGCAGCGTCCAAATGAAGACAGCCCACCCCTTGGCCCTAAGCGGCAGGAATGTCCAAACCAAGACAACTCCACCCTTGAGGTGGCCTACTTAGTGGATACACTTTGTAGCTGCCTTTCCCTATCCATGCGGCCTCGTTCATCCCTCTTATGATTGAAACTCCTTGAATCCATCCTAACAACCAATCATAGTTTGGCTTGATAGGAAAGCTTTAAGAAGGGTGCCTGTAAACTACTCAACCCATCTAAGCCTAAGAGCGTGGAGCATCTGAACCAAGACAACTCACCTATTGGCCCCAAGTGGCAGGAATGTCCAGACCAAGACAATTCCACCCTCGGAGTGGGCTACTTAGCACGAGAGAGCCCGTAAACTGCATCTCCCTAACTTGCTTCCTTCAACCTTACATTTGATTGATAAAAGACATACATAAATATATATAATTTATTCATTTTAAGGGAATATAATCTATTATCCATATTCATGTTAAAGAATCATAGTCACTTATAAGGCTCAATAATTGCTGCAAGCATCATTATTGCATAATCGTATATATATATATATAAAATTGATTTCAATCTAATAATCACATTATATTATATATATGTATATGTAATTTTATTAAAGCTTACTTCCCTTGTTATTGATTTATCCTTTTTCTTCATTATCTTTCCTTGAGTCATCTTCTTATGCATACATAATTCTTCTTGATATCTGCTCCAATCCAAATGATATTCTATTTCTTTTAAACTGCTGTTTTTATTTAGATAGCTATTTGATCTCGATTCCTTGATGCCCATTCATATGATTCGCTCTTCCCTTTATATCCTCTTTTTGGTGGGGAAGAGTTGCCACCTTTCCTCAATTCCCTCTCCTTGGTAAGGGACACACCCCTTTCTAAACCACCACTGCCTAACAACCTTTTAATTTAATTTAATTAAATATATTTTAACTTCAAAAGGATCACTGCTCTTGCCTTGATTAATTCGCTGCTCTTTCCTTGATTAAATCGCTGCCCTTCTAAAGTCTTAATCGCTGCATATTGCTCCTTTTTGTCATGATATAATCGCTGCCTTAACTATCACTATATATATATATATAATTCTGGGCGAACTTCTTAATGTAGAGTTGGCCAGCATATAAGGTCGGGCCAGCAAAACGAATAATAATTTAATTTAATTTCTGTTTTAAAGTGGCACCACAGCTAGTGCAGGTCGGCCAACTTAATATTTGCCTTGACATTAATTTGATTATGGTGGGGGCATGACAACTAGGAAAATACATCTGGATAATCTCTCAGTACCACATAGATGTTTTCTTTCAACCAAGGATCTAAAGTGGCTACTATCTGTGTGAGCTTTCTGTCTCTGTACATAGATGCTTGGACTGCAATTTAAAGAGCTACATAAAATAGTGAACAGTATAAGTAATCAAACAAACGCATATGATACACAAATATTTAAATGAGGAATCTCTCATAAAATGTAAAAGAGAAAAACTTCACTAGTAAAATAGAAGGCTTTTTTGTTCCTTATGGAATGCATTATTACAGTTATATGTTCACTATGAAATAACCCGCACTGTGATTTCATATCACATAAAGGCTACAATAACTTTCTCTGTTTCTGACTACAGTCTCCTTAGATGCTTCCAGGAATTTGTTAATGTTAATCCTCCAATTCTTTGGAAGGATAACCATTTTTGTTGATCCCATAGCCTGCTTTGTCTTCTCTTGATGTGATAGTGCAAAAGGGATGTGATAAATGGTAGTTCAGGTAGTTTTGACTCAACTAGATCTAAGTTTCATTTCATTTGAATTGCTTGCACTTGTTTTCCTCATGGGTTATGTGCAGTTGGATCCACGTCTTAAACTTTTTGAACCATGGTACACAAATATTGCACAAATATGCAATGTCCTAATGACATAGCTACATAGTACACAAAATGGGTGGCAATTCTATCATATAATCTAGTAAATAGACCAGCTCAAGCAATTTTTTAATCAAGAGCCACGAAGATGAATTCATGCTTAGGTAGCACACTCATAACAATAATTTATGAAATATGATACCTAGGTATTTTGATTTAAAAAAATATATAAAAGGGAGGAAACGAAAAGAAAGCAAACCTAAATGCTTGCTGCTACTCCTCTTGCACCATTTCTTGTTTGCATCTTCAATTGCAGATTGGAGAAGAGGAGTGCCACTTAGGTAAGCTCAATCTCAATGATGCAGATAAGAAGAGTGTTACAATGGATAAGAACACTGAGAGCAGAGATTAGTCATTGTGAAACATAGAGCATTGGAAAATTAGAGCACTATTCAGGAATATAGAGATATGTAAGAATAGTTTCATGCACACTCAATGTTGACCATAGAGAGATTAAATAATGGATAATCTAAGGGGTGGACTCCCATAAGGAAATCATTTCTTTGCCTAGGGACCTTTTTTTCATGGAATTATCATAGAATATCTTGTATTCTTGTATTGGAGGAGAATGATACATTTTAAATTAATATAATCATATCGTTGAAATGAAGATCTCATTTTACTAACATACTATGTCTTTGCTGTTCAGGAAAATTTCTGACTATAAAATTGAACTATTTAACATGATAATATGCTATGATATGGATTTAAGTGTGGCCATGCCATCTTACATTTTTCAAATGTCCCAGAAGTATATGTCTCCAAGAGCTTATGGATCATTTTAGTTGTTTATCATTTGAAGTTAAAACAGACAAAACTTGCATAATTAGTCTATCTTTTCTTAATTATGACTCTTGATAATTTAAAATAATCTAAATTACATTTGACACAAGCAAAACTTGTGTCTCAATAGGAAGTGACAACCAGTAACCACCAACATTAAATAAAGTGATGAAAATAGTAAATGCTCCACCCTTTAAGGATGGGGAAACCTCATCACCTTATCTCCTAGTTATTAAATAATATACCCACTTTATTATCCTAAGAAGGTTTAATAAAAGTGTAATTAACCCACTAGGAAAATAAAAACCCACACTAACACCCCCTTTAAGCACAACTTAAGAGGATGAAAAGATGACGAGTCTCAACAAATAGGCCATGTTAGGTAACCATGTACAAGTTGGATGGATACATTTTGGCAATTGATGTAAAAGTCTCCGAGTAGTCAATCCCAGGAACCTGGGAGAATCCTTTGGCAACCAAGCAAGACTTATTTTTATCAACCAACCCACCTGCAATAAATTTTGTTCGATAGATCCACTTGCATTGAACAAGTTTCCTTCCCTTAGGAAGAGGGACAAGATCCCAAGTGTGGTTCCTCTCCAAGGAACTGAACTCTTCCTGCATAATTGCATCCCACTTGGGGACATTGGAAGCTTCCCAAAAGGGCTATGGATTAGAAGCTGTAGCAAGGAAGGGATGTGGAGCCTCTTGAAATTGTGATCATGTTCTTTGATGATCTGAAGGATCCCTTTCCCAATCCCCTGTTGACTACAATGTCAAACGAGCCCAAAAAGGCCCTACAGTTGGAGAAGGTGGAGAATTTGGAGGAGAATCATCAACCTCGAAAGGAGGGCTATAGGAACCCTCATTATCATTGTTAGCATTTGAAGTGGAAGATGAAGACTCCTCAGCAAGATCGGAAGGGTTATGATCCTCTGAAGAACTATCATCATGATGCAAGGTCTCCAATCTGATAGTGGATGGAGAAGTGGTAAGAGAAGAACTAGAAGGGCTCTCCTCAAAACAGACACTCCTCTCAACGAACAATTGATGAGTAGTAGGATGAAGAAGCTTGTAGCCTTTGATATCATTTGGGTATCCAACAAGTATGCAAGGCTTGCTCTACGGATCCATAGTCTTGTGTTTCTCTATTGGAATGTGGGCTCATGCACAAGAACCAAACCCTCAAAAGTGCTTAACTGAGGGTTTCCAATTGTACCAAGCTTGAAAAGGAGTTACCCCCTTCATAGCTTTATGAGGAGCTTGGTTTTGGATATAACATGCACAATTAATGACTTTTGCCCAGAAAGGTGGTGCCAAAGGCTTGGAGTGAATCATACAGTTGGCCATCTCTTTCAAGTATCGATTTTTGCGTTCTGCCACTCCATTTTGTTGAGGATTGTAGGGAGTTGTATGCTACAAATCGACGCCTTTTGAAGCACAATGCTACTCAAACCGGTGGTTGACATATTCCCCCTCCATTATTTGTACACAAAACTTTGATGGATTCCCCGATTTGTTTCTTTGCAAATGCTTTGAATTCCAAGAATGAATCAAAGACTTCAGATTTTTGTTTGAGAAAGTGCATGAAAGTGTACTTGGAAAAATCATCAATGAAGGTCAAAGTATATTGGGCTCTACTGAAAGATGGGTATGGAAATGGACTGGCCAAGTCATTATGTACCAACTCCAAAAGCTATAAGGCTCTCCAAGATTTAACTTTGTCAAATTTCTCTTCTGGATGCTTGCCAAGAATACATCCATGACAAACACCATCAAAAAATTGAATTGTAGGTAATCTTGTACCATGTCTTGTTGACTGAGCTGCTGCAAATAGCTATAGTTCAAGTGGCCAAACCATTGATGCCACAAATTGCTTATTTCATCAAAATGAGTGAGTAGAATAGACAAAGGTGGATTAGGACAAAGTGAAAGAAAAAATAAAGTTGAGACTGATGATTTTCTCTCCCAATTGCAACTGTAGAATAATTATGCAACTCACAAATTACTACTGAATTAGGAGAAAACTCAACCCACTTGCTTGAATCTGTGTGAGTGATTTGATATACTAATAGGAGATTAGTTGATAGTGAAGGCACACAAAGAACATCCTAAAATGTGCCATCCCCCACATCAACAGATCCTCTTCCACACACCTCAATAGGAGTATCATCGCCCATCAAAATGGAAGGCATAGTATAGGCTCCAAAGATGCAAGTTTGTTCTCGGATGAAGCCATGTAGTGCAAGGCACCCGAATCAAGAACCCAAATGGATGGTGGAGAAGCAACTGCTACAAGGGCCTTGCCCTTTCCTTTCCCTCTGCTATTATCTTTAGCCATGTGAGACCCCTCATCTGAACTCTATTTTACTGATTCATGAACATTGAGATTATTCTTTTGAAGAATGTGTGTCAAGCTGTGTTCCACGACCTTTTGGGGACGGGGACAGGGGGGCAGCTAGGGACGCGTTTCGGGACGTTCCTAGGGGTCCATTTTTAGGGGACGGTAGGGGACAACGACATACAAAACACATACACACATACATACATATATATATATATATATATATTTTTTCAAAATTTATTAATATATTATAGACAGAGAGAGGGAAAGAGAGAGATATATGTCAATAAATTAATAATTGATAACAACAATATCAATATATAAATAAATCGCGAGAGTAGTAGTATAACAACATAATAAATGTCATTAAAGAATTATAAAATTTATTATAGCAATATCAAACATCAATAAAACCATGTTCTATCAATATCCAAATGTTTCATATGAGGATTTTACATTGACATCAAATGGTTGATTTGTGAATTTTTGAGAGACCCCACCTAAATTGATATCACCTGTTGAATCTTATTTGCAGACATAATTAGAACCATTTTTGTTGATTTTACTTGTTATGTTGCCAAATCTTCTATAAGAGGATTTTACATTGACATCAAATGGTTGATTTGTGAATTTTTGAGAGACCCCACCTAAATTGATATCACTCGTTGAATCTTATTTGTAGACATAATTAGAACCATTTTTGTTGATTTTACTTGTTATGTTGCCAAATCTTCGATCTTTAGAGGATTCTTCAAGGTTTTTAGGTTTTTCTTACATCCGAGTAGAACCATCTTCTGTAGCTTTGACTGTGAGGACTGATAATGTCAAGTTCAGATTTAGGTTATCTCTGTTGGAGAAATGATATGTTTTTTATTCTAACACCCTGCAAGACAAGTAATCTATGCATAAAAATAATTTCACTTTTCACTAGTCAATCTAATTCCAGACGTTGCTGAATTTCAAAGTTTGAAAGCAAATTACCCAACAATTGAAACATTTCAAAGCAGCTGCTTTAGGTTTCTCTACTCACAAGATTTCATCAAATATGTGTGATAAAATTAAAACAGGTAACTAAAGCCAAGGCCAAGGTTGAGATTTTAGAAGCAGAGAATGCAGAGTTGACAACAACCTTGAAAGCATTGAAGGAACAATTATCTTCATATGATGGGTTGATTTTATATCCAACATATTCTAAGAAGTTGGCAGCTTATCCTGTATCTCAACAGCCTATGCTAGAGCTACTATGAAGGCTAATTTCTACAAGAGTCGGCATGAAATACAACAGAAGACTAAGGCAGCCATGGCAGTAGCAATAGGAAGACCAATTGATAAATTGAAGAGGATTCGTCATAGACGCAATAAATAATAAATGGAAAATGGAAAATGGAGCTTGCCGTGAGAGAGCCCAAATAATGATTGATTGATTTATGAAACTTTATAAAGTTTCATTTAAATTTTTCTTTTTAGACTTTAGACAAACATTTTATGTTGCTGTGGGCCTCGCAAAACATTTAGCAGCAATATAAAATGTTTAAAAAAACAAAAATTTATATTTTTTTAATTTCTGGAGGCTCCATGTATTAGCCGTCCCCGGGTACGGCGAGGGACGTTTCCAATGTCCCCAGTCGTACTCGGGGACAGGGGACCATTCCCAGCCAGGAGGAAACGTTTCCTACCGTTTCCTGTGAATTTTCCTAATTCGGGGATAGTCGGGGACTGTCCCCGATGCGTCCCCCTGTCCCCGGGATAGATGGGGACGGGTATAGGGGGTTTTGGGGCAGGGGACGCGTCCTTGTGTAACACAGGTGTCAAGTGATCAACTTGTTCCTTCAACATTTATGCTCATCATGATTGAGTCTTTTACAATAGGCACATTTGACGTTCTCTTTCTTAGAGTTGTCATTTGAAGATGAGGTTTCATTGCTACTTTTGGAGCAGTTGATTTATGATCCTTCTTCTATTTGCTATTGTTTTGTTTCTTATCCTTGTTGTTACTATTTTGTCCTTGCTATTCTTTTGTGCTTTGGTTGGCAGCAAGGGCGTGTGATTTAGAGGATTTTAGAGTGCTCATCTGGATTAGCTTATCTTGCTCCCGAGTGAGAAGTAGCAAAAATATGGTGAATTTAGACCCAAAAGCATCTTTAGTAGCATAGAAGGTAGAAACAAATGCTGAATATTCAGAACTTAGCTTAGAGAGAATACTAAGAATCAATTGTTCATCTTTTTTTTTAATTCCACATTGTTTTAATTGCAGCTTTATTGATTTCAATTTTGTGAAGAAATCCTTAATTGTGTTGAAGTTGCTTGGGCTTATATTGATGGGTTCATTCTCCAACATATGACCCCTCATAGAATCTTGAGTTCTAAATAGATTTTCTAACTTAGTCCATATTTCATTTGGTGTATTCAAAAATTCAATATGGAAGAGCAAATCAAGAGAAATAGACAAACACAATGCTCCATATGCTTCATCACATCTATTGAAGCATTTAGGCTTTTCTTCATCTTTAACATATTCAATTTCTAGTCCCATTGTTGTTATTGTATTCAAACCAAAAGTTTTTAAGTGAATTGTCATGTGAGGTTTCCACTCAAAATAGTTGTAAGCAATTAGAATAGGAATTGTTGCTTGAGTGATGATGTAGAAATGTAGAAAGAAAAGCTGAAAGAAAGAGAACACAAAAACACCAATACACCCCCACCCCTTTTCACTAGTATCAAAAATCACTCTCCCCAAAGATTACAAGGTTGACACTTTATAGTTTAGTGTGTTTACAAAGCTTTTTTCAAGTTACAATGCTCAATAGGCCCATAATGGCCAAAATTACAAATTTTGATACAAAGTGAACTTGATACAAAATATGGAAAAAATTGTCTTGTAGCTAGCTGTGTAGTGCACTTTAATACTTTTCCAACACTTTTTGTTTTTGAAAAATGGAGCTCCGGGGCGAAAGTTATGGCCTGTTGAAGAAAAAACAACAAACAACTTCAACTTGCAATGTCTAGTAAAAAATGGCAAAATTTATTTTCAATACCTCAATGGATGCAAAGTGCTTGTCTCTAGCTTTATGTTGATATCTCATTTGCCAGAAACGGACATCGTGGAGAAAATTCATGTAAGTTTGAAAAAAAGGCCCAATTTAGCCTATATGAGAGCCTTGGTGGCCCCTTGGGCAGCTTGTGGGCAATGGAGGTGGCACTTTGCCTAGGCGTGGGTGGCGCTCCGGTTGGGTGCGAGTGGAGAGCTTTAGCAATCGATGTAAAAGGTTGACAATTTAAATAATTGAGATCGCAGTTTATATTGAAGTTGCTAGAGGCTTTGCTGGCTGTGATTGGTGCCACTTACCATCTTAAGGCCGTGGGCAGCTTTTAAGTTGTTGGCCTTAACCGTGGGGCTTGTATTTAATTTTTATTTTTTTCGATATTTTTGAAAAATGTTATATTGATTGTAGTTGGAGGGGCTGTACGACCCTCATGGCAATTTATTTTGGCCTCAGTGGCTCTCGAAATCAAATACAGGTGCTTGGATATATATTTTTTTTTTTCCTTAACGGCTCTTGAGACCAAATATAGGCGAATTTTATGTCAAATCATCTCCTTGGCCTCTTGAATGCAATGGCAAAGTTTGTTTGGGCAAAAAATGCTCCAGTAAAGAGTTGTTTCCCAAATTTGAACTTCAAACCCTTGTTTGCAACTATGTCAAACGATCTCCAAATCGGATGAAACAAAACCCAATCTTGACTTTCTCGAGCCTCATATACGTGTTGGAATAGTAAAAAATGTTGAGCCTCCTATACGTGTTGGAATAGTAAAAATGCTGCCAGTATAACCATAATTGCTGCAATTACCTAGATCTTACAAACACATGCAAAATGAGGAGGTTATCAGATCTTCATAAACCCTTTGTGATTCTTGAGATTGTTCAAAACACAGGAGAAGAGCATCCAAGATTTTACAAGATCTTACATAAAAAATTCAAACTCTCAATTAATAATCTATGAACTTAGAATTCTCAAAACAAAAGTTTTGATACCATGTTAGAAAGCCGAAATAGATTGATAACCCAAGAAACTTTATAAGAGAAATTCTAAGCTACATAAACTAAAAAATCATAAACAATGCAAACCAATAATTCCGAAAGATATGCAATGTCAGAATAACAAAAATGCATTAAGAGCTTCCAAGATGCCAAATACAAGATAGGTAGTGAGTTTATATAGAACTAAAGAGATGATGGAGGTGAGAAACCAACCAATAGGAAGTGACCACCAATAATCACCAATATTAAATAAAGTGATGAAAACAGTAAATACTCCACCTTTTAAAGATGGGGACACCTCATCACCTTATCTCCTAGTTATTAAATAATAAAGTCACTTTATTATTCTAAGCAAGTTTAATAGAAGTGTAGGAAAAAACTATTATTAAGGGAAAATAAATTAATCCACTAGGAAAATAAAAAACTACACTAACAATTTTGAGCTCTTATTTGCATTGTGGGCATTCTACATGAATTTTTGTTAGCTTTGTTTTTGACATCCATGATTATTGACTAGTATAGATATCTTAAATACATCTATGTAGAAAACACCGAGAAATGTCAATTTCAAGCTATTTTATTTATGTAAGAGTTATTTTATTTTACTTTAGAATTATTTATTCATCTTTAGAACTATTTTATTTACTACATACATACATGGATACATAAATTATAAATTTTAGTTAAGAATTATTTTATTTACTACATATGTACTTGGACACAAATTTTAATTTTTAGTTAAGACTTATTTTATTTTAACTATATTGTTTACTTTATTTTTATTTGAAGAGTTATTTTACTTTTGTATGTAAATTTTAATTTTACTTTTGGAAATGCAAGAATTCATGATTAATATTTTCATAATTTTTGTTTTGTTTTGTTTTTACTTTGGAAAATGTAGCAAATATTATATACTTATATCTTATTTTTTAAAAGTTTCATTTGTATGCATTAATGTATTATTAATTTTATAGTTTTAGCTTTTTATTTTAGATATATTTGGGCTTTTTAATTGTAATTTTGTTTTTTTTTTTTTAAAATGTCACCCGTGTTTTAGTTTTTATGCATACAGTAATGATGTGAGACTCCTTGATGCCACTGTAGAATGCCTCTTGACGTAATTATTTGGCATTACCATTATAACTCCAATACGTTGCATGGTACTAAAGTACAATACATGGTTTCTAGGTGAAGTATAGCTGATTCCTTGTTCTGTTTGGGTGTATTGCATTTTGAATTTTAACTAACCTGTTCTAGTGGAATACATATATCAACAATTTTCAGTTTTTGTTATCTGGAAAGGATATAAAAAGATAAGCTGATTGATATTCAAAATGAACGCTGAGAAGCAGAGATTTGCTAGATTTCTTATGCGTCATAGTAAATCTGCCTAATTAATCAAAGTATCAATCGAATAAAAGATGTATAACCTTTTTGTATACACATCAAGTTTCAGGTGACACCTTGTGCTATGTTGGTTCACAAATAAAACGTAAGAACATCTAATTGAAAATTCTTTAGCTGATGTATATATCTCAGTCAAATCAGTTGCAAGCAGGGTTCAGAATACAAAAAGTTATTCATAATCCATAAAAGAACAATTGGGGCATGTTAAGACCTGACACTTGTCAATTTACAGTGTGGGTGAATGTTCAAACAGCAAAGCCATGGGAATTGTGCAAATGTGCGAGCATATTAAAGTCTCAAAAGTATGTGAATAGCAATTAAAATGCAAGAACTTCTAATTGAAGATTCTTTAACCACTGTATTTATATCAGTTAAATCAGTTGCAAGCAAGTTTCATAATACAAAAAGGTATTCACAATCAACAAAAGAACAAATATAGGGAAGGATGTTAAGATCTGACCCTGGTCAAACTGTCAAAGCCATGGGAGTCATACAAGCAGATTAAAGGCTCAAAAGCTTGTTTACATGTCAGCCAGAAACCATTTCCAATAAAGGTTTTCACTTCTGACGTAACTCATCCACACTCGGAAACAAAAAATAACTAAAATCTTGTTTTTATTTTTCTTTTCTTCTGTGAATATGATTCTTAGACACCCAGAGCCCACTAAGCTCAATCAAGCGACAGTCTAATCATAGGCACAAACTGGATATTAAGAAATACCAAGAGCTTAGAACAACGATGTTGTGGATCTCTGATCCTGTTTGCAAGATAAATTGCTTAATATAACTATAAAAATAATTGACCGATTCTTTCCTCTTTGTAAGGAATGGGATACCAGCTGAAACATTATTTCTGAGGGACAATGAAGGAACACATGACCTTGTAGCTGACATTATATCATTCATGTCACAAGGCAGAAAAGTTAACGAGCATTCAGTATATATTTCTTATGACTTGAAATGAATTATGAGAACCACAAATATGCAACTTTACGATAACCATGGAAGGATGCCATGTACACACACACACACAATGCATGTCAAGGTTCAATTCATGCATAACAAGTAAACATTGTCATTTCCATAGCTATTTAAATCTCAAGAATTTAAGAGAGCAATGAGGCTATTTTCTAAAATTTTTAAAGTGATTACTGGGGACAACATATTGAAGGTCAATGGCACTGGCACTATTTCCAAAGATAAAGAAAAAAGGAAGCAACTCCAATGGTGTACATTGCAATGAAGTTAAAGACAAAGCATGTTTTATATTTCAAAAACCCACTGTGATAGGTCCAACATTCTAATTTGCTTTGTTATGAAGGACATAAAAATTCTTCATCATCATCGTCATAGAATGCTAACATAGACAACAGAAGTTTACATCTATATGGAATCATTGTACAGACACCAATAATCAGTTGTAATCCATCAAATTGAATATCTATCATCTAATTGATGGGGATTTTATTATTCCAATATCTTAAGACTCTTCTTTAATTGCTTTGTATGTAGTGTGGTATTCATCCATGGTCACATATTGTTTTGGTCTACTACCATATATATGCCAGCCAGATGGTCATGAAAACTTCAATCTTTTAAGTTTATTTACTAAATATGCTTCAACACTATGTTTGTTTGTATGAGATATGTGATGATGGCACCTTGCCTAAAGTAAGATCACAGTCTATCTTTTGTTCACCTATACTTGGTTCACTGATCAATACTGCATCTTTTGTTTGTTTGCAACACACAATTTCAGGTCTGGTTTAGCAATGTCCCGCATACACGGCTGGTGGATGATAAAGGTGGCCAAAATTGGATTGAATTGCATGGGGATAAATTTACGTTTCCTGGAGGTGGAACACAATTCATACATGGGGCAGATGGTTACATAGATCAGATGGCTCAGGTTCTTAGAAAAGAAAGCTTGTTTTTTTTATCCCCTGAATTATCTGTAATTCTGTTTACCTTCTTAAGCATTTCTGGTGGTACTAGTTGAATTGTAAATCAACTCTACCTCTAGTTGAGCTCTGAGTAGTTTTGTTCAATTATCTGTTCTTGCAGATGGTTCCTGATCTGGCTTTTGGTGTTCATACCAGGGTTGCTTTGGATGTAGGATGTGGTGTAGCAAGCTTTGGAGCCATCTTGCTTTCTCGAAATGTATTGACCCTTTCCATAGCTCCCAAGGATGTTCATGAAAATCAAATCCAATTTGCTCTTGAGCGAGGTGTTCCAGCTATGGTAGCTGCATTTGCAACCCGCCGTCTTCTATATCCGAGTCAGGCATTTGATCTGATTCACTGCTCTCGCTGTCGAATCAATTGGACTCGTGATGGTATGTTATTACTTATTACTGTTCCTTTGTTCTGCTTCAGTTTTTAAAAATATGTGTTTACATGCTTTTTGCATTTCTGATGGCAACTGCAAGAGAAATTGACAATTGAAAAAATATTAGGAATGATGCATAACTAATTATTAAGATAACTAAATACTTAAATTTTTTGATGTTGACTAACATTGTTGGTTTAACATTAAACTTTAAATCCATAGTGTTAACATTTATATTCCCAAGCATTATGTAACTAAATATCTACCAGATACATAAGTCATTTTCAGAAATCTAGTTCTTTTTATCAATTGTATGACAAATCTGTAAATTCAAGATTTGTAAAGGATGTTAAATAGCTTAACAAGACCGCATTTCTGTATAATACCATCAATGCATTATAGGACAGTAGATTGCAAAAATGTGTGTTAAAGTCAAAATCAATAGACTTGAAAGTGGAAGATATAAAGAAAGATGTGACTGAGGTATTTGATTGTTGTCTCTGTGATTTTAGTGTTGCTTTGAATTTTGTGATTACACCTTCAAGATTCCTTTTTGCTTTAATGATTTTACCTTTGCTTTATGCAACAGTGCTCTGCCTAAAAAAAAGGTTGACATTCAAAGGTCATTAGTTTCCAAGGTCCTCAATCATGGTTGTATTAAGGAAAAAAAAGTTTTCAAGTTAATTGCAAGTAGCATATAAAACTAAATCCCCAATCAACAATGGAGAACAATGAAAGCAAGAAACATAAAAATAGTGAAACAACATCACCTAGTCTTCAAGCTTCCATTGGTTGACCTCCATTGGCCTTCTCCATCTTGCGATATCTAGTATAATCGCCCTCAGATTGAAGTGCAACTGTATCCTATGCCAAGACAAGCAAAATATTGAAGATTTGTGAGTGCTCAAGTATTCAAGTCCTCAAGCATTTGTGTGTAGTTTGTGTGTGTCTAAAATGGATTGAGAAAGAGCCTTTTAAAGAATTCCAAACTAAGAATGGATGGCCAGGATTAAAAGTTGGTGAAGCCCTAAGATCAAAGGCCAAGATGCAATGTGATAAGGAGGATTAGGGTTAGGGCAATATTAGGTCAAAGTTAGGGCAAACTTTGAAATGAAGGGTTGAGATTTAATTGGGGATAATCAAATTGATGGTGGAGAAAAAGAGGTAGTTGGAATAATAGAAAATATTTAATTTATGGAGGAATGTTGACTTATGAATTAAATAATGGTTTAATTCATAAATGGGAATGAGACAAAAGACAATAAATAATTGTTTTAATTATTTATTTGGTGGGATGGAAAGTGGGTTAAATAAGTAAATTTATTTAATTGAAGGATAAATGGTCATGTTATTAAATAATTAATGGTAATTATTTAATTGTAGGTGAGGGAGAAGCGTGGTTGTCATAGAAAAAACGGTTTGCAAGTCAAGGCCATTTTTATGTGTCTACAATGGTTATATCACATTTACATGTGCTTAGGGAATGCATAGCCTTATCACTAAGTAATAATCCTCCATAGTTGTTAAAGGGTGTAAATTGGTGAATATAACAATTTACATTGGGATTTACAAAGTTATTCAGGTAAAAGTGTGTGATCCAAAATGGATCACGCAAATTAATGGAATCATTTTTCATAAGTTTTTTGGTGTGTGATGTGAGCTTTCTTGGAGTGCTGTTCAAGTTTGTTAGTGATTAGATGTTTTTTTTAGTGTGTTGGTGTGCTTTTTTGAGATAGTGGAAAACAAAGTTTGCTCATAACTCAGTGGGACTGCTAAGTATCATTCTGGGTATTATTTCATTGCATTCCTCTTTGCTGGGTGCCCTCTTTTGAGCCATCACATGTGGGTTATGATGAAGAACTTAATTTATAATGCAAATCGCCCTCAAGGCAGGTGCCATTCTTCTTTGGTCACGTGGGTTTACTGGTCACACAAATCTGCATCCTTTTTGGTGTGGGTTTTTTATGTCTTTAAATCTGCATTGATTGGTTGTTGGCTCTAAGTCATTTGGAAGAGTTTGGAGAAGTTTGTTGATCATCTGAAGGCCTGATAATACATATTTTGGCTTTGTGATCAGGTCTGCAATTAGTTCTGTAAGTCTAACTTTAGTTTATTGGTTGATGCAAATTTGATTTGTAATGGTGTTCAATATGATTTGATGCAAAGAAATGTTCTTTTTCTTTCTATGCAATGTTATTCAATGTATGCAACAACCATGATGATAGGAACTTGAAACAAAATACATTCTGCATCTCCGTCTTATTCTATCAACAAACCAAAAAATCAGGGGTGAACATTTCAATGTTGTTCTTGTTTATGGCCAAGAAGATGGAAACTTAGGTGCTGCTTATCTTGTTATGGAAACAATGACTTTAGTGCATCCCAATGATCTGCACCCGTATACTCAATTTCTCCCATTGCATGTGCCACTACAACTATCTTGTTAGAAAAGGTCTCTTTATTGTTGAAGGGTTGATCGATGAAGAAAGGTTAATTCCTCCATAAGAATTGTTCCTCCATTTGTCCTTGCTTTGAGTTTAATACAGTGTCCTTCCAATTTTAGAGGCCTTGCACCAAGCCATGTATAATCCATGGAGACCATAATGTCTTGTTATTTGAGGTATATAGCATCTCTAGTTCGAAGCTAGTAAACAACCAAACTTTTCTTGTAAGTGAAGGTCAGCCATTTGATGGAAATTGGACATTGTGCAAGTGATTGGCTGTCTTTTATATTAAAATCTTGTTGATGGGTGGAGGCAAACCAAATTCTGAATTCAATAGAAAAACCCCTTCAAAGCAAAATGTTGGGATGCCTATATAATTTGAGTTAAGTAGTTTTCTATTTGGATATTGGTTTTGCAAATCTCTAGCCTAGATCATTTGTTTTCTTTTTTGCTCCCATCTTCATGCTTTAGAAAGTACCTCCTGATAGATGAATGGTAGAGTTTTTCAGTCCATATCATTATGATGTGATGATGCAATATTTGGTGTAAGTTAGCCAAGAACATATTTGAGGCTAGATGGGGTTGAGTAATTGCTATTGAACCATGATGCATCTAATTGTTCATATTATATGGCAAAGCACAACATTGGGAGATTAAGAAAGGTTCTTCCATTGGAGGTCTCAAATTGTTTCCTCATCTTGTCAAGCATCCAAAATGCCCAATTAAACACCATTGCTCCCACATTCTTCTTGTGAATAGAAGACTAATTTGTGATTGCATAGATTCAAATATATGATGACATCATCAATTTCAAGCACTTGGTAATACATTGCATGGTGCTCAAAAATTCCTTAGTGAAGTTATTCTTGTTGGATGAGAATGGTTTGCTTTGGCTAGTTTTTGGTGGGCTTATTGATTGCTTTGGCTAGTTTGATGTTGCCTAGCTAGATGGCTTGGTGATTGCCCACATGGGAGGCAGTCACAAGTTTTGTGCTTGTAGAAAACGTCAGAGTTGTGGTCTTATCTTTGCATCAAGAGGTCCTTTAGGACTAACAAGTGCAAGGGGAATGAATCATGACAACATTAATCAAAGGGTTCCTAGGGCATTAGTTTACTAACAACCTTCAAGCCAATGCCCAATTAGGAAGCTAAAACCCTTTTGCTAGGTATGTAGAGGTGAGATTATTTACCTTTTGTAGGTTTGTAGTGACTTGTCTTGCAATTTGTAGCATTCTTGGGATCATTAGGATTGTTTTTTGTCGATCAATTTATATTCTCTTTCTAGAGATTGCTAGTTTGGGTGAGATCCTAGTGAGCATATTTGATTGCCAGTGTGGTAACTTGGATGAGTGTAAGAAATATTTGCTTTTCTTTGTGTCTTGTCTCATTGACCCAAAATCAAAATTGGACATTTGAAATATTGTATTCTTTGGGCTTAACGAGCTTGGCCTATAACTTTTGTAGAGTTGCATTTGAGGTTGAATCTATGCTTAATCTTTTCATCTCCTTCAACAAATTAAATGTTAAGCATCTTGATTGGAGACAAAGGATTACTTGTATGTAGTTTTCATCAGGGGTGATGTTGGAATCATTGGTAATGATAGAATGAGTCTTTGTGTGATATTTGGACATACAACAAGACACTAGAATGAGATTTTTGTGTGATATATGGACATACAACAATACACTATTTGGGAATAATAATAAAATGAATGGCTTTATGATATTGGGTGTGAAATGATAATTGATATTCATAATTGCGTGATTACAAGAGGAGATGAAAACTCCTTATAAAGAAAATTACAAGATGATGTTTCTAAAAGAAACCATCGTCAACTAAAGCAAACTAAAGCAATTAACAAAAATATGCTAAAACCAACTAAAGCACAAACATAAGTTACTAAAAGCTAATTAAGTTAACTAAAAGTAAACAAACGACAACTAAAGCTAAGATGACCATTAATATTACAATAAATACTTTAATACCCTCTTTTAATGGTCATCCTACAAACAAAAACTAAGTCTATCCATATTCAGATGGTGTGCTGGTCATCAAAATGCATAATATGCAGACTCCTTCTGTTCAATATACTCTGTCACTTGAGCACTTTGTTGAGACATTTCTTGGTTGGTCTTCTCATTAGCCAACCGCTTTCTACAAAACTTTTGGATATGACCAATCTTCTCACAGTAATGGAAAGTAATAGACTTCTTGGAGCCCTCCTCCGAATTTCCTTGTCCTTTCTGTTGAGGGGACTTGCCTTTGCCAACGTCCTTGGCAGTAAATGCTTGTTCAACACTGGGAGACTCATTGCTGCTCCCACACTCCTTTCTCCACCTATCCTGCTGCAAAAGCTTGTTGCACAACTACTCAAACTTCAAGTCAGCATTGGTGGATGTAATGTTGAGCGTTTTGATGAAGTGCTCATAAGAACATGGAAAACTTTTCAAAGTGATCACTCCATATCTTCCTCTTCCATCTTACGACCAATGGCCTCTAGTTGATCGCGAGTATATTTGATTTTCATCAAGTGCTCCTGCAAAGACACTTGGTTATCCATCATAATGGAAAACAACATATTCTTCAAGAAGAAAGCCCTTACCTTGCTTGAGGTCTCATGAAGATCTTTCAAATGCTTCTAGATCTCCGCAACAGACTTACCAGATGGTATTTCTAGTAACATATCATCGGTAGATAATTTTAGAAGCATAATTGCCTCCCTATTATCTCCATCATACTTGTCCTGATCCTTCCCCGCAATGGTGGGATGAACTTTTGTACCTAGAACAAGCGCATCCAGACATCGGTATTCAAAGATGGTAAGCATCCTTTGCTTCCACGTGTTGTAATTCTTTCCATTGAACCTCTACGTATTTTCCAACATGACATTGGACAAAAGTGCCATCCCTCTTGTTTTCCAAAGCATGAAAAACAAGGTAAAATAGCGATCAGCTGGCACAAACTTTGGACAATCAACTGGCACAACTTACAATTTTTTTCGAAAATCGTCTAAAAAAAGGCTAAAAAACTGTAAGATTTTTTAGAAAAACCTTTGAAAACTTTGAAAAAATCCTCAAAAAACTGCAAAATTTTTATAATTTTTTTTTCAAAAACTCTTTTAGTAAATTTTTTTCTAAATTTTGAAAAACTCTTTGCAGGAATTTTTTATTTTTCTCAAATTTTTTTTTGTCAAAAACTGGCTCAAAAATTAACCCTTCAAACTCCCATGAAATATGGAAAATCAGGTCTAGTGGAAATATGGAAAATACGACAACCAAAAAATTAAAAAACCCTCAATCGTACGTCACTAGAAAATAAAAAAAATCTCAAACAGCAGAAAACCCATGAACAACAAAGATAAAACCGACTTTAAATTCGTCCAAAAATGGCAAACCCTAGGTCTACCAAACATCAACCATAAATTGTAGAAAATGGCGATTTAAAAATCGCCCAGAAAATCCTCAAAAATCCGTCTCAAAGAAGGCTGGAAACCCTACGAACAACAAAATTGTGTAGGAAAATAGGGCAAAACATGTCTCGATTTGCCTCACAAGTCTGTGTGTTCACACAACACAACGCCTAGGAAAACACCCAGGAAAATGCGCGTAGATCAGAAAAAAAGGCGCATCCAAAAACCACGCCCATGAACTCACAAAAATCTGCGCCAAAAGAATCATGATTTGTAGGTAAAAAAACCCGTGATTTCTCTTGAAAATAGGTCCATGAAAATAGATGACATGCCTCAAAAAGATGCTGCGATTTACAGCAGCAAAAATCCCACGAAATCGGTCCCAAAAAACCCGCAATTTGTCACTGCTAGTTAACTCGTGTTTTTGCTTGAAAAACCCTCGACGGCAAAACAAAAAATCATGATTTTTCTTGAAGAAATCTGAGGCTAGAAAAAACACACGAAACCCTTGAAAATTTGCTTGAAATCTTCCATGAAGATCTTTTGTAAAAAAACCTCCGATTTTTGATAAATCAGCTCACAAAAAAAAATTCTTCTATTTTTAATCTTAAAAAAGATTGGCTAAAAAGAACTTTACAATTTTTTTTTAAAAAAAAATCCGTCAAAAACATCTAAGGAATTTCTAAAAAATACCTTAGGAAAACCCGAATTTTTATTACTAAAAAATTGTCAAAAAAGTTTGAGCCTAAGCTCTGATACCATGAAATGATAATTGATATTCATAATTGTCTGATTACAAGAGGAGATGAAAACTCCTTATAAAGAAAATTATGAGACTATGTTTCTAAAAGAAACCATCGTTAACTAAAACAAACTAAAGCAATTAATAGAAAGATGCTAAAACCAACTAAAGTGCAAACAGAAGTTACTAAAATCTAACTAAGTTAACTAAAAGTAAACAGACGACTAACTAAAGCTAAGATGACCATTAATATTACAATAAATACTTTAATAGGGTGTACACCCATAGGCCATCTTAGAGAAGGGATATTATTCTTATACAACCACATTTGGGGCATTTTATTTTCACAAAGATAAAGAAAATCAATCTCCTAAGTCATAGACAATGATTTTTCACAAGAGTTCCTTATGAAAATGAAGCTACTTAAGCTCAAGCTGTGAATAATTATGTTGCCTTTGATACATGGGAACATAAAAATTCTTTCTAAGTAAGGTCAATCTTTAGGAGAAAGGATCTTTTCACCTCAATAACTATCTACTCTTTTCATTTTAATGGGTGCACTATTTTGTTGATACTCAAAATCTTGTTGAAAGGTTTTCTTCATGGTATGCTAAAGTTGGTGAGAGTAAGGATTATTGGAGTGCCATCAAATACACCCCACTAATTTTTTGTTGGGGATTAGGGATTTCACTAAAGACCTTGCCTTAGGCTTCCCTATCATAATCTTTTTAAGGGTAGAGATTGTGAGGTGCAAGATTTTAGGTTTGCAAATTAGGACAATCTTGGACCTTGAGAATTGTGGGAAGAATGTGGCAAAGAGGACCACTTGAGATGCGAGTAGGGGAGATTTCCTTTAGTTGAAGGAAATAGG
Source organism: Sequoia sempervirens (assembly GCA_007258455.2). Lineage (NCBI taxonomy): Eukaryota > Viridiplantae > Streptophyta > Pinopsida > Cupressales > Cupressaceae > Sequoia > Sequoia sempervirens. The sequence continues at coordinate 112,200,257 of VDFB02358134.1, read as the reverse complement.
GTGAATTTTTTTGGCATGATATAAGTCTATAGATCAAGAATCAACATTAGTTTTAATAAATGACTTAAATTTCTATGGTAAAAATTTGGTAAAAAGTGGACCCAATTTAATAGACAATATTGTGATGTAAATGAATGTTGTTTTGCAAGAAAAAGGGATCTACGGCCTAAATCACACCTTCAACCTACAACACTTTGAGGGACACAAAAATGATCTTAAAAGACCACTTGGCTATTGTCCTCAAGGAAGAGCAAGAATGGTTAATCAAGGTTTTGGCCCCCTTTGGGTGGATTAGGAGTTGAATTGATGTGATGTGTGCAATAACAAATTAGGTCAACTATGCAACTGCAACAAACTATCACTATTTTAGAAAGACTCAAAATTGATACATAGAAATAGAAAACAAAGATAGAGGAACCTGGCATGCAAATTTTTGCTCAAACTGATTGGATAGGGGCATGGGTGCCCTAGTCTAAAAATTAGGGTTTCTGAAATCTTAGAATAGTTACATGTGCATTACAGTCTGTAGATGCTTCCCTGTTGGACTCAGCTTCAGAACTTTGTTAGTTTACAAATAATTGATCATGCCCTAATTTGATGAAGTAAGGTGCTTGATCTTGATCTTGATCTCGAGTCTTCATTCTTCTTGAAATCCACTTTAGATCTACAACTTGCAAGAAAGAAAGGAGAGGAATGTAAGATCCTAGGGCAGAATTGAACAAATTAACACTGCAAATCCAGATTTTATGATGTAAACTGATCTAAACATTAATTCAAGCAAACACTTAGAAAAATCACTGAACCAGAAACCGATCACACAAAATAACACAACGATTAAAGATAGTAGGTTTCCACAATCCATATCATAGATTTGTATTGCTTCTGGATTCGATTGTGTAAGGAGTTTTTAGCATCAAAACAAATTTATAACACAATCGAAACTCCTTACACAATCGAATCTAGAAGCAATACAAATCTATAACACAACGATGTTCAAAATGAAATAGACAACAAATACTATTGAAGATTTTGGCCCAGAAACGCTATATATATATTGGATTTAGCTTCAATCACGCATTACAAAGCATGTACAAAGGAAGTTGAATGCAACTCGATCTGGATACGCTCAAGAGATATAGACTACGTAGATCAAGGAGTGTGAGCATTGTTTTGATGTGAGCGCCTGAGTCGACTAGTGCAACCATCTGTAGTGTGAGCCTTTGCAATGAGGCCCGTGCACTTGTGATATAAGTGACACTCCTTTGTTTGTGTACACGCGCGCACTTGAGGTAATCCGTAGAAGCGCTTATGGAGCCCTCGCCCTTAGCAGTGGTGTCGTCTCCAACAAATGGTGCAATCGATAACTTCTGTGTGAGAGAGTGCTCAATTCTCTGCAGGCACGAATGACGGACTGAGCTGGATAACCCTGCGTGGGTGTAAATTCAACAGATATGTGTGTGATGACTCTACAAGATATGGGCGCACTATTCCATGCGATTCTGGATCTTCCCATGAATATGACAAACGATAATCACCCAACAATTTATGACTTCCACCCATCCAGCACTATAGGTTGTGTGAGAGGAAAGAATCGTTGTCTATGAGCTCGGCCAGAGCCAGAGGCTCAATTGGTGCGTTAATCTCTCATCTTCCTACCAATGAACGCTGGAGCCCCCTAAAGCCACAGTTAAAGAGAAATTCATTAAATGAATGAATGAGAACACAAACACGGATAGCAAGGATGAGAGACTACGTCCTCACCCTGAAGTAGCACACAGGTAACTACATTCTTGCCATAGCCAACTTAGCCAACAAGCTCAAATCCGTTATAATCTCTAGCAAGGGAAACATCTCCTATAAATACTAATCGAACACGCCAGCAAGAAAGAAGTCGGCCAGAGAAAATAAATTCAAATTCAAACTTTAGCGCCAACATCAAATTGGTCGGCCTCAAGAGACTAATATTATTTATTAATATTTATTTTAATTAAATAGTGTTAATAAACACTCTTTCCAGCTATGTCAGCCCAAGATCAATTAGGGACATTACAAGGAAGAGTTGTGCCGTATAGGGGCTTGCCCAAGTCAAACTTTGTTTTGGTGTTTCCACCTCCACAACGGCTATGATGATGTTGGATAAAGAGTGCTTACCATAGGTTGGGCAAAGGAAAATGGACAAAAGGAATGATAAATCACAATGCTAGCAACATACCATGCAAATCTGCATTCCTTGATGGACTGAAGTTATGTCACACATCTCATGCAAGGAGAACTTACTTATGATTTAACATCATTTGAAGATGCATTGCAAACATGATCTCGATTGATGAAATTGCTGTAAAAATGCTGCTTATCTTTGGTCGTGACCGCTTTTTAGGATGCTCAATTGATCAAAAGTTCATTAGGTTGCTTAGATGTTCAAATGGTGAAAAATACTTGTATTTATATGCATTTCAACATTTTCCGCAAAAAATGTTATAAAAGGTTGACAAATGAATTTGAATTTGTAAATATATTAATTCCAACAATAAAATATTTAATTTTTGGCCAAAATAGGGTACCCTAGTTTGGACCTATTTTTGGATTTTGATGCTCGTTAAATAAATAATTTAATTTAATTCCCAAATTTAATTTGATTTTCCGAAAACAATTATAAAACAGGCAAAAAATAAGCACAATAAGGTTGGTCCAAGCACTTAATGGGGAGCCAAACATGGTGTGAAATTGTCAGGGTTGACAATTTACAATGCTACAAATGCAAATGAGGGTTAATAGTGATTTAAAGAAAGGTTAACAGTCTTTGAGACAATATGTGAAGCTAAAACATTCTTTGCCTTTAACATTTTGAAATTACTTGCAGGTGGTCTTGATGGTGAAGACATGTGTATTACAAAGGAGGTATAGGTTCGAATTCAAAAGTTAAGAGTTGTACACTTCATTAGAAAATGTACAAGGTAAATGGAAAAATAATTCCCTTGTGGGGAAGGTGGATAGATTGTACATTTCTTGATGTTTGGTTGGGTTTATTGTTGATGGGGTGTTGACTCACTCCATGTATGGGTTGTGGCCCCTTGATTTATAGGTTTGAAATTGAATGGGATAGAGTTGTCCACTTTGTTGGAAAATATATAAGATAAATGGAAAAATAATTTCCTTGTGGGCTTGCAAATTGTTTATTATTGGATGGTGACTAAAAAATTACCTTTACCTTAACCGATTGCATGATATGGAGAGACTACAAATAGAATATGAAGTGATTCTCCTCATGAATCTGAAAAGACTTTGAGCAAGTGTCTTTACTTGTGAGGTGATAACTTGTGCAAGGTGGAAGGTGGATGAATCACACAATTCTTGATGTTCGGTTGGGTCTATTGTCAACGTTGTGTTTACTCACACCATGCAATGGTTGTGGCCTCTTGACCCATCAACATCTAATGCAAGAGGAGTTCAATTAGTTGGGGACTACACAATTGGAAAAGGCTTGTGTTGAGTTTCCATTTGGATCAATGGAGTATAGTTGAATGATTGGTTGTTCCATAATCACTGCTAAAGAGTGTACCAATGGATTGGTGTTAATGATTGTAACTTTTGATTAAATAAATACCGTTGATTTTAAAGGGTATATCTGGTGATCATCAAATTTATAGACATAAATTTGTTACATAACTTGGATGCATCTTTGTATGTATGGTAGTACAGAACTTGAGTATCTGCTTGAGAGGCAACAACATCATAGATTAAATTTGTTTAAGTTTCTAACATATTTGAACATAGACCTCAAACATATTTGAAGTTGAATTTACATAGCTCCAACACAAGTTCATATCCTTGAGGTGACCTAGATAAATAATAGATCTACTGATAGAGGATTGTTTTAGTGGTTGGTATGGTTTGATTTTATTGGAAGGTTTTTAATTGCCTTTATATACTTTTATTAGGCTATCACTGGTTGAAGGTACCTTGTGGATGCTTTGGAGTGGATGTTTTCCAGCCAATTAAATTATTAAACCTTGAGGGACCCTTTCAAATGCAAGACCTGAAGGTATATTCAGCCTCAAGTTTTATATTGTGTCAGTCATTGAGTATTCAAAAAATGAACCTTCCTTGGTAGAGGACAACAAAGGTGCATTGGTTTCTCTGGCCTGCATTGGTTTCTCTGGCCTTCAAGTAGTCATTGGTGCAAGTTTCATGTACATGAAACTACCTTGTACATACATTAATTGTGTACAGGTATTCCACTTTGCCAATGAAATGTCAAGTGAGCATCCACTCTGAAAGGTAAGCATGCCCCCTACCCTTGAGATTAGAGATAGAGAGTGCCCACTCTAGAAGGTAAGTGAGCTCCCAACTTTATCCCTCATTCCAACTCACTTCAAAGTTTCAACAACAAAGTTGAAAGTTGAAACAAGTAGTTGTAAGAGTGAAAAAGATTGCAAGTGAAGGCATTAGGATTGAGGAATAGTGAGAGGAAGAGCAAAAGGAACATTGATGTCAATCTGGCGTTGAATCAAAGGATTCAAAGCATTATTCAAACCTCAAGGTAGGCTTCCTTCATGACATTTTTTTTCATTGTTCGTTTTAATAACTAATTAGTAATTAGTCATTACTAATTTCAGTTGCCAAATTTAGTGATTAACTTAGAGGCTTACAACTTAGATTGTTGCAAATTTCAATTTAAATTCATTAGTTTAATTTTACATATGGATAACAAAAGTGAAATCTTTGTTTGACTTTGTTTGACAAAGGTTAAGAACAAGGATTCCTATTTGCGTATGCTCTGCTTTTGTGCTTCATGCAACCTCAAGTAAGAAAAATAAAAAAAAATCCTTGTGTCTTAATTCCTTGCGTTATGAATGATTTGAATTTGAATTTTTAAATTATAAACTTATAAATTTTATATTGTTTATTGCAATGTCACTATGAGTTCTCACAACATGAGTGAGGATAAGGTTAAGCTTCAAGATGTTGAATAAGTTGAAACTAAATCCGATTATGCACATAATGAAAGTACAAAAGTAGAGAGGGGTGAAGCCACTAGATTGGGAGTGCAAATGTTTGTTGTCCTTCCAAAATGCTACAAAAATATGCTAAGAATCCCTTCGATCCCAAGTACCACAACTAAGTTACAAACAATTTGGGGGCACTAGGTTGTGGAAGTGCCACTTTTGTAAAGCTTAAATATCAAGGTAGCATTACTAGAGTTAATGCCCACCTCTTGCATATCTAAAGCAAAGGTGTAGAAGTATGTGAAAAGTTGACATAATACATAAAATATAGAGCTGAGATAAGTAAATTATGAGGTGGTAGTGAGTAAAGAAAATGCACCTATGTCTGCTTCTTTACCATTAACGGGGAGGGGTCAACAAAGTTCTGCTTCTACTATTTTGGAAAGGCCACATGTAGATATTCACATTTTTCTAGTTCAAGAGCAACAAAATCTAAGGGGAAATTTAGTTTTTCTAGTGATGCTCCTAACCTGCTAGTAGATTTATTCAATGTGCAATTGAAGGATTAGGAAATTCTTCTTTGCCAATGGAATTTCATTCCATGTGGCTTGCTCTCCTTATTATAAGTTGTGGCAAAGATAATAAGGGTGGGTCCATCATATGTGCCACCAAGGAAGACTAAATTTAGAACAACAATCTTGGATAAGAACTATTCCAAGATTAATATTTTAATGGAGAAAATGAAGGAATCCTAGGTCACAAGTGGATACAATATAGTCATGGTTGGGTGAACGAACATTAGGCATCGTCCATTCATTTATATCATGGTTACATTGTGATGAGCCCAACTGGCTCCTCTTTAAACCCTTGTATTTTTGCTTATCTTTTTATGTTTTTTAGTTTTTTAGAGAAATTTCTAGAGAGAAGTAGAAGGGGCGATTTCACATAAATGCTCATAAAACTCAAATTTGAGCTAAAATTTACAGAATGGAAGTCCAAAATGTATTAAATAACTGAAACAAAGAGATTACAAATTTCAGACATACCCGAAATGCTCCAGATTATTTATATAAGAAAATAAATCCACTTGCCAGCCAAGAATGGTGAAAGTTGACAAATCCAAGCGTAGAAGACTACAAAATGATTTCTCCAGCTTGGAAACTGAGGCAAACGAATTGTAGAAGCTAGATGCCAAGGATGCAAGAAAGAAACATCTGAAAATGAAGGCGTTTTAGCCTGCAGGAGAATCACGCCTTCCCAAAGGAGTACGCCAAGCAAGAACAAAGTATGACTTTTTGAAGATCTTGAGATTCCTTCCTGAATCAAACCCTCTGCAAAAGAATGGCGTCCAAAAGTGAAGCCTACTGCCTTATTTCAAATTGGAAATGATGAAGCACAGATGAACTTCTGGATGAAGCTCTCACAGGTAATCATTCAACTGGTATCTCACAGCCTCACAATTACAGATTCAATGAAGAATTGACGCTCTCCAATGAAGGTTTTCCTGAAACCCTTGTCCTCAGACAAAAATCCACAGAGAAGAATAAATTATGCAAAGTCAAATGATCAAAGATGAGTTTGATTTGCAATTTCTCCCTTTTATGCAAAAAGGCATGCACTTCTTGAAGAGCAACGCACTTTTGGTCATTTAAATACATTAAAATATATTTAATTACCTTTTCAATAGTTATAAATTAAATCTTTGAAGTGGGCGCACCTTTTGAGTCACTTAAGTGATTTAATTTATCACTTTATAAACCTTAAGTCACTTTTAGATTTATTTAAGTGATTTTTTAATCTTTTTATAAAGTCAATTTGACTTTATAATATTCCATTTAAGTTAAATAATTAACTTAACCACTTAAATAATCATAACTCTCTCCAAACTCAGTATTTTTTTGTGTTGTTAGAAGCTGGCGAACACTGTGCTACAGATGCCTGCACTGAATCCTATACTGGAATGAAGGAGTGGGAACGTTAATTACCCACCAAACGGCCACTGACTCCCTAACCAAGAACTGTCAGCCTACGAGAGTCAGAGTAATAGGCTAACCATCATCAACCAAGATCATGCTGAAAAAGGGGACATTACAGTCCGCCCTCCTAGAAATTGCTTGTCCGCAAGCAATCTCAACAACAAGGAATCAACCACTCCACCAGGATCCCAAGGATAGAGCCGTGAAATGTCCCTACTGTTATCAACTGTCTCCTGTAACTCCCATATCTGATCAACCGGATCATCATGTTATACCCTGTCAATTTCAACACCATCCAATACAAGAGAGAGAAACTCACAAGGAAGCAAGTCAAACTGCTGACAACACCTGCTCCCCAAATCTGAACCAGATATGTTGTCATCCAACATGTCTAAAACATGCATACCAAAATTGTGAATCCTAAGCAGATCATGTACATGATAACTGAAAGTGAAACTATGTAGATTCCTGACCATGTACACACTGTGAACCTCCTCAACAAGCACTGTTTGAAATCTCGATGCACTAATGGAATCTCTGATACTATGATTGAAGCTGACCCCTAAAATAGGGTCAAGAGTGGAATCAGCATCCACCTCAAAGAGCAGATTATCACAAGACAATGTAGCATCCGCCACATAAAGAGGATTGTGTACAAATTGAGCCTCATAACTGTACTGATCCCAATCAAACACCTCTGATCCCATGGAACTAGAAGCAAAATGATAATCCTCCTGAATCATCTCATGCTCCTCCTCCTCTAGAATCCCCCTGTTCTATCTTCTCACTTTTTGCATTGACGAGAATGATAGATCTCATACTCCCATCCTTAAAATCAGCTTGCTGGTCCGTTAAATCAGCAATGTCATCACCCTCATAAAACCACTCCATTTGTCTATTTGTACCCTTAGGCTTAAGAGGACAATTGTGGTTTTGGTCATAAGGAGCTTTGCAATAGAAACATAGCTTCCTTTTATGCAAATCATTTATTGTTTCTCGGTCCAAAGGAGCTGCAAACTTCATTTTTTCATCAACATTTTCTGATTTCTTAGATTCTGATTTGCTATCATTATAGGATGAAGATGCTTTTGCATTTGAAGTGAACTTACCACGTGAAGCTGTAAGTTCCATGCTACGAGCTTTTCTCATAGCTTCATGCAAGGTAGGTGGATCGAATGCCTTGATCCAACCTTTCATTGGCTCCTGGAGACCTTCTACAAATAGAATAACAAGTCTCCTCTCTGAGATTCCGGTAACCATAACCGATAGCTTCTGAAACTCACCAATATAAGACTCCAAGCTACCCAACTGCTTCAGCTGAGCAAGGTCTCTGAAGTAAAGTTCTGGATCACGCCTGTCAAACCTCTCAAGCAATCTGTCAGTGAATTCCTGGTAAGAAGTTATCCTATCATGATGGAGTGTGACCATACCATGGTGCCACTAGTCATGTGCCACGCCATCCAGGTGAAGTGCTGCAAATCTTATGGCATCCTCTTCTGCCATTTGACGTAGTGTCAAAAAAGCATCTAGTTTGCTCACCCAGGCTCAAGCTGTGACTTTGCCACTGCCATCAAAATTAGTTAAAGTAAGTTTGTTGGTAGCCTGCCTTAGATCATTATACTTGTTTTCAGGCCTCCTATTTGTCCAGTTTCTACCATGCTCTCTTTTTTGGCTCAAAAATCTGTCGAAGTTAAGGTAATCCTTAACTCTTTGGGGCAAAGCATCCCACTCATCATGCTGTGTCATGATGTTATCTGCAAAATTCACATCACCTCCCTCAGCCACATTCTCCTCAACAGGATCATTTCTGATAAATGTTGGCCGAGTAGGCCTATCATAGGTGCGTATTGGAGTAACTGTCCTCTGTCTATCTCCATGTACACTACCTTCCTGATCCAGATCCCGATTCGGCCTTCTCTGAATGCTCAAATTCTAGACGTTGGTACTAAGTTGCTGGAGGATGTTCGCCACCTCTTCTTGTCTTGCAACAAGGCCTCTCAGTACATCTCTGGCCTCCCTGTCCTCGTCATTAATATGGTTCTTGTATGGTCCTTCCTCATCTCTGTCATGTTATCCAACTCTAAATCTTCGTTCTGTTCATCAAATGGAAATGCCGGAAACGGTTCAATTACTTCTCTGATAACCAAGACCCTTGCGTGAGTAGTACCTGTCAAACCTGTTTTGATGTGACCGCATAGAAACTGCTAACCCTCCAGGCTGGCAGGATCAGAGCTCTGATACCACTGTGATGAGCCCAATTGGCTCCTCTTTAAACCCCTGTATTTTTGCTTATCTTTTTATGTTTTTTAGTTTTTTAGATAAATTTCTAGAGAGAAGTAGAAGGGGCGATTTCACATAAATGCTCATAAAACTCAAATCTGAGCTAAAATTTATAGAATGGAAGTGCAAAATGTATTAAATAACTGAAACAAAGAGATTACAAATTTCAGACATACCCGAAATGCTCTAGATTATTTAAATAATAAAATAAATCCACTTGCCAGCCAAGAATTGTGAAAATTGACAAATCCAAGCGTAGAAGACTACAAAATGATTTCTCCAGCCTGGAAACTGAGGCAAACGAATTGTAGAAGCTAGGCGCCAAGGATGCAAGAAAGAAACAGCCAAAAATGAAGGCGTTTTAGCCTGCACGAGAATCACGCCTTCCCAAAGGAGTACGCCAAGCAAGAACAAAGTATGACTTTTTGAAGATCTTGAGAGTCCTTTCTGAATCAAACCCTCTGCAAAAGAATGGCGTCCAAAAGTGAAGCCTACTGCCTTATTTCAAATTGGAAATGATGAAGCACAGATGAACTTCTGGATGAAGCTCTCACAGGTAATCATTCAACTGGTATCTCACAGCCTCACAATTACAGATTCAATGAAGAATTGACGCTCTCCAATGAAGGTTTTCCTGAAACCCTTGTCCTCAGACAAAAATCCACAGAGAAGAATAAATTATGCAAAGTCAAATGATCAAAGATGAGTTTGATTTGCAATTTCTCCCTTTTATGCAAAAAGGCACGCACTTCTTGAAGAGCAACGCACTTTTGGTCATTTAAATACATTAAAATATATTTAATTACCTTTTCAATAGTTATAAATTAAATCTTTGAAGTGGGCGCACCTTTTGAGTCACTTAAGTGATTTAATTTATCACTTTATAAACCTTAAGTCACTTTTAGATTTATTTAAGTGATTTTTTAATCTTTTTATAAAGTCAATTTGACTTTATAATATTCCATTTAAGTTAAATAATTAACTTAACCACTTAAATAATCATAACTCTCTCCAAACTCAGTATTTTTTTGTGTTGTTAGAAGCTGGCGAACACTGTGCTACAGATGCCTGCACTGAATCCTATACTGGAATGAAGGAGTGGGAACGTCAATTACCCACTAAACTGCCACTGACTCCCTAACCAAGAACTGTCAGCCTACGAGAGTCAGAGTAATAGGCTAACCATCATCAACCAAGATCATGCTGAAAAAGGGGACATTACATACATTTATAAAGGGCCCTTATTTCCTTAAGGCTATTGATTGTTTAGAGAGCATCACAAGGATGCTGATTTTCAGTTTCAAATCCTTAAAGATGCTATAGAGGAGGTTAGACCACAAAATATAGTGCAAGTAGTGACAGATGTGGCCCATGTGTGCAAAGTTGCAGGTAAGTTAATTGAAACAACATATAGACTTCTTTGGTGGACTTCTTGTTGTGTGCATGCCATGAATAATGCTCTGAAGGACATGGGAAAAAAATGATTGGATTGAAATAATTGTTAGTGATGCTAGAGATGTGCAAGTGTTAATCTGCAACCACCACACTTCAAATGCACTCTTCAACACTTTGTACAACAAGGAATTCTTGAAACCTATAGAGACTAGATATGTATCATATTTTATTTTGCTGAAGAGAATGCTTGAGTTGCAAGAGGCATTGCAACTAATGGTTATGACAAGAGAATGGAATCAATGGCCTATGTTAAAGATAAAGCAAGCGTAGAGGGTGAAGGATGTGGTGAAAACTGATTTTTTCGGGGTGATGCAAAATCTATCTTATCCATCATTACTCTAGTCTTCAAAGTGATTAGGTATGGGGATGCAAATGCACCTAATCATGGAGAGGTGTATGAGTGCATTGATACTATGCTTGACCAAATGAAGGTTGCTATGCGACAAAGGGACCCCACATTACAATTCTACAATGAACATACCTACCCAATCATTCATCATAGATGGGAGAAGCTCAACACTCGCTTGCACATGTTGCCTATGCATTAAACTTGAAGTGGTGCGTACAAAGGACTGGACAAATTAAACCTACACAAGATGTTGAGGTGAAGGTAGGGTTCATGAAGGCCATTCAAAAGATGTATGACTCTATAAAGGCCAACATCATTCATATTGAGTGGACAAAATTTGGCACTCTTAGAGGATATTTTGAGGAGGCAAAGATAGATAGGGAGACTATGGGACAAGAGGACCCAATTTTATGGTGGATTATGCAGGGGCTAACTTCTTTGACTACCTTTCTAGCCATTCATTCGCTATCCCAAGTTTCAAGTTCTACTAATGAGAGGAACTATTCTACTTATAGTTTTATCCACTCCATTAAGATTAGAGTAGTTAAAAATCATATGAAGGTGTTTTTCTAAGATGGCCTTATGATAAAAGGGATATTGTGCTTTTGAAGAATTTTGCTTAAAGACCATGGTATAGCACATAAGTTACCAAATCAAGTTACTATTTATTGGAAGAGAATCTTGGAGGTTATGGTGGTTTCGGGCACCCAACTTCCCGTGAGGTTGTTTTGTCACCTTGTGTGGCTATTATTAAAAGTTAAAATATCTTGTGGTTATAAATACTAACCACCACATTGGTTAGAAACTAACAACAACTAGGTGCCCAAATCAAGTAGGTGAGTATAATGGTTGCCACCTACATTATCCGATGTCCTAAATGTCTGGTTTATTCAAGGAGGGGTGTTGGGATTTAATAACCAACTTGGATGCTCCATTTAGGGGAAAAAATGCTATACAAGCAAACTTAAAGTGGTAGTAAGCCAAAGCAATTAACTAGTAAGAAGAGTTTGTTTATATAGGTGCTGAAGGATTGAAGACTGAAGAGGAGAAAGGATTGTATGTAATCTCTATTTTGAAGATAATACAAACTTGGGCCTCTTTTCCTGGTGAAGTTTTTTCGCGAAAGGGTTTCGACATGTAAACACGGTGTTATGTGGTTTTTCTTCTTTTCCATATTTTTGTTGTGTTGCTGATTTAATTTTCTGCAATCTCCATTTGGTTATATACTGGTTAAGATTATTTTTTTTTCAGATTTCCATAGCATTCACCTTCATTTCTAACAAAAAAGGCAAGTCTAGATTCCTATAAAAATAAGTCCAATCCATAGTCAGTACTGCAAATTGAGACCTTTGAAAACAATTATTTTATTACCAAAGTGTGACCTTATTCCCCACTCATAAGGCAGTTGCTGATTCATGGAAAAACCTTTGTAAACCAACCCACAGTAAAATTGATTATACAATCTCATTGACCATGCCCTATAGGGACCATACTATCCACCCCCATTATAGAAGATTTTCTCTCTATCCTTATAACAGCTTTAGAACTTTGAGCACACACACCCCTACCACCCCCCAAAACCAACTTTATATAGTTCAATTTTTTTCTTTATTTAATCAGTTCAGACCTGGATGACTCACTAAATAGTGCCTTTCAATCAAAAGATTTTAATCGAGGCTTTCTCTTTACAACAACAGGAGATAGGATAGGGAGCTTGCTAACCTTTTAGAGCAGGCCCTCTCTTGAGTTCCTTCATGTTGTCCTCCAATGTTGAGATGTCTTTTTCTGAAGAGCTCATCTTCAAAAACTAATTCTCCGAAACATTTTTCTGTATGCTCCAGAGCTAACTACATATCCAGAGGTGGGAGGGGGAAAGCACTGGTGTTGATTAGGGACTGGTAGTTCACAAAATTGGTTAGGGGCTGGTTCCTGAATGAGTGTTTATTTGGCCCGAGGCATGTTGGGAAATGTATTGTTAGTGTTCACATAATGTGAGTTGTCATGTAGCTATTTGTGATTATTTGTTAAGGTTTGTTTGTTTGTTGAGTTGTTAAAACAACTCTAATAATTAGTGTGTTGTTCCTATAATGTAGGAACTAAAACTCCTATAAGTATGTAATCCATTAATCGAACGAAATGAGTGAAGCACATATTATTTTGTGTGTAAAATTTTATGTTTGACTTCTATAATTCTGCTCAAAATCTCTGATAAGGCAAACACCACAGATAATTGATATGATCCAGGCTTAGATGCTTATTTGTAAGCTTTTTGTGAGTGTTTAGGGTTTGGGTGTGAGGGCTTGTGGCACACATTTCAAAAAAACTTTTTGATGTTTTTTTTTTCTTTTGAAATTTATGTTTTGTTCTGCTGCAGGAGATGCTTTGGGATGTCTTAGAGTCCCTCAGAAGTCCCCCAAAAAAGGGGATGTCTTGGAAACATCCTGCCTAGAGGGGGATGTCTTGAAAACAATCCTAAAACTTATGTGGTGGTGGTGGGACGGCAGGGACATCCTCATCCTGGAACACCATTCTGGGGATTTTGGTGGGGGTACACGTCCCCTTGGAACACTGCCCTTAACAAAACCTTTTTTTTCATCATGAATAAGTCATAAGTTCACCAGCTTTAGCATCCCCCGAGTTCCCTCTAGAAGCACCATTGAAACTAAGTTTATAAAAACTAAGAGGGGGCTTTCTTGAGTGTGCCTTTTTCTGAAAAATCTGTTTGTCGATTGTCCTGTAACTTTGTTGGGTGAGGGGGTGTAGGTCAGGGGTGCAATATTTGTTATTATTGCAAGCACCTTATTGCATTTGCACCTTTAATCACACTGGTATCCTCTGTTGCAATTGTGGCTTTAATAACAAATAGATTCCTATAGTAGTAATATTTCTTGTGCAGGCAACTTCTGTTACCAATTTACTTTACAACTTGAAACCACTTGGCATTTGGAGAAATACGAAATTGGAGACAAAGAAAATAGGGCATAAATTCCCCTTTGCCATTTGGTATATCAGTTCTGATTTATTTTTTAATTTTTTTACTTCGAAAGTTTTTAATAAATTTGGAAGAAAGAGAATGTGGATTAATTTTGGTATCAATAATTTCTGTGAGTTGTACATATACCTATTTATGAATAAAAGCACATGCTAAAATTGTTGATGGTTATGGTAAGGTCACCTGCCAATTGTCACCATCAACTCATATATCTATTATTCGTTCCCTATGTACTAGGTGTGGCGATACATTTAGAGTTGTCAGTTATGTCTAAGCATGTTGTAGATTGTGTAAAATTCAATTATGAGTAATGAAGACATCGCCATGAGTCTAATATGATGCTTGTATGCTATGTTTGATTCTGTGTGTAATTGTTCAAATTTTCTGTAGAATAGTCTCCTGCCAATTGTCACTATCAATTGATATGTCTAGCATTTGTTCACTATGTACTAGGTGGGGTGATACATTCAGAGTTGTCAGTTATGTGTGATTAGGTAGGTGGGGTGATACATTCAGAGTTGTCAGTTATGTGTGATTAGGTAGGTGGGGTGATACATTCAGAGTTGTCAGTTATGTCTGATTATGTTATAATTCTATAAAATTCAGTTATGAATAATGAAGACATTATCACAAGTCTAATATAATACTATGTATTCTATGTTTGATTCTGTGTAATTGTTCATATTTTCTGTAGAACAATCAGTTGCTCCACCCTGATTGAGATTATGTCAAGCCTGTAGTATTAAGCCATTTTCAGGTGGCCACCTACAATTGCTTAAGCTATAGTGAATTCTGAGATGCTTTTAACACTTAACTATTATAATTATTAATATCTGACCATGCTCTTTTTTCTGATTGCTATGCACTTAATCATACCTCTTCTTAGCTATTGTGAGAGAAATAGCTGCATACTGAGATGGTTTTAACACTTAACTATTATAATTATTAATATCTGACCATGCTCTTTTTTCTGATTGCTATGCACTTAATCATACCTCTTCTTAGCTATTGTGAGAGAAATAGCTGCATACTGAGATGGTTTTAACACTTAACTATTATAATTATTAATATCTGACCATGCTCTTTTTTCTGATTGCTATGCACTTAATCATACCTCTTCTTAGCTATTGTGAGAGAAATAGCTGCATAACTTTTTTGAAGAAACTATGCAATGTGGAATTGCATTAGCTATGCTTTCATGGCTTTGGAACCATGGACCATTTCCTGTGTGGCAATTTGCTATAATTATTTAGATTTGAAAAACAGCACAAGTTACAAGTAACAATACGATTGAAATCAGATATAGAAGTTTATATTTGTTTGAACAAATTCCATAATAGTTTTGCTATGTTATTTTGGTTCTTTTTATTAAGATATTTAATTCTCACACAAACTAAGTGTTTTGAGTAAGTTTTGAAATACTTCATTTTCTGTGGTGAAGGGGGCATTTTACTGCTTGAGGTCAATCGTATGTTGAGAGCTGGAGGCTATTTTGCCTGGGCAGCACAGCCAGTGTACAAACATGAGGCAAATCAACAAGAGGCTTGGAAAGGTACAGTAGTAGGAGAAAAAATTCCAGTGAAGTTTTGTATCATGAATTGCAGTATGTTTTTTTTGAGTCAGCACTATCAAATTGTTTTGTTTGATACACAAGTTATGTTTAAATCTTGAAACCAAAAATTAGTTGAAGAGGCCTTTTTTCTTCTTTGGTTTGAGTACTAAGCTATTTGTGACACAAAACTTACCATGGGTATTAACAATGTGCTAACCAGTGATATAGTATGTCAGTTTCTCAATCATCTGACCACAGCCTCTGAAATCTGAGTTATATGTCTATATTTGTTCTTACTTCCATATCATTTTCTAGGGAGATGGGGAAGAAGAAAGCGAGTTATTTCACCGTCAACTATGTCACTCATAAAAATATGAATCAGTTTTGTGAATGACTAACCAGCATCATGTTTGAAATTAAGTCATTTTGTTATATAGACGAAATCAACTTTGATAGATGCTTTTACCGGAATGAATATCATTACTATTTGTTGTTAATATGCTCTACGTCATCTTACTTATAACTCCATATTCCAGTGGTGGAGAACAACAAGAATAGTGTGTTTAGAAGAGAGTGGGAAGTCTGTTTGTACTTGTTTGCATTTGTAGATATTGAAGTTGGCCTGCTAATAGATTTGGGTATGGTTGTTGACACACCTAACTGGGCAATTCTTCCTAGATGGGATCTGATATTCATTGTTGGAAGTTGGTTGGCAATGAGGCTCACAGGTTCCTGGCTTCAGCTTTGTTTCAGCCTTATTAAGGCAACTCTGTCATGTCTATATATGTATGCTAGTAGGTTCCTTGCTTTAGGGTCCTGTGCTGGGGTATGTACCCTATGTATCCACAAGGTGTCCTGTGCTTTAGGGTCCTGTGCTGTGCCCTCGCTGAATCCTGTGAAGAAGAAAAAATGTTAAATAACTAGGAAAAAATGCCAAAATCAGCAGTCCATTTGCTGCAGCTGCATCATTATCCTCTGTTGATACCTGTTGACGTGGTTTTTGAGACCGCACCAACACAGAACAAAGTTTCCCAACGGATACTCTATCCTCTCTTGAACAAAGTATTCAGCATGCTAAGATTGCGAGTGAGTTCATGCTTTCAACTCCAAGGTTCCTTTAATGCGAATAGACTCAGTTGGTTGATGTGTATTGCTGTGTTCTTACGAGGGGACTTACACAATTGTTCAGACTTCTTGCAGTTAGCAGTTGGTATATGATTTGAAGGGGATTCTTGCGTGTATGATTTGGCAATATAGTTCGTTTTCCCAAGACTAATCAGAAATATGCGGAAAGTAAAGAGTATAGGGCCTAAGAAACTTATGTTCTATTCTAAATGCAGGATATGTGGAGCTTTGTTTTAGTAGACTTCAACCGAATTTTACCTAGCCTCGCATCGGACAGCCTCGGGAAAATTGGTGCAATCTTCAAAGGGATAGCAAAGTATGTTCAAATTATGATTTAGCATACAAACACCATCACAACGACGCATATAAGTATACAAACCACAATCGAAGTTGAGCTCAAGGTAATTTCCAGTTGACCACGCAAGGCGAACTTATCATCAACAAGCCGCTAGTGGTATGGAATAAAGTGAAGCTACCTCAATAAAACACCACATCAAAGTAAACTACTTGCATGAAATGAAAATTATGCTACTTGGATACGAAAGGAAGAAGAGACCTTGCTAGCTATTCATGACAAAGAAGAATTCCACCATCAATGAAAATATCTATTATCATGAAAGTGTTACACAACAATCTCCACAAAAGTTTTCAAAGGGAAAACTTTCTTTCTTCTCCACACTATGCTAAGCAAAATGATTTACTATGCTCTACTCTCTAGCCTCTAGCTCTATTGCTAATGTCTGATATCTGCCTCTAATCTAATGAATTGCAAATGAGGGGGACTCCCCCTTTATATAGCTAGCCAAGTCCCAAAAGATGGCTAGGGTTACAATCAATAGAGTGGCCAGAATCATGCCACCTCAGCCCTAACCCTAAAAATTGCCAGAATAGGGAGTGGTACGTTAAATGAATCAAAGATTCCCACTCACTCCCAAAAATAGAAAAGGCAATTAATGCCCACAATCAGTCTTCTAGAAGATCATCATCCAGAAGTGCATTCCCATTCTCCTTCTCTCTGGCTGCAAACCCAACGAACCTGCCAAGCACAGCCTCAACCTCCTGAACTGAAATAGGTGG
The DNA here is from genome assembly GCA_007258455.2 of Sequoia sempervirens. Taxonomy (NCBI): domain Eukaryota; kingdom Viridiplantae; phylum Streptophyta; class Pinopsida; order Cupressales; family Cupressaceae; genus Sequoia; species Sequoia sempervirens. The sequence goes on along the minus strand of VDFB02358134.1, from coordinate 112,182,505 downwards.
AATGCAATCTAGCTGAAACTCCAATACTGTAACAGACTGCTCATGCCTTGCACAAGACTTTCTCCAAGCAACTAAGGAATCCTGCGTGCTCTGGATCAAGGTGGAGAAAGTAGAAGTATTCTCGAAATCATCTTGTACGAAGGTCTTCACCTCTGAAAAGAAAGGCACCAACCTACCCCTCAAATTATCAACACTAATCTCATCTGGATTTAGCCGCCTAGCAAATATGGCCTCAAAAGTATTCTGAACTCCATCAATGATATTGGCCATGGCCTTATGTATCCTCGCTGAATCTGCCTGTGCCGCGTCAAAGAAACCACGCCCAGTGATCGCTGAAGAATACCATCTGGAGAAATCATATCGGTCATTCTCTTGAATGACACCTCCATCAATCAGCAGTCGCAACGGAACATGCCTCAATGCCTCGAGACGCTGAATTACTTTGCTCTGATAGATAGAAGCATCGCCCCAAGCATGATCGACCGCCTCCATCCATGCCAAAATACTAGAGGCCTGCTGAAAAGCAAAAGCAAGGTCCTCCATAAACTTTTCGGTCTCAGCACGAACTCCTGTGACCCACTTGTCTGCTTCCTGTGCCATTTTTCCTAACTCCATCAAGCCACTGATGGACTCCCTAGGTATCTCTGCTGGAGGCTCTATTACTGGAATCTCCTGCCCTCGAGAACGAGACAACTGTTGTACATATCCAATCAAGGCCTTGTGTTCTCTTTTCAATCTTTTATATTTTCCTTCCTTCTTGAATAATCTGTCTTTGAGGGAAAGATAGGAGTTATCACACTCCTCCACAATCTGTGCATCAGTGGGGCGTCCTAAATCCAAAGTCGTGACCACATAATTCTCAGGCACTGCTTCATTTCGGTCACAATCAACTTGAGGTACGGCAACGTGAAGAGTACGGGAACCATCCTCTTCAGTGGATATCTTCGAAAATTTTCTTGCTTTCTTCCTCTTTGGAGGTGCACTGATCCTGTTCAAAAATTCTCCCATCTCAACTGCTGGATCAATTTCTTTGCTGGGGCTTCTTCTCATTCTATCCTTAAGCCAATCAGGCACATCGTACTGTATATTGAAGGGCCGCTGTTCCTGTGCCTCTACTTCTCGAACTTGCTCAACTTCTATATCATTTTGGCGAGGCTCATTGTCCTCAAGTGGCTGAGTGTCTCCTGAAACTATATCATCATCATCATTCATAGCCGCCTCTAACTCCTGCTGAAACTGAGGGTCAGTAATAGTCCCCTCATCATCCTGCTGATCAGCCCTAATAGGTGCGTTGACACTTTCGCCAACCGACTCTCTCCGTGGAGGCTGAATATTATCCTGTACCACTTGCACCTGATTCAGTGCATTCCTTTGATCAGCAAATAAAGAGACCTCTTGTATACTTGGAGAACGTGTCTCCAATGGCGATGCAACTGTGACTCGCGGAGGTTCTGGCTGAGTAGGCTCCTATCGAACTAGCTCCTTCTTTCGAGATTCTGGACCTCGTGTGATTTGTTTCTTTCTGCCAGTGGTGGGTGTCCTGTGATCTCCCATCAAATTGTAAGTCAAAGCAATTGACCTACTCTTCAATCTGCTTACTCGCCTATCAACCCATGCTCTAGTGAATGTCAGGACAGGAATAGAAAGAGTATCTAAATCTGCAACCTCAGGCTCTGACCAATCCGGTGGAAGTGGGGTATCTCTATGCTGCATAATCCGGATGAACAACATCCATGTCTTCATTCACCTGGTCTGGAATCGGCACAACTTCACACTCCCTGATCAAAGTAATTGGCAACCGAGAGAACATCCTTTTCCTTACTTCAATCTCATCACTGCATCAGCCCAATAATCCTCAATGGTGGCCTTATGTTTAAACTCCTCTGATAGTACCCATTTGATGTTATGATGTGGATCATAGTGCCGTCGGCTGGTGTGGTATGAAAAGTGATAAAATTGAAGTTCACTTTCAGCCTCTCTAGCTGCCTGTATTGAGGGACACACCTCATCCGAGTTGCCCATGACAACTGGAAATTCTACTCCCCCCTTCTTCTTCTTTTGAATTTTATCAAAGGCAAGCAATTGCCTAGATATCTCTAGCATTAAAACTCTATCTGTTGGGTACTTAGGCAGCCTATATGGGTACGATGAGAAACCTTGCAGCCTAATGTAAGAAAACCTTGGAAACTGTATAAACCAGCACCCATACCTTTCAATCAATTCTTGGGCCTCCCTCGAGATTCTGTGGTGCAACCGCTCCTGAAGCAATCTCGTGATATGCATGGTGAAAGCATCGTTGACACGCTTGTAATGAGTAGTGCTCGCCAAATGCAACTGCGGACAAGCGTCATAGATCTTGAACTGGTGAGAGCCACAACCGACAGGTTCCTTGTAAGAGATCCCCCTGTACTTCGTCATACGTGCCAACATATAAATGATGTAAGAGCTCATGTAAAATGTCTTCGTCCTTCTCAGGCTCAGGAGCTGCTCATGCAAATTGTCACTTATCATCTCGGCCCAATTGACATAGTCCTTCCCTTCCAGCACAAGGTTGATGTAGTAAAACATCCAAGGCTCGAAAATAAATGACTGTGCACAACCACCAACTCTGCTCAGCATCATGATGAGATCACAGTACTCCTGTTTCAAGTCATCCGCTATGATTTTCTTCGGCAGCTTCGTTCGAGAAGGCTTGGGAGTGCTCATCCAGTGAGTGTTGATTGTCTCCGTGCATCTCTCGAATGCAGAAGCATACATTCGCTCTGCTCGCTCTCTGGATTTATAAACCATGTTCCTGTGCACCGGGATCCTGAAAGCTTCACCAATGGCTGCTGGAGTAAGATTGGCTAGTACTTGGCCATCTGGTGACATAATCGCTCTGTGATCCTTCTCATAATAATTGGCGCATTCCATTATCAGCTCCGAACACTGAATGGCTGGTGGAAAACCAGCAGCTGCATATAACCCGCTTCGAACAATATTGTGTGAAGTAGTCGAAGGTCGATGACTTCCAATCCCTAACATCCTGTTCTTGAAGGTCTCCAGGTTGATGGAGCCCAAGTTGGTGTTCGTCAGCTTGCCCAACTTCGAAATGAATTTTGATTCTGGCATGAATGTCTTACTCAGCTTCTTGATCACAGCTTGCCTGGATGCACCGTTGTTATCCTTGCCAGTCGCCCTTGCCTCAACCATCTGCAACATAACAAACTTTCATCAGCAAATTAAATTTATAAAATAAGATAAGACATTGCGTAGGGGCTGCAGTCGACTTCAAGAAGCTGCAATAACTTTTCTTATTTGCAAACCTCAGCTTCTTCTCTTGAACTTCAACACTTAGAAAAAGTTTCTAAGTAAATTTCAATGACTTCACTACTCTTCAGCAACTCCAATCTGCAACTTGAACTTCTATAAATTCGTATTTCACCAGCAATCAGCAAATTCGCACTTTTAAAACTCTCAGTAATATCTTCACTTCAAGGCGTCCCTCTTAGCACCAACAATAGCAAACTCGAGCTTTGTACCTTTTAAATTCTTTGAAACTTCTCACTTCAAGGCGTCCTTAGCTGCAGATTTGAACACCTCCAGCAATTTGCAAGTGCGCCCCTCTTAGTTCTGGCAACTTCAAATTTCAATCAGCAACAAATCCAATCCTAGCAATCAGCAACAAATCCAATCCTAGCAATCAGCAAGTGCGCCCCTCTTGACTTCAGCAATGGCGCTTCTCTAGCAACTCAAGGTGTCCCTCTTGACTAGCCTCAGCAACTTCAGCAAACTCCAGTCTTCAACAGAATTTCGAACTCTTCAAGCTTCAACAATTCTCAGCAACACTTCACTTAGAGAAAATTAGAATTCTCTCAGCTGTGAAAAATAAGTGAGACTTCTTCATTTTATAGCCAAAATTCGAATTCTAGAAGAAGCCAATTATAGCCAGTACATTCAATTTCCACTACTCCACTTCAAGAATTCGAATTCTCCCTCTCTGGTATTTCTGACACTTGTCTCTCGACGTCAGGAATCTTAACCTTCTAGAAGCTTGACTTTGACTGGTATCTTTAAATTTATTTTCGAAAAATTTAAGTTAAATTCGTCTTTTTAACTCACCAGCCGGAACTCTGTCACTTGAATTTGAATTTAACTCTTCATCATCTCTGGAAAATTCATCTTCGAAGAATTCAATCAAAATCATCTAGGCAACCCATCTCGAATTCATCATTTAGAGAAATTTATTCTGAAAACACATTTTATTCATCTTGCCTTAGAGAATTTTAAAATTTCCCTTAGGAAAATTCACAATTTGAACACTGATTAAATTCTTCACTGAAAAAGTGTTTGCGAAGTGCGGAAGACATAGAAATCCATCTATCATCGCGAACGTTTAGTACCCAGAAGAGAATTTTCTTCTGAATGCTTCGAATCCATGGGTACCCAACGAACGGGTTCATTTAATTTTTAAATTTTGAACCTTAGAAAAATATTATCTTATCAAATTAAATCTATTCTTCGCCTGTGATCATTCTGTGTTGCTCCAACTTGAGAAATTTGAATTCATCTGCATTATCATCATTCTCTGACTTCATCACTGAGAAAGTTTGCTCGTGCTTCACGAAGGAAAATTTCACCACCTTGAGCTCTAGGCGTATTTTCTAAGGGAGAAAATATTTTTGCCTTAGAAAACATTTAAATCATCTCTTGGGAAAATTTTGCCTTAGAAAATTTTGCCTTAAAATTTTTATTCAATCTTGCCACTTGCATTTTACTCCACATTGAAAAACACTTTTGAAGCTCCAACGCCTTAGAGGAAATTCCTTACTCACCACTTTAGGCGTATATCATACTTAGAAGAATTTAAAATCACGCCTTAGCACTTTATTTCCACCCTTTGGCAATATTTTCTAACACTTACAACACTCATCACCTCTGGCGCCTAGCACTTTTGAGGAAAATCAAAAACTACGCCCACATTCATCCTTCACCACCTCACAAGCCTTGGAAAATTCTTTAACATCTACCACCCTTGGCGCATTTCACACTTGAAGAGGGATAACGCCTAGCATTTACCAAGCTCTCACCACGCCTTGAAGTATCTTTTACCCCACTTACCACCTTACATTCACTTTTACACCTCAACTTGGGCGCATTTAGACATGCAAGAAGGATGACCCTTCGACTTCCATTTTTTTGTCTCTACCTGACCTTGTTTGGGCGCATTTTGCCTATGGAGGAGGATGAAATATGTTGACTCCTTTGACCTGTTTGTCTTTTGGGCGCATTTCACCCCTTGAGGAGGATGGGCGCATTTTGGGGGGTGAGGAGGATATCCGCACTTAGAAATTTTTTTTAACTTCCATGAGCTTCCCTTGGGCGCATTTTGCTATGCCTACAGGATAAAAAACGTTGACTTTCATTGACCACTTGTACTTTGGGCGCATTTTGCCCCTGATGAAGGATAAACTTCATACTTAGAATTTTTTGTGCTAGGCATTGCCTTGAAGGCGCATTTAGGCTAGGCAGAAGGATGAAAGGCGTTGACTTCCTTTGACCTTACTGCTAGATTGGGCGCATTTTGGCCTGTGTGAAGGACGAGCTTCATTCTTAGAAATTTTCATGCCTCCTCATCAACTGGGCGCATTTTGCCATGTCTACTGGATGAAGTTCCAGGCTTAGAATTTTTTTTTCTCGTTTTCGCCAGTTTTTATGCCCTGCTATTCATAGTAAGCCCCTCCTCCATTTTGCATCTCCGGGCTCTGAATGACTTTGAAATTTCGCATTAATCGCATCCTCATGACCTTATATCCATTTATTAATCGCCATTTTAGTCGACCGCTATTTTTAGCCCATTTTGGTGGTGATTTACTTATAACAGAATCGCTTTGTTTCGATAGCTCCACCGGCCCGATTAACTTGAAATTTGAACGAGGCGCCTCACCACGCGGACTGACACTCATCGCATCACCGCATGCACTTTGACTTGCTATTTTTGTACCGTTTAAATTGCCAATTTACTATAAATAGTAAGTGCTCCGGGTTTGACTTGAAATTTACCAGATAGCCAAGGATGCCGGGATCGCTATATTTACACCGGTTTTCAAAAATTCCGACTTCGCCCCTCTTTCGCCTCAAGTTGGAAACCCTAATTTGTTCCGCATGTGTGTATCAAATGGTCTCCGCTTCGTTCTCGCTTCGTGGCATTGTGACGTTCTCATGATTCTGAATCAGCCAGGTTGCCGGACGCACTGCTAAAAAATAGTAAGTTCACCGAGTGGTTATCTCCCATGTCACACCACCGCTGGCTCAAAACCCACCGTGAATCATCCGACATGCAAAAGAAATCCTCGATGCAAGCCCCAAAAATAAATTTCTAAGACTCCACTCGAAGTTGTCGCCTCGAATTTTGTATGTTACATCATTAAGGTCTCGAAAACCTAGAAGGAATATCCACATGCAAAGAAAAACTCAAGATCCAACCCCCGGAATTTGTCTCTGTCGGATCGCTAAAAAAATAGTGTTGTCCGTTTCGCCAAATTTGCACATTAAGGAGCGCTTTGATGTGCTCAATGCCGCGGTGATCAAGTGGAAGGAAATGCCGATTTAATTGCTCAATTTCACACTTCTTACTAAAAATAGTAAGTACCTCGGGACCGATGAAATCCTTACCGAGCCTCACTGAAGCATGCTAACATCAATGTTAAGCTCTGTTTTCAATTTATTCACTTCGTTCGACCTTGGATTGACTGGGAAAGATGAAACCCTAATTTTCAGACTTGGCCAATTTCACGCTTAAATTCACTGACGGGCGCAACCCTTGAAAGGCAGACATCAGCAAAGAGACAGAGAAGGAGAGAGAGAGAAAAACCCAAGCCAAAAGACCAGAATGGAGCAAAAATTAGGGGGTCCCCATTTTGAATGGGGCGATGTGTGAAAAGGTCACAACAATACCTACCTTCAAATTCCGTACATAACGAACCTAAGTTACTGGTTTGTAGGGGGTAGACACATGGTCTGGGTGTGGTCCGGCCCAGGTCTCGTTCCCTGTGGGTTCGGACAGGGACCAGCCCACAGCCTGTGGGTCCAGCTCTGCTGGACCCGAGGAGAACCCGGGTCAAACCCAGCGCCCAGTCATGCCCAGCCGTGGATTGGAACAAAATTTGCAATTTTTAATTATTTTTTTTGACTTTTAGACATTAAAAAATGCCTCCAACCCTAATTCATGCCTTCTAAAACATCTAATAGGCAAAAACAAACTCATTTATCAATTTGTGAATGAAAAACAAAACTTTTTACCTCCATTGCTGAACCTTTTTTCTTGCTTGCGCAAGCACGAATAGAGTTGAAGATTGATTGTTGAACGTTTAAAGTTGGTTGTTGTGATATTCCTAAGCACTTGCAAGTGTTCGTTTATTGCCAAGAAGATTGTAGAGGAAGATTTCTTCAAAAGAGGTTGGTTTTTTGAAGTTTTTTGGTCTTTTTTTTCTACTTTTTTTTTACAAATCAACTCTTTTATTTTGTTTTGTTTTCATTCTTCTAGGTATCTATAATACATGTTTAATTTTTGGAAATGAATTAAGTTATTTAGTTTCAATACTTGAAATTTTGAATAAGTGCAATGTGTTGTGCCTTAGGTATTACAATGGCAACCATTTCTAGCTCCACAAACCAATCTTGTTTCAAAATAGACCCAAACTTTGTTGCAGTTTGGTTGTCATTAATGTCAAAAGAGAGTTGCAGTTTGGCTGTTTGGTTGGTAGAGTCTATGAGAAGTGGTCCACATTTTTCTGCTAGTGATGTTTTGCCCTTACGGTTTGGGAGATAGCTTCATGTTGTGTTAGGGCATGTGTGATCCAAGTTTCAGTTCATTTGGCTTCCAAGAAGATGTTTTTGAGAGTGACAATTTGAAGACTGTGTTGATCCTATGATGGTGTTTTTAGTAGTGCAAAGTTTGGTTCTGCATTCCTCTGCGTTTGTAGATATGGTTGTGCCGATCAGAAAATAAGTTTAGTATGTTGGGAAGATGCTAATTCCAAAGTTTCATGTCATTAATCCTTCTGCAGAGAAAGTTAGAAGTAATAGAGTATAGGATTGTGTTGTTCGGTGACTGGTTTTAATGTTTGTGGCTTGCACCAACTTGTTGGTGCATGAAGTTGTGAAAGGGATGTATGTGAGGGTTCTTGAATATCATGTGATATTTTCTATTGCTTCGCAAGGTTTTGTTTGGTTTCTTCGGAACAAGCTGTGGTCTAGAATGAAGATGGTGTTGGGTTATGCTTTTTCCTAGCCGACTGAGATATGTTGAGAGTGTTTTCCACAAGTTCAAGGTTGCACGAAGTTCAAGGAATGTTTGAAGGTGTTGTCTGGGTCATGCCGACTCATCTGAGAGAAGCACAAGTAATGCTTTATCATTCATGTGTACCGCCAATGTTGTGAAGGTTGACATGGTACAAGTTTCATGTTTTCTTGCTTATGGCTGCCCTAATTTGAATTTGTGAAGCGTGCGGATGTTGTTCATTGAAGACCGAAGTTGTGAAGAATGTTTAGGATCAGGTTAAGCATGTGTTGGAATCCACAAGGCGTGATCTTTTTCTTGGTGTTGTGTGTAGTCTTTTTGGTCTTGCCTTCTACACGTTTCATGTTGAGTGTTTTATCTTTGGCCGACTTGTAAATGTAATATCTTCTGTTATAGGCTAACATATGTCATGTAAATGAATGTTATATCATGTATACATTGTAAACCTAGTTGATCTAGGTTGAGTGTGGATTGTGGATGTTTAATGCATTACGATAATTGCACAAGTGACTGAAGGAGAAAGAGCAGAAGTGTTAGTTCCTATTTGGTTTCAGCTTGAAGATATTTTTGTGGTAGAAGGGAAGTGAAGAAGGTGCTTAACTGTTCGTTGGAGGTAGTGAGCCAAAGACAAAACTTATCGAAGGTTGAAAGCAGTGAGCCAGTAAGTTGCAGAGAAGACATTTGAAGAAGTTGCAAATAAGGTGTCAAAGTAGAATTGCAATCATAAAAAGAGAGGTGAAAAAGTAGAATTGCAATCATCAAAAGGATTGAGCCTAATTGTCAGTTTTAGGCAGTGGAGGGATTGTCATTCTGTAATCATTCTTGAGTTTGTTCTCAGATTAGGGAGTTGTAGCTTTATTGGGCTGTAGCCCAAAATCAAAGTTAGCAGGGAGTTGTAGCTTCCTTGGGAGTGACCCTCAAATCTATTTTTAGGGAGTAGTAGCTTCCTTCGGTCATAGCCCTAAAACAAAATTGTAAACTGTTATTCATTTGTAAGGCTGGATTAGGACGGTAGCTCCTAGCAACATTTCTCACCATGGTTTTTTCCTTGTGGGGTTTTCCATGTACATCTAGTGTTGTGTTGTGTTGTGCATGTTAGAAGAATTGTCATTGATGTCAAGACAACATGTGGATGTCAAGAAGCATTGATGGAATAAAGTGTCTTTGATGATATCATTGTTGGTATAATGTTACAAAGATTTTGAGAAGGCTGGCTTAAAATCTGAGCAAGAATCTTCAAAATAATCAACATGTTGACTCAAAACCAAGTTATGAAGGACTCAAATTAACAGATTCAGATTCAAAACAATGATATGAAGGACTTTGATTAAGAAATTTAATCATCAGTTTCAGATTAAAAATGACGAATTGACAAAAATGATTTAAGATCACGCTGAGCATCTTCAGTTCGATGTTCAGTCAGATGAGAAAGATATAAGTTTGAAATCAGTCAGAAAAGAGACTTTGTTAAGCTCGAAAATTTAACAATTAGATTTTTGCTAAGTTCGAAGACTTAACAAACAAATACTTTAAATCACGTCCCTAACAAAAAAAGAAGTGATTAATTTCAAAAGACGTATATTCATAAATCAGCGATTAGTCAAAAGGTAAAAGGTGCGATCTAAGAATATGTGTCTCATGAAAAAGGACGTATCTCAAGCAACTAAATGCCGACTTGGTGAGACGCAGGGACGACTTTTCTTCAAAAGACATCAGACTCAAATAAAAGAACCCGTCCCTTAATATGCATACTTAGTTGTCTAAAAGACATAAATAATAATCTTAAAAATACAGTTACTTCTAAGGAACGATTTAAGATGTATTTCAGTCTTGGTTGTAAACAGAAAATAATTAAATCAAGAAGAAATCGATTAACCAAGAATTTAGAAAAGTAATTTAATCAAGGAGAAATCAATTTAGCAAGAGACATATCTAGAAGGGTGTGACTGAAGAATGAAAAGGCAAAAGGTGTGAATATCAATAGTTGCAATTCTTGAGTAATCTATATATTTGACATCCCATTCAAGGCTGTATTTGTGGTTGTGAAGTTTGAAGTGATTCAAGTCAGAAACCCATCTTCTTGTGTGGGCTAAGGGTGAGATTTTTCATCACAAAGGCATATTGGAGGATTGGGAGAGTGCAGATCTGATTGAAGTCATTTACCTTCATCCATCAAGTCAAGGTTTGGTGCCTTGCATTAGGGGTTGGTGCTTCTTGTAGGTTGGTGCCTACTAAAATTGTTAAGGGGTTGGTTGTAGGTTGTAGCCTACAAAATCATCTCATTCATAAATCAAGTAGGTTGGTGCCTACCTCCATCTGTAAAAATCATTTAATCAATTCGTTAAAGTTGTGTCAACTTGCTTACACCCCTCCTCCTCTCAGTAAATCTTTTTTGCTCTCCAGTGCATTGTGTTCATCTTTCATGTTCATGGTGTAGTGTTTGAAGTATCTATTTCGTTTGGAGGGTTTGAGATTTGATAGAATATTGATCCACCCCCTTCTCTTAGTATTCCGGTGTGTGTTCAACAAACTCTCCCCTTTGGAAATATGTTGAAATGGTGTTATATTTGGATTTGTAGTCATTGCAAAGTTAGATATTCGAGCTCATAAAGTTGAGTGAAAGGGCACTTGTGCAAGATCCTTGGACTAAGCACCAAATCTTGTCTAGGTGTAGATAATAATTGCATTCTAGAAACCCAAGTATTGGCCTATATTAAAGAGCAAGAAAATGTAGACCAAGCAAGATACCGTAAATCAAGTCATCCGTTGATAAAGAAAGGAGCTCGAGGGATGAAGCCCCCCCCCCCCTTACACCGCCTTCTCATTTTTCACCTACAGAGAGCCATCCATTTATGTCCATACCTCAAGAGCAAACTATGCCCTCTACACATAAGAGATTAAAGGGATCATTGGAAACTTCATTTCAGAATGAGGCTAGAGAGATTGCTGATCAAGACATAGCAAGATGTGTCTATGCGAATGGATTGGCATTCAATCTTGTTCGCTTGCCATATTGGCAAAAAATGGTGAAATCTATTAATGAGGTTCCAAAGGGGTCTAAGGCCCCAGGTTTTGAGAAGGTGCATAGCACCTTATTAGATAAAGAGGTGAATATACAGAGGACTCCTTGAAGCCCATAAGGGATTTGTGGATCGAAACATGAGTGACCATCATTTCTAATGGATGGAAAGATGCAAAAAATTGCCCATTGATCATTGTTATTGCAGTGTCCCCTAAAGGGGCAATGTTTTTGAGAGCAGTAGATTGTGAAGGAGAGTTGAAGGGTGGTTCATTTATTGCTAACATTCTTTGTCAAGCTATTGATGACGTGGGCCCTCAAAATGTTGTGCAAGTTGTAACAAACAATGCAAAAAATTGTATGACTGCTAGGTTATTGGTTGAGCAGAGGTATTCACACATTTTTGGACACCTTGTGTTGTCCACTCCCTCAACCTAATGCTACAAAAAATTGGAAACAAAATTGAGTGGATCAAATAGGTGTATGCTGAGGTCGAAGACATCCAAATGTTCATCACCAACCACCATATTTCACAAGGCATATTTAGAACCTTCTTGAAATTGGAGCTATTGAAGGTAAGTTAAATAATAAACATGTTTCACTTTAGTAATATTTTTAATTTTTAATTTTAATTTTTGTAAACTTAAATTTTATTTTATTTTGATTTTCAAACAGGTTGCTGAGAGCCTGAGACCCATTTTGCCTCCAACACAATTGTGTTGAGACGACTTGTGAAGGTTCGCGAGGCACACTCTAGTATGGTCATCATCCCTAATTGGTCCATATGGAGGCAATCTAGCACTGCAAGGGCAACGAAGGTTAAACAAATGATCTTAGATGACAGTTGGTGGGATCGTGTTGAGTATTTCCTCAGTTTCATCGAGCCCATATTGAGCATGATTTGTTATATTGACATGGATAGACCTTGTTTGGGTGAAGTATATGATGGCATCGACTCAATGATTGAGAAGATGAAATCCATCAATGCAAAAGAGGAAGATCCTAAAGAAATGTTCTTCAAAGAGCTACACAAAATCATTGTAGAGAGATGGAACAAAATGACCACCTTGCTGCATCTTCTTGCTTTTGCATTGAGTCCCAATTACTATAGTGCTGAGCTACTTTATGTGTCATCAAGAGTTGCCCCATATAGAGATGCTGAAGTGGCTCAAGGGTACAAGGCATCACTTCGTAGCCTCTTCACTGATTGTGATCAACATGATCTAGTGAGCGCTGAGTTTATGGGTTTTGCATGCTCTAGTGATTGTGGTCTTGATGCTCTTCGAGACAAGTACATGGTGGATGCTCATAGTTGGTGATACTTCTATGGCCAAGAATACACATACCTACAACCTCTTGCAATAATTTTTTTTATCCCAAGTAAATTTTATAGTCAAAATCTTTTATCTTTTAATTTTAAGTTTTATATTTTATGATTTTAATTTTAATTAGTTAAATTTTGTAACTCTTAACTATTTGATTTATTCTTAAAAGATTGCTAGTTCATCTTCATCTGAGAGGAATCAGAGCACTTACTCCTTCATCCACTCAATAAAGCGCAATAGACTACATTCAAAAAAGGCAAAGGACTTGGTGTCTGTGCATTCAAAGCTGTGCCTCATTACACACAAAGTTCGTACAAAGGAGACACAAGGAAGTGGGATATTGAGCTAGAGCGTCCTGACTTGGATGCTTCCACAAGCCACTTTGCTGCACTTGATGTTGATGATGACTATGAGGTAGCTAGTGAGCATGAGAGTGCTAGTACGAGTGCCACTGACGCTATTTGTGGTTCTTCTAATTTACCACCACATACATCATCTAATATGGATGGTGATGATGATTTTTTGACAACCCATATAATATTTGATCAATGATCAATGATGGCTGATTGTAAACACTTGACATTATTATGTTTGAACTTTAATCTATGTCATGACATTCGAGTTTCACTAATATTTTATTATTTGACTATGAAATTGGTGGTGTGTTTTTGCTATGTTATCTGACTATTAATATGGTGGCATATTTTGAACTTAATTACTGCTGCAAATATGTATATATTTCTGATTTTTATATGTTTTCGTATTAACGAATCCAAAATGAACCCAACCCCAAAATTTTTTTGCCCAAACCTACGAACCAAACCGTCGAACCTGAACCAGTAACTTAGTTACAAACATATAATTTGAATGACAAATGATGGTCATCCTTTAGACATTTCTATGACTGGAATAGAGAGCATTGATCAATCTAGATGCAAGCAAACTCCTGTGAGCTAACCTACCATTCCACAAAGCCAATAGTCTAAAACCACAAACTGCCCTACTCTATAATGGGGGTTGCCAAGGTCGGTAATTGACTTATCCCTCACCCATGACTGAGTGATTCCTTAGTCTATTGTGGCTTGATGTCCTCATTTAACCAAGGTTCCTAAGAGCTCTCTATCAATTGAGTGCCTTGCTCGTCTCAAGATTAAGAACAAGATTCTTGCAGATTTTTATTTATATAAAATATTTATTTTATATTTGATATTAATTAATTTAATAAATAAAAACATTAATAAAATCATATATATTTAATGTAATCTATTATAGATATTTATTATTTAAAAAATTATAAACTATCTAGTTAATTTTTTTTGATATATTAATTTGGCACTAAGGGGGCTAAACCCACCCAAAATACATTGCCAATTGATTGTGATACAGTGATCCAAAATGACAAAAATTACAAAATTTTGCCTCTTGGCAGTGCATGACCCATTAGTGTTTCGTGTCTTCTTCCATCTCCTCCATCACCTCCTGCCCGCCTTGTGACATAGGGAGAGCCAACACCATGGGCAGTCCCACTGTTTTGTAGACACCTACAATCTCCTTCAATAGCACAATGTTTCTATTCACGTCCATCATTCATGTTTCCACGTCCTCCCCCATGCACCATATCAAAAATGACACCCACGATCCATTATAGTGCAAAGAGAGCTGAGGCCGCACCCCCTCAGTCGATCTCAATTACCAGCTTACAACTGCCATATCCAAATACTTCAGCAATGTCGCTGTTAACGCAATACTGATATGTGGAGGAAAGATATCTAGAGCCTGTTGTGACCTTTCACAACATCGCCCCATTGCAAATGGGGACCCTTTGTTTTTGCTTTTTGGGTTTTTGCCTTGGCGTCGCAACTGCTAATTACCGTGTTTCTTTTACAATGAGGAGTTAGAGTTTTTGAAGGGTCCCTCGAGCCAAATAGAGAATTTAAGCCTGAATCAGTGCGCAAACATCATCAAAATGCTTAGAAGGCCTAGAGGACGAGGATTGCCTGTCCATTGAGTCAATTCTGACACCTATTTTTTTGGGATTTTTCACTCTGGCCCCCTATTTTTTAGGGACTCTATTTTTGGCACTTTTAGCCTATTTTGGACTTCCTATTTTTTAGGGATTTATTTTTGGAAAGTTTCTATTTTTGTAAAGTTTCTATTTTGGGAAGGTTTCTATTTTTGGAAAGTGCCGGGGTTAGGGTTTCAACATAGTCATCTTCAGAAGACCCCCAAAAGTGGAAATAAGTGAGAAATTTCAGATGAACCAGATGAAGGCCAGAAAATTGCCTAAGTGTTGGTCATGGAATGAACTTGTGACAAGTCCGCCCAAGTTGGACTAGAGAAGATGTTGGAACAATGGCCAAGTCCGCCCACCAAGGATGAATCATGGCACAAGTATGGGTAAAGTCCACCCAAGCTTGAACAAGACATGGCATGAGCACATAGCAAGTCTGCCCAAGAGGAGTTTGACAATGGCATGAACATTGATGAAGTTCGCCATAGGAAGATGAGGAAATCACATAACACATAGCAAAGTCCGCCCTTGGAGATGTCCCAACACTAAGTTAAGTCTGCCAAGAGAAGTTTGAGATGGCTTAAGACCTTGCCGAGTCCGTCCCATGAGGAATATGTTATGGCTTGATCCTAGAGAAAGTCCGCCCCATCCACAAAGCATAAGATTAAGCCAAGTCTGCCTAGCACATGTGAAATGGCAAAAGCAATGATGAAGTCCCACCCAAGGCATACAAGGCATATCCAAACACTTGATGAAGTCCGCCATGCCAAAAATGGAGTATGGAAAGCCTAAAGGGAAATTCGCACAGCAATGGCAAGAAACTTTTGAAGTTCGCCATGGAAAGGAGAAATGGAAGAAAGTCTCCAAAGTCCGCCAACACTTGGATAGGAAGTGTCTCAGCTAGAAGAAAGTCCACCCACCTCAAGGAAGGCATGGCATGAAGTGAAGAAAGTCCGCCTAGTCTAGAAAGAAGAAAGAAAACTCAATATTTGGCTAAGTATGGATGCCTAGGGAGAAAAACTTAAGAAATTTGACTAAGCATTGACACCCTCAGGAAGAAAATTTCATGAAATTGACTAAGTATTTGATGATTTAAATTTTGGCTAAGTAAAATACATATGAAGTTCCAAAGTCTGCCATGGGCAAAATGTCAAGATTATCTTAAAGTCTGACTTCCCTTGAGTAAGGCATGTCCAAGCCAGAAGAAAATCCAACTTGGATAGAAGAAAGAATGTCAAAACCACTAGCAAGTTCGACTTGGCACAAAAGACATAAAGTTTGACTTGGCACAAGCACTTCAAAGTCCGACCTAGGCAAAATGTCCAGACCAATGCAAAGTCCGACCTCCCTCTAGTAAGGAATGTCCAAAATAACATGAAGTCCGACATGGCCTAAGAAAGAAAATGTCTAAGTTTGCCCAAGGAGAGGATCATAAAATTGGCTAAAACTCAGAAAATTGGCTAAGGGGTGGAAAAAAAACAGGAAGAGTGAAGAAGGATAAAGAGAAAAAAATAAAGACGAAGTGAATAAAATCAAAGTCCAAGGATGGAATTTGTCCTACATTGCACAAGCCAAATTCAGAATTGAAGGCAAATCCATAGGCAAAGTTCATTCGAGCATAGAGATGGCCAAAATCTTGGCTAAATGTTGAATGGTCCACATGAAGGTATTACAAAATGAAATTGAATAGCCAAAATTTGGCTAAGTATGGGAAATTCTTCACAGAGAAAGTTCCAATTTCCTCCATTGTGGCAAAAGCACAGGGGAGTTCCTCTCCAAATTCAAGGCACTCGAAGGAATTTCAGAGCAATTTAGAAAGAAAGATTTAATAACTTCAAGTCTAAACATCTGCTCCAAGGTGAGACTTCCGATATAGGTGAGAATAAGAAATCAAAATTAGTTATGACAAGCCCTAATTAGGGTTTTATTTTAATCTCGGCCGTTGATCCTAAATCAATCTTGGCCATTGAATTGTAATTGGGGAGCCTATAAATTGAGCTCATCCCTCATTTGTAAAGCATGGGAGCATGTTGCAAAACATGTTGAGATAAGTAAATTTTTGCATATGACTACCAAAGTAATAAGTAATACATTGTTCTAATTGATGGTGACTACTTCTTTATTTTGGAGTTTGCATGGTTCTTATCCCTCATCATAATTTAGATTTTATTTCATGTATGTTAGATGAATGCAAGATTTGATAAGTATTGATTTATGGTGAAACTTTTGCTCATACTTTCTTTGAATGGATGATTTTCATTCAATGCGTAAAGTTAGCCTGAGCTTACTTTGTGGATGCTTAACTTCTGTTTGGATAAATATTGTTCAATTTGATGGTAGTTATTCATGACATGAAAATCATAAGCACACTCCCTTGAAGATTGCACCCCCTTTGTGTAGTTGTTGTTGAGCGTGGCGAAGCAAAGCGTGGTTATTGGTTTCATCGAGTCAATACTATCTCTTGAATTCTTAGGGAGTAGATTAGAAATTCTAAACCCTTATCTCCTTTTCAGTTTGTTTGATCCAAGACCCAAATAGTAGAGCTTCATTGTCTAGATCTTCATGGTGAATTAAACAAGCCTAGCATAGGTCCCTTTGTATTACCAACATATCACAACGACCATTGAGCTTTTCCACACGTTAATACTTGACATAAGGAACCTTGGAATCGCCATATGATCTTCTCGCAATCTTAGCATATGCAATGGTTTTTAAAGAGAGGATAGGGTGTCTTTGGGCATTTTATTCTGATGTTTGGTGTGTCACAAAACATGCATCAATAGAGCCCAAAATTGCCTTTATGGCGTCCAAGGTCTCCATTTCTATAGTGTTGAAGATTTTCCTCAGATGGTAGTGTGTGACACTTCCTTTGAAGGCCATTTGCCTTTCTTTGGCGTTGAGGCTTATAGTGGACTTGATTGCTCATTATGCCAACATCCTTTGATGTCACGGGCAGATAAAGCCGATCCGTCACCATGCTTGCTCGCCCATTAAAACTCGATTGTTAGTGGCTTAAATTCCCTCGTCCTCCTATGTCCCATCAAATCTATCCTTAGCGATTGTGAGTATAATTGTATCTCCCAAGTTCGATTTGTCTTGGTCTGCAATCATGTCGATGGCCTCTTTGGACAACCTATCTGCCTCCCAATTGCCTTCTTGGTAAATTTGTGTCACCTTTTCCCATATTTGTGGGTGATTTTCCTGAGCTTCTAGTTGGGAGTCCCCTGTCATTAGATGGTGTTGATTGTGATCGTTGAATCTCCTTCCAAGTGAAGCCTCTTGAAACCCATCCGTCTACATATGTTGATCCCCAACCATGTTGCCTACAACTTGACTTCAATGTTCATTCCCTCTGGCAATTTCTTGGCCTCCTCCGCAGGGGTGTTACCAAATTGGTCTCTTAGAATGCATCTTGCACTTGAGGGCCCTGAATTTCCACTGGCAGCCCCATTGAAATTCACTTTGACCCATCCTTCTTCTGGTGGAAGCCACTTCACATTTTGTCTCGAATTGAGAGGGGGATTATCCTAACAAGCCCCATAAACGAGGGAATTGTTTAGTTATTTTCAATATATTTATATATTTTACAAATTAAAAAATGCATATACATATATATTTATTAATTTTTATTATTTTATATTGTTTTTATTTATTGATAAATCTCAAGAATTTTTAGTCTGGCTTGAGCTAGTTGAGGTCACAATTGGGGGACCTCATCCCCTACATTAATGTAAGTGGTTCAAACTTGTGTTCTTAGTGGCCTATAATGTCCCTTTCTCAACAGTGATTAGTTCAGTGATCGTTGGCCTATTCCGGAGACCTATAGGCTACTCAAAGGGCGAAAATTAGGGTTTCTTGTTTTTGAGGGGTTTGTTGCTTGAAGTTTGGAGATTTGATTGTGGATTCTTTCTGGGTTTTTAGAGAGCTTCGCAGTGATATGACATGCATGGTGATCCGAGCAACTTCGGGAATTTTCTATTTTTAGTAAATTCCATTTCTGGCAGTGGTCTTGTTGGCTTCAGTGTAGTTGGCTCTCTTCTTTAGCCAGTTTAGTTGGTATTGTGATTTTTGGCCTTTTGATACATTTTCTGGAGAGATAATTTAATTAAAATAATGTTATATTTTAATGTTAACCCCTTGGCCTAGCTTTATGACTTAAAGTTGTTCTGAAAAGGGGGACTTCAAGGGTGGACGCCTCATCAGGAGGTGATTAAATATTTTCTAAAGGTCAAAATGTGCTTGGAGAAATGGGACGCCTACTTGAGGGAAAGGTTTTTTTTAAATTAAAGTCAAATATTGCCTTGAAAAAGGGGACGCCATCTTTGGAGGGAAAAGAAAGCAAATTCAAATTTGAAAATTAGGCGCTCTTCTTGAAGCTTCTAGAAGATTCCTCTCAAGTCTATAAAAGCAAGCCTCTGCTCTTCATTTCTTCATCTTTTGTCTACCATACTGTTATGCTGCTGGATTGTTTAGGCAAAGCATCGAGGAAAGCATACCTCCTAGCACTTGGCTCATCTTCTTGCTTGAAAGATAGCAACTAGTTGGGTGATTGTTTGTAATTGAGTCTTTTGCATTTGTAGTTGGGTTTATTATCATCTTGTAGTTCAGTTTCAGGCATTGTAGTCAAGTTTTGGAGTTGCTGATTAGAGTAGCTGATTGTAAGTTTTGCTCATAAATCAAAAAACAAAAATGATATGGTTCTGCGTAGTGGCTAGGAGTGATTAGCTGTTTGAGGCGACCCTTTGTGCAAATTTCTAGATTTTATTGTTAAATTTCTGATTTTTCCTAGTGAAATCGCCCCCCCTTGCAGGCCGTACCACTCTGTGGCTGTATTGGAATGCGTGCCAAAAAATATCTTAGCTTTCCAGGTGGTTTCAGTGATGTAACTTGGGTGCCCTCATCATAGGAAGCTAATGCATTTGGTTTGGTGTCTTTTGGTTGAGTCTAGTGTGAATTACAAACATTTTAGTTGAGTTTTGTGTTGCTGGTTTATGCATTTCAGTCATATCAGATTGTGGAAGTTTACCATTTGAATGGGTTTTGAGTGTTGAAGGTCTTGTTGAGCATTGAAGAGATAATATACATCATTGCTGCATTGAAATACTTCTAATCTTTTGTTCTTGGTAGGTACTCTATCTCATTGTAAGCTGAATAGTAGTACTGTTAGCATTCTCACTTCTTTTCATTACTCTCTTTTGTACTACCTGCTGAATAAGTGGAAGAGGCTGGCTTGCCGCCTATTTACTTTCAGAAATTGCATTGTACATCAAATTGCTGATTGGCTGAGCCGTCACCAAATTCATGGATCCTCTGGCCATATGCTTGCCCCTCCTCCCACATCGGGTCTTAGGGCACATTCTTTGTTAGAGTTACTTCTGATCAGCTAGGTCATAGGGATCCTCTGACCATATGCTCACTCCTCCTCCCACATCGAGTCTTAGGGCGCATTTTTGGTTAGAGTTACTTTCAGTTCAGGATCCTCTGACCATATGCTAGTACCTTGCCCAACTTGGGGATCCTAGTGCACATCCTTGGTTAGAGTTACCTTCTGCATCATTTTGGTTTTAGAGCTAACCTTAACGGGTGCGTGTTGCATTGTAATTGCTATCAAAAAATTTGAAAAAATTGGTCCGGTTCATTACATGGCCCAATGGGGGCACAAAGCCCATGAATTCAATTGCTCCAACGAGGGTTTGAACCTTGGTGACAACAACAATGTATTTTTTTATCCAACACAACATGCCCTTGACAACAATATTATGAATACTTTACTATATATGCTAAATAGACCTAGGTTAGGCACCCAAGGGGTACAAAAAAAAGAGTGCTGAAGCTTGGGTTCCAGTAAGTTGAAGCTCACTTTATTATCCATCTTTGAAAAAATAGATTACTTATAACCAATTATCGACCAACTGTAATTCTATTCACACATAAATCCAAAAAAGCCATTTGGCCTAACATACTCTACAATGGGGCTTGCCAAGGTCGACCTATCCCTTGTTGTGACCGAGTGAGTCCCTAGTCTCCTCTTGGTTGATATCCTCATTTATCTGAGGTCCCTAAGGGCCAGCTATTGGTTGAGTGTGCCTTGCCCTTTCAAGATTAAGAACAAGATTACCACAGATTTTTATTTATATGATATATTTATTTTATACTTATAAATAAAAACATTTTTAATATAATAAAAATTTATTATTTATAAAATTATAAATTATTTATTTATTTTTAATACATATATTTCAAATTATTATATATATACATATATATACATATATATCCATATATATACACACATATATACACATTTTATTTATTTATTTATTGGTAAGTACTACCATTATGGGGGTAGTGCCCAAATCATTGAATGTTAGAGTGCTGCTTGTTTGATTAGATACTCCCATCGCCAGTCGTCTTTGGTCCATCGTCATCTCTTATGCCTTAGTGTAGTGCTCATAGTGGTCATCGTGATGAGTCTTTCCTTCGGCTCCTCACTCTTCAGACTAACATCCATGCTCATCATTATTTGCCATGTTTAAGATTTCACCATTACTGTTACGCCCACGACAAGATTTCAAGTGCTTAGACATGATTCTTGCCTTGTGTCATGCTGAGCTCATGGCGGTGGTAGTCCATTTCAAGAAACGTTGTTTAGGCTGCCATGAGTCTATGATTGCTGTTTATTTCTTTGCTATTTCTACTCCGACCATTGAGGTTTTCTCAAATCGTGTTTTGGCCATCGATTCACTCGTTCTCCTGACCAGTGTAAAAGACCAACGTGCTTTCTTGGGCTTAATAATTGATCTGCGGCTGAAGAAAGTTCTGAAGGATGAAGGCCCCTTAACTATTAAAGCTGTGAAATTGATTTCGGGCCAAAAGTACCTTTCATCTAGGACCAAGTATCGTGTCAATACCGACATTTCCTCATGATTTGTATATTCCTTGCTTGATATGCAAATTTCTAAAGCTCAGGTGTATATATATATATATATATATTAAATTGGGGGTAAACCCTTTTGATTGGAGCTATGAACTAGTGAGGCCATAGATGGGACCGACTAATATATTTATATATATTACGAATTATAATATATATTTATTAATTTTAATATTTGTATATAGTCACCATGAATACTTATATATATATTTTTTGTGAAAAAGACCTAGGTTATGCATCCAAGACCCACAAAAAAAGAGTTTGGAGCTTAGATTCTAGTAACCCAAAGTCCACTAGATCCATCTTGGGAAAAACACAAATCCAAAAAACTATTTGTCCAAACCTTGGAGGAAAAAAACCATTATATTGGCATACCTGAGTCCCAAATCCATATATGGTCACGCAACTGAACCATGTCCATTACAAAAAGATATTAGACATAACTATGGATATTTGCAATTACAACCAGAATCATGAAATCTTAACAAAGACAAGGAAACAAAATTTGGAGTTTTTATTTACAATCTAAAGTTTGAGCACCTGAAGGAACAACTGTCTGAAACAATCAATCACACAACTATATTTTGTTAGGCCTTACAAGTCAAGTTTGGACTAAAATAAGTTCAAATATTAAAGTTGATCCAAAATTGTGAAACTTTAAATCTTTAGTTGTTTATAATTCTCATTGAATGTGATAAGTTGTTTCCAAACGTTTCCTTCTCCCAATAATTGCTAGAAAGAACAGGTGAAACGTAATTATGGTATTATGGTATTCCTTGAAATTGCTCGAGCTTTGATGCTTTGTCATTTTTCTAATTTGTACCAACTTTATTCTTTATTAGTTTTTTATGCTCATTGTGTCTAATAAGTTGTTTCCTGATGTTTCTTTTTCTGAATCTATTCTAGAAAGAAACTTGAATTCACTATATTAATCAAAACTCTCTAGCTTTGATTCTTCAGAGGCTTACTGTCAAAGATTGTAACAAATTGGATTTCAAACATGTTAAAATTTATGGCAGCATTACATGGATTGTGAAAACTAAACTACTAAATATCAATGTTGATCTGAAATTGTGAAGCTTTCATGAGTTTGAAGTTATACATGACAAATTTCAATAAGCAATTTTATGTGTCTGTTTTGGACAGTGCATTAGCATTTGAGGTCATGTTCCAGTTTTTTGTGCAAAAAAGCATGCTTCCATTTAACTTGAAAATTCATTGTTGTAGCCAAAGATTGAGAATATGTGGAAAAACGGACAAACTAGTTTTATTATTAGATTTATGTTCCTATATTTGTGATACCAGAATAATGGGAAGGAAGAGATGATTTTTGGTGAGGTTGCTGCACAAGAGAGAAAAAACAAAGAGAAAGAAAGAAGAAAAATAAAAATATTAAATAAAAATTAGCTACAAACTAATAGAATATTTTTAAATTGATTGCTAAATAAATGGTAATTGATTAGTAACATAAAGTAACTAATTGATTACTAGATTATTGAGTAGTTGTGCAAAGTAACTAATCCATTGCAAAGTGGTGATTGATTTCCTACTGAACAACATAATCATCAGGTTTGTTGTGCCTAAAAAAATAGTTGCTAATAATGCAATGTGTTTTAGATCCCATGACTTTTTTGACATGTGTTCTAACTATGGATAATTTTAACACATTCTTCCCCTTATCATCCACAAGGTAATGGCCAAGTTGAATCTAGTAACAAGTGTATCAAAACAGTCTCAGGAAGACACTAGATTCAAATAAGAAAAGATGGGATGACAGTCTTTAATTTGTTGTTTGGACAAATAAGATAACATATAAGAAGGCTATTGGGAGGAGCCTATTTGAATTAGTTTTTGGAACAAAAGCTAAAATGCCAATTAGTCTTGAGTTGCCGATAAACAAATTATTGCAACAAATTAAAGGAGAGAAAAATGATGACATTTCCTTGACAGTGCATGAGTTGACTAAACTTGAAGAAACCAAAAGGGTTGTGAATGATAGAAATCTGTTGCAACAACAAAAGATCAAACATTTGTTTGATAAGAAGGTAGTTCAGAGAGACTTCTAGGTAGGGGACATTGCCCTCATGTGGAACACGATGTCTAGAGATAAGGCAAAACATGAAAATTTTGAAGCCTTATGGGTCAGACCTTGTCAAGTTGCAGACAGGTGTGGTCAAGACACTTTTTACCTGAAGAGTCTAGATGGAGAGTTCGAGTTGCCAGTCCATGGTCAGCATTTCAAGAAATACTTCTCTTGATGGTATGAGACTCTTTTTGGGCCTATATGTATTTTCATTTTTCTTTCCTTGTTTGTGTTTTACCCCATTTTGTGGTTGCTTTCTATTGGCCTTGCCTTTCCACTTTGGTCTCTATCTTGAACATAGTCGGTTTCTTGATTTGCCTACAAGAGGTACATGTCCCCAACTAGAGCCAATTTTGGCACCCAACTTGGAAAATACAAAGTTGCCTAAGCCCCAACCCCTTTGTGGGTTTGACCTTATTGTGTCCATCATCTATAACCGACCTAAGAAATCTTCAAATGGGTCTCCCTTGGTCAAATTTGCCTAAATGTTGTTCCTTTTCATCACCCATGTTACTATTAAACATGGGAAGTTGCAAAAAATTTGGAAACTTCTATGTTTAGGAAGATTTTGATCATTTTTCTTAATTTTTGTGGAGCTGCAGAGTTTCAGTGGGCTTTTGCACTTCTTCCGGTTGTCTAAACTCTTGTATTGACTGCTAGTTTGACATAGAAGTTTCACTAAGTCTATTGGGTATCTTCCTCTCT
Source organism: Sequoia sempervirens (assembly GCA_007258455.2). NCBI lineage: Eukaryota > Viridiplantae > Streptophyta > Pinopsida > Cupressales > Cupressaceae > Sequoia > Sequoia sempervirens. Next base: position 112,158,147 of record VDFB02358134.1, on the reverse strand, counting down.
TCAATTCCCTTATTCCATCAATTTGTAGGTTTTTGATGGATTTTTAGACTTATCCTTTGTCTCGACTTCCAAACCTCCCATTCTTTTTGCATCCCAACAATCTCCCATTCTCGAATTCTAGTCAAGTTTATGTGCTTTTGCAGAGCTATAGAGTTCAACCAAACTTCTTCTCTTTCCTTTCCATGTCTCAAACTTTCGTCCTCTTCCACATATGTGCATTCTCCTATTCCCTTGCTCTTTTCTCCTTTTACCTTTTGTGGAGTTGTAGAGTTTGTCTAGACATCTTTTTGTGCCCTTCCTTCTGAACTCCTGTCCTCCTTCACTCTCAATTCCCCACCATTTCTTTCTTCCCTATTTCCCTCTTGCAGGCTTCTGGGGGTTTGTTTAGACTTTTTCTAATCCTTCTCCATCTCTAGATCTCTCAACTCCATCCTTCTCTGCATCCTTGCAAATCTTCTATTCCCTCTTTTTTTTCGACTTGGAGGCTTCTAATGGACTTCTTTTGTTTCGCCTCCACCTTCGGATATCCAAAACTTATGTTCCTCAATTGTTTCTTGCATCGTGTCTAGTTCCTTTTTTACAAAATTCTGTTGCACTTTTGGACCTCTGAACTTCCCTTAGTTCTACCTCTAGTTCCCTTCATTGGTTCCATATTTTTTCCCACATCCTTTCTAATCCCTCGTGTGGAGTTCTGACAAACTTCTTTCGTCTTCCCTTCACCTCTCAACCTTTTGTCCTTCCATCTCTTCTTGCATTCCCTTTGATGCTTTTCTTGGAGACTTTTGATTGGCTTTTGGGATTCCATTGTAACCTCTCGTCTTGATTGCCAATTCTACATCAAATTCCTATAAAGTGTTTCAATGTTTTTGTTCATTTCTTCCTGCGTAGAGTTCTAGCCGACTTCCAAACTTCTAGTCTTCCATTCAGACATCTCATCTGGGCCTTTAGTTCCACACCTTTTCCACGCATTTCCTCCAAATGACTTCATTCACTTATGTTTCATCCATTTGCAAAGTTTCAATGGACTTTCGGACATCCATCCCCATGTGTAGTCTTGACTCACAATGAAACCTTGCATCTCCCTCACTAACCTCTTGTCTTGCATCAAAGTTTCACATTTCTTCGAGATGGCCTCCACCACTCGCTAGAAACTCCCAAAATACCATTAATGATTAGATTTGATCTGTGCAACCACTCCGAGAGGATTTTCTCGCTTAAAAATCATTGTCCATCCCAAGGGCACAATTTTTCTTGCATTTTTAATGGTGGATTATTCAAAAGTTCAATTCGTCGTGAATGTGGTGGTTGAGTTCTAGTTATTGAGGACCTTCATGTGATCTCAAGATCGTTCATTGTGTTGATTCCATGGAATTTTTCTTGATATTTGTGACATCTAGTCCAACATCGAATTTTCACATTTCCTCTAGAATACTTACTTCCCTGCATATGGTTGCTGATGTAAAAATGCCTCTTGGTATTTGTTGACCTCTTAAAGACTTTTTGTGTAAAAATGCACATGTTTGCTGATGTAAAGGGGCATGGTTTCAAGTGTATGACCATGCGGAGATGATGCTAGTAGACATGGTTAGCCTATGCAATTGCAGATGACCTTGGTTCCTCCCCGTAGATTGCTTGGTGGTGTTGAAAAACATATTTGAATATTTTCAAACAAGAAAAGTAGGATAAAAAAAGTTGAAGAGCTGAAACAAAAGAGTGAGGGTTTTAGACTATGAAGTTTTCCTTCTAATAGGAAGTTTAGGGTATTTTTGCATTGTAATTTCTTGGCTTTTTTTCCAAAAGGCATGATACTGCATTGTAATTGTAAAAGAATGTTTTAATGTGCAGATGTGACATCTTGTAAATGTCTCAATGAACATTGTATTTATTTTTGATGATCTTATTGATCTTCAATTATAGGTCATACATGATTTATTGCTCAAGTCAACATAATCTTCTTTGTGAGGCACATACTTAAGCTTCAAGCACGTGCCTTAATACGATGCTTTATATTTGAATTTGCACTTGCCAATTTCCTTTATTGAAGTGTGCCCTTTTACATTTGGCATGCATATGGATATATTTTGTTTTTTGTCTTTTCTTTCAAATATGTCTCTATTCCCTATGTGCAGTTTATACTGTTATTCCAATCTTGTTTCATTGAACTGTGTCATAATTTAATTGTCAAGTGTGCCCTTATTCCCTAGGTGTGCCTTTGAATTTAGATCCTCAACTCACATTGCAAATTACCTTTTGACATGTGTACTTGATCTTTAGGCACACCCTTGTGAATTGGATTGCTAAATTTGTTTTGGACACAAGTCTTCTTCCTTTATGAAGTATGTACTTGTGTATTAGACGTACATGCACTATCTTTCAACCTCTTTTGAAATTTGAATATCTTGTACAGGTGTGTCCTTGATAAAAATATAATTTATTTATGCTGAAATGTGCACAACACTACGTTTCTCCTGTTAGAATATTACATTCTTATATTGTTTAATGGTCAATTATATCTACAGTAGTTTGTAGGTAGACATTTAATTTCTACAGTAATTTTCTCTTGCTATATATTGTAATCTTTTCTCCTTGTTAATACAAGCAATTTCCTAGCTAAAAGCTAAAATTGTTTCATGGTATTAGAGTAGGTCTGAGTCTCCCTCACGGGAGGGCTCAGGATTTTGAGAGGTTTTCAAAATTTTGTGGCTCTTGGAATTTTTTTTGAGGGTTCTTGGTTGAAGATTTCTTGTAAAAATCGAAACCCTCTTTCTGCAAAATTTGAAGGGTTTTTCTGCAAATAAAAAAAAAAGTGGTTTTTTTCTGAATCCGTGTGCTCTGTTCGTGGCATTTCTTTTTGAAGTTTTTCGAGCCATTCTTAGTTACGCCCGCACGACCCTAGTTCAAGTCGTGTTTTGTCTTTCTAGCGCTCACGTTTTCAAGCTCGTGCCTTTTGAAGGTTGCGTTTTCTGGTGTTTTACGTGTCTTCTCTTGAGTTAGATTGTGGTTGGTCGTCATTATTCATGGGTGTTTTGTGCGCACGACCTGTTTGCATCCCACGAAGTGGTGAAGCGATTTTCTTGTGGTGGCCGTGACGTCTTCTGCTTCCCGCACGATTTCGTGATCTCTTGTGGTGGCCACGACGTCTTCTTCTTGTTGCGTGATTTTCGTGACCTCTCGTGGTTGCGCTTGTGCTCTATCCGTGTCAGTTTCTGGTTTGCAACCCTTTTGGCCGTGTTTGGAAGAGAATTTTTGAGATTTTCGCGGCTGCTTTCTTTGATTTTTAAGCCCGCGTCTTGGCGCGATTTGAAGATTCTTGGCTGTCGTTCTTTCTTGCTTCTTGGGCGCCAACCTTTGTGTTTTTGTGGCAAGATTTTTGGCAGAGTTTTTTAGATACATTTCTAAATTTTCTGCATTTTTAATGGTGGCTAGGGTTTCTGTGTTTCGTCTAGGGTTTTGACCCCTTTTTCCAAGGCGAAATTTATTTTGATTGTAGATTCCTTGTGGGTTTTTCGAGATCTCAACTGGGTTGGTCTCCAATTTTTTTGGGTGCATCGTTTTCCATGCCTCATTTTTTGTGCAGATTTGTTTTGGCAGCTAGGGTTCCAAACCCTCTGTTTTTCCAGCCGACAATTGATGTATGGGTTTTTAAAATATTTTTTCCCTTAAAAAAAAATCTATATGGGTTTTCATAATTTTTTCCCTTTAAAAATTTAGGGAGGGTTTATAATTTTCTCCTTAAAAAATAAGAGTTTTCCCTATATACCCTAGTCTGGGTTTCTGTTGTTCGGGAGGGCTCTCTGATATTTGGTTTTTACAGTTTTTTCCGAAAAAAAATGATGATTTGTAATCTTGGGTTTGGCGATTTTTTTCCTCAAAAATTGTGGTTGGTTGCAGTCTGTATTGGTCACACTTGGAGTTGCTGGGGCAAACATTTGCACCACTGGCTTTTTGCAGTCTATTCTAGGACGTCATGCTCCTCTGCAAAAGTTTTGACGGTTTGCCAATTTATCCTCAAAATCGTAGTAGCTGTTCTCGGTGTGTCTTTGGATTCAGGGAGGGACAACTTTGTTATCCAACGTCAGGTTGGCCGTGTTGTACCCAAGCCAATTTTTTTGCTTCATCAAGGCATTTTGCTAAAAAGAGTCTAAAGCTTGCTAAAATGATGTCAAATATAGTTTTTGGGCAATATCAAGCATGGAGTTTGGTCAGTGTTGTGTCAGTTAAAGGTAGTATCCAGTATCCATTGATCAAAACTTGAAAAGGGGACTCAGAATGAAGCATTTCACGATGGAGGAGCATTTCACGACAACAATTATACCTTTGCATGGTCATTTTAGTGGCTAAGACGAAGATTTCAGTGGTCAATTTATGAAGATTTCTCAGGAAAAAGCAAAATTGCGCCCCTGTAGCCTAGGGGCACCTTTCTTTTTGAAGGCCCAAATTTTGTGGCATATGCTCGTAGATACAGTCAATCTCTTCAGAATTACACCAGTTATCCATTGAGCTATCCTGTGAGGCTATCCGAAACTCGTAACTCTGGTGACTGACGTTAGAAGTTGAGGATTCCAGAGGTTACAGATTGCAGAAGCTTGTCATTTTTCAACTTTTGCGCCCTTGTAGCTCAAGGGGCACACTTCTTAAAGGGGGGTTTGATCTTGGTATTCCTGATTGTTGATGCATTTGATCTTACACGACTAGTTTTCCTATTCGATAAGCTATCGAATGCAATCATTCGAGTCCCAGAGCTTCGACAGTCAACGTTAGAAGATGAGATTACGAGGAGAGTTCATATCTCAAGAATTTCTCAAATGGTGAAATTGCGCCCCTATAGCTCAGGAGCACCCTTCAAAATGACCCCTGAGATGGTAGAGTTTGCAGATGAGGTCTTCCTGACATTTGTGCTACTCTAGTCCGGTTTCGCAACGCACCAATTAGCCTGTCAATCTGATATTCTAAAAGATCGTGGCAGAGATTTTACCAGACACGCAAATCAGAGGGTGGAGAAACATGAAATATTCACTATAGCATTTGTAGGCCAAGGGCGCCTAGCCTTTAGCCCTGTCAAATGGTGTTGTTTGCTTTCACAGTCTTCACAAGACTTGTGCGCGATTACTCCAGCTATCCGACGAGCCTAGCCGTCAGCCTCCGGGATTTGGCAAACGCTCGTATGTGCGAGGTCTTTGCAAATTACTGAAAAACAAAGACAACTCAGAAAATGGCCAAGTCTGGTCGTCTATTCCATCTTGGGAAAGGCACCTTTCTTTTTAAGGTCTTAGAAGCAGTTTTCTTGCTTTCTCGCCTCCAGAGACATAACTCGTAGATCCTTCTGGCTACGCATTGAAACAAACAGTGCTCGAATCAGGTCACCTCAGCTCCCAGTATCAGAGGTCAAAGTAGGGCATCTGGTTGAGAGTTGTACTTCTGTCAAAATAGTGTTTGAGCCTTTTCAGGCCAGGGGCGCCCTTACTTCTGGGGTCCTTAATGCAGCTTTCAGGTGCCTTGTATATATTCGTTGGATGCGGAATACCTCTAGTCATGCAGTGAGCTTGTTATCCAGTCAGCAGGATTCACCGTTCGTCGTCAGGAGTCATTTGAAGCGTCGGATGGCAGTATGGAGAATTGGCTAAGTCTGGTGTCTGGAAATCAATTTAATCAAAGGCACCTAATTTTCTGAGGTGTTAAATGATGGATTTTGTAGTGATGACTCCCAACAAACATTTCTTCCTTGCTCTACAGGCTTTGTAATGAATACACCTGCTCAGTCTTAGCATCACCTGGTCACTCGGAAATCAGTATTGAAGATGGCGAGTTGTAACTTTGTAGTTAGCTACAAAGTAGGAAGTTAATACAAAATGTAATATCTTGAGCAAATGGACGCCTGTGAGGGCAAATGAGGACTTTTTGAAAACAGTGAAGTTCGCCGGGTGAATCCAAAAGCTTCACATGGTTTGTCAACTGATTAAAATAATATTAAATATTTATTTTTGCATATTTGAGCACTAAATGTCGATTTTCTAAAATTGGTGCCTCTTTGTGCTGGATTTTCAAATTGCATGATGAATATTTTTATTATTATTTTATTCCGGACTTCAACTTAGTAACAGTTCAACTGGAGGGGGTCCAATTAGAAGCCTTCTATTTCAGTCGAGGGTTTTTTGTCTTGCAGTTAGCATTATGGTGTGAATTTTCTCTATTTATTCATGGCGCCTATCATTAAACATTCATCCAACTTAAGAAAATTCGTATTTCTTTAGAGCAGAGGCGAATTCTCATAGGTTTGGGCGAATTTATCATCAGTTTTCAGTGGCGATAGCATCAAACAATTCTTTTTGCAGGTGCAAGTTCACGTTTATCAGCAAATTTGAAGAACAGGGGGTGATTTTCATAGAAGAACATAGAAAAAATGTCTCTCTTTGATTCTCAAATTTCTCTCAAAATTCAATTCGCATGTTCCTGAAGTTGGCAAATTTTGGCAAGTTTGATCATCTGGATTGATTCTATATAGCTTCCTCGAATTAAATTCATGTGTTTGATTTTTCAGGAATTTTTAACTCCAAAGCATCAGTTCTCGAGTTTCAAATTTTCTCAACTGAAAACTCTTTGCATGGTCAAGTAGAAGTCAGATTTTCGCATTTCTGACGTTCTGGGTCGTCTTAGAATCCTTTTCTGGACAAAACCCATATTTCATATTTTTCGCCGAAAATAACTCTTCAATAGGCTATTTTTAGCCTCAACAGGGTATTTTTAGCTTTCTAGAAATCTTGTCAGAACCTAGTCGAGTTCACAGTCAACAGGCAAGTTTTTCAAAATGCAGTACACTCAGCTCGAATACAGGACCAAATCAGTCCTCACTCAGGACTTCATCGGGACAGTTGAGACGAATCTTCATAAGGTGCTGCCAGAGGCAGTCTTAGACCCAATCAAAATTAGAGATTCGATTATTCAAAACATTCAACAGTCTCAAGCCTCTGGACGTTGAAAGAAGTTTTGGTATCCCTCGGCACCCGAATAGTCTAGTTATTTCTATGGAGCAGTGCAAACATGCATTCAACGCTGATGTGGACAAGTGCCAGAGCAAAATGGTAGAACAATGGTTAAAGCAAGTGAAGAATAGATTGCCAAACAATGTGGGTCGTGGTGAGTACAAGGATGAGTACTTGATTCTAATTACACTCTTGAATCGTGTCTCAGGTCATTCACATGCAAATGTTTTCTAGCCTTGGATGTATTACATCATTGGTCGCATCATATCTGGGCAGGAGCATTATGATTGGGCATCCTTCATCAACGACGGTATCTACAAGCAGATCACTGGTTTCCTAGTTGCTCATGAGTTTCACATGTGTTCTTATCTCATGTACTTGATCGCCTATCAGGGTCAATTCCGAGGATTAAACACCATGGGCATTCTCAGTGTTCAAAAAGTTTATCACTATTACGATAAACTTGAGTTCATTAAGGCTGAACGTCACTTCAAGCGTGTTCACGAGGCTTTCTTGACTTATACAGTGAGAAATTTGGACCAGGAGTTGCACACATAGTAACGAGACTCGGATGTGGCTCAGACTCGGCGAGGGCGACTCGGCGCGGGACTCGGCGACTCGGGACTCGGACACGGCAAAATGAAAAAAAGTTGAAAAAACCCTAGAAATTTAGAGATTTTTAAGGATTTAAAACTTGTTTCAAGCACCCTTTATTGAATACAACACAAATAAAAGTAAATTTGATCACATGCACAAGTATACAACGATTATATAAGTATAAAGTACACAAATTGTAGTTGCGCTGTTGAAGGAAATAGCATACTTAGATATATAAAATTAGTCAAATGTATACAAAACTCATGGAATATGAAATCCATGACATCAAATGTTCCATACAAATATGAAATATCAAAAGTATTACAATAGCTATAAGTCTATGACTCTATGCCCTATGGCATAGTGGAGCCAGCATCCTTCCTACGAAGGCGTCTAAGGGCCTTGGATGATGTTGCAGCTGCAGCCATAGTCTCTGCCTGTGTCTGACTCTCCATGCCACTCTCACCAATAGCAGCTATGTCTCCTCGTGCTCTAGCCTCCTTCTCAGCCATGGCTACCCTCACCTCTCTCTCTGCTTGGTCTGCAATCAAGGTCCTCGTCACTAAAGACTGCACTTGCCTCAGTGATCCACTCAGACTGTGGATCAACCTCCTCTAGACTGATCGGGGTTTTGTCATGGTCAAAAAGCTTCCTGTATCTGAGCCGAAGGTTGTAATGAACATATACCAAGTCATTCATCCTCTCCACTGTCAATCTATTGCGCTTCTTGGAGTGTATGTGCTCAAACATACTCCAATTGCGCTCACAACTAGATGAACTGCATGGCTGGCTCAATATACAAATGGCAATATTTTGCAGGATCGGTGTATCAGAACCAAACATATGCCACCAGCTATCTGAGATGAGAAAAAGAAACAAAATCAATCTCATTTCAAGTTTCAAGTTCAAGTTCAACATTTAATAATAAATTATAATATAAAAAGATGAAAATTATGCCCTTAAATATATTTTTACCTGGCAGTAATGTTGTCCTATTATCTTTGCACATTTGACGTGCAAAGAAGTCTCCTTGTGCCTTAGTGAAGGCATCTATCTCTTGCACCATTTGTGTAGTAACAGCGGGCAACATCGGCTCTATTGTCGTGTAGAGCCCACTAAGAATTTCTCTATCTGCATGGAAATCACAGATGAATTGGAAGGCCGGATTTAGGAAACATGCGGCTGCATGGATGGGCCTATGGAGTTGGTTTTGCCATCTCCTATCAATGATCTCCCAAATGGGACGATACTTATCATCAACTCCACCATAGACTGATCTAATGGCCTCTTTGGCCCTATCCATGCCCTCCTATATGTAGCCCATTGCGGGCTTCTCCCCATCTGCAACTCGTAGGAGAACTAGCAAGGGCTCAATAAACTGCAAAGTGCAAACATGTTTCACAAATAAGTGTGAATGAAAATAAACAAATAAAAGTAAGATATGATTAAAAATTAAAACATAATAAATAATTAAATTTTACCTTCACAATCTCATCCATTGGTGTCCAAAACCCTTGCTCATCAAAAATGCAATCAGCCATAGCAATCCCTGCAGTGCTTGTAGAAAAGGATGAGGAAGACCACGCCTCACTAGTAAACATGCGCCTCAAAGCTGCCCTTGACCGAATCAAGGATTGCATCGTGATAAAATTTGTTGCAAACCTGGTGATGCCAGGACGAGACAACTCCCTCAACCCCGTGTATTGCCTCATAAGGTTAAGAACCCATGTGTGGTTATATACAAATTTGCATATTTTTTTGCTACTTCCACACATGTTTTGATCCATGGGAGCTTCCCAAGATCCTCCAACATGAGGTCAATGCAATGGGCGGCACATGGAGTCCAAAATATAGTAGGGTGCTTCTCCATCAATAATCTACCAGCAGCAACATAATTTGCTGCATTGTCTGTCACCACTTGCACTACATTCTCTTCCCCCACATCAGCTATCACCTCCTCTATAGCCTCACACAGGTATGTGGCATTTTTGATTTGGGAAGAAACATCAATGGACTTAATGAAGACGGTGTCACCTGAAAAAATAAGCAAAACCAATTATTCAATAAATTAAAAAACATAAATTAGCCATATTAAATTATGTGATTCACTAAATAAAATTCAAATTCCAATGCATTGAAGGAAGTACAATTACCTCCGGAGGAAACTAGGAAATTAAGCAACGTCCTATTTCTCCTATCAGTCCAACCATCAGTCATGATGGTGCAACCAATCATGCTCCATTGCTTGCGTTGCTCCTCTAATTGTGCTTTCACATCTGCCACCTTTTGAGTCAAAAGTGGGCCCTTTAATTCATCTTCACTAGGGGCTTTGAACCCCGCCCCACATATGGTTATGGCATCAACCATGTTTTTCCAGAAAGGTGACCTATAACATGTCATAAATAAATTAATAAGTTACATAAGTATTGTAAAATGAAAAAGTTTTAATTTTTTAACTTTAAATTTGAATTAGATAATGAGATACATCTAGATTCAAATTTAAATATAAATTTTAAAAACAATTAAGCGAAAAAAGATTACTGGCTACATGGAAGGAGATAGTGCGTGAGTACCAAAAGTACGCAATTGCCTTTTCAAATATCATGTGCATCCCTTGTTCCAACCATGCTCTCAAGCGGCGGTTGGAACCCGGAGTAGTCGCGTGGTACAAAATATGAGTCCACCCTAAATTCTGACTCTAGAGACCCAATGCTAATCTGCCACTACCACTAGCGTGCGGCCGCCACTGCTGCCAGAATCACCTTTATAGAGCGTAAACGATGCAAGCAAAGCACTCACAGCGAAACCGCCCAGCGCCTAGGGCGGTATGGAGGCATGGAATAAGCATCAACAACGCAAGTCCGCATCCAACTCCGACCGCTTCGGCAAGCTCGCCAACTTACGTTTAACTTTTCGTTTTAACTTTGCGTTTAAAGTTTCCAGTACACACTTCCACGAACAACCTCGAGGGAGGTGCTTTAAGACGGCCTTAACGCGTATCATGGGCAGGTATCGCGTGCAAGATGGTATTTTAATGTCGATTTATGCCTCCATGATATATTGTTTTGCAGTAAAAACATTTGGCGTCTCCTTTTTTCATTCCGGGAAAGATTTCGGCATGTTTCCAAGCAGGGTCTTTTCTGACTGGGGTATGAGGCATTGTGAAAATAATAATATGGTATGATTTGCAAATGAATGTGGCTGCAAAAGTAGGGTTTCTAAAATTATTTAAGTTGCAAGTAGGGTTTGTAAAAAAAATATGCAAACTCAAAAGAATAGTGATTTTACAAATTACAATGAATTATTTGTTAAAAAAACACAAAAAAATCAATTAAAATCGAACTTACCTCTTAGATTTAGCTTGGAATGCAATACAAACTCCTCCCAATCACTGGTAATGAGCTCTCAATGCACCTCCTTGTTGGTATGAAGCTCCCCAAATGATATATGCCCCTGGATTTGTCTTCAACAACTTGCTGGTTGCCCTCTCTTCTCCTCCTATTTTTCTTCACAACTCTCTCTCTTAGCCTCTATTTTGCCAAATGAATGAAATGAGGTTGCTTTTAGGGCGAAATAGAAAATATAAGTGAAAAAAAAAATATAAAAAAACTTTTTTGTTTTGTTTTTGGCCTTTTTGGCCTTTGCTGCCGCCGGCAGCGCCCAGGGGTTGGGACTCGCCTGGACGCGGCGCTTTTGGCGCGTCCTCTCTTGGACGCGGTCGCATCCGCGTCCGCGTGCCTAGGACGCGGCCAGGGTCACGCGGAGCGTGACTCGCCGTGTCCGGAGGACTCGTGGCGAGTCCTGTGACTATGGTTGCACGTTCGTATCTCGGTGGTTGCTAGAGTAGCAATGGATGGTTGGGCGAACTGGTTCATTCAGTTCCCGACATACACTTATATCCGAGTATATGGATTTATAGGAAATCTAGCTATGCTTCCACGCTATCCTTCGGATAGAACAGTTTTTATGGAGTTCCTGAGGCAGTTGCATGATGTTCATCGTCATTTGCGTCGCAAGCATAAACCAGTTGCCAATTTTCCTTTTCAATTTGGAATATATTGGTGCAAGACGACAGTTGATGCCAAAGCTGCAGGATAGGAGCTGGAGAGGTATCATCTCAAGTATCTTGTTGAGGTACGTGCTTATGATCCTTGGGGTCATTACACAGCTCGCCTTGGTGGTCGCGCATATCATAAGCCTTCCATGGAAGACTATTGGGCAAATTGCGTGGATGACTTCGAGGTCTGCAGACGTAGCTACAGCTGTTTCTCTCTCTCACAGATTTTTGTTTTCTTGTTAGAAGATGTGGGAGGTTTATCAGATGATGAGGGAGAGGTTCTTCCTCAGTTTTTCAGAGAGCAGGTTGACACACAGCCGCTGCCAGCAGTTGATTGGTACGCTAAGAAGTATGCAACAGTAAAAGAGAGGTCAAGTAGAGTTATTCAGAACAGTATACTTTACCTTGACAACAAGAAGACCGGGAGGGTAAGTGTGCCTAGAGCAGAGCTGCCAGTGGTGGATCCTTCATTACCTTCCTCGTCAAAACCTAAACAAAAGAAGAGGAGTAATCCTCCCAAGAAAGGTCAAGTGCCAAACAATTCAAAAGGTAAGGCGCTTGCCACTGATACACATACGGACCCTGTCAGACAGCCTATTACAAAGCTAGTTCAGAGGCCAATTCAGAGTCCGCCAGTGCCTGAGGTTCATCCTTAAGTTCCTATACCAGTTCCGGAGCAGTCACCTGTCCCAATTCATATTGAATTAGATTTAGACTCCCCATCTCGTAGCAGTTCTTCTACATATTCACTCTCGTCACAACCTCTTGTTGCTAGTACAAATCCTTCCAGTAGCATTAGCCGAGACCAGTCTTGGATTGAAGCTCAACTGGGAAGGAAGAGGAGGCAACCATCTTATGTCCTTAATCATTCAGATTTTGATCAAGTTTACCAGGATGCGCTAGACAAGAGGATCAAGAACATGGTCCACGTAGAGAGGAATACTGATATGGAGATCGTCATCGAGACTGCTATACCTCCACAGGGGAAGAGCTTGGATGAGTTGGAAACTCAGGGCTTCGAGGTTATCACAGTCAACCTTGGTCATAGCACACGCCAGACTTAGGTTGATCTCTTACAGGTTGCTACAGACAGTGCCAGGGACAGAATGCTGAAGGACGGAGAAGATAAGGCAACCCTCAAGGCTGAAATCATACAGCTTTGTCAGTACATTTCTAGCCTTATACACAAGTCAGATGTTATCGCCACACTTCCGACGATGTTTGAGCCTCCAGCAGAACAGGGCCAACTTAATCATTTGGTTGCATATGGCAAGCGTTTGGAGGAATGGGAGGAGGAGTTCGTTGCTAGAGGCCATTCTATGCTTACAGAGCTATATCAGTTGCGGTACAATGCACCAGAGCTCCGTCTACGTCTCCAGGATGAGAAGCAAGACATGGCGATTAATAGACCCCGGGATGAGATTATGATTGCTCACTTGAGTATGGCATATGAATCAGTCACAAATGGAGAGGATAAAGAAGCTATCTACTCTTGGAAAACACAGTTGGTTTTCAAGGAAAAGATAGAAGAGACTATGGCGTCAGAGTTGGCTGAAAATAGAGAGCACGTTACTAGTGCACTCCAGTTTGTGAGGACTTTGGTATCTCGCTTACCATGTTGATATCAGATTGAGGGTGGTGTGTATGTTGAGCTTACTGATGTTCAGTTAGAGCTCCAAGCACTCGTTCATACTATTTTCAGTGGGGAGACTGTTCGCTGTAAGATTAATCAGCTTACAGTTATGTCGTCGTTGTTCGATGAGGCAACCAGTAGCAGAGGTGAACTTCAATCCCAGATCACAACTGGTGAGGACATGCTACGCAGGCATAGCATTCTTCGGCAGAGTATCAGAGCTCCAGATGGTGATGCAGTTAACAATCTCGTTGAGGGATTGGTTGCTCGAGATCACGATTAGTAGACTTCAGTTCCCACCTTTCAGAATAGATATTACACATAGGAGTTAAACTTGGTGTTATCTTTTCAAGTTAACTCGCTGTCTTATCTCATACATGTCTATTCTGAGATCAACTTTATTCACTTGGAGTTGTATTTAGGGTTTACGTTAACTGATGGTAGTGTCCGAGTTAACATGCTTTCAATAAGGACGTGCATGCTTGCACATTGTCCACATAGATTAGGGTTTTCGGTTAACTAATGGTAGCTTTTCAGTTAACTGTATAGTTTATTTTATTAGGGTTTAGCAATAAATCTTGCATGCATTGCAAGACTGTAGTTGACTCAAGGTGATTTTAGGGTTCCCTACACCTTTCGATGTCTATAAATAAGAGCTTTTGCTCATTTGTACATAACTTTTGCACGAGAGAGAAATATATGCTGTGCCTACCTTGCCTGTAATATTGCTCGTTCTATATCTGTTCATGAGTATTTACTATTGTGATGAATTGTTATGCCACTTGGGTTTCATGCAATTATGATGGTGAATTATTGCTTTAGTTAGATATAGTGGCTAGTTCGATTGTAGATTGTATGCGTGTCTCGCCTATGCAATTTATTATCCTAGTTGGCTATCCTTTATGTTAAGTGTTCAATAAACTCGTTCAGATTGAACTGATAGATGTGCCACCTTGCCTTCAAGTTGAGAATCTGTACTTGGTTATCGTGTGATGTGTGTGAATAATAAACTTATTCAAATTGAGCTGATAGTTGTGCCACCTTGCCTTCAAGTTGAGAATCTGTACTTAGTTTATCGTATATTGTTGTTTCCAATAGACCTATTCAGACGAGCAGATAGTTGTGCTACGTTGCCTTCACGTTGTGAGTCCGTACCCGGCTTATCGTCAGATAATCATTCCTGCTCTGTTTCCTCATGCTTTGAATTCTTGAGGGGATTGGATAGTTAAGTTACTTAGTTTTGAGTGTTGTAGTTAAGTCTTGCAAAACCATAAAATACTTAGCTGCAACGTATAGAGTTTTCTTAAACCTTGTGCCTCTTATAGTTGAGACAAAAAAGACAGGATATAGTTTAGTTCAACTTTCCCTTTTCAAGCATTTTTGTCAAGCACAACGAGGGAGCTTCCCCTCCTAATTTGAAGAGCACTCATTGCGTAGTGTGCATAGCTGTCCGTACCAACTTGCACTCAAGAGGTGTTAGTTGTTACGCCAACAGGCCGTTTAGTGATGACTTTTGGTCAGCAGTTCTGCAGATTCTGGGAGGGTTGGTGGTAGACTCATCTCAAGTGGCAGAGTTATTGGCTGGCTCGTCTTTTGTTGTAGAAGTGTTATGCGAAGAAGGGGGCAGCCTTCTCAGTTTTTTTTCTGGACTGTTTTTGGTACTCTTGGTCATGAACATTTTGCAGATCCAGGGAGGGTCTCCGTAGCAGCAGAGTGTTCTGAAGAATTTGTGACCAAACGAACTGCAGATTGTTTTCTGTAGGTTAGTTAGACGATTGACCATTAAGGGAGGGTGTTAGAATATTACATTCTTATCTTGTTTAATGGTCAATTATATCTACAGTAGTTTGTAGGTAGACATTTAATGTCTACAGTAATTTTCTCTTGCTCCTTGTTAATACAAGCAATTTCCTAGCTAAAAGCTAAAATTGTTTCATCTCCTCACAGGTGCACTCTTGTGAAAGCTATCTTTGATTTTGACTCCCTTGTATTGAAGTGCATTCTTGATCTTAGCCTAAGCAATTTTCTCCATTAAGAACTTCTTTCTTACACCATGATGAATTTCTTCAAGAGCTTTCTTCCACGATCCTGCAAACATTTAGGAAACAACAACTAGGATAGCAAGACAAAGCAGACTAGAGAAGACCTTAAACTTGACAATATGAAAATTTTCATATGGGCACAGCACAAACAAAAATTACTAAATATTAAATCTGATCCGAAATTATTTAACTTTCATGAGCATGAAATTATGTGTGCTATATTTCTATATACAATTTTATGTGTCAATATTTTGGACACTACAAGAATTTGAACTGACATGTGCATTATTTCTGTATATACTGGGTTAAGCTTTTGTATTAGTGGTTTACATTGTTAGCAGGTTCAAAAAGTTTGAATTCTTGTGGTATAGTTCAACTTGTTTTTGAAAATTAGTGAAAATTTCTATGGCAATTGGAAAACCTGTACCAAGTCAGACAGATCCAGTCAGCATAAAAAATCTGGTCCAAATTACATAGTTACCAGGTTTTGAATTCTTTGGGGCATAGTTCAATTTTTTTAAAAATTTGTGAAAATTTCTATGGCAATTGGAAAACCTATACCAAATCGGACAGCTTCAGGCAGCCTAAAAAATCTGGTCCAAATGGGAATCCGGCTGAATTTGTTGACTCTGGTGGTTAATAAGAAATCTCCCATGTCCATGTTAACTAAGCTTCAAATTTGATAAAGACATGCTTATATTTAACTTTGATAATATAGCATTTAAATAAATATTATTTCTGCACCATCTTATGTTATCTTTGAGCTGTTTTCCTGCAACTTGATTATGAAAATGTATTTTGAACAAGGGCTTCATACCTTGGGTCTTCGTGGCAAAGGTTACTTGTTGGTCATTTATGACAATCAGTTCATCGCTTGTCATCATGTTTTACTGGTGAAATTAATTCCTTTTATTTGTTGCTCTGTTAGTGTTTGCATCCCTGCATTGAGAACAAAATTAAACTATTGTGAAGACTGCACCTTGTCTTACACTAGTTTTCTCTTTTCAGACTGGCCTGCTGTACTTATTTATATGACTTCCATTTTTCTTGAGCATAACTTGTTTTTGCTGAGTGAAAGTGGTCTCATTTAGAACAATTAAATATTATTCTTGTTTACCATCATAATTTAGTGAATTTTCAAATCTGGGCAGAAATGGAGTTCAATCTGTTTACCTACACATTACAAATGCCCAGGAATCACCTATTAATTTTTAGTCCAGTATAACATATTACTAATTGGAATCTTTTAATTAACAGATAATATGTGTCTGATAAACATTATGTGACAATTAACTGTTACACCAGACTTAGAGGGAGAGGTATGTGGAATTCCTCCAGATTAGTTTACTGTTGGATCACTTGGTTAAGGTAGGTGTGGGACACCATTACAAACCTTTCAAACTCCCACAATGCCTCATTACTATGAGAGTATTCAATTTTGTCAGTATAAGTCTAAAGATTGAAATATTCAACACAAGATATAGTTAGACCATTAAAAACAATTCTCTAGTTGACAAAGACCATTTTAACTCATGAATATTTCCAATGTCTATTAAGGTTGAGCTTGGATCTACAAATCTTTTGTTCAATGTGTCTCTGGCGCAAAAACTTATTAAGATCTTGTTGTCTATTACCTTGAAGTGCTTTGAGTGTGTACGCTGTCAAAAATTGGAGGGCATGTAGCTAAACCTGATAAACACTATTGGTTTGACTTAGAATATTTACCTTGTATGGACAACGTTTCTGCTTGCGCACCCTTTGTTTCTTGTATTTAAATCTTATGTCCTTTCCTACTAGCTACCAATCTGATATTTCCATTATATCTTATCCAATATCTAAATACTCACATATTTTGCAGGATATATACCCATTTGGTATAGCTACGCTTATTTAAGAACTCACCCTAAACCTCCTGAACTTTTGGCATTGTGTACTATTATGCTCTTTGTTTCAGACTTACCAAATTTGGAAATATAGTTTTATCACATACTTTTTCTCTGTGATGGAAACTCAACTATAAAATAACATTTTTGAAATTACTAGCTATGACATTTCTACAGTCTTTTTTCTCATCTTTTAAAATATTACTGATTTGTTTTATTTATGTTTGTAGAAATGGAGGATCTTGCCACAAGAATCTGCTGGAAGCTTGTTAAGAAAGAGGGTTATATTGCAATTTGGCAAAAACCTTTCAATAACACTTGTTATGTTAGCCGAGATGTAGACACCCAGCCTCCCTTATGTAATGCGGAGGATGACCCAGATAATATTTGGTAAGCAACAAAACATCTTGGAATATTTTATGTTAAATAAATCTAGAGTGGTAATTAAATAGGTATTGAAGCACACATTTAGTTTAGCATAATCCTGTTCTACTAAAAGCTACAACCTTGGTCTTAATAAGGTTGATTTCCAGTACTTAAATGTATTAGGGAAAAGCCAAGGATGCTAACTGTTTCTATAGATTTCAATTCCCTTAAAAGGAAGATACCAGGAATGTTGTCAGAGTATAAACGAATCAAGATCAAACTGTGGGACAAAGTCAATCATCATGTGCATGTTTTGTATCACTAAGGTCTTGTTCCAACTCATCTGTGCACAATCCTAAAATATTGGTCAAATAATGTTTTAAAATTCAGAGAAAAATATAGAGAGTCTCAACTTGTAAATATATCATGTAATGAAAAATGATACCTTTTTAAAGAAGATCGCACCTAAAATAAGAGATGATCATCTTATTGGCTGTTGGATGCAAGTGTTTATCTCTGCCGTGCATTAAATATATACTGGACTAAAGTGTGTTCTTGTTGGTCTTCCATTATGACAAGAAAAATACCGTATTTGTTTCTCTTAACAGTTGATTTACAATTTCCTGTTAAGTGTTGTCTTTGGTGAGTGAAAATATTTGTTACGTAAGGATACTTACAATAATATTTAGGACTATTATAGGATGGCTTTGAAGGAGCTTCCTTTCATTTGATTCTATTGGCATCCTTATTACAAACTGTTGCCTCCAGATTTTGAGTTTTTGATGCTGAAATTAACACAAACACAAACTAACTTGTTCTTGATGGCATGTACTTGAACTCATTGGATTGTAAACGACTAACACTTATGCATTACATGTCAGCACTAGGGGAGGGGGACCAGTAGTCGTGCGGGGTCCAATAGTCGTGCAGTCAATTGTGATTATAATACCCAATCTTGCCACATATTTATACTATATATTTTAAATAAATAGTCCAAATGTTAAAAAAAAAAAACATAACCAAATGTTGATCAAAAGTGGACCCATACTTGAACACATGAGAACCTCTAAATGTTATATAAGAAAAAACAAAAATACATTCATGAAGAAGTGAAATAAGTATTTTTTTGTCTCAAATAAAATATCATAACTATCCACTATAAGTGTGTCATTTAAAAAATAAAATACTCATTTAATAAAATAAGACATTCATTTAAACAAGTATTGTTATCATAGTGAAAAAATATTATTCTTATATGTACAACTATTGGGGTAGCAATGTACAAGCATTGGAGTATTTTATATTAATAGTTTGTCCTATCACAAATATAGTAGGTGAGCACAATAAATACCATGTATTTTCCCACTAAATATGAAGGATTTTCAAAAAGTTTTAGTGTTCAACTATAGGTCCATTTTTGTTTGATATAAGTTGTATTTTAAATAATTATGTGTTATTTTTATAACAACAAAGAGTTTTTTTTGTGTTCAACTATTGGTCCATATGTGTTGAATAAAAAGCTAGAGATATCAAATATTTATGGTTACCAATAGGTATTTGGTCCATTTAGGTTGCATATTAATTTTATTTTAAATAAAAATATGATATTTTACAAGCAACAAATGGTATTTTTTTGTTCAACTACTGGGGGTCCCATGATTAAGATTTGGTTGAATCTTTAAAAAGTCAAATTTTAGACACTTAATAGATGTGCTGATGTGGGAAGCTGCATGATGAGTCATACCTCCAAACCTTAGTTATAGATAGATAAGAGGCCAATCCACATTAAAAAAAAAACGAAGGTTCTACGATATTCTAGTCAATCACAACATGTTGACAAAGTTAGCCCGCACGACTGTTGGCCTCTCTCCCCTATAAGTGAATATATCCTTTGGTAAGCAACAAAACATCTTGGAATATTTTATGTTAAATAAATCTAGAGTGGGAATTAAATAGGTATTGAAGCATACATTTAGTTTAGCATAATCTTTTTCTACTAAAAGCTACGACCTTGGTCTTAATAAGGTTGATTTCTAGTACTTAAATGCTAAGTTACCGGGTTCGTTAGTTTTGGCCTCCGTACTTGTGAAATGGTAATTGATTGTTGTTTGTTTGTTATTAAACAAAGGAGAGGAATACTTCTTATATAATAAATTACAAGACGATGTTTCTAAAACGAAACAATCGTGAACTAAAACACTAAACAGAAAATTGCTAAAACTAACTAAAGTAAACTAATAACTAAGATGACCATTAAATATTACAATAATACTTTAATAACCTCCCTTAATGGCCATTCTACTAACATAAACCAAGTCTAGCCATCTATGCATAAAAGGTAGACTCCTGCTCAGTATGCTCTGCAACATGGGCCTGCTGCTGAGACCCTTCTTGGTTAGATTTCTAATCAGCCAACCGCTTCTTGCAATGTTTCTTCATATGGCCAGTCTTACCACAGTAATGGCATGTGAAAGATTTCTTGGAGCTATCCTCCGATTTGCCTTGTCCTTTCTGTTGAGTGGACTTGCATTTGCCATTGTCTTTGGCAGTGAATGCTTGTTCAACACTGGGAGTGTCGCTATTGCTCCCAAACTGCTTCTTCCACCTATCCTGTTGCAAGAGCTTGTTGCATAGCTAATCAAACTTCAGGTCAACATTGGTGGAGGTAATGAGAGTTTCGATGAAATGCTTCGTAGGATTGTGGTAAGATTTTCAGCATGATGACCACCATATCTTCTTCCATCTTGCGACCAATGGCCTCTAGTTGATTGTGAAAGTCTTTGATCTTCATTAGATGATCCTACAAAGACATTTTGTTATCATCATAATCGATACCAACATACTTTTTAGGAAGAACACCTTGCCCTTGTCTAAGGTTTCATGAAGATCCTTCAAGTGTTTCCAAATCTCCGCAACAATCTTACCAGATTGTCATGCCCCCATGTGAATAGTAGGGAAGAAAGCATGGATGTAATGAGAGTAACGATGACTATATGCCATTATAACAACAATTACCTCTGTATAGCGGTTGTATTTCGAAGACAAAATAATTATGATTAATGGAATGATTTAAAGGCAACAATGGGAATGTAGCAAATATAGTATTTAAAGTAAACAATGGCAGTTGTAAAGATTTGTTTAAGGACATCGATCTCCCTCAAAAGAGTGATAATATTAAGGGATAATATTAACAAATATTAATTATCCCTTATACAAATGGACATGCCTCTTGGACGAATGCATACCATGAAGGGGGGTGTCTCTCAACCTTTCACATATATAAGAAGTAAAGCCAATAGCAATCAGCATGGAAGGAAGAATAAGGAGTTCTATCACTTTCTATTAGAAAATTGAGCAATTTGCAGTTCAGATATATCAATCAGATTTAATATAAGTGGTTGCAGGCATACAAACATTTGATACAGTAAATAGGATCTGGTATGAATTATAAGGATAGCGTGCAACAATTATTTTATGAATAAGTTGTGATTTCTCTCACATGCTGTAATGCCCCCTCCTAGACTCTGTGCAGTGGTCATCACCTTTAGCCAATTCTAGAGTCCCTGTTGGCTAAGAGGTTCAGTTAAGGGGACTAAGTTCCAATTTGGGAGTTGGGCTTGTAGTTTTTCAGGAGACTTTCTATATTTAGCTCGGCCAGTTTGGTGCTCACTATCCACAGTGAGCCTTGGTGCGATGTCAGTTTCTCTCCAGTTTGAGCCTTTGGAAGGTAACTTGCTATTTTTTAGTACTTATTAAAAATAGTAAGTCTATTTTGAGAACACTGGACTTGGTCAGGCTTGTCCTTGCAACATATTCAGTTGGTTAAGTCACTTTGATAAAATCATTTAAATATTTGAATTGAGCCTCAACATTTGTGTTTTTCTAAAGTGACTATATTTTTTAATTAAGGGGTTCATGTGGGGTCATTTTTAAAAGTGACCATGGACACTTAGTATTACAACTTTAAGTTGTTTTTAAAGGTAATATCATATTATAATATTTCTCTTCTTGGGCGCCCAAGTTAATGAAGACAAAGTATTAAAAATATATTAAAATCAAAAGCTCTTTGAAGAATGGCATTGGTTTTAGGGTTGGGGGTTCGCCCTAACTTGAGGTTTCTCTTAAAAGTCTATTTGGAGGCTCATTTTTCTTATGCTGGAGTTTGAGAATACAGGAATATGCTGCTGGTGTGAAACGAAAGGATTGAAGGAGGGAATTGAGGACGAAAACCCTCAAATTTTAAGACTAGTCTCGGCAATGAAAGACCTTGCGCAGGTTGGTGTTTGGTGATTTCATACAGGGATCACAACTGGGCTTCAAGGATGAAGATTTACCAATACTTTTGAGTGATTTTCAGTTAGTTTTTGGGTGTGAGATTGCTGGTTTTTGGTGTGGTGTGTTTTTTTTTACAGTTTGGGTGTGTTTATTTGTAGTTTCTGGAGCTTTCATTTTGAACCCGAGATTCATATTTTCGCTTATAAGATTGAAATGAAGAAATATATCAAAATGGGTATTTGATTTTTGGGTCTCTTTCAAGGGCGATCCCATCAAGTGTTGGTTCATATTTTTTGATGAGGATTTCAATTTTCTAGAGCAGGTCAAGTTTCCCAGGAGGGACGGCTGGGTTAGGAGTGAAAAAGGAAACATTTTCATGCTGGTGTTGACTCTTTAGTTCGCCATTTGGAGACTTAAGCACAAGGGTTTGGGCATGCATATCAAGGAGATTGAAGGTTCGTTTGATGTTGCTGGTCATTGGCCTTGAAAGTGGGTTTATCAAGCTGCTGCTATGTTTTTTCCAGGTCTGAAGGCTCTTTAAATTTCTGATATAAACATTGTAAATATGCTCTTTGCCCATTGAAAATTTGATTATTGTATTGATTGAAAGACATTTCTAGCTAGTTATTTGAATGCTACATTTGCTTTGGTTTAAGTATCATTTCATATTATATGGCATGTGAGAAAAAACTCCAAACAACCTTGAAACATACTAAAAAAACTACAAATAGCAGTGGGTCAAAATAGGAAAAAAAAAAATAAAAAAAAATTGGGGTTGATTACTATAGTGGTATCAGAGCCAAAACAATCCTGCTAACCAGTGGGTATAAATTTCTATGAGCCAGAGTGAGAGAAAGAAGGTATTTAGAAAGAAGAGAAAAGAAGAAAGTTTTTGGGAACATTGGTCATCATCTGAAGAAGAGCAACAAACGAAACCATCATCTAGTGGATCTTCTAACACAGGGAACATGGGAGATAGGGGTGGTGAAGGTGATAGGAATGATAGGAATGAGAGGAATGAGACACCTTCGGACATGTTAATGCTACTTCTTGATGCTTTTGTTAGGGGTCAAGGTAGGGCAGCACAATAGGCACAAGAGACTAATGACGGGTTAGTTGATTTAATACAGAGAATGGATCAAATGGGTCAAGGAAACAGGGCAAGACAATAAGGAGTTGGTAACCAGGGAGCTTTGGCAAGGCCTCTTATGCCAAACTTTCCACCAAGAGTAGAAGCACTTGTGAATCCTGAGCTTACTATGTTGGAACCGCATAATCAGTTTAGGCAAGATTGGCTCGATGCAGGGCTTGGGTTTCAGATGGACATGTCCCTCAGAAACTATATTGACTTGAGGATGATACACTCTAACCAAAGGGGAAATAGGGACCAACAAAATGAGCTACGAAGGAAGGTTGGGAAATTTGCACTTCCTTATTTTGATGGGTCTGGGAAGATGGCAACAAGGGCGTGGGTACAAAATGTTGATACCTACTTCACATTAAATCCTATGTCGGAGCTAGAGTCCATTCAGTATGCATCAATCCACTTAGACAACATTGCTCATGAGTGGTGGTATAATGGAATGTTAACTTTGGGGCATGCACAAATCACTTTTTACAGGGTGTTCACCAAAAAGTTAATTGAAAGATTTGATAAAAAGGATCCTGAGCTACACTTTAAAGAGTTAGCCCAACTTAAACAATGGGGTTCCGTAGACTCATACATTGCAGATTTTCAAAAGCTTTCTGTGTTGTTGATTGATATTTTTGAGAGGAGGCTCATAGTATTGTTCATTGATGGACTTTCCAATCCATTAAGGGGTTGGATTAAAGATTTCAACCCTCCTAGCCTTTAGGAAGCCATTAAAAAGGTTAGAGATATGGAGACATCAACTTTTAAGAGCATATTTCAGTCAAAGAGTTCGCTGCTCAAGAAGGATAAGGAAAAGAAAATCATCACAAAAGAGCAAGAGTAGTCGAAAAAACAATGCACTAAGATTGACAGTGAGACCATTAATGAGTTGAAAAGAAAGGGGCTATGTTTTACATGCAAGGAGCCATACACACAAGGTCATAGATGTGCTTCCAAGGCTAAAGCATTGTTGATAGAATACCAATCTGATGATGAAGAAGATGCAGAAAATTCAGGACATCAAGCTAGCACTAATGAAAGTGAAGAGGAAAAGGCTCCAGAAGAAGGAGAAAAGGTGGAGGACAGTAGTGGAACATTAGCTTAGCTCCATAGTTTCAAAAAGAATGAATCAATGCGCATCAGAGGTGTGATTCAGTGGCAACGTATGGTAGCTTTAATTGATACAGGAGCTACCCATAACTTCATAGATGAGAGCTTAGTAGCACGAAGAGAGCTGCAAACTCAGGAAGTTGGTGGTTTTAGAGTTATGGTGGTTGATGGGTTTGCTATTTAGTGTACTAGGATGGTTCCGCAGTTGAGCGTTCAGTTGGGCAGTCATGAGATAAAATAAGATTTTTATGTGGTGGGCATAGGTGATACAAATGCAGTGTTGGGAATTCAGTGGTTACGTTCGTTGGGAGAGATTAATCTCGACTTTCAGACCATGGAGTTAAAATTCAAATCAGGTGGTAAGAACGTCATCTTGAGAGGCTTGTTCAATGGAGGGCCACGTGTTTTGTCCTTCAAACGCATGGAAAAACTTTTTAGACATGATCAGATTGAGTGGGCAACAGAGTACATAGTAATGCCTATGGTCACTGAGGAGGTTAAGAGGACCTATCCACTGGATATACAGGGGCTCGTTACCAAGAGGAGCAAGGTGTTTGGTAGTATACCTCCAGGGAGGTCACCTGATAGAGGTATTGAGCATGCCATCGAGTTGGAAGAGGGAGCCAAGCCAGTCATTACCACTCCCTACCGTCATCCTAAGAGGCACAAGGATGAGATTGAAAAGGCCATTCAGGCGCTAATTGAGATGGGGCACATAAGCCGTGTAAGAGTCCATTTGCTTCTTCAGTTGTATTGGTGAAGAAGAAGGATGGGACCATGTGCATGTGCGTGGACTACAGGGAGTTAAACAAAAAGACTATAAAGAACAATTATCCCATTTCTCGTATTGATGAGTTGATAGATGAGCTTCATGGGGCGGTTTGTTTCTTCAAAATTGACTTGAGATCAGGTTATCACCAGATTAGAGTGAGGGAAGAAGATGTGGAGAAGACAGCTTTCAAGGGTCACTTTGGGCACTTTGAGTTTTTAGTCATGCCTTTTGGCTTGACAAACGCACTAGCCACTTTTCAGTCATGTATGAACAGAGTTTTCAGCAAGCAGCTCTGTAAATATGTTATGATATTCTTTGATGACATTCTTATCTTTAGTAAGTCTTGGGAGGAGCATTTAAAACACTTAGATGAGGTACTTGGCATTCTTGAGAGGGAGTCATTGTTTGCAAGGAATCTAAATGTGAATTTGGCATGACTGAGTTACTTTATTTGGGGCATATCATTAGTGCAAATGGTGTGCATGTAGACCCTGAAAAAATTAAGGCAATACAAGATTGGCCACCACCTACAAATTTATCACAGCTTAAGGGGTTCTTTGGGCTATGCGGTTTCTATAGGAGGTTTGTGAAAGGGTTCTCACAGGTTGCTGCCCCACTTACATATTTGACTAAGAAAGAGGCATTCTCTTGGTCTGAATCAGCACAAAGAGCCTTTGATCAATTCAAGGTTTTGATGAGCTCATGCTCTGTTTCAGCTATTCTAGATTTTACTAAACCATTTGAGCTTGAGTGTGATGCTTCAGGAGAAGGTATAGGGGCTGTCTTAATGCAAAATAAGCATCCTATAGCATTTGAGAGTAGAACATTGAGAGGGGCTGAAAGAAATTATTCTATATATGATAAAGAAATGCTAGCCATCATGCATGCTTTGGCTAAGTATGGACAATACCTTATTGGGGGAAAATATGTAGTGAAGATGGATCATAACAACCTCAAATATTTTTTAAATCAAAAGGATTTAAGTGAAAGACAACAAAAATGGGTAAGCAAACTTCAAGCCTTTGACTTTGATATTGAGTATGTAAAGGGGAAACACAATTTAGTAGTTGATGCTCTCTCTAGGAGGCCACACTTGTGCAAAATTTTTGAGATTGCAGCAGATTGGAAAGAGCAAATACAAGTTGATTATGCAAAAATACATTTACAAACAACATTCTTGACGGTGCCTAGATGATGAAAAGTATAGTGTTAAGGATGGGTTAATTTTCTACAAGGAGAGAATACTTTTAGTGCCTGAAACTAAGTTTAAGGAGCAGATTTTGAAGGCATTTCATGACACTCCATTGGCTGGTCACCTGGGGTTTTACAAGACATATAGGCAGATCTGTGAGAGATTCTCATGGAAGGGAATGAAAGATGATATAACTAAGTATGTTCGTTAATGTTAGGTGTGCCAACAAAATAGAAATGAGCACACATTTCCTGCTGGTCTGCTGCAACCATTGCCCATTCCTACTCAAAAGTGGGAAATTATATCTATGGATTTCATCACAGGACTTCCCAAAGTGCAAAGGAAGGATTGCATTTACGTGTTAGTTGACAGGTTGACTAAATTTGCCCATTTCTTTGCTATTTCAGCAGGTTTTTCAGCATTATAGATGGCAGATTTATTCTTCAAGGAGGTGTTTAGGCTTCATGGGGCACCTAGAAATATCACAAGTGACAGGGACAACAAATTCATGAGTTTGTTTTGGCAGGAATTGTTCAAACTTTGTGGTACAAAGTTGACTCCCAACACTAGCTACCACCCCCAAATAGATGGGCAAACTCAAATTGTTAACAAGTGGGTGAAAGGTTACTTGAGGAATTACGTTTCAGGGCAGCAGAAGGCTTGGGTTAAATGGCTGCATCTAGGGGAGTTATGCTACAACACTACTTACTATATGGTTATCAGGATGTCACCGTTCATGGCATTGTATGGGTATGAGGCTCCTAGCTTCATTGATTTATTATTTGATGATTGCAAAGTGCCCAGGGCTAAAGACTTCTTGCAGGAGAGTCAGGATATCATGAAATCATGGAAAGAAAACATTTAGCAGGTGCAGAATTGACAAAAGATGTACGTTGACCAGCATTAGATTGAGAGGGAATTTGAGGTGGGTGATATGGCTTATGTCAGACTACAACCATACAGGAAGTGCACTCTCAAAAAGAGTGGAGCTAAGAAGTTGGAACCACAATTTTATGGCCCATTCAGAGTCACCAGGAGGGTTGGTGAGGTTGCTTATGAGCTGGAGTTCTAGAGGATAGTAGAGTGCACGATGTTTTTCACGTATCACGCCTTAAGAAGGCACTTGGACATAACGTGGTACCTTCAGTAGTGTTAACCCCCATTGGATGAGGAGGGGAGGTTGGAGCTTATACTAGAGGCAGTTATTGATTTCAGAGAGAGGATTGTCAGGAGGAGAGTGATCACCGAGTACTTGGTGAAGTGGCGGGACCTACCAGTTGAGGATGCTACATGGGACAATGAGCAGATACTACAACATCCATCGTTACGATTGTTTGATGGCAAGAAATCTTTGGGGAGGGCGGACTGTAATGTCCCCTCCTAGCCTCTGTGCAGTGGTCATCACCTTTAGCCAATTCTAGAGTCCTTGTTGACTAAGAGGTTCAGTTAAGGGGACTAAGTTCCAGTTTGGGAGTTGGCTTGTAGTTTGCCGGGAGACTTTCTATATTTAGTAGGGCCAGCTTGGTGCTCATTGTCCACAGTGAGCCTTGGTGCGATGTCAGTTTCTCTCCAATTTGAGCCTTTGGAAGGTAACTTGCTATTTTTAGTACTTACTAAAAATAGTAAGTCTATTTTGGGAACACTAGACTTGGTCAGGCTTGTCCTTGTAGCATATTCAGTTGGTTAAGTCACTTTGATAAAATCATTTAAATATCTGAATTGAGCTTCGAAATGTGTGCTTTTCTAAAGTGACTATATTTTTTAATTAAGGGGGTCATGAGGGGTCATTTTTAAAAGTGACCATGGATGCCTAGTATTACAACTTTAAAAGTAATATCATATTATAATATTTCTCTTCTTGGGCGCCCAAGTTAATGAAGGCAAAGTATTAAAAATAAATTAAAATCAAAAGCTCTTTGAAGAATGGCGTTGGTTTTAGGGTTGGGGGTTCGCCCTAACTTGAGGTTTCTCTTAAAAGTCTATTTGGAGGCTCATTTTGCTTATGCTGGAGTTTGAGAATACATGGATATGCTACTGGTTTGAAACCAGAGGATTGAAGGATGGGATTGAGGATGAAAACCCTCAGATTCTAAGACTAGTCTTGGTAGTGAAAGACCTTGCTCAGGCTGGTGTTTGGTGATTTCATACAGGGATCACAACTGGGCTTCAAGGATGAAGATTTATCAATACTTTTGAGTGATTTTTAGTTAGTTTTTGGGTGTGAGATTGCTGGTTTTTGGTGTGGTATGTTTTTCTATAGTTTGGGTGTGTTTATTTGCAGTTTCTGGAGCTTTCATTTTGAACCTGAGATTCATATTTTCGCTCATAAGTCTGAAATGAAGAAAGATATTAAAATGGGTATTTGATTTTTGGATGTCTCCTTAAAGGGCGATCCCATCAAGTGTTGGTTCATATTTTTTGATGAGGATTTCAATTTTCTAGAGCAGGTCGAGTTTACTAGGAGGGATGGCTGGGTTAGGAGTGAAGAACAAAACATTTTCAGGCTGGTGTTGACTCTTCAGTTCGCCATTTGGAGACTTAAGCACAAGGGTTTGGGCGTGCATATCAAGGAGATTGAAGGTTCGTTTGATGTTGCTGGTCATTGGCCTTGAAAGAGGGTTTATCAAGCTGCTGCTATGTTTTTTCCAAGTCTGAAGGCTCTTTAAATTTCTGATATAAACATTGTAAATCTGCTCTTTAAATGCCCATTGAAAATCTGATTATTGTATTGATTGAAAGACATTTACAGCTAGTTATTTGAATGTTACATTTGCTTTTGTTTAAGTATCATTTGGTATCATTTCATATTTTATGGCATGTGAGAAAAAACTCCAAACAACCTTGAAACATACTCAAAAAACTACAAACAACAGTGGGTCAAAACAGGGAAAAAAAAAAACAAAAAAAATTTGGGGTTGATTACTACACATGCATATATCATAGTACTGTTGTAATAGATTATATTTCTTTAGAATGAATAGATTATACATATATATTTTGTATGTCTTTATTCTATGATCAATCAAATAAGGTTGTAGGAAGCAAGTTAGGGAGATCCAGTTTATAGGTTTTCCTATGCTATGTAGCCCCCCAAGGGTGGAATTGTCTTGGTTCCTACTATTTGGGGCCAAGAAGTGAGTTGTCTTTGTTTGGATGTTGCGCGCTCTTGGGCTTAGATGGGTTGAGTAGTTTACAGGCACCCTTTCAAGGCTATCCTATCAAGCCAAACTATGATTGGTTGTTAGGATGGATTCAAGGAGTCTCAATCATAAGAAGGATGGATATGGCAACATGGATAGGGAATGCAGTCATGAGTTACCCACTAAGTAGTCCACCCCAAGGGTGGAATTGTCTTAGTTTGAATGTTCCTGCCACTTGGGGCCAAGAGGTGAGTTGTCTTGGTTTGGACGCTATGCGCTCGTGGGCTTAGCTGGATAGCTTCGGGCAGGCTTATCATGTTTCCCATCCAATTCTTATTATGACTAAACTCCCATTATGCATTATGGATAGAGTGTAGTTTAATAGTTATATATTTACATGGTTCACATATTTATATATGTTTGATCATATGAATTATATTCCAACATTATCTAACAAGATTGCAGGATCTAAACCAAGATTTACCTTACTTAAAGCATTTAATTGGTAAGTTACAACCTTAACTACATTGAAACTTGTGATTCTAGGGAAAGATTTAGGGCAACCCCAAAAGGGGACATTACATATATGGTATTTCCGGTAGCATCTCATCGGTGACTGATATTGAGAAGCATAACTGCCTCCCAATTATTGCCATCATACTTGTCCTAGTCCTTTCCCACAATGGTAGGACGAGTTTCTTTACCCAGAACAATTGAATCTAGACACTGGTATTCGAAGATGGTCAAAGACGCCATCCTTCTAATTTTCCAAAGGCACAAAAAATGAGGTAATCAGTTGGCCCCATGATTTTTAAAATATCGCCAAAAAAAAAAGAGGCTCAAAAACCCACAATTTTGTCCAAAAATTGAGAAAAAGATCTGCAAAATTTGAAATGCTCTTTGGGTTTGAAACCCTAGGCACAAATTTCCAAAAATTTGTCATAAATTCAGGCACAATTTTTTTTGAAAAAAAAAAAGTCAAAAACTTGAAGCTAAAAACCCTAGCTGCAATCAGAAAGAGATCCTCTAATTTTTGAAAAAAATTGCCAAAACTCTAGTCGGATTTTTTGTGCAAAAAAAGAATGCCAAGAAAAACTTGGCAGAAACCCGTCACAGGATCCACATGCATGATTCTGAAACAGATTCACAAATTTTTTCTCAAAAAAATCCTTAAAACAAATGAAGGCTTAGAAAATCGCCACAAAAAAAGGAAGAGGTCGCACGCCAAAAACACACGAACTCCCTGCGAAGTGCAAAACTCTTTAGAAAACACAATTTTGAGGAAGACCCACAATTGTTTTTTTTGAAATCACCAAAAGCTACTGGAAAAAACCAAAAACTTCCCATGTCGCGGCTTAGAAAACTTGGATCTTGTCGTGCCTAAAACGTCCACAAAAATCCAACAAAAAATGCAGAAAATGTCGTGTCAATTGCAGACGTGAATCTTTAGACGTGTTGATTTGTAGTCGCATGCAGAATAGAGCCGTTGAACTCAGAGAAGAAACCCGCAAAAAATGCAGACCATGATGCAATTTTTCTTTGAAAAAGTTTGCGATTTTCCAACGAAAAAACCCTCATTTTCAAAAAAAAGAAATCCTTGTGATTTTTAACATTTGAGAAAACCTTCAATTTTTATCAAAAAATTGAACAAAAACTTCTAAAATTTTTTCCAAAAATTTCTTAGGGAAAACCACAAATTTTATTAAAAAAATTTGTCAAAAATTACCCTAAGCTCTGATACCATGAAATGGTAATTGATTGTTGTTTGTTTGTTATTAAACAAAAGAGAGGAATAATTCTTATATAATAAATTAAAAGATTATGTTTCTAAAATG
Source organism: Sequoia sempervirens (assembly GCA_007258455.2). NCBI lineage: Eukaryota > Viridiplantae > Streptophyta > Pinopsida > Cupressales > Cupressaceae > Sequoia > Sequoia sempervirens. The sequence goes on along the minus strand of VDFB02358134.1, from coordinate 112,127,133 downwards.
AAACAATCGTGAACTAAAACACTAAACAAAAAGTTGTTAAAACTAAATATAGTTAACTAATAACCAAGATGACCATTAAATATTACAATAATACTTTAATAACCCGTGTGAGTACAGGTTCTTTTTTGGTCTACTCACAGGTATGCGCATGGTTCAACGTTTTTTTATTCGGTCGCCATTTTCTAAAAACTTTATGGTTGCCTTTATTTTTCAACCTTCCTCAATTCTTGATTGCATGTGTTGTGCTGGGGTAAGAAGAATGTGTCGTGCCTTCTAAATATTTGCAGGGACTCGATCGGTTAAGACATTGGGAGTTCATGTGTTAAAAAGTAGTGATCGAACCATTATTTTGTTACAGGTAGGCTCATGATTGAATACACGAGCATAAGAAACAAAGACCATTAATATTGACCCGAACAAATAGAGTAGTTGCAGTTCTAGGTCAATAAGTTAAATACTTGCATCGTTTATTGTTTTAAATTTAAATTGAATATTATTTTATTTCATTGTTTAATTTTTTGTAAATTTTCAAAAAAATTAGCATTTAATAAATCAAAATCTAATATTTTAAAATATTTAATTTAAAATTAAATTCTTAATATATAAAATTTAAGAAATTCAAATATTTAAATTAAATTTAAAAATGTAGTATTGTTTTATTTTAATCTTTAATATTGACAAATTTAAATATTTAAATAAAATTTAAGCTTATTAATATTTTAAATTTATTCTAATATTATTTTATTACTTATAGTTTTAATGTATTATGTGTAAAAATTAACAAATTTTGAGTATCACTGTTCTTATAATTTATAATTTTGAACACACACAAATATATATATGTATATTCCTGTACCCGTACCCAAAGAAAAAAAATTGCCATACTGCCGTACCCGTACCCGTATCTGAACCCGTACCCAAACCGGCAACTTAGCGTAAATGTATTAGGGAAAAGCCAAGGATGCTAGCTGTTTCTATAAATTGCAATTCCCTTAAGAGGAAGATACCAAGAATGATGTCAGTTTGTCAGAGTATAAAAGAATCAAGATCAAAGTGTGGGACAAAGTCAAATCATCATACGCATGTTTTGTATCACTAAGGTCTTGTTCCAATTCATCTTTGCACAATACTAAAATATTGGTCAAATAATGCTTTAAAATCCAGAGAAAAATATCTCTCAACTTGTAAATATATCATGTAATGAAAAAGTATACATTTTTAAAGATGATTGCACCTAAGATAAGAGATGATCATCTTATTGGCTGATGGATGCAAGTGTTTATCTCTGCCGTGCAGTATATCTCTACTGGACTAAAGTGTGTTCTTATTGGTCTTCTATTATGACAAGATAAATACCGTATTTGTTTCTCTTAACAATTGATTGTACAGTTTCCTGTTAAGTGTTGTCTTTGGTGAGTGAAAATATCTGTCACGAAAAGATACTTACAATAATATTTAGGACTATTGTAGGATGGACTTGAAGGAGCTTCCTGTCATTTGATTTTAGTGGCATCCTTATTATCAAACTGTTGCCTCCAGATTTTGAGTTCTTGATGCTGAAATTAACACAAACACAAACAACGAACTAACTTGTTCTTGATGGCATGTACTTGAACTCATTGGACTGTTAACGACTAACACTCATGCATTACATGTAAGCACTAGAAGTGAATATATCCTTTGAGCAATATGATCTGGAGCATTGTAAATGAAAACTCAACAAATTTGGCAAAATTGTTGAAAAGTTTGTTGAATTGATCCAAGAATTTGAAATTCTTTTATAAGTGCATCCGCATCCACCTTGCTTCATTGGGCAGGACTGTCATCATTCTTGAATCTTAGAGAAAGGATATTTTATAATTTCTGCATTTGCTCTAAAACAAACAATAATATTAACACAAAATAATCTGAGATTTAACTACTATCAGATTAGGAACATCTAAGGTAGGGTAATTAAAATCCATTCCCCTTGAGTATTTTTCTTTTATTTCCATTGCTTTTAATCTCCAAATATCAAAGTTATTAAAACCTGATCCTTGAGTATTACTTTTTTTCTTTCCGAAATTGCTTTTTCTTAATAATTGTTATGCTTTTTGCAGGTATGTACCATTGAAAGCTTGTATCACACGATTACCTGAAAATGGATTTGGAAGAAATTTGACTAATTGGCCAGACCGATTGCATACAATACCAGATAGACTGGAGACTGTCCAACTAGATGGATTCATGGCAAAGAAGGAAATCTATACTGCAGAAACAAATTACTGGAAAATGGTTGTGACAGGTTATTCACGCGGTCTTGGATGGAAGAGACAGCACTTCAGAAATGTGATGGATATGAGGGCAGGCTTTGGAGGGTATTCTACTTAGCTTTTCTGAGAACTTGATTATAGTTTCTAGGGTTGATCTGAGAAGTGGATGGGGCTTGTGGGAATGCATGCATCTTGTTCAAAATTATGCTGGGCATTAATGAATTTTCCTGTTTTGTAAAACTTATGTGACAGTCATGAGATCACATAACCAGTGCAAGTTAGTAACTCTTAGTTGGTGGTCTGTTTTTGTATATATTTCAGATTTGCTGCAGCAGTATTGGACCAGCATATTGATGTCTGGGTAATGAATGTGGTTCCTGTAAGTGGACCAAATACGTTGCCTTTGATTTATGACCGTGGGCTGATTGGAGTTGCTCATGATTGGTACTGTTTCTCTTCCTTCCTGTTTTTTCGTTATCAATTTCAAACTTAACTTTTAGCCTCAGGGTACGAATATATTGGTATAGATTATCTATCATAGTGATCTTCCGAAGTTGGGAAAAATGCTCTCTACTTTATAAAAAATTGGTCCGAGAACATTTTCTCGACATTTGAGCAAGGCAGCTATTATATTTGTTTCCTTTGCAATATAGATATTTTCTGTAGATGTAGCTTACCTTGATATCTTTCAGCAGAGAAGGATATTGAACAACCGGTCTATGTTAATCCTTGAAAATTAGGATGCGAAGAATATGTTTTGACAATTTTGGAAGTTCAATGACCAAATAGGAAAATAAAAAATGAAGGGAGAATTGACTTATGAAGCTTACCTTGATATCTTTCATTAGGACACTGGTCTATGTTAATCCTTGAAAATTAGGATGCCAAAGATGTAATCCTACTATACAAATGTTTTGACAGTGTTGAAGCTGGTGCTGTAATGAAATGTGAGTAGCTCAATTCATAGCTACAAAAATCTTCTGGCAAAAAATCATATTATCAAAAAACTAAAAAAACGTTGAAAAAACCTATTATTTTTTTAATTTAAGGCATAGAGATATAAAAAGAAAATAAAAATGAAATAAGGGATTTAGTTTTTTAATTTCAAGGCATCTAAATAGCATAGAGATATAAAAAGAAAATAACAATGAAACTAGGGATTTAGGGTGGCAATCCCTAGCACCATTGAGGGGCAATGCCTCTCACAGGGTTTTGAGAGCAGTGCCTTGCTGGGGTGGTGCTCCTCATGAGGATCTGGGTTAGGGGCCACAGATATAGGAATACAAATTCGTATATATTTTTAATATATATTTATTAATAATATTAAAATTGTATCATTATATTAATTGTAAATAAAAAATGTCATTCAATTAATTTTAAAAATATTTGAACAATTATAATTAATTATATATTCAAATTAAACAACCCTTATTTTAATGAATTTATATTAAAAAATATAATTTGTAAATATATATTAAAATATTTAATAATTTATAATTTATAAAATGTATTATTTTTTAATTTGCAAATATATATTAAAATATTCAATTATTTATAATTTATAAAATACATTATTTTTTAATTTGCAAATTTATATTAAAATATTAATTTAAAAAAAATAAAAATATGTAACTTATTCCTGGGCGGGCTACCTGCACAAATATTTGCCAAAGTCCCTTCTGGTGATCTCCCCGGTTGCTTATGTCTCAACCTTGTGCCCCGATTTGTGTGCATTGCATATGGAGAACGCCTCATTTACCTTCGTCCTCTGCAAACTCAGGGCTGAAGTGCACTCTTGAGATTTGAATGCAGATACACCTTCCATGGAAGCTGTTGGAAATGAAAGTTAAAGCACGATTTTTGCTTGTGTTGGCCATTTAAAACATTACTTCACAAATCGTTGAACATTGCCCTGTAGTGTGGAAGGAAAAACAATCTCGGAAACCCTAATAAATTGCTGAAAATCGTGCCGCTTGATTTAAATGCGATTTTAACACGATTCTAACGTGTTTAAACCAAAAAAATCGGTCAATAAACGTCGACCACGATTTTATTTAAAAAACGCGATTTTTTAAGGGAAAAATCGGTAACTGTGGTGATTCGCGATTTTAACGATTAATCGCGCGTTTTTGGCTATTTCTGCATCCGACTCACTTCAATCATCAATTAAGTATTAAGGCTGAAATAATACAGAAAAAAAGGTGTTGCATCAAACATTGATAAAGTGTAAGGATTCATGTAAAAGACGTAGTGTTATCGTGAAGAAAAGTGGGTACAGTATAATCTGACAGAGGAACCTGACCTTTTTTTTGAAATAGGAAACTTAAGAATAATGAAGCATACGAGATCTACTTGACATTTTTACAATTAATACAGAAGAACCAGTTCAAATAATACCTTTTGAGAGCAGGAGTAGTTTTCAAAATTCACATTCATATTACTTGATGCTGTATTCTAACAGTTGTGACTTGTCTTGTTATTGATAGGTGCGAGGCATTTGATACATATCCACGAACCTACGATCTTCTACATGCATCTGGTTTATTCTCAATTGAGGAGAATAGGTAAACACAATTTCTTTTTCTTTTTTTCAACACACAATCCCCTCCTTTGCTAAGATCTGGATTAATAGTTTTATGGCTTGATTCTTCACAGATGCAACATAGCAGACATTATATTAGAAATGGATCGCATAATGCGTCCAGGTGGATTTGCATATATTCGAGATGCTAGGCCGGTTTTGGCAAAAGTTGAGGTCCTTGCAAAGGCAATGGGATGGAGCACACGCATGTTTGACACTGAAGAGGGATCCTATGCTAGTATAAGAGTTCTATCATGTCAAAAGAAGCTATTGCACTCTTAATGTATAAATTTGATCTTTCATTGTATGATGTAAGATTATTTAGAGTTTGATTCTTAGGTTTTTTTTTTGCAATGTTTATGATGAACGTATTTTCTGCAAAGGATGCAACACCCTTTTTGCAGTGAGAATTTTGTAGTATGAATTTTCAGTTCATTATAAGCAAAGTGGCATGACATGCATTCAGATGAGGAGATTTGGTTTATACAGTTCTAATTCATATTCCTTTGGATAAACTTGTAAAATAGAAATCAAAAAGTGTATAATAAAGAAAAGTGTATATGAATTTTAATGTATATGTTTTTAAATAAAGAAAAGTGTTAGAAATGTTTTGGGAAAAACATTCGATAGTCTTCCACTATACAATATACTTCATTTGAAGTCTCCGAATGTTTAGAGATGTTTTATATGGTTTTGTGAAGTATAAATGAATTTTATTATAACAAGTGTTAAGTAGTGGTTAGTATTTGTTTTTATAGTATTATAATTATTGTCTTTTAAATTTGGAAAAAAATAAATGTAAGTTTTATTAATGTGAATAAAAATAAATGTAAGTTTTATTAATGCAAATAAAAATAAATGTAAGTTTTATTAATGTGAATAAAAATAAATTTAAGTTTTATTAATGTGAATAAAAATAAATGTAAGTTTTGTTAATTATAGTGTTTTAGTAATGTTAATTAGTTTTTTGCATGAACTAATCGAACTCTAATTGTAAACCTAATTCTAACCTTAACATTAACAATAAATTTTAAACCATTATTTTAATTTTATTTCTAACCTTAATTATGGTCGTAACATTATCCATAACTATGGTCATAACCCTAACCCTAACAATAAAGAATTGTAGAGTGACATTACAAAAATAATTCCATGAATTAAAATTGGAAATAAGATTTGAAATAAATTTATTAGATGAATATAATTTTGAAGCATTATATGTTTTAATCATATTTTAGTGATTTTTATTATTAATATTTTATTTTTAATTTTTAATTTTTAAATAGTTCTAACCATAATTTTTACCTTATTTTTAATTCTAATCTTAATCCTAATTATAATGCTTTTAGAATTATAATAATTAATAATAATCGGTTAGAATTATAATTTAATTAATAATTATAATAATTTGTTATTTTAATTGAATTTTTATTTGTATTTATGTATGTTTTGAAGTTAATAAAATTTGGAAAATAAAAAGTGGCAATATCAAATAGTTTAATATTTAATTTTTTTTTTTTTTAATTGTGTAAAATCAAATCCGGAAGATTATCTTTATATGCTAATTTATAACGTGCTTTAATTTAAGTTTTATTTTATTATTTTAATAGGGTGAATCCAAATCTCTATAAAATAACTAATTGATTTTTGTGAGATTTTCTTTAATAAAAAAATAACAACATACATTTAAAAAATCACTTAAAAAAATATAAAAAATAAGTAATGAAATGACTTTATAAAGCAAAAAAATGAAAAATCATTTTTATAAAAAATAGTTTACTTTGCTTTCCCTACTAACACCCCAAACTTCTTAGCCAATAATGTCTGATGCCAGTGGCAGTGGGATGACTCTTTTCCGGGCTAAAATTGAAGGGCATTTTTGTTGTGTGAAACTGAAGATAAGATTGATGTGCTAGAGATAGGAATGATACGATGGAGATAAAACAACAATTTTTATTGTAATTTGCATGTTGCGTTTTTCTCTATTTTTAGTTTAAGCTTTTACCTTTTTTTAAAGCATAATAAAATTGCAACTATGTGCGACCATTACATAGTTGTAGATTGGGGTGGGTGGCGTTGCAGGTGAGGCTGGAGGCGTGTGACCTGTAGCAGGCTGATACCTGCATGCCAATTCTCTTCATAACATGACTATTCTTTTTCTACTGTTGGGTCCACTGAGTGTGTTCTTCGGGTGGGGGGTCTTGTTTTGTTCTTGAGGTGCGCTTTCTACCGGGTGGTGGGAGCCTTGGTGCGGTTGGTTAAGGATTTATGTGTTTGTGGCTGGACTGTGGTGGCTGCAGAGGTGTGAGAGCCTTTGTGGGTGGTGTTTTACTCCCTCTCTTGATCATTCTTGGGCGTGGAGGGTCTGTAGCCCTTCGTTTGAATCCTTTCTTTGCTATTGGGTTTTGTAGCAGCGTGGTGTTTTGCTTGTGGGCCTTGTTTCCTTGGGGGAGCCCTCCAAAGGAATCTTGTATCGGATTGAGAATTATTCTTCAGTCCAAGGCCTAGGCTTGGTAGACAATCCCCACATACGATGTCCACTAGTTGTTATTGTAGGATCCTAGGATCTGTTAGTCACATAGCTTGCCATTCTAGGAATATTAAATCCTGAAAGAATTGATGGTTTAACCAAAATTCACCAGAAATTTCAGAGACAAAACAAGATTCAGAAGGGGATTCTTTTATTTCGAGGATATAAATCCAACAAATTTGATTATGGAAAAAGACACGTGGTTTCAATTTCATTATCGTCATTTACAGAGCTTGATGGAGAAGATATTGAGAGGAATTACTTTGACGAGGAAGAGAATAAAGATTAGAAAATAAGCAGTAGTACTAGGCTTGAAAAGGGTAAGGTTCAAAATAAAAAATTGCAAGGAATGTCGAGCATTTAACATTTCCCACCAAACAACCTTTGGCATTTCAGGAAGCACTACATTAGCAACCCTCATTCTTCCATTGTTGATGAAATCTCTGGGACCTGTTCTGCCTATAAAAATAAAGAGTCTTTCTTATCTAACACTACCGTGTGGGTTCTTTATGGCATGAAATATTGGTGCCAATGATGTTGCAAATGTAATGGGAACTTCAGTTGGCTCAGGTCCATTGACATTAAGACAAGTTGTGTTGACATCAGGATTCTTGGAGTTTTCATGAGCCTTTTTGATGGGTTCACATGTCAGTAGCACCATGCATAAAGGAATTTTGGTTGCAAATGTATTTAATGACAAGGATTCTCTACTATTTGCAGGTATGCTGTCATCATTAGTAGTTGCAGGCACACGGTTGCAGATTATAGATTTCTTTAGCTGGAAATTCATTTTGAGCAGCACAAATTTATGTTATTTTTCCATGCATAATTTCGGTCTTAAAAGTAGTATTTCTTAGTAAAAAGCAGTCTCACAATTCCACTTTTGTCAACAACTTATGAGTTATAGGTATTGCATTTTTTTATATTGGTATAGGCTATGCTGTTTATTTTTGAGTGACTTTTAGCAATCAGATTTCATGGCTACAATGAATATATCTGAGTGGGTCATCATGTATATGCACGAAGTAGGCTTCAACTTGTTGCATTGTATTTCATAACCATATGTCCCTTGATGTGAAGGGCTACCGATGAATGATGCCTTTGTACTTGTTGATTTGAAAAAAAGAAATATTTTATATAAAAAGATTGTAGATGATCGATTGATTTACAACAATTTGGTTGTCTGTTATTACACACAAAGATTGGTTTATGACACAAATGTTTGAAAAAGATTGTGTATCTAGTGTTTTTCCTGGTTCCCGACTGAAATTGTATGGTTTGTTATCTACAAGATCATTATCACTATTTGGAGGGTTTTGTGGAGAATCAGTGCATTTGCTATATAAGCATTGTTAGAAAATAATAGCTCATTTTTAGTGTCTTGTGTTTTATTTTGTGTATTATGCAAAAAAAATTACTTGAAAATTGAAATGATTTGAGACCTTTTAACTATAGTGCAAGGTGATAGAAAGTAATACAGGAGATAACTACAATCGTGGAGAAGTAGGAAACTCATTCCTTTGCTTAGAAGTTGGCTGAGAATTGTGAAGTGCTTTTCCCATGTTTGTAGGTCTTGAAAACAAATGGCATATATCATAGAACCTCATCGTCAACCACCAAAAATTGTATTGTACATAACCAATCTCTTGAGTTAGTGATTTTCATGTGTCATAAAATAGTTTTTGTATTATAAAAAATATTTTCCCACAACATGCAGTTTTTCATTATGTTACATTCGTCACAAGGTATATCATTAACCAACAACAACTGTACTTAATCCAATCGACCTTTTAAGTTACAAGTCTTCTTTCATTGTACAAAAAATATTATGTTGTGAAACCATTTAGCATAGCATACTGATTTAAATAAAGTTCCAATTGTTCATATTCAAATCTTCTTGCATCACATCATCAATTGACCTTTGCTATAAATAGTTAGTCTTAAGAAAAACAATTTACATTTTTCTTGTGCTTTTTTCCCTTGCCCTTCAATATATTGCCAGAGTACATCCTGCTATTGATGTAACCATTGCACCTCGTTGAGGTGCAAGCACTAGTTTTTACAATTTTTAAAGTTAGGTATTTAACATGTTCACTTTAAAAAAATAAATTATATTTGAAGAGCATAAAATTCTAGTTTTTAATTGGTTCAAAACCAACTTATTAATAACTAATTAACAAAATGAGTTACGAACTGATTGCAATAGTAGCACTATGCCTGATGACAAGTACTAATAAAGTAAATAAATTAATATATTTCTAGAAATAATTATATAATTTTTTTCAATATTATGTTTAGTAATTTATAATTAAAATGAAAAATAATAAATCATTATATATGATTCAAAATAGTAATACAAAAAACTTGTATAATTACTTTTAAATACATATTAATTTATTTATATAATCTATTAAAAAATTATATTCAATATATATAATTTAATTATATAATCATATGAAAAAAAAGAGTGATGAATAATTTTATATTTAAGAAGATTTTTTTAACATTGTCTTCTATGTAAGAAGAGGAAAATTGAAATCAAAATAATTTAATAGGTGTGTTTCATATTGTTTCGAGACTTCAAAAATTTCATACTAAAGAAGACTTAACTAGTTTGTGAATTAAACTACAAAGATTTTATTAAAGTTTACACTAGACTTCTATAAAAGGTATCATCTCTATGAATGTGATGTCCCCTACCTTGATTTGCCCACAAATTTGCCTATTGATCACAAATTGCAACAAATTATAGTTAGGGTTTCACCTTACTAAGTAAATATCTCTTTTAATGAAGTAATCTTGGATTGGGATCTTGCATTCACCACATGAACACTATATGCAAATATGTATATATTGTTAGGGTTAGACAATTGCATTACATCTAAAGATTATTTGCAAAGCAACCACATTAGAATTATGGGAGAAGGGACATGATGGGTCTACTCGAAGCCATATGCCAAGCCTAAGAAGGTGTATACCACAACCCTCCCCCTTAACGACTTGTATTTGCTTTCTCCATTAAGCCTCGACTCCTGGAAAACACTTGCCAACTCATGGGATTGAGTGGGGGTTGTAAGTGGTTCACATGACTCTAGGTAAGTGCCCTCTAGTCCTAGGAGCCATTATTGACACTCTAGGATGGCAAATTACTAGCCTTGCTTACCTACTCCACCCCAAGCCCTTCCCACAAGAGGAGTGCATACAGTCCAATCCATTTCTAATTCTAGCATAGGAAAATATGCATGTATAAATTATATCGGACAATAAGCTTAAGCATGAGAATAACCAAAAACATGACAATAAGCATAAGCATATACAAATCAGATATATCTAAAAATCGTAAGTATGCATATTTAATAAGAGTTGGTAGAAAGATACACTTGAATGCATATATACGTGTGGAATATATGATAGCAAAAAACTTTTCTAAAATACTGACTGATCTTTTCCTTAGTTTAATATCTGTTTTTCCTTCTCTAATTCAATGCCTTCTTTGCCTTGAATTGTTCCTCTTTTATACCATGATGGGCTGAGGATCATAAGCTTTTGGATATTGCTTGGCCTAGGGACACGACTTCTTGTTGATGCTAATTGGAATAATTAATTTATTAATATTATTCTTGGGAATTATCATATCCTCTTTAGACTGTCTGCTACCTCTTAGTTATCTTCTTAATTGTTATTTAGAGGGACGATTAATATCTTTTAATTAACTGTTGTCTTGCTCAGTCGTACCTCTTCATACTCGTATCGTTTCATAATACCATCGCTGCCTTATGTCTTTTATTTTGCGTTTTAATTACCTTCCATGATCGGGTCAGTAATCGGGTTCTTCTTGTTAATTAGTATCCTGGTTTTAATTTTATGGGGGCATGACAGTCATCCCCTCCCAATTTTGCTTACCGTCAAGCAATTTCAAATTCAGATGGTTGAAGATCTCTTCGCTTCCCATGTAGCATCCTCCTCGGGTAAACTTGTCTATTTGATCAAGAATTCTGGGATAGTCTTATTCCTTAATTCTTCTCTCATATTGAGAATTGCTTCAGGCTCCAAGATCAGTTTTCCCTCGTTGTCAAGCGGGGGTAATTCTAAACATGGGGCATTTTTCTACCCTAATAATTTCTTCAATCTTCATACATGAAAGATGTTGTGAATGCGACTATTCTCAAGCAATTCCAATTCGTAAGCTACTTCACCGATCTTCCTTAGGATCTTATAAGGCCCATAAAATCAAGGTTTAAGTTTTTTGTCCCTGCTTATTTTGATGGTTGATAGCTCATATGGTTGTAGCTGCAAGAAAACCAATTCTCCAACTTCAAATGTCCTCTTTGTGCAGTTCCAATAAACATAGACCTTTTGTTTGATTCCGTGCTTGATGTAGATTTTCCTTGAGGGTGTTCATAATGTTCATACTCTGTTGCACAAAATCCTTTACCCCTAGTACTTGAATTTCTTGTGAAATTAAACTGAACATGAAGGTGGTTGGTTCGTATTCATACAATGCTTTGAACGAACTCATCTTGATTGACATGTGATGAGTAGTGTTGTAGCAATATTCACCAAGATGCAACCATTTGACCCATGCATTTTGTTGGTTGGTGACATAATTCCTCAAGTATCCCTCTACCCACTTGGTAACGATTTTAGTTTTTCCATCCATTTGTGGGTGGTAACTTGTACTAGGTGTAAGATCAATCCTTGCTAATCGAAAGAGCTCTTGCTAGAATTGGCTAAGGAATAGACTGTCTCGGTCACTAACTATATTCCTTGGTAGACCATGTAATCTAAAGATCTCTTTGAAGAATAATTTTGCTACTTGGGGAACCTAATGCTTTGTGGATATTGCGAAGAAGTGGGTGTACTTGGTGAGGCGATCCACTATTACATAGATGCAATCCTTCCCTTGAACTTTGGGCAATCTTGTTATGAAGTCCATTAAGATGCTTTCCCATTTTTGGTTTGGAATGGACAAAGGTTGTAGAAGTCTCGCTGGATGATTTTGCTCAGTTTTGTTTCTTTGACATGTCATACATTCTTGTACGTGTTTTAGTACATCTTTCTTGAGGCCTTTCCATGAGTATCTCTCCCTCAACTACTTGTAGGTTTTATAGTACCCTTGGTGGCATGCTAATGGATTGTCGTGGTATTATTTAATGATTTTTCCCTTCATGTTTGAGTTGGGCACAAGGAATATCCTATTTTTATATAGGATGAGCTCTTCCATTGCTTTGTACTCTTCATTGGGTAATTTTCCTTCAAGGATATTATTAGCCTGGGGGTCTTTGACATATTCTAAAATGATTCCATTCTTCCAATCTGCGGCTATTCTGGTTAGGGTGTTCAAGTAGGGTCGTCTTAATAAGGCATCTGCCACCACACTATTTGTCCCTTTCATGTACTCAATGTCAAAATTGTAAGCTCGTGTCTTCCTTACCCACTTTTGTTGTCTATCATTTAGGTCTTTTTGATTCATGGAGTACCTTAGGTTGTTGTGATCTATTTTAACATTGAATTTCCTGCAAACCAAGTATTGACAAAACTTTGCTAAGGTGTGCATGATGGCTAGCATCTCTTTATCGTAAATTGAATAGTTCCTTTCAATCTTGGTGAGCTTGTGACTTTCAAATGCGATTGTGAGCTTATTTTGCATAAGGACTGCTCCAATTCATTCTCCAGATGCATCACACTATAGTTTGAAGGGTAGTGTGAAATTGGGGATGGCTAAAATAGGGCATGAGCTCATTGCTTCTTTTGGTCTTTCAAAAGCTTGTTAGGACATTTTAGTCCATACAAAGACCCCCTTTTTGGTTAAGTTTGTGAGTGGGGCGATAATTTTCGAGAATACCTTCACAAAGTGTTTATAATAATTACGTAGTCCTACGAAGCCCCTTAGCTATTTTAGGGCTTTGGATTTTGGCCATTCCTTGATTGCTATAATTTTTTCTTTGTCTACACTTACCCCTTGTGCATTTATCTTGTGAACTAGAAAAAAGATCTCTTCTAGGAAAAAATCACATTTTGAAGCTTTAGCATACAAGGATTCTTGTTCCAAAATCTTTAGGACTTCCTTAATGTGCTTGAGATGTTTCCAAAATATATGATTCATACATGATTCAAATGTTGCTGGGGCATTTATGAGTCCAAAGGGAAAGGCTAAGAATTCCAAGTGCCCATAATGGCATCAAAAGGCAATTTTTGGAATGTCTTCTTTCCTCATCCTTATTTGATGATATCCGAATCACAAATCAATTTTGGAGAAGTATTTGGCTCTATGAGTTCGTCGATTAATTCATCAATTATGTGTATAGGGTAGCGATTTTTGATTGTTTTCTTGTTTAAGGCTCTATAATCTATACACATTCTCATAGTACCATATTTTTTCTCGACTAGTACTATAGATGATGCAAAAGGGATGGAACTAGGCTGTATATGGTCCATTTCTAGCAGTTCCTTAATAGTTTTTTCAATTTCTTCCTTGAATTTGTGGGGGTGTCAGTATGGCGTGGTAATTACTAGTTTTTCCCCCTCGTCCAATTCTATTGTGTTCTCAAACCCTCTTTTTGGGGGTAGCCCCAGTGGAATATCATTAAATACTTTCTTATGTTTTCTCAAGGTTGGTGGGATGTCTATGTGAATTGTTTTTCCATGTGAGGAGGTTTTGTCAAGGATCATACATTGTGCAGCCCACTCTCCTTGGTCATGTCTAAAAATCCTTTCCATTCTTTTGCATGAAACTATTTTTGGAGATCCATCAAGTTACACTTTCAAGGTGACTTCCTGTCCCTCATGTTGGAAGAAAATTGTTAAGTTTGGGAGGTCAAACATGAAGCATCCTAGAGATTTATCCAATGAGTTCCTAATATCACATCAACATCTAATGGTACCACATAGAAATACTCTTTAATAGGGTGTTTCCCTAAGGTCATCTCTAGCTGGGGTACTATTTTAGTACATTGAACCGACTCCTGTAGTAGTGGCCACTGCAAATCCCTTAAAGTTCTAAGTTCCCAACTTCATTTTTGGAACTAGTCTCTCATCAATGAAATTGTGGGATGCCCCACTATCCATGAGAGTGATGACCCTCTGCCCTTTGAGTGTGATTTTAATTTGGAATGGGCAATGCTTGGAGGTTTGAGAGATGGTGGCCAAAGTTACGTGTCCATGTTCCTATTTTATGGGCACAACCCCCCTTTTCACATATGTGTCCATGTTCCTATGGTCCTTTACACTTGAAGCACAAACTTCCTTTTTTAAGGTTATCTTGTTGTCGACATTCATGGCCACAATCCCATTTCTCATTACAATGAAAGCATGTTCTTTCTTGGGATTCCTTTTTATGCCTTGCATCTCTATGAGGGTATTTGGAGTGGGTGTTAAGGTTCTTGGCTTTGTCTTTTGATGGTTTATTCTCAAATTTCATTGCCTTTTGAATTGCCTCTTCTAGAGTGGTTGGTTCTAGGGAACTTACTATGTTCCTTATTGATTCTTTCAATCCCTCCACAAACAAGTAGGTGAGTCTCCCTTGAGAGATCTCAAGTACCATGACAACTAGTTTCTGGAATTGAGTGGCATAGTCTTCTATGGTTTCATATTGTTTTAGTTGGGTTAACTCTTTGAAGTACCATTCGGGGTGTTTTTGGTTAGACCTTTTGATAAATTTTTGGGTGAATTCGTCATAGGTGTTTATGTGTTGGTGGCCTTGGGTAATGAGGCCATGGTGCGACCATTCGTGGGCCATTCCTGTTAAATGGAGTATGACGAACTTAATGTAATTTTATTTCATCATGGGGCTCAACGATAGATAGGTGTCCAACTTTTGGACCCATGAATGTGCCGTATTTTTTCTTGTTCCATCAAAACTAGGAAGGGTTATCTTGCTCACCCTTTCCTTTAGGTTTTTGTCATGTTGCCTTTTTCTTTCCTTCCTAGGGGTGGATCTCATTTTGGCATCACAATAGTCTTTAAAAGGGAGATTCCTCCTAAGTTCAAGGTTAAGTCTATTGTATGCTTCCACGATTCCATCAACATTATTAGTGGGTGGTTCATTTGCTTCTTCCATGTGTTCCTCAGTAAGTAGGAAGGGAGGTCTTATTGACCTAGTGTTGGGTAACTTTGGGTAAGTGGGGCTATTGTTCTCAAAGTGATTAGAGTTATCTTCCCTTCCATTATGGTTGCTCATATTTTGAATAGCTTAGAGGAGGAGTTGGGTGGTGCTTTCATTCCTCTCATTTTGATCAATAAGGGCTCGAGTGGTCTGTTCCATGAAGGTTCTTATTTCATTGCTTGTTTGTTTGCTCATGGTGTTGCTTGTTGTAAGATTCCTTCTTTTCCTTTCTAAAGCTCTTTGAGCCCTTTGGCTACTTTGCATCAACTACCTTTCACAAGATGGCAGGAAAGATGCTCTGATAACACTTGTGATGTCCCCTACCTTGATTTTCCCTTGAATTCGCCTATTGATCATAAATTGCAACAAATTAGGGTTAGGGTTTCACCTTACTAAGTAAATATCTCTTTTAATGAAGTAATCTTGGATTGGGACCCTACATTCACCACATGAACACTATATGCAAATATGTATATATTGTTAGGGTTAGACAATTGCAATGTGTCTAAAGATTATTTGCAAAGCAACCACATTAGAATTATGGGAGAAGGGACCTGATGGGTCCACCCGAAGCCATATGCCAAGCCTAAGAGGGTGTATACCACAATCCTCCCCCTTAGTGACCTGTATCTACTTTCCCCATCAAGGCTTGACTCTCGAAAAACACTTTCCAACTCATGGGATTGAGCAGGGGTTGTAAGTGATTCACATGACTCTCTATGTAAGTGCTCTCTAGTCCTAAAAGTCATTATGGACACTCTAGGATGGCGACTACTAGCCTTGCTTAACTACTCCACCCCGGGCCCTTCCCACAAGATGATTGCATACAGTCCAATCCATTTCTAATTCTAGCATAGACAAATATGCATCTATAAATTATATGGGGCAATAAGCTTAAGCATGAGAATAACCAAAAATTTGACAATAAGCATAAGCATCTATAGATCAGATATATCTATAAACTGTAAGCATACATATGTAATAAGAGTTGGCAGAAAGATACACCTGAATGCATATATATGTGTGGAATAGATGATAGCAACAAACTTTTCTAAAATACCAGCTGATCTACTCCTTAGTTTCATATCTGTTTTTCCTTCTCTAATTTGATGCCTTCTTTGCCTTGAATGATTCCTCTTTTACACCATGATGGGCTAAGGATAATAACCTTTCATACATTGCTTGGCCTAGGGACACAAATTCTTGTTGATGCTGATTGGAATAGTTAATTTATTAATATTATTCTTGTGAATTACCATATCCTCGTTAGACTATTTGCCACCTCTTAGTTATATTCTTAATTGTTATTTAAAGGGACAATCAACATCTTTTAATTGAGTAACCGTTTTCTTGCTCGGTCGCACCTCTTCATACTCGTATCCTTTCATAATACCATTGCTACCTTATGTCTTTTTCTTTTCCTTTTAATTATTTTCCATGATTGGGTCAGTAATTGGGTTCTTCTTGTTAATTGGTATCATGGTTTTAATTTTACGAGAGCATGACAACGAAAATATTGTATTAATTTTGCAGGTATATTTGTTTATATTAATATATTGATAAATTTTCCCAACATAAGGATAGATTGAGATGAGAAACTACTAAAAATTTCTTATTCACAAAGTAATGTGAAAACACCTTAGTTTTGTATTGGAAAAGTATAAAAATGATTTTAAAGAGTGGTTGTAAAAATTACTAAAAATGCATTTCTTGAGTAGTTAAAGTACTAAGTAGTGATGTTTTGGTGGTGTAGGATTGATTCTTGATATTTTGATGTGGTTGTATCTTCTTGGTTTCGAGATATTTCTTCTACTTTCTTCTTTGGAGCTATTGGGATTACAATTGAGTGTGTGTAAGCCATGGATGATCTTCATTTAGGATATGGTTGTCATGATGCCATGTGTATCTTGGTATTACAATTTAGCGAGAGATTTGGTAATGATGTGGATTCATCACTTGATGATGGATGATCTCTTGAGGTGGTTGTTGGTGTCATGGAGGAGCTTTTGGATCTTGCTACTACAATAAAAATTATTTAAAATGTTTAGTTTCATTGTTAGGAGATGGTTATATTCATGTAATTGGAGATGTTGACATCTTGATTATCCATGGAGGACTCTTCAAGTCTTCGGTTCATGTTTCAGTTCATGACTTGTTGCTTTTGATAGGGGATCCTTGGTTTAGAGTACTAGACAATTGTTATTATGTCATGATGTACTCTTGATTCTAGCTTGTAGTTTTGGTATGATAGAGTTTCTCTTAAGACCAAGATATGTTCATTAGAGCATGTGCTCTCATAGGAGGAGATGTTAGATCACAGTGTCATGATTGGGTTCTTGATTTTGTAGTTGGAGCTTTGACAATGGTCTTATTAGTTTTCTTGGTATTGAGTATATTGGCTATTTGATTGGGAGCTTCATGATAATATTGTGTCGCATTTGAAGCTTAGCATGGATTGATTGGTTTCATATCCTCATGGATACTTGGAGACATAGGTGAGGTTGGAGTTCTCTTATGATTAGAGACATTCATTGAGACAATTACTCTTTGATTAGGTTTCAACAAGAAGCTCGAGGAGCCTTCACTTGGATATGGATACAAGTTCATGATGGACCTATGAAGGAGACCGTTCTTGAAGCGAGCCATGATGACTTGGTTATCTTGGAGGAGCATTCTCATTCCCCACTCTTGGTTTACTTGAAAAATAATCATCTGAGAGGTATATGCCCATTGCTTTTCAAATGCATTATGTTTTATGCTTTGGGTTGTCATGGCTATGGATCTTGAGCTATGGTTATACTAGTTCTGGAGGATACATTGAATGAATGATTGGTGCTTATCTCCTTTTGCATATGAGCTCATTTATGATTTCATCCATTGATGAGGATTTATGAGATGTTATTGGGATTATTCCCTTAGTTTTGGGAATGGATTTGATTTTGATCTTCCTTGATTAGAGAGGATTACATCCATGATGGCTTATGAGATACATATGTTTTATTTGATCTTGGAGATTGAGCAGTTGGGTATTATTGAGGATTTTCATTTGGGTTTGTGAGGGATATCATTATTTTCACAACTTAAGTATTTATAGGTGTGTGTAGAAGGACATGCTACATGCTTTGATTTGCAGGTTCACTCTTTGGTCTTGTTCTTATTCTTGGAAGTTTGTATTCACATGACATTAGATTTGAGGTTTGTGTGGAGCTATGGTGATCACTCTATTTGTGATCATGCATTTTTCATTATTCTTTGGTGACAAGATGGTGATTCCTTGATCTCTTTCTTTTGTTGAGTGTGGAGAACTTGGGAGAGTTATGGAGACTAGTGGTGAGAGTTGTAGTGCAGTAGAATTATTTGCAAGTTTTACATTTCTTTGTGGATGTTCCTTGGTACTACATAAAATTGGTGACACCTTCTATGTGATGCGATTGGTATAATTGGTATGCCTTGATTATTTTAGATTTGACATTACTTATGCAATGGGAGTTCTTGGATGTGTATGTTCTTCATTGATAAGTTTGACACATGGAGCTTGTGATTGAAGTTTATGAGTTTTATATGTTGTTGACATGAGTTCTAATGATGTTTGTATACTTTTAAGGTATGGATGATTGGATGGATTAACATTTTCTATGGTTTCTATTTCTAGTCATGTGGGTTTTTCCTTCATTTGGCAACAAAATGGAGCCTTTGTTATCACTTGGATTTGATGCTTGTGTGATTTGGATTGGTGCATATTCACTTTGGTTTGTTCCTTTTCTTCATAGGTGGCATGTTGGAGGATGATAGGATTTCTCGCTTGATATGGTGGAAATATTGGATTTTGTTGTAGGTATTTTGATGGAGCACAAGAGCATGCTAGAGATTCATGTGGTTTAATGTACAATGTTACACCCTATTGTGTTATTACCTATGTACTTTTACCTAGTTGGGTGAAAATGATTTAAATGTATATGTTTATGCTTTATGTATCTTGGAAATATATAATGAATGAATGTTTGATTCAATTTGATGTTTTATAATGATTCTAACTATGAAATATATGATGCAAATGGTTGTAATTGATTCGTCTAACTACTGTTGCAATGTACTAAGTTGGATGTAGGGACATAAACAAGCCTTCGAAAGAGAGGGGAAGTATCACTCAGGAGAAGAACTTGGTTTGGTAACCCTTAATGACCCTAACTAAGCTTTCACACACTCACCTCTAGTTTAGTGAATTCAAGTC
The DNA here is from genome assembly GCA_007258455.2 of Sequoia sempervirens. NCBI lineage: Eukaryota > Viridiplantae > Streptophyta > Pinopsida > Cupressales > Cupressaceae > Sequoia > Sequoia sempervirens. The sequence continues at coordinate 112,107,435 of VDFB02358134.1, read as the reverse complement.
AATAGTTTGGGAAATGGTAAGTTACCCTTAACCTTGTTTGTGTATGGTTTAGAATATGTTATGATCTTGTTTGTGAATGTTTTTGATTTGGGTTATGTTATTAAGTCTTTTTTATCATGTGTGAGTTCTTCTTTATGTGTTTATATTTAAATCGATGAGATATATACATAAAATGTATATATATGTATATATGTACGTGTCTATGATAAACTCATACACATGAGTAAATACGTGGATGAATATACATAGATAGACATATCTACACATGCTCATGGACATATTACCCATATGCATGGGAATATCGATTAGACGAAGGTGACATATATATATACACACTACGTGTATATATATATCGATCGATGGGATGGTGAATATATGTTTTTGAATGATAAGGCAATGATATATATATATATATATATATATATATATATATATAATATGTATATATATTAATGTATGTGTATGTATTTATTTTAACTGGAATGTACATACGAATATATTAATTTACATACACATGTATGCATATATATATATATATATAAATATGCATGCATTATTATTGCGGAATATGTAAATATGTGTATATGAATTCAAATGACAAATAAAGCATTTTTTATATAAATACACACAAACACACATATACATCATGATATGTATGTATATATATATGTTTATCTTTTTGTATAGCACTGGAAAAGTTTATTTAGCGCATACAACATAGCACAATACATATGATAAAATATTCAAAGTGCAATAAATAAAGAGTAGCACATATATTAATGACATTATATAGTGAATTAAAGTGTTGTGTTAAGCATGCAAAAGCAACACTATGACAAAACGCGTGGAGTTAAAGTAAACCCAGTTTATGAATTGCATTTTCATAAGACTTAGTCAAAAATATGAAAGCAAAGAGAAACATATAACATGTAAATAGCCAAGACTTGGTCTTTCAAACAACAAACAAGTAAATATAGGTGTGAGGATTTATGTGGCACCAAAATATGAACTCTGTATACGAATAGAAGTTTGCTCTGTATTTCCTCTCCAGCGTATAAGGAAAAATAGCATATGGGAAGGAGACAAATTGTAATGCTGGCTAAAAGAAGTCAATTTGTGAAGCCTTTAACCTTGATTTTTTGAGTAAATAACTTGTTGTCATGAAGAGAAGGCAGTTGGTTGAGTCTTTGCATAGAGTCACTACTTTTAAATCCACCACCTTTATTTTATTTTGCCAAGTCGATTCTTTAGCTTGAGAAGTGGCAGGAATGAGAGCTTATTTGTAGCCATGGAGTGCTTAAGTTTTAGCATAAATAGAGGAGATTTCTCCATCTTATGGGATACATATTTGCATTCTTGTTTTTTGATTTTTCTGAGAGTTATTTTGATGCATTTTTGAGTTGAATGTTTTTTGAGAATTTTGAGAGAGCATTTAGAGAGGTTAGAGTGGTTTGCATTGTGAGAGTTTTCAAGGGAAGATAAAAGTTAGTGAAAGGATGAGTTTAGAAGGAGTTGCAAGCTGGTTTTGTGAAGGTTGAGCTAGGAACCCAAAATTGTATGAAAGGATTGCATGATTTTATATGTTTTGTTTGGAAAGAATTGAATGGAAAGAGGAAATTTAGATGCTTTATTATGTATGTGTTTATATTCTTCTTGATAAGTTTGAAAGATGGTTGATGAGTCTAGTTGTTTGTGAACCCAATAATTGGGTTATATTAGCATATTATATATGTAGGAATGAGTGTATGAGTGTTTTCTACAAGCTATGTTAAGTGAAAACTTATATAGTTATAGTTTTAATTATGCAGGGGTTTGTGAAGTTTGGATTGTGAATTGGTTTGAATTACTTTAGTTGAAATGTCTTAGTAAACTTGAAAAGAAAATAGGTTATTCTTGGGGTTAGGATAATCCAATAAAGGGGATAACCTATGCATATAATATGTGTGGGTATAACAAATCGAGCTAGGAAGGTGTGTGAATGGGATGATTGTCACTCAAAATAACTAGGTAATGAATTCTTTCGCCAAAGTAGTGTAAGTTGCCACTATTTACACTGTCAGTTTATTGTAATCTAGTTATACATGCTAGGACGAGATTATCATAAATGTCGGTAGTAGCCACTATATAGAAGATCTAGTTATGTAGGACACAACACCAAGCTTAGGAAGGATAATTTTATGAGGTTACTAGACCAATCTCTTTGTTGAAGAGTAGGGCCATCTTACCAGTTAGGTAGATGTGCGAGGGACCAAAGTAAGTTTGTGGTTGGCAGAAAATCACTTGAGTTATGCTTCCCCTCATTAATTGGCGACCAAGATTTGAATGGGGACTACCTAGACCATTTGTATTTCTACTGCCAGTAAGCTTAATGGAGCAATGCACGTATTCTTGTATCCATTTATATGGAAGATTGTAAACATGAAAAGTTAACTTGAGATTATTTATTATGAAATCAATACTTTGGGAAAGATTGTGATATTACAATGTAATCCAATGGAAAAAGTATGGAATAGTTTTTATTTCAAATGTGTATGTTATCTTTGTTTTTGAAAAGAAAAAAAATTATTGCTATGTGATGGCATCATGGTATATTCACTTGTGGTTAAATACATAGAAAAATGATTGGGTAGAACTATGGGCATGTTACATATGGCTATGATGATCATTGGTTGACCCTTATACAATGTATACAAAAAGTGAGAGAATGTTAGGAATATGTGTTGTACACCTTGCATAACATTGGATTAATTTAACTATGTGAAATATATATTTATTTGTGGTGCATCCTTAGGTGATGTGTTTAGCCACATTAAATATTTATTTGGTTCCACTTGTAAATTTATATCTAACATTGGGTTAGATATTTTATGTGTGGGTTGAACATGGAAAAGATATTAAATGTGGGGAAACTTAGTGCCAAAAAATAAATGGGGTCAATGGTTTTGTGGAATCATGGTTTTGAGGCATGTTGTTTTTACCTTACCACTTGGTTGTATTTGTTTGAGCTAGGTTTTATAAAAGGAGCACATGCTTAGTGGTTGAGGTTGGCTAGGTGGGGTTTTGGCTTGGTTGTCATTGTATCGATTCTTCTTCTAAGGAGTGCATATGTAAAGCATGGAATGGGATGTGTGGATACATGCTTGGACACATGGAGGATGCATTGGAGAGGCTTGATGTTTCAAGAATATTCATGGAGACTTTGTAAGTGCATTTTAATGTTTCATTGTTGAATAATACATTGAATGTGGAAGCTTTTGGAGGATGGTTTTTTCCCTCTTGAGGGTTTTCCCAAGGTATATCTTGTGTTATCTTGCAGTGATATGTCTTTGATATTTGGATATGGTTATTCTATAATCCTTTATGCATGCTTTTATCTCATGGGGTTATGTAGGAAATGGATTGATAATCATGTATAATTTTTCCTAACAATGTGGTGGGAGCATTGGTTATGATTTGGATTTAATTAGTAAAGTGATAATTTTTCCATAGAGATTGATGCCTCTAGATATTATAGTGTTGCAATTGGATTTTGGTTGGCATTAGAATAATAGACATGCAATTTTCATAGTTTATAAGAAATGATATGTGAAACATTTTAAAATTATGGTGTACATTTTATTTGCAACAAAATTTCAATTCACAATCCACGATCTATCAATAGATGAAAAATATAATAATTCTTACATAATGTATCAAATAGTTGATATAAACAAAATTCATATAATTATTTCCATAAGTTTTACTGAATCTAAACTAATTCCTATAAGTATAATTAAGAACAAGATAAATAAGTGTCACACGATGGTTAGTTGGCTCTAATTTTTTATTGGCTTGAGTAGTTTGTGCAAATAAATTTTTAGAAATAGATTTCTTTTATTTTAATTTTCTAATTAAAAATTAGTCGTTAGTTTATATTGTCACTTACATTTTTTTATTTAGGTACATAAATGTCTTAATTATATTGATATTAAGAATAAATGTCATGTATTAGTTTATGAGATATTATATTGTGAAATTCACATGTAGACATATAAATTCCCATTTATTCTTGGGCCCATTTTGAAAAAATATTTAATACAATTACATATAAAAAAGTGGCACACTCTTGTACTAAAGTTTGGCTCCTTCCCTAATCTTTTATCCATCCCCATTTATAGATATTTTCATACATTTAATCTCATCCTATCTCTATTCGTAGTTACTCTCACATACCATTATTAGCTATTCATTACATCTATCTTCATATCATTAACTATACATCATTCCTTGCCTTGATATATAAGCCTTCCTGTGTTGGGTCAATCCTATAACTTGTAGGTTTGATCTTGAACCTTATGGGATTGGACCACAAATTTTAAAATTCAAATTGATGTATTTTTTTTTTTGTTTGGAGATACCCCCAAGGGGGTCCCCTTTAGCTTAGAGCCAAGGACTGAGGGGTATCCATTTCGCCAAAATCCGCCTAGGGTACGATCCCGACCTCATCCCTTTTGTATCGGGGCTTTGCACTCAGCAAGACTTGATCCTTGGTGGGCTCATTCCGAACCTTCCAACTTCACCAGTAGACCAAGGGACCATTGATGTATTTTTTACTTTCACCCTTTTCAATAACCATTTGGATCTAACTTGGTACATATTTTCATGATTTATTGCTAGTTATTTGTATGTAATGATTTTTTTTGTAATTAATTCATATTAAAAGATAAACAAGAATAATTAATGATTTGAATCATCCTACAAACACTTTAAATGGAGTAAAATGAGCATATATGCATCTAGGACACCTACATGATTGAGAGTGATGTCTTTGATATTTTCCTATAATTGTGAGGCCATTTTATTATGAGAATTGTGAAGGATAATTTGATCCTTGCAATCTAGTAACCTACCTAAGGAACTTTTAAATATCACTAGCCCTTGTGCATCCTAAAGTATTATTAGTGAAGGAAAAAAAAGCCACAAAAATTTATAGTTAGTGAGATCTCTTGTGAGTTATATGATCAATTTCATGGATTGGGTCATTTCCAAGGAGCTTGGGTTCAACCTCATAAGACATGGATTTGACCCACATAATATTTGTCTATTATAGTACCACAAATTTGTCACTTTTATTTTTTTAAATGATATTTTAATTATCAATTCTTAGCTTCAATTTATCTAGGTTAATCTATGCTCTTATAGTTGTATTTATTTAATTAATATAGATAATGTAAAATAAACTTTATTAATTTACATTTTTAACAAACATGAGTGTGTTTACACCTTGTAGGGTTTGACATTAGAGTTATACCTTCACTTCTCCTAAGGTTTTTTATTTGTTTTAGTTATTATTTTATTATTCTTTCATACTTTGTGGTGTTTGGATTTATCTTTGTTACAAAGAATTATTTTACTTTAATCGAAACTTTTGGATACACATAGTGACATGCACATTTATTCCCACAATCCCACCCTTGGACATTCCATCACTATGACACTTTCTAGGTAACTTTTCTTGGATTTGTATAAGACTATTTTTAGAATATTTTCTAGATGGAGAGAGTTTTATATCTATTGTGGTTCCTTGGTAGAGTTTTTGGAAAATTAGATTTGAAGGTTTCTAGATCTAATGTTCATGACATGTGAAGAATTTGGATGTTTCCTTGTTTCTATTGTTACCGATGAAAATTTTGGTCTAGCTCTCTCGGTGATGTTAAAAATAGTCAGTGTAGCCATTATAACTTCAATTCAATCTCAAATTCTTATAATATCACCTCTATTTCAAACCCACAAAGCACAGATAGGTGTAAATACCTTATATGCGCATGACGAAATCTAGGGTTTGCACCAAATTGCTTTAAATTGCCTTCAAATCACTTTCAATTCACTATGATTTTCTCCAAATGCACAAATGTGATTAGAATCAACTTATAAACTCACTTTATGCCTTTCTGATTTTCCCTAATTTTGCATTATGTGATCCAATTTCCAAAAAGTTGGTAAACACTTCACTGATACATTGTAAACCCTAAAATGCTCCACAATTCTTTAGATTTGCACATTTTCTATTGATTTCTTTTCCAAAAGCTTAAGCATATTATTTCACACCACATATCTTCTTGTCACTCCTTGACACCTCATATTTCTAGGGTTTTGTTAATCTTCTTCACAAGTTCATTCCTCTTTCTCGGATTAGTCTACCTTCCGTTCTTGCTTTTGCAAAATCTTGAAATGCATCGAAGCTTGTTGCAATTGTACAATACAACATTTTTCTGACCGAATTGATCTCTATTAAATATTGATCTATACTAGCTAGCTTTATGACCAACACATTGCATGTATAGCAGTAGCCATTGAAAGATTGAATCATTCTACTAGTATTATATGTTGCAAGATGGTGTGTCTCTTGTTCTCCTTGGTGCAACATGACGCTTGGGTTTGTGACATGGCTTAACTCCCTCCTATGGATCTTGTATAAATCTAGTAATTGTATTAGGCATTAACATGTTGATCTTTTGGTGTAACAAAAACCACCAATGTAACAATTGGTATGAAAGCCGAGGTCACGGGTTTGAACCCCTCGCTTGCGCTGGGGGGGGGATTCTTGCAAGATGGTGTGTCCCTTGGTCTCCTTGGTGTAGTGTGGTGCTTGAGTTTGTGACATGGCTTAATCGCCTCCTGTGGATCTTGTATTGATTTGGTGGTTATATCAGGAATTAATAGGTCAATCTTTTGGTGCAACAAAAACCACCAATGTAACATTATACTTATTCATCATCTAATTTTTGCACTCAATAGCTTTATGTCTAAATTTATTGCATGCAAAACATTGTTCGGAGAAGGATCCAACATTCTAATTCATTCTACTTCTACATTCTATAGCCTTATGTCCAAATTTATTGCATGAAAAATAAATACCATTAAAAGATGGTTACCTTTGAGCATTTGGTAGTCTATGTGTCATTGCCTTGAGTTTGATTTTGATTGTCAACCTTATTGGGGGTTTGATTAGCCTTTGATCTTTCTTTTTCTTCAAGTCCCAAACTACCGTTATCTTTAGATGGTTTTTGTCCTGCAATTAGTTCATCAAGCCTTGTAGAACTTGCTTTGAATTTATCTTCATGAACTCTTGCTTTTTCCAAATTTAATCTCAGAGTTACCACTTCTTGTTCAAGTCTTGTGCATTCATCAATCTTTCTTTTTACCATTTCATTTAGACATTCTTCTATTCTTTTCTTTTTCTTCCACTTGTAGTTTCAATTTGGTGATATCTTCATTTGCTTACTTCAATTGTTCATTGAAATCTCTATGTCTTTCTTTGAATTTATTGATTTGTTCCCTCATTTTTTTGATGCATTCAATTGCTTCCTTGAGATTTTCCTTCAAATATTTTTTTTCACATTCAACCCTACCAATATCTTCAAGAGTTGCTTTAAGTTCTTCTTTGTCAATCATGCAACCATCTTCTATACATTCAATTGCAAAAATTTCTTTAGGAGGACTAGGGTACTTTTTGTCAACCATGTGTTCAACCTCCAAGATCTTCCTCAATCTATTAGGATTTTTAGAAGGAACCAAGCTTTGATACCAATTGTTGAACACATAAAATACTGAGAGGGGTGGTGAATTAGTATTCTGTTAAACTATTTAATCACAATCCATTCAATTATCAATACATAACTAACTACAACAATGAATGAAAGCATGAAACAATCACAAGATCACATAGCACATGAACAACAATATTTTTATGTGGAAAACCCAAAAAGGGAAAAACCACGGTGAGGATTAGCTCATAACATTTTATAATCAATTATAATCTATATTACAGAGGCTCATTGCTAGGACACACCGTCCAATAAGGCTCAAAGCCATAGATAAATACAAAAACAAAAAATGACTACACATCCAAGTTGTGAATTGATACAAAATGCAACTTGCTTGTGCTGGATCTAATTCCTTTGAAGCACTGAATACAAAACATTGCTCTTCTTTCCAATCGCTCAACATTCATAATAATTCTTCTCGTATTCGGATCACACACATACAAATTCACATATTTTTATCACAACACATTACTCATCATACTTACAACTCCAAAGTGTCTAACATATATACCCAATACATCCTCATACATCAATTAGGTTGGCCTAATTAGATGTAGCCCTATATTAATTCAAAATTGCCTTATCGGCTCCACACTTGAGTCAAAAAATTATTCGCACTCAAACCAAACATGTAACACTTGATTTAGGTTAGCATGGACCTAAAATAGATCTCATTAACATCCTCAATACATATTTAATCTTCACAACACATATCAAGTATTAGGTCGGTTGGGAATTAGACCTAATCACAAAATAAGCCAACTAATCAATCGCCAACAATCCATCTGATCATATAATCACACACCATCTAGAATATATAGTGTACTAACATCTGTAAACAATCTCAAAAAATTGTAAAGTCTAATTCCAATTACCGGAGGAATGAGGACTAGATAAACATACCCATTTACATTGTATTAGGCCAAAAACTATATGTTGAACTACTGCCACTTGTAAATTTCAGCTTGTTCATCCAAAATCATTGAAATCTTGATCATATATGCAGATAATAGGCATGAATAACATACTGTAACCTCTTAAGTAGATCTTGTTACACAAGCAATTCTAGACCAAATTACCAAATTAAGATATCTTCACTTTGTTTACCGGATTTGAGAAAACTATAAATAGTCAATGTTGACATCAATGACAAGACATTAAAAGGGTTCCTTCCTCATTTTTTCAACAAGATGAATGAAAGGTTGCAACTGAAAAGGATGTGGAAGATGTTGCAGTGAAATTCAATGTTGCAACTATGAATGAAGATAAGGTAAGTTAGTTTTATGATGTTATCATGTTTTCAGATAATATGGCAGAAGGGGAGATGGATAGAGAACAAAAGCATGTTGTAGATGCTATGTATTTGCTATTAGAGATTGTGGATGATGTTGTAGGATATTGGTGGAGGTGTTCAGTTAGTGGTGGGGTTGAAGCCATGAAGGAGGAGAGGAGATTGGAGTATTTGGAATAGGATGTCAAACTATGGTGTACATGAGTCCATGAGGGGGATAAGGAAGAGAATACAATGGTGTTAGAGGAAGATGGCATGTGTTTCAAAGAGGTGCTAGAAGAGAAGGAAAAAGAGATAATTTGGTGTACTTGTTACAAAAATGGATTTTTTTTTTAGATTTTTCACAATCTCAAAGGGTTATTCTATCACTTAACTCCACCATTGTGAGCCTATGCTGACAATATTCCTACTAGGTGTGTCTAATGCAGGGGCATCTGGGTGAATTAGTAATCAACATCAACCCAAAAAATAAGTATTTTATTTTTAAGTTTAATTTTTCCTTTTAGTGTGGGTTTGAGCTTCAAGAGCATCTTGTGTTGTGTTTGAAGGAAAATATCTTCATTTATCAATACTTGGATTTTCATTTCAAAAATCAGAGGTGAGCAGTGTATTTAATGTGATTTTAAAATTATTCTATTATTTCAAAGCTTGAAGGGTTAAAGGGGGTCCAATGGGATATTAAATGGAACTTGAAAATGATAATTCATTCTATCAATTTGGATTGTTCTAGAAGTTTCATAAGGAAAGTGACCTTTGACATTCGATTCTTGTCTTATTGGGTGCTTAAAATGGAGGGAAAGATACTGAAGTTTTGGAAAAATAATGAATGACTCTTCAATTTCCAAAGGAGCATGACTTGGTTTTGTATTTTATTAATTTTTCAAGGGAATCTACATAAGCAAGATGTTTGATATGGTAAAGTAACATTAACAACACATTTTTGAAGCAAAACTATGTCTTTTTTTATGCTTTGTGAAGGAATTTCAAAGGCCAAGTTGATGGAAATGAAAGAGAATATTTGGGTGCCACTTTATGTTGCTTTTAAAGGTTGTATGGACATATAAAATGCATCCTTCAATGGTGTACAAATGCAGCAATCAATAGAAGCAAGGCTGGAGAAAGAACTTGTAGGTTGGTCGTGAGAGTTGCACAAGAGAGAGTGTAGAAAGTCGACTTGTGAAGAGAAGAGGAAAAGAAGAGGAAAAGGATTTTTTTGGTGTGTTGTACGTGTTCAAGGCAGCCATGAGAGCTATATAATAAATTGAAAATTAATATTTCGTAATACGAGTGAAGACAAGAAGGTTTGAAGACATGAGTATTTGAAGACTCGTAGACAAGATGTGTCTAGAGAAGCTTGTAAAAATTTCTAAATTTTATTCAATGTTGAATCCCTCATATATGTAATTAATTTTGAAGAATTTTCATATATGAAAGTGTATTTTTTGTAAGTTTGTGTTTTGTAGTAGAGAGTCTTTTCATCAATTAGGAATCAATATTTTTGTGCATAGGAGGAAATTAGACAATTTTTTTGATGTTAATATTATATATAATTTTAGGGGTAGAACTTTATTAGTGTGTTTAGGTTACCATGCGAAGAAATAATAAGTCTCCAATTCTAAAATTTTAAGTTGTTATTAAGAAAATGTGGACACTCGTAATAATAGAATTTATTTTATAATAGAAAATTTTAATGTAAATGTGATTGAAATAAAATGCATTGTATTCTTTATTTTTATTTTTAAAAAATATGTAATATTTAACATATACTTTTTTTAATAAGATTGTTTGTATGTTTTTTAAATAAAATTAAATGGACATGAAATTAATGATGTATGATGCATGATATATGATATGAGTTTGTATTTTTTGTGTTATTTTTTGTTTTCTATTTTAAAATTCAAATAAAAAGACAAATGGTATTATGACCACATGAATACATGTCTATATTGAGGATTTGATAGTTAGGACTATTTTGTTCAATAGGAAATGTATAATGTTTGACCAATAATATCTATTCTAGACATAAATGTATTAGGTGGCACATATAAGTTTATTATTTTAGAGAATATTTTATATAGTTTAAAAAAAATCTAATTCATTCCTAAGAGCTTAGAGTGCATTTTAACCATCTTATACAAGAGATACTTGAGCCTCTTTAGGTAATTCTTTTAAATCAGTTATACTATTAAGAAATTAAAATCCCTTCAATATTTTTAAGGATACAAGAAAGTAAAATTTTTAAAATATTGTTTTGATTAGTGGGGAAAAATAGGTTTTGAATGAACTCGAAACCATTTACAAGTAGGTTTTGAAGGGACCCAAAACCCTATCAAAGATGAGCATGCTGCTAAAAGATGAGACATAGAAAACCAATAACTAAACAAAAGGATAATTCTAAAGGATCAACAAGACTACCCAAACCTGCAACAAAAAGGTTTTGAAGGGAACCTTAAACCTTATACAATGTGGTCAAACAACGACCAAAATACTATCTAACAAGAGACACTACCTATAATAGCTATGCGGCAACAAACAAACTGCTCAAAAGCAATAGTTTCTAAGCCTGAACAAACAACATTCCTAATGATGCAGGCAAACCACATCATCCTCTTAGACTCACCACCTCTATAGGAGAATCTACAAGATCACCCTTATCACATCAACCACATCCCTCTCGCAAATCCAACCTCCACCTCAATAGGAGTGGCCTCCACCTCAATAAGAGTTTCAAGAAGGAAAAATAGTTGAAGAAAAATAAGCAATCCACCACACATGTAAAACCCATCTCCAACTCAAAAGGAGTTCAGCCTCTACCTCCATAGGAGTGGTCTCCACCTTAATAGGAGACACTATCTCCTATTGTTAGTAACAATTGTTTACTTTAAATCTCTTAGATTTGATTTATTTATCAAATTGTATATTATTAATGAATTTAAAAATTAATATAAAAATAATATAATTGAATATCATTTCTAAATTAAAATATTTCAATTTTTTTAATTAAATTTTATTCTTTTAAGATATGGATTTCAAATAAATACTAGAAAATTACTTTGATATAATAATTTAAGTTGTTTAATAAATACTATATGGATAATCTTGTAATAGTAGCAACAATCTCACTTATTTCTAAATATTAATTTAATTGTAATAAAACTAGTACACATATTTTTTATTAATTAAGAAGGATTTTTCAAAGGGTACAAATCTTTTTATAAAGTTATTGACTATTTTTAAAGAGTAAAATAACTTGATTAAATCATATAATGTGGTGAGACTTTGACTAGTATCCAGATAAAAAGACTCTTCTACTAATCATATTTATTCTTTTGGAACTATTTTTGCATTCAAACTTCTAATTAAAGATCCCTAGTAGGTTTGTTGAATTATTCAACCACAAAATAAAAGGTAGAAGCTGCTTGGCAAGGAGAAATCGGTGGTGGAGAAGAAGTATAAAGGAGTGAGGATGTGACAAGAGGGAAAATATGGTGTAGAAATTAGGGATTCAAACAAGCAAGGCATGTGGATTTGGCTTGGAACATTTAACTTTGGAGAAGAAGCAATCATAGCTTATGACCAAGCTACATTCACAATGAGAGGCTCTCAGGCTATTCTCAACTTCCCTAATCATTTTGTGGGCAGATCACCGAAAGAAACTGCAAGACCCGATGACTGTTATGAAATATCGATAAAAAGAATCTTCCACTAATCACATTAATTATTTGGAACTATTTTTGTATTCAACCTTCTAATTAAACCCTAATAGGTTTGTTGAATTATTACTCCATCCATGGGATGGTATCTACATCAATATTATAATCTATGGTAGATTTCTTATAACTAGGATCACCAACATAGCCAGTAACACAATAATCTTAAATTGTATTCTTGGTGTAGGAATAATAAAGACCCAAACTAATGATATTTTTAATATTCATTTATCATTTTTTAATGATTATAATATTTTTTAGAAATATAAATGTAATACCTATTGTATAGATAATAGATAGTCAAAATATGGTAAGTTAAATCAAGATTATTACAATATAATATTAATCTTTTTATATGATAGAAATATAGAGTTTAAATAATATTTATAACACTATGAATACTTTTTCGAAATGCTATGATTGATCATGGAATACTACTATTTATGATGAAGAAACAAATAGATTTAATCTCTAATATTTAATTCAATAATAAGTAAGTCAAATAAATATAACATGACTTAAAATTCAAAGATTATCCAATGTTCTTTATCAAGGAGATCATATAAGACTTTAATGAATAAAATAACATATAATTTACTATGATTCTTCAATAAAAGATAGTCATCCTACTAAACATGTATAATAATAGGTGAAATATCATTTTGTTAACTCATAAATACTATTTATGAAACTAAATTTGCATGTGGTGAAGCCCTAACTTGTTATGCCACATACCATTGGTATAATTGGTCTAAACAATCTTATGTTGGTGAAAGATGATAATAGAATATTTTAAGGCATTGAAATGGTAACAACCTTGGTCACATTCCTTATAATTTGTTACATATGGTTGGTTGAGAAGTTTAAATATGTGGTTAGGCTTGTTTTTGTTATTAAAATTAAGCCTCTTGATTGATTATACTTAACTAAGTGTCATGGATTTAAAAATCCTAATAAGTTATAATTCGTTTTATTTATCATATATGGAAGAATGCTTTGTGATATATATGCTACATTTTTATTTAAATCAATTTCAAATTTGTAATCGTGTTCATGGTCCACCATTTATTATAAATCACTCCCCTTGAAATCTCATGAATGTTGTTCTAGATTATTATTATTATAATGTATATGTTCAAATCTACACTCTAATCGTAGTTTATTGGATCCTTTCCAAAAAATAGATTCATAAATATGGCTACATTTCCAACTTGTATCCAACCATGCACTTATTTGTTCATAAGAGATTCTCATTTTAACTACCCACTAATTTGAATTTTAAAATCTTAAGGACATTTGAATTTGTCATGTAAATCTCATTTCTTAAAACAATTAGCTTATTAGTACTTTAAGAGGATTTTTCTAATAATCTATTTTCGTATGTAGCACTGAAAATAAAAACTTGTAATATCTAAATCATGTCTGTAATCTTTGTGGGACAAAGTCCATGAATTAAAGCTCACATAATGATTTGAGTTGAATTTTTCAATTAACTTTGTAATAATACTTGTGACATGAATGAGATTATTCGCACTTAATAAATCACTTTAGAATTAATAGTTCATAAATCTATTAAAATTTACTAGAAAATAATTTGTAAATGTCAAATCTAATTTAGATAAAATGATTAATTTCAAACATTTTATAAATTCAAAATAAATGAATCCCTTATTTTTTAATATTAAAATGGAATTTCATGTACTACAAATATATTTAGAGTTTAAAAGGTGTCTAGATGCATTTCAACCCAAATACTTCCATAATCATTTGAGTTTACCACCTCCATGTGGGTCTCTTTATCTTCATTGCTTTGTTTAGCAGCCATAAAACTTAATTAAGTTTCAAATTTCTATCTATGTGTACTTCAAAGTTCTTATATGATTCAGATCACCAAGCATTTCATTTACACATGACAACCTTAGTATCATGTGTAACCAAGCTCAATAAGCCTATAAGATTGTGATTTATGCACTCTCTCACATTCACAAGAAGAATATTTTGATATTTTTGCTAATTAAATAATTTACGCCAAAGGCGTATCCTATTTGAAGAAGACAAAGCTAAAATTACCAATCAATGGTTGATTTAAGTCTGCCAACTATTAAACAAATCTCAGTCATTTATCATTTCTCGCCATTTTTTGACTGTTTTACGTCGTTCTTTTGTTGCTTTATCCGTCACAATCCGTCTGCAATGCGGATGGCTGCCACAAAAGGGAATCCCGTTTCACTTAGAAAAGTGTAACAACAGATTTTGGTACCATTTTCGCTTTTCGTTTGTGTCATATTTTCAAAAAAATATGTTTTGGTAGGGTTTCATAATATTTTTGTTTTGTTTCCATTCATAGTTTTTTTCATTTCTGGTGGAGAGAAGAATCCGATGTCTCAAAATCCAATGCTTGTTTTCACATCCTTTCGTCCAAACTTTGTCATATTTCGGCATAAAATATAGAATATCTAATTTTAAATGATAGTTGGCTATAACTCACACTGTCATGATTAATCTTTATGACACAAGTAATGAGCATTTAAGAGAAGATAAGATTTAATGTGCCAAGTGCTAAATGGTAGATGTCCTATTTCTTTTACCATAGCTTAAAAACTATGAAATTGTCAAACCTGCATAGAGGGTTTTGTGCAAACCTTGCCATATTTAAGGAGGACTCGAATTGTATATTGCATCATAAATTAGATTGTGTACAACATCTCACAAAAATGGCTGCTTTTCCTCTAATATGATCTATTTTACGTCGAAGGCGTATCCTATTTGAAGAAGACAAAGCTAAAATTACCAATCAATGGTTGATTTAAGTCTGTTGACTATTAAACGAATCTCAACTGTTTGTCATTTTTCGCCATTTTTTCGGCTATTTTACGTCATTCTTTTGCTGCTTTCCCTGCTACAATCCGTCTACAATGTGAATGGTTGCTGCAAAAGGGAATCTCGTTTCACTTAGAAAAGTGTAACAACAAATTTTGGTACCATTTTCGCTTTTCGTTCATCTCATTTTTTCACAAAAATATGTTTTGGTAGGGTTTCATAATATTTTTGTTTTGTTTCCGTTTATAGTTTTTTTCATTTCTGGTGGAGAGAAGAATCCAATGTCTCAAACTCTAATGCTTGTTTTCACGTCCTTTCATCCAAACTCTATCATATTTCAACGTAAAATATAGAATATCTAATTTTAAATGACAACTAGCTATAACTCTCACTATCATGATTAATCTTTATGGCACAAGTGATGAGCATTTAAGAGAAGATAAGATTTAATGTGCCAAGTGCTAAATGGTAGATATCCTATTTCTTTTACCATAGCTTAAAAACTATGAAATTGTCAAACCTATATAGAGAGTTTTGTGCAAACCTTGTCATATTTAAGGAGGACTTGAATTGTATATTGCATCATAAATTAGATTGTGTACAACATGTTGCAAAAATAATTGCTTTTCCTCTAGTATGATATAAATTAAATACCTAATAAAGTTGGTGTTAGTTGTGGAAAGGTCATATCATTCACAGTTTGTCATAAATATATTAAAAAATGGTAGTTGACGAGTTCTATCAGTGATTTTGTTAATATAAAAATATTTTTAATATAATATAATAAAATAAGATTACATATAATATAAATATGTTATATTAAATACTACCAGTAGGAGAAAGTTAAAGTGTAGACAAAACACATCTATGTATCTAACATTATATCATAAACACCATCCCCCATTGCAAGCCCTAGACAAAACACTCCAACGAGAAACAAGCTGGATGGACAAATGGCACCAACGAAAAGACTTGACGGTCGGATGTTATCTCCAACTAAAAAAATTGATTATATTTTGATTTAAAATTTAACTTATATTTTAGCTAATATAATATTTGATTTATAATTTGTGTAAGGTAAAATTTTATATATATATATGTAATATAAATTTTGATTTATAAGTTTATTATATGAAATGTGGATTGTATTTTAATAATAAAAAATAAATTATAAATAATTTAATTATACTTATTAATATATATTATATTTTAAAATAAAACTATTTGTTATATAAAATGATTAAAATTTATAATTAATAATTATTATAATTTTATATGAAATGTAGATTATATTTTAATAATAAAAAATAAATTATAAATAATTTAATTATACTTATTATTATATGTTATATTTTTAAATAAAACTATTAGTTACATAAAATGATTAAAATTATAATTAATAATTATTATAATTTTATATAGTACAAAAATAGATCAAAATTTATCTTAATTGACTTTCCATACTTCTTGGGCCTACCCATTGCACACTAAGATGCAATTACGAGTTAATTGTATATTTACTTTTCTTTTAAGTAAATCGTGGTTTAATTTGGGGAAGATGAAGAGGCAATGATTTCAGAAGTGAAAAAATTATGTCTAGGGAGGAAAATTCTCGCTTTAAAGATTGGTTTTGGAAATTGAAAACTACATCAATTCATCATCAGATTATGACGAATCCATGTGAGAAAATCTGGGTGGGGCTTGTTTTATTTCTCCTTGATTGTATGGTTGGAATATTTTCCTTTCATAAAAAGTGGGTCAATCACAAATATGAACTACGTATGAATTTCAATCCCAACATTATTTATGGCTTTTCCAATCCAATTGCAAAAACAACTACATTGATGGATGAATTCTCCAAGGTTTGGGTCTAAAGATGAATCCCATTTTCCAATCGACAAATTTTGGCATCGTTGAGAAGTTAAAAGATACGTTTAATGAATTTTTGTATCTTTTATTGTTTGATGGACGTCAAGTTGTTCTGTCATCGATCAACAGGTGAATAAAAGAATTTTTACTTATGGGTAGAATGTTTGTGATGTTACTATGAAGGCATGATTACGTTCCGGGTGACACCAGAAGTGTGAATTGCCAAAGCCGTTAAATACAATGCACTTGCCTTCTCCCACAAGAAGAAATACGAGCTTGCTGATGTGTTGGGATGTGAAGTCCTGTAAATGAAAACAGAATCAGTTCAAATGCAAACAAAATTTGTTCCAACTTAATCAAAATTCTGGTAATGCATCGAACAAACAAACTCCTAATACAGTCCATCCGTTGTTGAACAGTTCCAATGTATCTAAAAATGGACGATTCTCCTTCTGTGCTCCAGCTAATCACTCGGTTAGTGGAGCTGTAGAGTCCATTATAAATTGGACCGCTTGTAATACAAAATATATGAATGTGCTGTGTTTAATAAAAGAAATCTCCTGCTTTCCCGTGGACGTAGGCATATTGCCGAACCACGTAATTTCTGTTCTTCTCTCTGTTCAGTTTTCTTTGGCATTCATTAGATCTGTTTGGTTATTAATCAGAAATGATGTGAATGATGCAATAAAATAACATGATGTCGGTTTCATGCGTAGCAGCAGAAGCAAGGATAAATGATCCATGCTGCAAGATGTCCGCAATCTGTACCGCTGTCGCGTTATCCCGTTTATGCAGATTGCGGACTCCTTTGCAGCATGGATCGTTTATCCTTGGCAAGGGACTTCCAGTCTTGCATTCGACTCACCTATGTTCTCAAGGTGGTTGCAGTCGTGGAAGGTTTGTTGCCTTTTCCGTTTTGCTCTCAAACCCTAATATTTGATTTATTCTGCTACATAATCTGACGAATAAATGTTTGAATTGCAGGGGTGGATTCTGTGGCTGTGGATATGAAGGAAACAAATGTTTGTAATTGAGGAAGCAGAACCTCTGCTTGTCACCGCAAGTTTGAGGAAATTCGGTTTTAAAATTGCAGACCTCCAGAGCGTGGGTCCTGCCAAGGAGGAGAAAAAGGAGAAGAATCCTAATGTCCGCACCATCTGCTTAATTCTGATACTTGTGAAGACCTTGCCCTGCTGAAATCCCAAAAACCTTTGAGGCCTGTCTGTGGCTACATCTGAGACAAGGGCTTTAATTTCTTAGGAGTGAGGAGTGAGCCCATAAGTTCTTGCCATGGTTCGATTCGACTTTAACGATAGACACATATCTTTACCAGTTGGATCCGATAAGTGAGCAGGGGTTACTTTATTTCCTCCCACCCACCCTTGACCGCACGAGATTCGAATAAAGCAGATACCCAATCGTCTTCGGAATCAATAGAGTTCGATAAGACAACCTTGAGTTTAGAAAGCTTGAGTTTCTGGGCCATCACTCGAGAGATTAGTTATGCAAATCCATTTGTGGTCATATCGTCTTGTCCCCCCGAGAAGCAGAGGTGATTATACATTACGGAGGTGGAGTGACTTCACTGTGATGCTATCGAATTATATGATTCATTTCCAGAAATGAAAAATTTCATGAATGATTTTGTGAAAGAAAATTTTCAAATGTAAAATTCTGCGAGCAAAATGCCATTGTTGCGGGTAATTCGATCACTGATTCATTCCTAACGAGTTAAGCAAGCCGCCATTTGTCTCCTATGGCAAACAAAATGAAGAAATAAATTGTTTTCTCATGTCCATGGTTAGGTTTCAAGTCGCGCTCTGTTTCTTTTGTTTTGGATTTGGAAATGCATTTGATTTTAATATGTACAGCATTAAATTTAGGGTATGTGGCCTTTCTTAATTAAAAGCATTGTAATACAATTCGGCTGAGCAAACTTAATGCTAGTCAACTATCAAGAGAAAGGAAAGAGATAAAAGTTTATTGCGAGGAAAACACAGAGCATTCCTGCACAGTTAGTAAAGAGCAAGGAAAGAGATAAAAATGTTTTTTATGAGGAAAATACAGAGAATTGCATTCTTTCATAGGCCAAGCCTTTTGTATTGTATTTGAAGTAATTGGATGTGAAAGATTATTTCTAATGGCAATCTTTCTATTACCTTCAATTTGCTGGCATACAAAAGCAGCTAGAAATTCCTCTGAATAATGGCAATCTTTCTATTACCTTCAATTTGCTGGCATACAAAAGCAGCTAGAAATTCCTCTGAATAATTAAAAGTAAGATAAATAATCAGTTGTGCTTTCGATTATAATTAGCTCAAAAGGATGATTGTTAATTATCTTTAGTCTTTAGATGATCACAATGTTATTGGAAATTATCACATTCTATTTTATATTGTAGATGTTTCTTATTTGAATGCCATAAGGACATTTCAGCCTTAATAAATCTAACTATTGAAAGGTATGTTGAAGACACTATTATAATTTTAATAGTAGCCATGGTCTAGTGGGCAATTGTCCAGTAGAAAGGTGAAGTGATTATCATGATGATGACTGCAGGTCAAGCTTATTGGGTACACTCCATGAGTGGATATGTTAATGCAGGTCATACCTGGGCAAGGTTGGGTGCACATCCTAGAAAAAAATGTATAGTGGAAATCCCTTGGACTTACCATCTAATAGTAGCGGTGATTTAAGCTTGAAGGTGCATTCCTTGCTGTGCACTCCAATAGTGATAGGTGAGTAATATCTATCTAAAAATACATAACATCCTGATGGTGGGTAAGTGAAACAGTTTATCTATAAAAAGCACTTCGCACTGACATGGAACAAAAACATTCAACAAAGGTGATTGTTTTATATAAAAGTTTATCATATAAAAAAATCCGAACTTCCCTCAATGGCTAATGATTTAACACAGATTGTAAGAATAAGAACTCTCTAACTATAATAAACATCAGATTTTTGCAGTTCATTAGTTTAAGTCATAAAACTTTTTGGAAAAAACTGTATGTCAATTCTTTCATCAATGTTTTGGATCACATTCTGTGATCCATCATCATTTGTTTTTCAGATGATGACTCACTGAGTGTGATCTGAAACTTTGATGAAAAAAATTGATACACAGTTTTCTCAAAGAGATCTTCTACTTACTTTAACTGCCCAATAAAACATTATTACTCAATTAGCAAGCAGCTCAAAACTGCACAACATTATCAACTGCCACAAGCCTTATGTATATAACCTAAAACAAATTATTTCTCTCAAATATAATATATGCAAGGAATTATTCCAAAAAAAAAACAAATTTATTATGTTTAACAACTGTGTCCAAAATTGCGTGCAATAATCTGCAGGAGCTTTTACTGAAGTTGCTTAGAAGTCTTCTTTGAATCGTACTAAAATTATTTGAAAATGCAACTCTGAATTGTATAATATAATGCAGGATTTGAGTCATAAAGTTGTGCATAGTAACCCACTTAAATGTATCTTTCCAGTTTGAGCATTTTTTAATGGCATGCTTTATAGCACAAAGGTTGTAGAATTGTAGCTCACTGGTGAAGATTCACCCAATGTGTTGTTCAGTCTTATATCAACTGGTATTACATGATTTAGGTCAGGCTTGGTAAAATTTGTCAGTCCAAGTCCCTGGGCATTCAATAATGAATCAACTTGACCAGACTTGGTAGACCTAGTGAGAAACCAGAAAATTAGGTAAGATTTGAACCTCAGCTAGTATATAAAGTAGGAAAAGTACAGTACTTGATAGAAGTGAACATTTTTTTTTTTTCCTCTTCTGGCAGATTAATGAAGACTAGGGAAGGATTTTTAGTTCATAACTGGGTTTTGATGGTTGTCTCTAGAGTTTCGCTGCGTTTTGATGGTTGTCTCTAGAGTTTCACTGGTGAAACTTTAGCTATTTGTAAAAATCCCTGCTTTTTATGAGCTTTCAGTTTGCCAAGTCTGATCAAAGCTTAAATTGACTTATCATGTCAATCTTGCTGAGTCCAAATCTGGCTACTAAGATATGAAACGTAGATGTAGTCTTGCTGTGATGAAGAAAATGATGTCAAATTCCTGGAATTTCTGGAATTTTTTGGATGTGAACCCTAAATGTGAAGCTCACTTGGAACTCAAAAATTCGTGCAATTGTGTACACATTTGGATTCTGAAAAAAATTTGGAAAAAATCTGAAAACCAAAGTCAATCAAGGGAGTAAGGCTTATAAAAACCAAAAATTGCCATTTTTGTTTGTACACGCTTGTAAGATACAATACTTTTGGATGACTAGCAATAGTATTTTTAAAGGTAGGTTTTGGGTTTTCCATTACATAAAATCACTGCATCTTTTTTTATTTTAACTGGTAATCTGGAAGAATTTATATAGGCCATGCTCTATGTGACTCAACATACTAGCTGTTTATGACGGAAATAAAGTTTTTTTGGTTATCTTTATTATGATCATATTGTAGATAATGATTGGTAACTCTATGTGACATAATTATTCAGTCCCCTGTGGTAGTGCCTGTAACATTATAGTTGTTGATGAATAGCTGTAAATCCTTGTAATAGATATTATATTGTTTGAAATCTTTCTAGATATTATATTGTTTGAAATCTTTCTTCAATATTTTCTGTAAAAGATACACATATTTTTGACATTTTCTCTGGTTTTTAGCCTATTTTAATTCTGTAAAAGATATACATATTTTTGACATTTTCTCTGGTTTTTAGCCTATTTTAAAAAGTGTTTAGAGGAAATTATTCATTTATTCAATTTGTATCTACAACAGTTCATAATTTTTCTTTTGCTCTTGTAGTAAAATTACTCCATACTTGTGCAGGTATTCTGGGAGCTCATTTGCTGGTGGATATTGCAGATGGTGCTTCCAATGTTTGAGAAATCTAGAAATTCTTTTTCAAATAGAACAAGAAGGTTGGGGTTGGTGACATCATAGTGACCCATCCAAAAGTCTTTGGTACCTCAAAATCTCTTATGTAATTGTCTTTGAAGGTTAATTGAACTACACCTTGTGCCCTTCTCCAAACCTTCTTAGGTGGGATGAATATCAGTTAGGTCAAAAAAAATAAAATTAGGACATAATATATTTTCATGATTCTTGGATGCTGATAAAATTGACCTACCACAGTTCCATGAGAAATATGAAATTCCCTTTCTAAAGGCTTAGTTAACATGATCATCTGGTTAGAGAGGTTCTAATAATGAATCAGATAATGGTGTAAATACTGTGTTGACTATGACAAATATATTGGGCGGTGGCATAATTGGTCATCGTTGTTTACCATGTTGATTGAAAATTTTATCAGATATCCGTTGGACTAAATAAAATTCATTCTTTTGAGTTACTGTGCTGGGCCTTGTCGTTGGTGCATATCTATGCTCCATAATCTTTTGTAAACCCATAAAGAGATGAATATTATCATTTTGGGATTCTTGGAAACAACTGTGAGGCTATCATGGGACCTGTACAAACCATAGTCAACATTAGCAATCAGGATTATTTTTTCATACAATAATTGCTATTTTTATCATGTATGTACTTTAATTCTTGATAAATTGCAGCATATAAATTTAAGGAAAATCATTATTTTGGGATGAGTTACTTGAAGTCATTTTATTACGAGACCAGCAGAAGCTATATTCAATATTACCAATCTGCAATCTATTTTTATTCTTTTGAGTAAGATTATTTTATTTTTTAATTTCTAGCAGCTTTAGTTTTTAAGAAAATATGGTATTTGATGGAGGATGAATAGGTCATACCTATTCTCTTTCCTTGAACTAGTATTCAAGCGCTTTGTCAATGTTGATTATCTGTCTAAATTTATGCATTTAACCTGGTCCTATAGGCTGGACCAGAATAAGCTTATCCATCAGAACCTTTTTTAATTAAACTGAAAGAGAATAGGATAAAAAGAATACAAACTACTTTTTCCATGCCAAGACTCAGTCCTATTGTTGTGTAGGAGACGGACATTATCAGACCCAAATTTTATGAAAGTTAAGTAATTGAGATAGGATAACAAAATGATCATGAATGTGCTCTCTCAAAAGTGGCATGGATAGTTGTGTCCATTCTTGTGAGATAACAACTGGATAGCCTGATTGCTCTGCAATGTTAGGATCCAATTAGATCAACTCTAAAAAAATCCCAAAGTTATGCTAAAAAGTAAGGCCATTAGGTTGCAAAAATGAGCAATCAAAATATATATTTCAGAATATTAACAAGTATTCACGGTTTCTCGACTGTGAGACTTTCATTCATTTATTTGTTCCGAGACAGGGCTTGTAGAGAACAGTCGTCAGAGTTTAAAGATTACAGAGATGATTTTTGCTCTGTATTCATTCTTTTCTCTTATTTATCCCATTGTTGATAGTGGTCATCCATAGGCATTTCTCCTTGTATAATAATCTTTGAATGTTTCGGCCCCCTTCCTAAATAGTGCTTTTAGTTGCATGTTCTTACAAACTACCAAAGGTTAACCTAGACCATGTCTTGCGGAGTGGTCCCACGAAGTCTACTTCGGAGAAACCACCGACTATGTTTTCCAAATGATCTATAATTAAGATGAAGTTTCTGGCTTGAAGAAGGGTGCCAAAAGAATTGTCTTTCCAATTAATTTAAGCAGCAAG
The DNA here is from genome assembly GCA_007258455.2 of Sequoia sempervirens. Taxonomy (NCBI): domain Eukaryota; kingdom Viridiplantae; phylum Streptophyta; class Pinopsida; order Cupressales; family Cupressaceae; genus Sequoia; species Sequoia sempervirens. The sequence continues at coordinate 112,083,504 of VDFB02358134.1, read as the reverse complement.
TTTTTAATATTCCCAAAATGACTAGGAATAATTACATCATCTGAACACTTGCATCTGAGAACATAGTACGATTAGACAAGCCAGTGATTTTATAAGGGATTGGAAGTTAGAATTCTAAGGAAAAAAGATTTGAGGAAACATGCAATGGAATGAGCCCATTGTGTGACAAGAAAGCCATGCACATTATTTTTATAGCTCAAAAGAAGTTAAAAACTTAAAATACAAGTTAGAGATAACTTTCACCCCAAAGAGTCACATTCAAACTTCCATTCAATAAAAAAATTAGAGATAACTTTCACCCCACAGAGTCACATTCAAACTTCCATTCAATAAAAAAAAGCCAAAAATATTTTTGGTTTCCAACAATATTGTTTCGGCTAAATAAAGCTATAGTCAACTACCCTTCATTTTTTTTGATATCTTTGATATAGTAACCCACGAATAAAATTTCATAATTGTTGCATGGTAATAATATGTGATGGTGGGTACATTTGAGAAGAAGAATAACTCCATTATGATCTCACAAAATATTGCTCATTTAGAAATGTTCAATCTTCTTTGTCATCTTTAGAATCTATAATATCAGAAAATAAATCGAAAGCTACAAGTGATCTCAACCACATATTATCAGGTAAGAGGAAAAAATGATTGATAGTGGATAAAAATTAGTGAAGATATAGACAGACCTGATATGACATCTTCCCTAATATTGTCTCTTGCTTTCATTTTCCGTTCAAGCATTCAGTATATCAAAACCCACCAATAAATGTGAAGGATGAGTAAGTATATTAGGAGCGTGTTGAAAATGTAATAAATGAGACATTCTTTGTGCTTCTTTGTATCTATACAAAGAATAACTTCATAACTGCTCAAACATCACAAACAAAAGAAGTATCATCATATATGATAGCTTATAGGTTAACAAAGTACATGGAGTATTGCTAAGACACCAAGAATATAATTAAGTATTGGACTCAAATAAAATATCTGTTTTATCTAGCAAAATAAGTTATTAGTTGACATTAGACACACATTATGAAAAATCAATTTTTTTTTTTTTTTATATTCACTATTCCATATTAATTATACATAAGGTTGGTTCTATCAATATGTTATCTTATGTCTAATTAGTTTCAAGTTTTTTAAGTTATTGAGTTTCAGTGGACTTGCAAATTCAAGTGGTGAATCAAATCCTTCTCATCAAAGTTAACCGGTTCTAAAATTCAATAATTTGATTTTTTTAAATATCCTTCATAGTAAAGGAGCTTGATTATTCTCCCGATTCAAGAGTTTTGTTTCAATCATGTTTGGATCTTTGTAAATGGTGGCATGATTGATATGAAACTATCACTTCTCCATTGAGACCTTTATTGCACAAACAAAATCATTTGATAAGTGGGACATGAATTGACTTCATGTACTACACAAATGTACCCCAAACATTTTTTTTTTCCATATTGACCATCCACACCTCTTTAGCGTACCCATTGCACACCAAGATGTGATTGCTAGTTATGTTGTTTATAATTTGGGTTGTTGAATCACATAAGATCTGACTGTGCTTATTATTTCATCTTTTGCAAGATCCCTTAGAAATGAAATGGAACTATTATGTGGTGTTTTTGCTCTCCTAGGACAAGATACATTATCAACACTCACTCAACTTTCGCATACATATTAATATTGTTTAAAGGGGCGTGGCATATACTGGTGGTGTTACTTCTGTGTATCTCTAGTAACCTTTCACCTAAATATAATTTGAGCTATACAATAAGAGTAATGGATTTATTTTCAACCAGTCAAAGGTTCATTGCCCTCTTCAATATTATATTTTAATTAATAGATAATTTTTTTATCATACCATGTGTTATTAAAATTTCTTCCACTTCTAGATCCAAAACATGAATATGGTATAAAGCTTGTGTGAGATGTTGTTAGTTAGATTGTTAAATTTTTAATAAAAATTATGTGTTATTAAAATTTCTTCCACTTCTAGATCCAAAACATGAATACATGGTATAAAGCTTGCGTGTTAGTTAGATTGTTAAATTTTTAACAAAAATTAGTTAGAATTTAAATTTAAGGATTTTTAATTGCTATTGGAATGCTTTGCTGTTAAGTTACTATTTTAATTCTTTTAAAGATTTTCTCATACATTTTTATAATAGAAATTGCATTCATTTATGATATATTTATATTTAATAATTTTAAAAAACTGAAATGTTTTTAGTAAATTTAAGATGATTCTTCAAATTTTTACATATAAAGATTTAAAAAAAAAAAAATTATATGGTAACATCTATTTTATGACAACTTAACTAGATTTTAAATAATGTTAAATCTTAATTAATTGTCTATCTAAATAATATTATTTTATGAATTTAATAGAATAAATATATTTTAAATTTTTTAATAGTAAAGCAAGAAACAATGATGACTAATACATGAAATTTTTATGTTATATATATTCCAGCCAAATTAATACAAAAATTCTATTATATACATTTAAATAATTTAGTAAAAAAAGTCTTAACTAGAATTTTAGAAAGAGGTATTGAGAACGTTCAAATGAAAGTGAGAGGAAAAAATAAATTAAAAGAAATAGAGTGTATTCTATGGTAGGAAACAAATGGGAAGGAATTTTATATTATATCTCAAATTATTAAAAGTTTTTAACTAAGTTAACTAAATTATAAATTATCTTTTTATAAAAAAGAAGAAGCATAATTTGTTGTGGTCATACTTTTTACAACAATGTAAATCAATTGACAAGGAATGAAAAAGAGAGTATGCATTATTACACATATTATAAACTCTTATCTTTTATGACATCCTCTATCTAGATGCACTTGCATATCACTTTCATCTTATTTTCCCCCCATTTAGATTAGTACTGGACTTGTGTCATCTTTTCTTCTCTTACGATAAATTCTTTATTATTTTAGTTTTTATAAGAAGAAACGTAGGAAAAAGAGATGTGCAATAGTTTCCAAATTAGCTCAACTAATCAAAACGTTGGTCTTGTCAATCAATGACCGATTCATCCTCTCTACAATATATATTTTTTGAATGGTGTATTGATTTATCTTATTCCATGCAATGCCATTCTCTTTGTATAATCTTTCAAATTGAGTTGAACAATATTCTCCATTATTAGCACTTGTCAACACCTTTGTCTTTCTACTTGTCAAGTTTCCAACAAGAGATTTAACTCCTTTAACCAATTAAAGGACTCAAATTTATGTCTATGGAAGTAAGCCTGAGTCCTCCCAAATAAATTCTTATTAAAAGAAACGTAAAGTAAATATTTATTTAATTAAGGAACATCTATTGGACTAAACACATCAGTATGAATGAAATCTAAAATAACATGAAATTTATGTAATTCAAAGTGAAATTCAAAATAATTTTGTTTACCATAATACAATATTAAAAAACTTCAAATTCAAGGTAACAATCAACCAACCCTTTTTAAAATAAAAATAAAAATTCAAGGTCCTAAAACCATCCTCAGCTATGTAGCCCATGCATTGATGCCAATACATAATCTTCTTAGCTAGGAACTTTCTTATTGAGGTTAGAAGACACTTAGGAATCCACACTATGCCTCCAAATGCTAAGTTTTTTTTATTGTAAGTGCCCTTTGTAACTATGGGAAAATTCTAGGTTAGCAAATTAGTAGCTAAATAAATCAAAACCCAAAGTAAATAATGAAGCAAAAAGGAGGAAAAACATGAGAACAAAGAGAGATATCACCTTGAGTTTTCAACCTCCGTGATTGACCTCCATTACACCTTCTCTATTTGCTACAATATGAAGTTTTCCCTTAGATTTTGTGTGAGCAATATGTGACAATGCCAAGACCAAAACAAATGTTGAAGGATTTGATGACAAAATGCAATACTATGCAATTATGCAACTAGTAAACAACTCTAAACTATGACTAAAGTTTTCCAAAATGCCAATGAGAGATGAAGTATGCCTAAGACAAGAGCTAAGATGACATAAAATTGCAAGAGCATGAGATGACAAGATTGAAAGAGATATGAGAGATGTCAAAATGAGAGAAAAAATGCCATTTTATAGAAAATGCAATTTTGAATGAATGGACAAGATTAGGTCAAATTTGAAATGAGTGGACAAGATTTAATTTGAGAAAATCAAATCAAGGGTTAACAATGCATGTGACAAGGAGATAAGAATGGCACCTGGAAAATAAAATAAACTTACTTGATTTAAGGAGGAAAAATACTATTTTGAATTAAAAATTAATTTAATTCAAAAAGGTGGGATGATGCGACAATAAATAATTAATTTGAATTATTTACTAAAAAAAGGAAAATTAGAAAGTGGTACCATTTTAAATAAGTAATTTGAGGAAAATGCCAAGGTGGACAATAATTAAATAAATTAAAGAATTTATTTAATTATAAGAAGACTTTTAAGAATTAATGACTAAATAATCAAGAAGAATTAATGGACAAAAGATAATTAAAGAAATTAAGAAATTTATTTAATTATGGAGAGACATTAGACAATTAGTGATGTATTTGAATAAATAAATAAAACTTATTTATTTAAATAATCAAGAAGAATAAAAAGACATGAATTAAATAAATAATTAAAAAATATTTAATTAATAGTTGAAAGTGGACCAAAGGACATAATTAACTATTTTAATTATGTTAGGAAGAATGGTGAAAAATAGAGCTTGCAGGCCTAGATCATTTTTAAGTGTCTACACCCTTGTTACAAGTCCAATTTTGCATGTGTTTTTCTACAAGCCATGATGTTATAGGCCACTTTACTACAAGCACTAATTTCTTGGGTGTAGATGTTGTAGCTTCCATGATGCCAGGTTAAAATGTTGCAAATTCCTTTGTTACAGGTATTAATGAATTATTATACTATATGTAGATCTTAACGTCAAGATATAATTTTTTTTAGCTTGAACCCGATTTTCCTAACACCTCATTCCATGAACCATTTTACACCCACCATTACTAAAGACTTCCTACACACTCAAATTAGTCATCTTGCTAATAGATTTTGAAAAGTTCCATGCAAAACCTATAATATACTAAACTTCTAAGATATTTTTTATCCTCTTATTAGAAAATTTGATCTTGACTTAGTCATGTCTAGAACATGCAACTATAAGATATGCAATTTGGTTATTGTAAACTTGCACAACCATAGCCATACAAGACACAACCCTTGAAAATGCATTACACAACATTCAAATTATGTGTAGCACTAAAAATTCAAATTTTCTCTTCTAAGATTAGTGCATGACCATGAAAATGGTCCATCAAAGAAGAATCTAAAAAGTAACATAACACTAATGTGGTGCTCCCCCATGCAATTTAAATCATGGTAAATCATTAGCAACCACTAAAATATAGATCAACCATTTCAACATATCACAACATTCAAAGACAAAAGCACAACTTCCTATCCGTCAGTGGATTTTTAGAGTTCAATGCAACCATCATAAGACAATGACACAACCGATAATAGAATTTGTGATATATATAAAAATATGTTAACCGCTTATATAGAGCTCAAGTGAGTAAGAAAGCAGTGGGAAACTTTCACCATGAATTGAATGGTAGTTTTCCCATACCATTATCTTCCTTGTTGATTCTTTAAAATGATGTGCAATCCTTCTTACGGAGCACAACCCTTTATAATTCGACACAACTAGTTCCAATAGGAAAACCATTGTAAAAATCTTCAATTACAGTGCACAACATTTAAAATTCACCACAGTCAATTGCAACAGGAAAACATTTGACAACTCTTTAATTATGGATTGCAAACATTATCAATAATGTTATGAAAATGGAAGTGAAAAACCCACAAACTTAAAATATTGCAGCACAAATTAGTTACAAAGAAATACAAAAAAACATTAAATGGAATTATAGAATAATAGACAAGACATATTTACATGGTAAAACTTTGACAATATGCTAAGGAAATGTCCACAGGGAAAAGTATTCATATTATTATTTCTTAGAGAAATTGATTACAAACTTCACGCAACTTCTGCTCTTCAATTTCAATTCATTACCATTATTTACCCTTCAATACAACAAGATATATATGTATTCTTCAACCTATGTCAAACTTAGAAAAAAATATTTGTTTTTATTGCTTTATCTTTTTGTTTTTAAATTTTAAATATTTATCTTTTCTAAAGATAAGATTTTGCTTTCTTTATTTTCTTTATCTTTTCCAGCGATAAAATTCATCATTATTTCTAATCTTTTTTTCATTATCATGTTGAAATGAACAAGATGATTGAGAGGGGGGGGTGAATTATTTGTAGAAAATTAAACCTTCAAAACCCTCAATAATGATTAGATCCACATGTATTCATTAAACCCTTATTTTGTTAGTATGATTAAACATGAAGTGCAAATAACAAAAATTGAATTCACAACACCATACACAAGAGAACACTAGATTTATGTGGAAAACCCAATGAGGAAAAAGCCATGGCGAGGATTAGCTCACAATATAAGTAATAGAAAAACTGATACAAAAGGGCCTACTGCCAGAATAAGACACACTATCCAAAAGGATCACAGCTAGGGCTCACTACCACAAAAAGAATACAAGATAGAAGAGAAATGTTACATAGAGAATATTCTTCAATGCAACAAGAATCCACCATAATTGCTCACACACTTCCATAGTCTTGCATGAAAGATTTCAGATGCCTTCAACTCACTGCCTTTAGGAACCTTAACACTAAAATTCTCATTGCTCTACTTAAATTCACATCATACACATCACTCACATAAATCTTGCATATATTTTTCATCTCACTTCTTTCATATATTCAACTCACAATAATGCCACACTTATTTATATCAACCTCAAAATCAAAATCTTCTCCAATGTCAACAACTAGCCGTTATACATATAAATTCAAAATAGGCTGACACTTAAACATTCATGCAGTGGATAGGAACAAAGGAAATCTACATAAATACTTAATTAGGACCCAAATAGATCCAAACACATCTCAACACACTTTTACAAGCCTTGCATGTAGTGCTAACACAAGGTCGACCATTACCAATGTTAAACACTATAATCATTAAGTATGTTCTTTTTGAAATCAATTTGAAACTTTCAGAAAATAAAGTTCACTTGAACACAATCTAGAATAATTCATGAACTAAAAGTAAGATTCATCAAACACCTCATCCAAACTCACATCACACAAATAATTCAACTCAAAACAACTAGTAACTCTTATTTGTATACTGAAAAATGAAACTCACTCTACACTGCATCAAATCAAGTGAAATATTGAATATAAAAAGATACAAGCATTATAAAAAACTTCCCAAATCTGCACACCCTGAAGCCAAACATTGGAGAAACATAGAGAAAATAAATTTCTCCTAGGCCATATAAAATATCACTAAAAGACTGGTGTGAAAATATCTCACACTGCAAAATGATCTAGAAACCCACATTCTGAATATAGCAACCTTTGACAACAGTAAAAAATGTATTAGATTTGCACAGACATAGCCTCAACATAGAAGAAATGCGAAGCACAATACCGAAGCACATTTTGAATGCTTGCACAACACTATTTTCTTTATTTATCAATTTTTTTTAAAAGCACTTGGAAACCAAGTACCAAAGACACAATCTTAGCTCATTACTTCATTCCAACTTATCTTCAAACAATGTAACAAAATGATAGCTGTTAGAATTGTGAAACAAGCACAAAACCACGAGCCATAGGATAAAAAAAAAACAAATAAACCTTCCATGCAAGAGATTTGCAAACAATATATGCAATATTCCTCAACAAGAAAAAGCTACAAAAGGAAGAGATTCTCAAGAAGATATGAAAGCTTGAGATATTCTCTAGTTAATTACAATGAGGGTTGAGTGCTTATAAGAGCAAAACCTTAAATGAGAAAGGGATTAGATCATGACAAGTTCCAACATCACATGAGATGAGACATAATGATCCAATATTAGCTCAAATAATAAAGTATTAAAACACTCTTAAGTTTAGCTTAAGTGCATGAGAATAAATTAGACTAATAATCAATTAAAGATTAATTAATTATTAGCTAATACATGATTACTCTATGTTCACCCCCCTTAAGATGAACTTAGGGAGTAGTTAAAAACCCTAAAAAGAATGCATGATGGGTCCCAAAAAATAAGGCCATGTAAGGTACCCATGTAGAAACAAAAGATCTCTATAATGTGGAGACATAGAGAAAACCTCATGGGAAAAAATCTAATCCAAAAAGAGATGAAAGCCAAGTGAAGGACTGAAGAAGCCTCCAAACAAGACAATGTTGTCCCAAAATATAGGAAAAAAGGATGAACAAAACTAACACCACTAAAGCATGAAGAAGCTACAAACACTGTCAAAAAATGACTGTTGCAATGCCAAAAACAAGAATGCAAGAGTGTCCATATGGTAAATGATCCATCTCATCGAAATGCAAGTAACTAACCACTAATGTACATTGCATTTGAAAGTACATAGTAACAAATACTATATACATAACTTACTCCAATATGAAACCAAAGAAGCATTAACACCAACAGTAGAAACCCCCCATAATGTTGAAAAGGGAGAGGCATGACATGTACATTGAAACTAAAAGCTAGAAATAAGTGCATGAAGAAGAATCAAGAACATATAAATGTGAAAACATGAAAGTACCCACATATAAAGGGTGTGAAAACAAAAGACACACACACATGAGGTTGATGTCGTGGAAGGGACACTCACTTGACAAAGATATGATTGCAAACAAAGGAAAAACATCAAACCCCCCATAACACTTTATAACATAGTGCGAGTACAATAAGGCACAAAGTGGTGTGCAAGATCCCATAAAAGATACACCTACTATGACACTTTATTTCAGTGTGTTTACATAATGAAAAATTCATACAATGGGAGCCCATAATGTCCAAAAAGGGACTACATGCTGTAAACACAATTCTTTGATAGAAAGAAAAGAGGAAACCAGTAGCACCATGATGAAGTACATGAAAAAATATGCACTTAAAAAAAAAAATGACACCCAAAAATGTGTTCAGATGTGCAGAAGATATGGACTGTCGAAGTATCCAAAACGGAAACTAAACAAAAAAATTGAGAAAAATAAATTTTGGAAAAAACTAGAAACCAAAACTATAAAACACCTACACCATTGCCAAGAGCTTGAAATTCTACCCCATTTCAAAAAAAATTGCACTGGAAAAGTCCATTGTATGGATGAGATATGGTCTCTAGAATATTAGGTGCAAAATTGAAAAGCCCAACAAAGAGGGGCTAAGTAGGGAAAAAAGAAGGATCTCCGCCAAATTTAGCAAAAATACCTCCAAATGTGGAGGTTAGCCAGATTTAGTGTGTTGGGAAAAGAAAACCTCTTTCTCTAGGTACAATGCATATTATTTTGCAAAAAAAATATATATGCAAAAAAATAATGCATGTTTTATTTTAAAGTTAAAATACATACAAAAAAACTATTATATTTTTTGTGAAAAATGTTAGAAATATGTGCCTCAATCCCACAGGTTGAAACCTCTAAGACAGCCAAGTTGGTGTGACATCCATTATGTTTGGCTGACTATTAGTTGAAACCTTGTTGAAATGATTCAAGTTGCTATGACCTTGCTTTAGTCTTGCCGAAGGAGCCTATTGCTGTGACATTTCGTTCGGTGTGACTTTTCTATCTCTCACCGCCCATGGAGATCTCTTACTGACTGTTGGTGTTTAGCGGATATCGAAGTAACATATATGCTTTGGTATGTAGTCTTACTGATATCGAAAGTCTCACCGATAAGCATTTACTTGGAGTCATCAGGGTGACTTGAATACTCAAGAAGAACTCTCAGCGATGTTGGTATGTCTCATCAATAGTATTCACTTGGAGTATCAGAGTAACGTATGGTGGCTCGGTAAGAAGTCTTACTGATGTGTGATGTCTCATCGAACGGTTATATACTTTTGTCAATGGTGTAGCATGTGACTTCGTTAAGAACTCTTGGCGAAAGTGATAAGTCCTACCAACATTGATGTTTGTTAACGAATTTCTTTGGTGAGACTCCTAGTGATTGAAGTCTTCAGCGAAAGGTTTGAACATTCGGTATTACCTCTTAGTAATAGTGGTCTATCTTTCTAACTGATGGATGTTTTAGTGTAACTTGGTGGCATTGGTATGACCTCTAGGCGAAAGCGGTAAGTTTTACCGACCGTTTGGACACTTTGAAATAACATAAAGAGCTCGGTGTGATGTCTTGGTGAAAGATGATAGTCTTGCCGATGAGAACACTCACGTCTATGTGACTTTGGAGCTTCAATATGATGTTTCATCAATAGCGATAAGTCTTGGCGATAGCGATACAAGTGATGATCATCGGTATGAGGTCTTGGTGACACGACGAAGTCTTAGCAATAGCTTTCTGGACTCGGTGTAACATCTTGCTGATAGTATGGACTCTTGGCGATATCAACAGTTAGGTCTTGTGGCATCGGGGAGACACAGTTAGTGTCTCACCGACATGCCAACTCAGGTTGAATGCCTTTGACCGAGTGAAGACTATCCTACATGGCTTGTGTTTGACCAATCAGAGAAGCCGATTGGGAACTGCTAGTAGTTGGATTATTGCAGACGTTACTGAGAGGAAGATCAACAGACCATGTGCATCATAGATATACTCTGTTGTTGCTGATGATGTCTGGTTCGAAGGTTGGATTGTTCAATAGATGAATGTTGGGTGAATAGTTCGGTGTATGGTTAGTGTGAATTCGATTTAGTAAGAATTGTAACTTGGATGTTCTATACAAGGTTGGTCAATTGAATTTGCTACTGTAAACTGACACTAGAAAGATAAGTTTGATATTTGTATGTAATCTTTATTACTATAATACAAAGTGACTTCTCTTGGTGTGGTGGGTTTTTCTCCCCTAAGGGTTTTCCCACGTAAATCTGGTGCTCATGTGTGTATGTCTAATTCTTTGTTTCTGTTATCTCTTTCAAGTGCATCTTAATTGGACTGTAATTGTATAAAATTTAAAAGTGTCTTTGCATTCTTCCTTGAGGTTTTGATGTTAAGAGAGTTGTTTCCACACCTTAGCTTTCCTTACAAGTGGTATCAAAGCTTGGCCAGTTGTGTTATCCTTGTGGGTACGTTAGGTTTTTTGTGTCAATTTTTGTTCAGTGGGAGTCTTGTAGAAGTTTGTTAATTCGAATTACAGATTGAGATGGCTAGCACATCAGGAAAGATTGAAATAGAGAAGTTCAATGGCAGCAATTTTGAGTTGTGGAAACTCAAAATGGAAGATCTTCTAGTGGATCGTGATCTATGGCTTGCTATGTCTAGAACGAAACCTACAGGCGTGAAGCAAGAAGATTGGGACCTTGCAGATAGAAAGTCTAAGGGGTTGATAAGGCTTTGTTTAGTAGACTCCGTTCTTTTGAATGTGCATGAAGAGAAGACTGCATCTTCCTTGTGAAAGAGACTACCATCTATTTATCAGGGGAAGTCCTTAGTGAATAAATTTTTCCCGAGGAAGAAGTTGTACACTTTGAGAATGTAGGAAGGAGGGTCTGCAGCTGATTATTTGAACACATTCAACATGCTGATTGCACAGTTAACATCTGTTGGTGTGAAAATTGAAGAAGAGGATCGTTGTATGCTTTTATTGTGTTCTTTGCTAGACTCTTGGGATCACTTGGTGATGGCTATTAGGAGTACAACATCCAATTTCAAGATGGAATATGTTGTTGCTTCTTTGTTATTAGAAGAAACGAGAAGGAAATCTTCTGAGATGGTGAAGGAGGCCCTTGCTGTTAGAGGAAGATCGAAAGAAAAAGGCAAGAAGAAGGACAAGAAATCTAAATCAAAATTAGAGGGGAGATCAAAGTCTCTTGGAAAGAAGTCCAAGGTGAAGTACTGGAATTGTGGGCAACCTGGTCATGTTCGAAAGGATTGTAAAGAGGAGAAAAAGAAGAAGAAGAAGAGCTCTTCTGATAATGAATCTTCTTAGAGTGATGAAGACACCTTCATTGTAGCCTTGGCTACACAAGCATCAGATGATGTTTGGTTGATTGATTTTGGAGCATCTTTTCACATGACATCTCATATAGACTGGTTTACAAAGTATGAAGAATACGATGGTGGAAAGGTGTACTTGGCGAGTGATTCATCTTTGGAAATAGTTGGCCGTGGAAGAGTCAGAATCCAATTCCTTGATGGCAGAGTGAAGGGGATCAAGGATGTTATGCATATACTAGGTTTGGATCAAAATTTGTTGTCTGCCAGTAAGCTGAATGATATTGGAGTGCAAGTCACGTTCTCTGGAAATGGATGCAAGATGACTAGAGGTTCAATGGTGCTAGCAAGGGGTGCTCGTATTGGTACCTTGTACAAGCTGGATGCACATGCTGTTCAATGTAACAATGTCTCTGCAAAGTCACAGAAAGCTACTCATGGAGGAAAAGAGGGAAATGCTCCTAATTGTATAAACTCTATGGAAGTTAAACTTCCAACATAAAAGAATATGCTCTGGCATCATAGGCTAGGCCACATTGGAGAGAAAGGTTTAAAAACTTGAAGAATAAAAACCTAGTTGAGGGGCTTGATGATTGTAACTTTGAATTTGAATTCTGTGAGCATTGTATATATGGAAAACAACATCGTGTTTCTTTTTATTCTAGTCCTCATAAATCTTCTGGTTTGCTAGATTATATTCATTCTGATGTATTTGGTCCAGTGAATGTTCCTTCTTTGTCTAAGTCAAGGTACTATGTATTGTTTATTGATGATTATTCAAGAAGAGCATTTGTCTATTTTTTGAAAAGTAAATCAGAAGTGTTCAGTCAGTTTAAGGAATTTAAGAACCTTGTAGAAAATTAGACTAGAAGGAAAATAAATTCCTTAAGGACTGATAATGGTGGTGAATTTTGTTCTAATGAATTCGAGAGGTACTATAAAGACCATGGGATTAAAAGACATAAGAGTACACCTTATACTCCTCAACAAAATGGAGTTGCAGAAAGGTTCAATAGGATAGTGATGGAGAGAGCAAAAAGTATGCTGAGTAGTGTTGGCTTGGAGGAGAAGTTCTAGGCTAAGGCTATAGCTACTGCATGTTACTTGATAAATTGTTCTCCAAATTCTACTCTTGTTGAGAAAACACCTTTGGAAGCGTGGTCTGGTAAAAAGCCCTCTCTAAGACATATTCATGTTTTTGGCTATGAGGCATATGCATATGTGCCGAATGAGAAAAGATCCAAGTTGGAGAAGAAGGCTATCAAATGCATTTTTATTATCTATAGTGTTGGCATAAAAGGATACAAGCTTTGGAATCCTGAGATTGAGAAGGTTTTGTACACTAGAAGTGTAATCTTTTGTGAGCTGAAGCCTTCTACCTTGGATCTACAGTTAGAGACAAAGTCAGAAAATAAGAAGGATGTAGTTGTAATTCCTTCAACACCAAACAAAGAGGAATTGAAAATTCAAAATGTACTTGAAACTGAGGAGAGCTCAAGCAATTCTGAAAGTTCAAAAGAAGAAGAACAACCTCAGCCTCAGCAAGTGAGGAGGTCAACTCATGAAAGAAAGCAACCTCATAGGTATGGGTTCTCTTTGATAGATTCTACTTGTGCCTATGCTTTGATTTCTAGCATTGATGAGCCTAGGACTGTAAAAGAGGTATTTAAAATGTTTGATTTAGACTCTTGGTTGGAAGCCATGAATGAAGAAATGGCATCATTAGAAAAGAATTATACCTAGAGTTTGGTGCCCTTTCCTGTAGGTAGAAAAGCTAAGGGCTACAAATGGGTATTTAAGAAGAAAATAGGTCTGGATGGCAGTGTGGAAAAGTACAAGGCGAGGTTGGTTGCAAAAGGTTATTCCTAGGTAGAGGGAATTGATTATGGGAAAATATTTTCTCCTATAGCTAAGCTGACATCTATCAGATTTCTTTTGTCACTTGTAGCAGTGTATGAATTAGAGATCGAACAAATGGATGTGAAGAAAACATTTCTTCATGGTAATCTTGAAGAAGAAATCTATATGTCCCAGCCTGAGCACTTTGTAGAGAAAGGTAAAGAAAAACTGGTTTGCAAGTTGAAAAAGTCTCTGTATGGGTTAAAGCAGTCTCCTAGAATGTGGTACCAGAAGTTTGATACTTTTGTATTGTCTTTGGGATTTGTAAGATCAAAATCTGATCATTGTGTCTATTATAAAGCTGAAAGTGATCGAGTGCTTATTATTGCTCTCTATGTTGATAATATGTTGTTCATAGGAAATAGTAAGCTAATGATTTTTGATCTTAAGTATCTGTTGTTTGCTAAGTTTGAAATGAAAGATATTGGTGTAGCAAGGTATATTCTGGGGATGGAGATAACCAGGGGTAGGAAGAATAGAAAACTTTGGCTTAGTCAGAATAAGTATATCAGGATTGTTCTAGAAAGATTTTTCATGAATGATTGCAAGCAGCTAGTTGTTCCAGTCTTGCAGGGAATGAAGCTATCTATTGAAGACTATCCAAAATCTCCTACTGAGATGGAGGACATGACCAGTGTACCCTATGCTAGTGTGGTTGGAAGTCTTATGTATGCAATGGTCTGTACAAGGCTAGACATTGCCCAAGCAGTGGGAGTACTTAGTCGGTTTATGGCTAATCCTGCAAGGACACATTGGGATGCTGTGAAGAGAGTGTCTAGATATTTGAAGGGGACTTCAAAATATGCTTTGTGCTACCATGGGAACTTGGTTGAATCATAGAGGACTCTCAACATTTGAGGTTATGTAGATTTTGATTGGGTAGGGGACATTGATAGTAGGAGGTCCACCAGTGGATACATTTTCATGATGAATGGTGGTGTAGTGAGTTGGATGAGTAAGCGGCAGGATGTAGTCGCTTTGTCCACTACAGAGGCTGAATACATGGCAGCTACACATGCTTGTAAAGAAGCATCCTAGTTAAAATATTTGTGTTCTAACATTGGTTTTGATGCAGGGCAAATAACTATTTTCTGTGATAGTCAGAGTGCAATTTGTCTGGCAAAGAATCCTACTTTCCATGCCAGGATGAAACATATAGATGTACAGTACCATTTTGTACGAGATATGGTGGAGGATGGAAAGGTCATTTTGGAAAAATTTGATACTCTGGAGAATGTTGTAGATGCATTGATGAAGCCAATCAACACAAACAAATTCAGGTGGTGTGCCAATTCGATAGGCCTTAGTTCCCATGAATTTTAGTAGTTTTGTTGTGCTCTGGAGGTGCCTATGTGATCTTCATCAAGTGGGAGATTGTTTAAAATATGTGCCTCAATCCCATAGGCTAAAACCTTTAAGAGAGCCAAGTTGGTGTGACATCCATTGTGTCTAGCCGACTAGTAGTTGAAACCTTGTTAAAATGATTTAGGTCGCTGTGACCTTGCTTCAATCTTTCCAAAGGAGCCTATCGCTGTGACATTTCATTTGGTGTGACTTTTCTATCTCTCACTGCCCGTGGAGATCTCTTATCGATTGTTGGTGTTTAGCGGATATTAGAGTAACATATATGCTTCGATATGTAGTCTTACCGATATTGAAAGTCTCACCGATAAGCATTTACTTGGAGTCATTGGGGTGACTTGAATACTCAGGAAGAACTCTCAGTGATGTTGGTATGTCTCACCGACAGTATACACTCAGAGTATTGGAGTAACGTATGGTGGCTCGGTAAGAAGTCTTACCGATGTGTGATGTCTTGTCGAATGGTTATATACTTGTGTCATCGGTTTGGTGAAAGTGATAAGTCCTGCCGACATTGATGTTTGTTAACGGATGTCTTCAGTGAGACTCCTAGCGACTGAAGTCTTCGGCGAAAGGTGTGAGAATTTAGTATTACCTCTCAGCGATAGTGGTCTGTCTTGCTGACTGATGAACATTTCAATGTAACTTGGTGGCATTGGTATGACCTCTAGGAAAAATCGGTAATTATTATCGACCATTTGGACACTTCGGAATAACATAAAGAGCTCGGTGTGATGTCTTGGTGAAAGATGATAGTCTTTCTGATGAGAACACTCATGTCTATGTGACTTTGGAGCTTTGGTATGATGTTCCATCGATAGCAATAAGTCTTGGCGATAGCGATACAAGTGATGATCATCGGTATGAGGTCTTGGCCAAATGGCAAAGTCTTAGCGATAGCTTTTTGGACTCGGTGTAACATCTTACCGATAGTATGGACTCT
The DNA here is from genome assembly GCA_007258455.2 of Sequoia sempervirens. Taxonomy (NCBI): domain Eukaryota; kingdom Viridiplantae; phylum Streptophyta; class Pinopsida; order Cupressales; family Cupressaceae; genus Sequoia; species Sequoia sempervirens. The sequence goes on along the minus strand of VDFB02358134.1, from coordinate 112,067,237 downwards.
TGGTGATATCTATAGTCAAGTCTTGTGACATCGGGGAGACATGATTAGTGTCTCACCGACATGCCAACTCAGGTTGAACGCCTTTGACCGAGTGAAGACTATCCTACGTGGCTTGTGTTCGACCAATCAAAGAAGCCAAATGGGAACCGCTAGCAGTTGGATTGTTGCGGCTGTTATTGAGAGGAAGATCGACAGACCATGGGTGTCATGGATATACTCTATTGTTGTAGATGATGTCTGGTTCAAAGGTTAGATTGTTCAACGGATGAATGTGGGTGAATAGTTCAGTGTATGTTCAGTGTGAATTCAATTCAGTAAGAATTGTAACATGGATGTTCTGTACAAGGTTGGTCAATTGAATTCGCTATTGTAAACTGACATTAGAAAGATAAGTCTGATCTTTGTATGTAATATTTATTACTATAATACAAAGTGACTTCTCTTGGTGTGGTGGGTTTTTCTCCCATAAGGGTTTTCCCACGTAAATCTGGTGTTCATATGTGTATGTCTAATTCTCTGTTTCTGTTATCTCTTTCAAGTGCATCTTAATTAGACTGTAATTGTATAAAATTTAAAAGTGTCTTTGCATTCTTCCCCGAGGTTTTGACATTAGGAAAGTTGTTTCTGCACCTTAGCTTTCCTTACAAAAAAAAATATAAAAACACATTTATATATTTTTGTTAAAAAATATATATAAAAAAACTTTGTTTTTTTTTAAAAATGGCAACCATGGGCCGCTGCCAATGTGCGGGTCCCAAGGGGTTGTCACCCTGCCAATGGCAAGAGGTGGTACCCCATGGTACACCCTTGGGGCCACCACCTTGGCATGGTAGAGGGGCAGTAGCCCATATATATATAACCTCAATTTGTGTGTTGGGTAGACCGTACAACCTTCGTTGCAATTTTTTTTCCTCATAAACTCCTGACATGGATTTTGGCGATTTGATAGGCAATCTTAAGGTTTTTGGGCCTTCTGAGTGCAATGGTAACGTCCGTTTTGGGTCAAAATGCTCCAAAATTGTAGCTACCCTCCGGATCTAGAAATAAAGCAACCACATCAAACCTTTGTAGATATAGCATCGAGAGTTGAAATTAGGTGAAACAAAATCCAATTTTGACTTTCTCAATAGCTCTAAATCCAACGACAATGCCCTTTTTACACAAAAATGCATCAAAAAAATTCCCACCTCCAAAATTTGCAAAAAAGGTAAAGGGGATTCAGATTTGAAGCTTGCAACTGTTGTTGAAGAAAGAAAATCTCATAAATCGAGAAAGGGTTTGCTGAATCCATACTTTGATACCATGTTAGAATTGTGAAACAAACACAAAACCATGAGCCATAGGATCAAACAACAAACAAAGAAACCTTCAACACAAGAGATCTACAAACAATATATGCAATATTCCTCAAGAAGAGAAAGATACAAAAGCAAGAGACTCTCAAGAAGATATGAAAGCTCGAGATATTCTTTAGATAATTACAATGAGAGTTGAGTGCTTATAAGAGCAAATCCCTAAATGAGAAAGGGATCAGATCATGACAAGTGTCAACATCACATGAGATGAGACATAATGATCTAATATTAGCTCAACTAATAAAGTACGAAAACACTCCTAAGTTTAGCTTAAGTGCATGAGAATAAATTAGACTAATAATCAATTAAAGATTAATTAATTATTAGCTAATGCACAATTACTCTAACAATAGCTCCAAGTACTCACAACAATTCCTCAAGATCTCAACTATACATGCACAACTTGCAACAACTTGTTTTCCTCCTTTTCATAATTTTCTCAATATCCTCCATATACAACAAACTTCCTCAACAAATAGTTGACATTAATGATAACACTAGTTAGTAGACACTCTATTGACATCAATGAAAACACCTTCATACTTACAAAAATCTCCCCCTTTTTCATTGATGGAAACACGATATGTGAAAAACCATCAAAGAAAGCACACACACTTTCTCCACTAATACCTTACACATGATTCTCTCTCCGCCTAAGTAGATAAGATTTTTCACATGATTCTCTCTCCTTATTTGACATTAATGGAAAATGATTAAGTTTTTTGCATTGTTTTCCTCCTTTGACACTAAACTAGAATACTTGCACTAAATACTCCCCCTTAGGAGTACACCCAAATAAATCAACAACTCAATGACAACACATGATACTACCTACTCCCCCTGAGAGGTAGCCACCAACATCAGTCCAAAAAAGAGATAGATCCATGGATCCATTGGATTGATGCATCTCCATATGCATCTAGTTTAAGGAGGGAGGGGAAATAACCCCCAACTTCTCCTGGAGATACTCAAAAGTATCTTTAGGAAGAGCCTTAGTAAAAAATTAGCAATCTGATCCTTTGTAGGAACATATTCAAGCTTCACTTCATTCTCTATAACCTTTTCTTTCAAAAAGTGATATCTGATAGATATATGCTTTGTCTTTGAATGCATCATTAGATTCTTTGAGATTTTAATTGCACTTGTATTATCACAAAAGATATATATAGGATCATTATACACAACTCTAATATCCTTCAATGTTTGTCTCATCCATAATACACAGACAACATGATGCTACTGCAATATACTTAGCCTATGCTGTAAACAAAGAAACTGAATCCTGTTTCTTACTCAACCATGAAACCAATATACATCCAAGAAAGAATGCACCACCACTTGTGCTTTTCTTGTCATCAACACAACATGCCCAATCTACATCGATATAAGCACTTAATGTAAATCAGTACCCTTCAGATACCACAAGCCATAATTTGGAGTGCCGCTTAAATATTTGAATATCATCTTCACTGCTACATGTGTCTCTTTAGGATCTTCTTGAAATCTAGCTACAAGAAAAACTGCATGCATGATATTTGATCTAGTAACAATTAAATATAGTAGTTCACAAATCATAAATCTATACTTGCTCTGATCAACCTTAGGCGAGTCATCATCTTTGCTCAATTTACAACTAGTCACCATAGGAGTGCATACTGGTTTGGATTCATCCATTCCAAAATTCTTCAACATCTCTTTGACATAGTTAGATTGTTAAATGAACATCCCTTTATCTATTCGATTGATTTGTAGTCCAAGGAAGAAATTCATCTCCCCAAACATTGACATTTCAAACTTTTTCTGCATTTCCTTTGCAAACTTCTTACATATAGCCTCATTTCCACCAAAGATAATATAATCCACATATACAACCACTATCAAGATCTTGTCTTCCTTAATTATGAAGTAAAGATTACTGTATGCGGTGCCTTTATTGAATCCATGGGATAAAAGCACAAAGTTATTTCACACTTTCAGCCAATTTACTAGCACAATTGAATTTAAGTATTTCTAACTAAAAATCAATTTTGGTCAAACATATATAGTAAGATTCATTCTAGCTAAGTTAGATACTTCCACAATTTTTTCAAGTAAAATTGTTGGCTAAAAATATATGGAGCACCACTTTGAGTCCAGTTTACCAAAAAATTAAAATATTTGAAAAACTTGAAGTTTCAATAACTCCTCCTAATGTAAATAACATTTCATAAGTGTAGTTTTCAAAAATATATTTATTTTAATAGTTTAATTATTAATTTATTTATTTTTACTAAAAGTAGGTTATCAACACAAAATATTAGGTTGACTACCATGCCAAAGAAATATACTAAAACTTATTATTATTATTTTTTTAAATATAGTGCAATAGATAAAAGAATCCATTTCAAGATAGTATTTTTTTTTTCCATTTTAGATAAATATTTGGTATGAAAGTTGATGCCTAGTGGAAACAACTATTTTTTGATTCACACAATTTTTAATATTTATTTAAAAATATATATATTTATCAAAATTGAAAAAAATAAATCCATGCACTATAGTTTCAAGTTATAAATACACACAATTTTTTTTGAAAAAAAATAAAAATTACTAAGTTTGATGTCTCATGCAACTTCATTTTCCAACATTTTATCAACAACTAAATTATAGTGTTAATTTATTAAAAACTAGTTTGAAATTTATTTTTTTTATTTTTTTATAAATTACAAATATAAAATATACTAAAAAATACATATTTTACTAGTTTACATCATTTCAAAATTCAAAACATATATGTCACTTTTTAGTGATTCAAGTTTAAAAGTTGGATTAGTGTCGGCTATTTCCTTTATAAAGTGTGACACAATTTTGTGCTTTTACCCCATGAGAAAGTATACTCAACAAAGGTCTCTTGCTTAAACCCTTTTTCTAAATCAAGACAAATACCTTTCAATTGAGCATAAATAATATCAAATAAAATAATTCTTACCTTCATCTACCAAAGCAAGAGACCTTTGTTGAGTATATTTTCTCATGGATATGAGTGTCACATTTTATCTTTAGATTCTTTAAGATATTGATAGAATGTAAGCATATGTTTATGCTTGATGCTTGGTGTGTGTAGCCTTGATGTTTGATGTATGGTTGAAGATATGCACATGCCAATAATCTTGAAAAAATTCTAAATGTGCCAAGAAACCTAGTGTTTGATTAAGCATAGGAAAATATGCATGGCATTGTATCATATGCATATAGGACTGACTCAAAATATAAAAAATAAATGTAAACAATAAAAATCCCTAGAAAATTTATTGTCAAGACACCATAGTATAATGGATCATGATGATCTTGGTGGAATATGTTGTGGGATGAAAAAATTGCATGCATGAAAATAATAATATACAAAGATCTACCTCTAACCAAAGTGGAAACCAAGGTGCGAGCATTGTGATTTTGATAGCAATGCATGATTGGGAATTAAATATCCCAATAAAGTTATATTATATTAGGAAGAATGCATACTAATTATATAATTAGTGATTAAAATTGAACAAGGGCCTCACCATAGTGAAGAGTAAAATATCTTCAAGTTGAATGATTTTTCTTGGGATGTTTGCTTGTTTTTCCAAGTTTGAGATGTGTTTGTGTGTAAAGTTTGAATGTAATAACAATTCCATATTTTTGCTTATTTGTAAATGTATTTTTGAATTTATAGGAACTATTCTATAAAATACTACATGTCTTGATGATACAAATGCACTATGATAATGACATGTCAAAAAGAGATGAAGGTGGGAAAATGCAATATAATAATGGCATGGAAAGGGAAGGAAATAATATATATATATATACAAGATGGATGAATCAAACTTATCCTTAAGTGTAGAGGGTACCTAATGATATTGATATAATATGATACACATGATGCTCATATGCGGGTTTTCATCATGGTATCTTTCCAAGGTATTGGATAAATGGTTCTTATTAGAGGGAAAATTTTCTCTTTACTATTTAATTTTTTCATTGTTGTTTCTTCAAGCATGAGATGTTTGAGTTGCACAATATTCATTGGCTCTTTCAATTCCAAACCTTGTGGTGTATCCAACTTGTATGTTTTTTATCCAAACTCAACAATGATGATATAGAGGCCCAATCAATTAGGCTCAAAATTTCCTATCTTTTCTCAATGTTGATTTGTGTTTTTCTATTTTTCCTTGATGACAAGATCACTAATTTTAAACTCTATATATTTTATTCATTTTTTATAACTTCTATGTAACCAATTTTGATATGCTTACAAATGATTTTTTGTATTTATTCATTCTTCCCAAGAAGTTCTATTTCACAAAGACATGCAACCTAATATTCCTCATCATCAATTAGGTCTAGTAAAAAAATGTGCAAGTATGGAAACTTGATCTCAATTGTTAAAAATGCTTTAGCTCTAAAGACTAATGAATGGGAAGTTGTCAATTAGGGGTGTGGATACTAGTATCCACAAGATGGGGTAGATATGAAGATGTTAGTCACATCCAACATCATTGATGATATTTTTTAGTATCTTGATGAGAGTATTATTGGATTCTTAAGCTTGTCCATTACCTTGGGAGTAGTATGGGGTGGACCATTTGTTCTTGATTTGGAACTTGTTGCAAAAGTATCCAACTTCATGATTAGTGAAGGATTTACCATTATTCTAATGATTATAATATATATACTATAACAAAATATTATGTGGTTGAGGATAAAAGTAGAATTTTTCTTACCAATCACATAGGTGAGAGGAGTTGCTTCTAATCACAGGGTAAAAGTACAAAGTTGTGTCACACTTTCGGCCAACTTATCAATACAACTGAATTTTAGTATTTTTAACTAAAAAACAATTTTGGTCAAACATATGATCTAGTAAGATTAATTGTAGCTAAGTTAGATATTTCCATAAATTTTCTAGCTAAAATTATAGGCTAAATGCATATGTAACATCACTTTGATGCCAATTTACTGAAAAAATACAATTATTTGAAAAACTTGATGTTTCAACAACTCTTACTCATGTAAATAATATATTTTTAAAATATAAAAACAACCTTTTGTAGATCCATAGGTGTAGTTTTAAATATATATATTTAATAGTTTAATTATTATTTATATTTTTACTAAAAGTAGATTATCAACACAAAATATTATGTTGATTACCATGTCAAGAAAATAAACTAAAAAATATTAAAAAAATTGAAAAATTATGATGCATTAGATAAAAGAATCTATATTAAGATGGTATTTTTTTTTTTTTTTGTTTTAGATAAATATTTAATATAAAATTTAATGTTGAATGGAAATAACTATGTTTTAACACATGTACATTGTAATATTTATTTAAAAATGTATATTGATCAAAATTAGAAAATAAAATATCCATGTACTAAAGTTTCAAGTTATAAACACACACAAAAAAAGTTAGGGAAAAAAAAATTACTATATAAAAATTGACGTCCCATATAACTTCATTTTTCAGCATTTTATCAACAACTAAATTATAGTTGTTAATTTATAAAAACTATTTATATATATATATATATATATATTTATTTTTTAATTTTGAAATACAAACATAAAATATACTAAAAATTACACATTTTATTAGTTTACGTCATTTCAAAATTTAAAACATATATGCCACTGTTTAGTGATTCAAATTTAAAAGTTGGATTAGTGTTGGCTATTTCCTTTATAAAAGTGTGACACAACTTTGTACTTTTACATCACAGTGAAATATTTTTTGTTGTAATGATATTCTTATGGCTATTGGAGGAAGAGGGGTTAATTATACCAATGAAATAGAGGCCCTATGTGGAAAAGGCCATGGAGTAAGGATCAAATACAATGCTTGAGATGGTGTATGGATTAAGTATCCATGTTTTTGACATGCAATACAATTTCTAACTTAGTAACATGCATCTTATTCCATAGTGGGCAAGTAGTATCTATTTCTTAAGATATTTTTCACTAGGACTTTTCCATTGTATGTGCATCACAAATACCATCATGAAATTCTTGGATTTATAAGTTTGTGTCATCTAAGTTTAAACATCTTAACAAAATGCCATAATAACCCCTATGATAGAGAATACATATGAGGAGGGTGATTCAAGATGTGTGTTGGATAAAATATATGTATTGGTTTGGTAAGAGATTAGGTGCAAGGATTTGACTATTAAGTTAATTATAAATATCATAGTATTAGGTGAGATTGAGACAAATAGTTTCACATACCACTTCTATCTATGGGAAATCATATGCAGGAATAATACGTTGTTCAACCAAAAAATTCTACAGTGGAGTATCTTCCTATATTGTGAGGAGAGAACTGATTCTCACCATGGCATCACAAACTTTGTTCATTTGAGGAATGACTTGAAATAGATTTCTATAAAGTACTACTTAAAGCTATCAACCATACTTTTATACAGAATAAAAATATTATATTCATTATTACATTTCTTAACAATGAATTGAGAATCACTAAAGGTCGATAAATGTTGCATGTGTCATTAAATTGTGAGCTTCAATCCTAAAACTAGAGGTTCTTATTCAACAATGTTATTTGTACAAGATAACTTGATCTTAAATGCTTTAGATATAAAATCACCAAGTGATGTAAGAAATACATTCTTTCCCCTAAACCATGAGTGTTGAAAGATCTATCAAAATAGAGCATGAATTTAGGTGATTCTTTAAGAGTTAAGATGTACTCATTTGGAAAATCAATATTTAATGGTTGAATGTCTACGAATGACACCTTTACCAATTTATCTATTTGATTTAATTTTAATCCACACATAATGTCAAACTCACTAACCAACATGACCTACTTAACCATTCTCCCTATCAGAGATGTTTTTGAATTTTGTAGCATCCAATTCTATACCTCTTCTTATAAATAATGAAGCTGAATAGTTTTCCCAATGTTACAATAAAGACACATTTAGATTTAGGTGGACCTTGTATTCTCTTAATCTTTGAAAGATGCACTACAAGATTTTAGGATATTTTTCTTTATGACTTGCCTAATATATCATCCACATATCTATAAAAAATATGATAAAGAATATCATGAAATATAATTTTCATTACTTGTTGGTATATAGCCCCATCATTATTCAAGCCAAAATTCATGACTAGATAGAATTTTTTTTGCCAAGGATTTATAAATGCTATTTTATGTTTTGGGTGTTATTTGATTTTTTATTCTATATGAAAAATATATGCATAATATATGCATAAGTGATAACATTTCATATCACACGGTAAGATTGATTATCACGCCAATATTAGGTAAAGTAAAATTATATTTTAAATATTCCTTATTAATTTTGTGGATTTCTATGCATAAATGGATACCCTTAGTTTTCTTTCTCATAGGAAAATTATTAGAAATTAAATCTAAATAATCATTGTTCAAATAAAACCAACAACTAGAAGTTTTTGCAATTATTCCTTAACAAGGAGAGCTTAGGATGTGAATCTTTCTTAATTTTCACTTTATTGGCTTATCATCAAGATGCACAATGAGATGGTGCAACACAAGACATGGATCTATCTTAGGCATGTCCATATAATACCAAGTAGATATATATAAATAGTCTTGAGTATAGTAGTGAAAGTTTCTTTCTCTTCAAGATCCAAAGTTGATGCAATTTCAGTTATCTTATGATTTTCTTCCATTCCAAGATTAATATCCAAGGATTCTTCAACCAATGATGTGGAATTAGCTTATAATTAAACTAGTGGAAAAAGAAGGTTGAGTTACTTTTACATTGGTTCCATAAAATGGTTTTAAATAGCCACATCTTTATTTTCTTTATTTAATTTTTCTTTTTCCAATAGTACCTTAGAATTTCTTTTTTAGAAGGCTTAATTTTTAATTTTTTGATTCTTTTATTTATTATTTATTTTTGACTAAGGAAATCTTCCTAATTTTTAAAGTATGCACACACATGAAGGTCAATTCAAAGCCTTTATTTTGATCTCCTTGTGGACTGTTATCTCAAAGTCCCATAAACTTAGTGGGTGCTTCATTATTTTGAAATGTATCCAATGGTATATGATCTTGTTGGTCCCAACAATAAGTTTAGGGTATTGGAGGTCAAGTTTTATGGTGTGAACCAATATCCTATACTTGCAAGAACACAACAAATGACAAAATTAATAAGGTCAATGCAAGTTAGAATATAGATCCCTCAAGAAATCCATTTGAATGCAAGAGAAAAGGAATAAAATGAAGAACACAATGAACTTAAAACAAAGATGTTGAATCCTATTCTAAAACAAATCAAACTCTTAATCTCTTGAGGGAGTTGGTGCAAATTTGATGTGAAAATTGGCCCTTTCCCAACTTCAATGGTGTGATGAAGATGATTTGATGAAGATTGTGATCCCTTTGTTGAAGATTAATGAATGCTCCAAGACAAAATCTATGTAACCTAGCTATAAAAATCAATGAGATGGATGAATATTGCTATAGATTTGAGTATAGTAAGTTTACTCAAGTTGTGGATGATAAAATGAGGAATGAAGCCTCTTATTTATAGAATTTCAAGTTGAAGATATGTCCAAAATGGAGCAATGTGGGACTAAGAATCAACAAATGGCAAGATGCCACTTGGCAACATGTGAATGGATGGAGGATGTGCAAGTTTTGAAGAATGTGTCAATAAATGCATATATTTGAATTTTGAAATTGTTGAAATGACATGTAAGAGAGAAATAAGGTGCATTGAACGCCACTGGGCTCAAGGAAAAAGGAATTTCTAGGCGGGGTAAATGCCTTTTTGGAAGGACAAAGTCCACTTGGATTTTGAATTCAAATTTGAGGAATATTCCTTTATTATGCCTATTGAGAGAAAATAGAGATTTAATAAATGAATTAAATCTATTTTCTTGTGCAAGTTGCAAAAGCTAGAGGATGGGACATGAGAGGAGATTAAATTAATCAAGGTTAATTAATTTAATGAGAGATTAGAATGATGTGACATATTTATTTAGATTTGTTGATTGATTTAAATCAAAATATGAGAAGAATATGATTTGAATGGTTAAATAAAGATTTTTATTTTATTTCACCAAGGAGATGATGTTAGATTAAATCAAATAAGGTTTTAATTTATTCAATTTAATAAGATGCCTTTAGGGATTAATCAAATAAAATTGATTATTTAATTAAATAGGGATAATTAGATCAGATTGATTGATTTAATTAGCAAGAAAGGATGACTTAATTAGATAAATGATTTATTTAATTAAGAGAGGAGCATTAATGAATTTAATCAAATAAAGGTATTTGATTAAATGATTAGACTGAGGGATGATTTGGGATGAAACAATGTTAGTGGTTGGGATCAGATGTGCAATGTCAATCAATATATTTTCTATGTCTACATTTTTCCCCTCTTTGAAGCAGTGCACTCGTCACATTGGTTCAAAGAAAAAACAGTCTCGATCAAAAGCCAAAATTTTTCTAATTTTAAAAATTGCCTCACTGCTGCCTTGATGAAGGAAATTATGGTAGCATACTGCCCCCTCGAGAGATGGGACAAAGATTCTAATTTTTTGGGCGATCTCACGAAAAAAGAGGAAAAGGTACCTGATAGGTCTAGAAAGGCTTTGGGAGGTCAAAAATGAGGTAAAACACCAAAAAACAGTGTGAAATGATCGTCAAACAAACAAAAATTGAACTAGGGGTCTAAAAACCTAGTAGGATGGCCGAACAGAGACAAAAAACCCTAACTTTTAGGTTTAAATAGGCCCTAGGAGGTCACTTTCAATTCATTTGGACACATAGCCTTACAAGATTTCATGATTTGAGCCTTTATACCCTGACGAGATGGCACAATGACAACTCTCGTTGCATATCTCCAACCGAGTACGGACATACTAGCAACCTCCCGACATTCGGGCACCGGTATGTGATCCTTACCTGAGCTTCATTTTTCATTTTACACGCTTATTTATTGCTTTTAGAACTAGGTCATTTGTAGTGGTGCTATATAGCACCGCTCAAATTTCAAACTAGACTGTGCGGTCCTTCAAACTGAACCACCATCACAAGATGGACCACCGCAGTGGAGTTTGGAGTTTGAAAAGATTCCTCAAACTCCAATATCTTCGTGAAATGGAGAGTTGGATTTCAAACTCTGACACTATGGTGGAATTAGAATTAGGGTTTGGTATGCTTAAGAAAAGTGCACCACCATGGTGTAGTTTGGGATTTGAAGACTCTAGCATCGCTGTTTGCAAATTTCAAACTATGACACCTTCACAATTTGCAACCCTGGGCTAGCTTTTTGAACGCTCAGGATAAAATTTCTCGATGATTTTAACATAGTGATCTTTCCTGATGTAAGAGGGGGCAAGGGATCTCTATACTCATGAGCATAGATCATGGGATATATTTGGTTATTTGCAAGATTTGACTGACAAGGAGCAGGATCGACTGCGAGAGATAGGGCTATGGTATATTGCCTACGCAACAGCTATGCGGACCCACCTTGGTATGATGTCTACGCTTTCCAAGAGATGGCATAGTGAGACATCATCCTTTCATCTTCCTATTGGAAAGGCCACCGTTACCTTGGAGGATGTGTGGCACATCCTTAGATTGTTGATTCATGGTCGGTGAGTTATTTATGATATGGATGCTGAACGGGATGCCTGCCATGTAGTCCTGGCCACAGATGAGATCATGTTTTGCGAGGGCCAGATAGAGCTGGAGCGTCACCAGTTGCTCACATCACCATTTCGTCTAGTGATACATGCTATCATTTTAGGTCTTGTTGCCCTGGATTGAAAAAGCTGATACTTCAGTCTTGGCTGGGGGCTTTGTTGGGAGCGGATGGTTCACAATCAACTAGTTCGTTTTGCATGGGGTCTAGTTCTTCTTGCCTCCATATATAGGGATTTACATGAGTATGAAAACTTGGAAAGTATGGAAATTGGTGCAGGTGTCATGCTTCTTCATGTGTGGGAATGGGAGCACATCTTTGTTCTTCAGCCGCAAATTGTTCCAGTGCCAGTCAGACCTGATGATCCAATGGTTTGGCACTATAGGGGCGGTGTGTCTTTCACACACATAGGAAAGCATGGGATCGCTCACTGGAGGAGGGTTATTGATGATATGACAGTGTTTACATGGTGTCCCTACTTGGTCAACCCAAATGGGTTGATGATGTACAGTAGTTATTCTTTTCCCGCCAGGATCGGTTTATGCAGAGGTAGGAGCATACTATGATTGAGCGATATCTTCTTGGATGAGTTCAACGTCAGTTTGGGGAGGTACAGGATAGGCCAAATGATGATTATGTGGCCATTTTTTCTTGTATAGTGTTGTAGGGTGCCTAGGGGTGATACATTCCTACCTCTAAGGTAGTTGACAGTTTTAGGAAGTTGGTGGCTCAACCATGGGCGTATGATCAAGGGGTCATAGATCCAAGAGTGACTCAGGTGTGCAAAGATTGGTTCTAACTACCTTTGCATTTGATAGTTCCAGGTGCACCCTCCATTCGACAAAGAGCTAGGGGTACAGGAGTAGGCTGAGGACTAGGAGGTGGAAATCCTCCAGTGGGACAACCAACATAGGACCAACCAGCACAAGTCCAACTAGCAAATGTCCAACTGGCATAAGTTTAGAGGGATCAAGCTTGTGATAATCTACAAATGCAAGACTGAGATTAGGGGCTAGAGGGTGGATATGATGGGAACTAGGATTGGGACGCCACGCCACCATGAGCTAGGGGTGAGGACTAGCCTCACATGCAACCTCTACCAGGACAACCAAAGGGTCATTTGGATCTAAGGGATGGGATGATAACACAGTTGTAGGCCCAAGTCTAGGCCTTGACAATAGAGAGAGACCAGGCCTGCGTGGAGAGAGACCAAGCAGTGTTGCAGAGCTACAAGCGGCTGTAGAGATGGGCTGCAGACAATAGTTAGAGAGTATGGTAGCTTCCTCCTCTCACAACACAGTGCCTCTTTGTTCATACAAGGAGGTCATCCAGGAGGTAGATTATTATCAGTTGATTTATAGTCAAGCTGTACCCAGAGCAGACCAAGCCCCAGATTATTCACAACAGACCAGCCATAGACTGGCAGAGGGTCACAATGATAGAGGTGAGGGTAGCAGACAGGAGGGTTAGTCCTCATTTTGATTGAGATATTATTCTTTCATGCCATATGGGCTCATTTTTGATAGCCCGTTGGGCCTTTTTGTACTTATTGACATACACACATGTACAATGATCCGATTATTTTGTACTATGACAGTTACCTAATGATATATAAGAGATGCTGATATTGATATGATGTGTTGTGTACCATTTATTTATTATGCATTTATGGATGGTTCTATTTCTATATGCTATGCAATAATGTTATGGTGTTGTGTGATGGATGTATGGATGCATTTCTTTCTATTGGTGTATATGTGTTATGTGACTAATAGATCTATATTATGCTTCTAATGAATGATGAAATATGATATGCAAATTATTTTATATGATATTTGATATGGATGGATAATAGATGATATGTATGTTTATATGATGATGCAATATATATGATGATTTATGTATGTTGATGCAAATGCAATTATTTATGTAATGATTTCTTTTTCAATCTCCTTTTCTGTTATGATGGTGATGATGATGTGAGTGTAGTGATCATGATATGTGGCTATGTAATTCTGAATGTATATGATTTTCCATGTATGATATGTACTTATGACAGTGTTATGATGTGATGTTATATATGACGTGATATGTTATGCAAAATGGTATGGAGATGATTTATGGTGCATACGCAAAATGATATGTGAGTAATGACCTTATATGTGAAATGATATAATGAATGCTTTTATGAGATTTTTTATATGATTATGGATGGATGTATGCACTTAATGCGATGGATTTTTTATAATGTTTATTTACCTATTTTGCTTTTCTTAATTATGCATTGGATACTTACAATGATATGGAATGATTTATGAAGTGAAATGGAAAATGATTTATGAGATGTTCTATATGATATGGATGGATGATATGCATATTTATGATGATGTATACTTTATGCTAATGGATGCAAATGGATAATCTATTTATGTGATGCGATGGTGATTATATGATTATGCAATGGATGATGTGATGGATTATTTATGCTTTTTGTAATTACGTAAGAGATGGTTATATGCAAATGTGTATGTAATGCTATGTTTATGAGATACTTAGAATAACAAATCTATATTAAATGCGTATGAGATGACCAATTTTTTCTATATGATATGCATTGTGCTGACAATTTGTGGATGCAGGATTAATGGTGGTGGTGTTTAACTATCATAGTACCTCATTAGCGTGAAAAGCAAGAAGAAATGGAAGAAAGAAGAAATTTCAACAAGACCAAAAGATGATGATGAACATTTGCTGTGGAGTTGGTATTTTCAAAGGGTGAATTATCTTATGTTTGATAACACACATAAATATAACACACATAAATACGATACATCAAGGTATTAAGAACTACGATGACGTTGTATTTAGTGTGGTGGAATTTGACTAGACAATCAGCTAGGAGTACTCTTGTTCACACCTGACATACAAAAACCTTACTAGGATGCACTTCGGGTAATTTTAAACATCTCAGACCAAAACGTAGAAAAGAAACCTTCCTATGTGGTCAACAAAATATCTAAAACACCTTCCATACATACCTAATAAAGTAAGTATTCGCCGAGGTTATATTACAAGAATGTCTAACAAGTGAAACATGTAAAAAGATAATGATTGTTTCCCTATTCCTATCTCTCTAAATCCCTTTGTTGGGAACATCATTGAGAGTTCCTTGGAATGAGCATAATAATATAAATCAAAAGACAAAGATGTAGTAAACAAATGAGTTGATGTTCTTCAATACTGCTAGCCAAGACTAAACTATGGTGATGTCTGATATTGATGTCCATTGTAGGAAGGATGCATCCTAGGACATGATAATATCATATGATTTGATATGGGATTGATTTGATGATAGGCTATTGACACAAAGAGTTGACCAACTTGGTTATGTGCTAACCTAGCTTTTTGAGATTTTGACGTTTTGAGTTTTAACTTTTTATTAATTCAAGGGGTAAACACTTTTGACTGGAGCTATGAACCAGATACAACCAATCAAAAATACCACCCCAATGTGGTTTGAACCTTGGTGGCAAGAACAAAAATGAAACCTATAAACCGTCACACCATGGCAATACTGGCTGAGTTTTAACTTTTTAACCTACTAGACTTGTTTCTGATTGTTTTACCAAAGGTTGAGGATGATGATCGTTTATTATGGGTGATGTTTATTGTGGGTGTAAGCAGAATGGGATGGATGGATTTTTTTCAAATATTTGGATTTTTTGAGGTTTTGAAATGTTTTGAGGTTGTTTTTAGTATTTTTTTGAGATTATAAATGTTTTGATTTTTGATTTTTAAATGTTTTGGGGTTTTTTGAGATTTTGACCAAGAGACTAATCTAAGGACATACCCTAGGAGCCTCAAGGGCTGATCAACAGATTAGCCTTGCCTATATTATACACATAGAGACCACATAGTTCAATTGACGACTTGAATGATATACATGATGAAATGTCAGTTTATTATGACAAACTCCTAAAGGATTGACCTAAGTGTCTTGGGGGATGATCAAAGATCAACCTTGCCTACGTTTAAAGCTTAGAGACCCATAGTTTGACAAGACGACTTTGTTTTGACTTTTTGGTTGAATTTTTGACCTATTTTGGGATTTTGATATGTTTTGAATGCTTTTGGATTTTGTATTTTTTGATGTTTTTGGATTTTCTGATTTTAGGACTTCAAGAATATACACGAATCTGATCCGATGAGAACATGCCCCCAACATGATGCAATAGACTACTTTGATAAAGGCAAGACAAATTGACCTTGGGAATGGGTTGAGTAGTACTAGGAGGGATCATGATATGAACACAAGACCAAGCTATGGTGCGGATGTAGGTGGATGAATGATGGATGGAGATACAAAATCCAATGGAAGATGGATGATGCAGAACAAGCCATGAAGATCCTAGTGGATGGAACATGCTTATTTAGATAAGGCGCCTATTTTCTAGGTTTTTGCCAAGGTACTTGCCCAAAGTGCCGCCGAAGTGGTTTTCACTAGAGGATGATTTTTCTCTTTACTATTTTTTAATCTTTTTTCTATTTTTTTTGGATTTTTTGCTTTTTTACTTTTTTTGTTGTCACCAAGATGACTGTTTTCCAGGTTTATGCCAAGGTAACCATTTTTTCAAGACATTTTCTATTTTTTTTTTTGTTTTTGGTTCTATACCTTGAAAGATTAGGCATAATTTTTTTTGAGATGAGAGTTGTTCATGGGATTTTACAGAGGTTCCCCTTCAGGTGTTGATAGCTGATATGCCCCTAACTTATGGCTTGCTGTGATAACAAATGGTCCCAACCAGTTGGGTTCAAATTTTCCTTTGTTGTTTGGATTTATGATGTTCTTTTGATTCTCCTTTAGTGCCAGTTCTCTGACTTGGAAAGTCATGCTTCTAATTTTCTTATTATAACTTCTCTTGAGTTTGTTTTGATAGAATTGCAAATGATTTAAAGCATCTATATGTCGCTCATCCAGTAGCTCTAGCTCATTTAGTCTTGATACTTGGTATTCTTCATCTATGATGAGGTTTTGCAATGATATTATTAGTGAGGGGAGCTCGATCTCAATGGGTAGTATGGGTTCTGCTCCGTAGACCAGGGAGAAGGGGGTGGCACCGGTGGGTGTGTGGATGCTAGTTCGGTAGGCCCAAAGGGTGGGATTGAGTTGCAGATGCCAGTCACAACCTGCATTATTGACTATTTTCTTGAAGATCTTTAAAATGGTTTTATTTGTGGCTTTTTCTTGGCCATTTCCTTGGGGATAGTATGGGGTGGAGAACCGATGTTGGATTTTGAATTTTTCACACAAGTAGCAGACATCCTGATTCTTGAATGGTGTTTCATTATCTAAGATAATAGCTTCCAGGGAACATCATATCAACATATGAGATAGTTCAGGATAAAATTTGATATCTGATTCCTTGTTATATAGGTCATTGGTATGGCTTCGACCCACTTGGAAAAGTACTTAGTGGTGGTTATGATGAACTTATGGCCATTAGATGAAGTGGGAGTGATTTTTCCAATGAGATCGAGCCCCCACTGTGAGAAGGGCCATGGTGTAATGATGGGATGGAGTTCTTGAGCTAGCACGTGGATGAGGTCCCCATGCTATTGACATTGTAGACACCTCTTGACATAGTTGTGTGTCTCTTTCTCCATAGTGGGCCAATAATACCCCATCCTCAGCAATTTCTTGGCCAAGGTCATTCCACTTAAGTGTGGACCATAGATGTCGTTATTCACCTCAGTTAAAGCAATCAAGGCTTCGTCAGTATTAAGGCAGCGGAAGAAGGTTCCCTCTATGCTTCTACGGTATAAGGTATTTCCTAGGATGACAAACCTAGAGGATTTTTTAATAAAAGTTCTTTTTAAGCTTGAGGGTAAGTCAGTAGGTAAGACACCTATTCGTAGGTAGGTATAAATGTCATGGTACCAGGGATCTCTGGGACCAATGATGTCGCACACAAGTTTTTACTTTGGTACATCGAATGTGGGCATGAGAAGTTTCCCTACCAAGAATTCATGTTTTAGGATGTTGCGAGGGATGTCTAGTAGGGATCCAATCATTGCCATGGTGTTTGTTGCTCTGTTGTTTGCTCTGGGAATCTGCTCAAATGTGATCTCAATGAAGGATTGTTTGAGAGTCTCTACCAGTTTCTTGTATGGGGTGAACTTATCATCCTTAGTCTGGTATTCACCATTCACTTGATTTATTATCAATTGGGAGTCTCTGTATACTCTGAGAGCCATGATGTGCCACTGCACTACTATTCTGAGACCTATGGTTAAAGGCTCATATTCCACAATGTTGTTGGTGTAGGGAAATAGCAATTTATATGATCTAGGTATGTAGTCCCCCTATGGAGTGATAAAGAAGACATCGGCTCCTGATCCATGTTGTGTGTATAAGCCATCAAAGTAAAGTTTCCAATGGTCGGCTATGTTGAGATTGAAGATGGATTTGTCTAGAAATTTTGAGATGAGAGGATTCTCTAAATAGATTGGTGCTTCTGCAAGTTGATCTACAATGACTTGGCCTTTAATTGCTTTCTGCTCCACATATTCAATGTAATACTCTAATAGTATCATGAACCATTTAGCCATCCTTCCAGTGATCATTGCTTTTGACAGTAAGTACTTGATAGGGTTGATTTTGGCGATGAGTTTTATTTTGTGTGTCAACTTGTAATGTCTGAATTTTTGTGACACAAACACTATTGCTAGACATGCTTTCTCAATGAATGAGTAATTTAACTCATGCCCCACCATTGTTATACTGATATAATACATGGCCCTTTCTGTCCCATTTTCATTGTGCTAAGCTAGGGCAAAGAGCACGTTTCCCCATGTTGGGCATCTCACAGAGGTTAATGGCTCTACTTGAGACATGGTGTATTGAGTTTTTCTGGAAAAGAATTATTCTTTGATCTTTTGAAGAGCTTCTTCAATGTAGACATCCAATTTTGATCACTTCCATATGATCAAATGCGTCTCCTTGATTCATGTTTATTGCTCATCCCCTCTACAATATTAATTAAGCCAGTTGTTTAATTAATACCCTGCATCTCGCACAAAATGTTTTAAGTATTTAATTTGATACTTTACCCCTTTTCTTCCTCTAAATTAAATAAATATCCCCTTTTATTTAATTTAGTCATATTCCCTTTCCTGATTAAAATGCATTTTTAATTCATCTTTTCTCTCTCATGGTCACATCCTCCAACTTTTGCAAGTTGGTCCCTAATCCATTTTAATTACTTCATCTTCTTCTAATGGACTAGGCTAGTATGTGCACGACAATCATCATGACAGTTTTATCCTCCATAATCATGGAAGATTAACATCCTCTTTGGTATGTTGCTCTTGCATTCTTCAAGTGGAATGGCAATCTAGCAGTAATATCCCATGGACAAGTGAAGGCCATTAGCAATCATTATTTGGTTGTATCCCGATCCATTAACATTTCGTGTCCTGTTGTCATGTCTAAAATCATGTAATGTTGCACAACCTTCTTTTGGACATGCTTTGTTTAAATCCTCAAAACTTGTGCAAATGTTTGATGCCCAACCTGGGTTTTGAGACAAGAACTAGGTTTTGGACCCATTCTGGATAATCTATTGTTTTAATGAATCTTGCCTTAATAATCCCTTTAGTTCCATTTAAAATAGTAATTGATCTAAGGGTCCATTTTCTCTAAGTTTTTGTTGGACATGCTTTGCTTTAGGATATACTCTTAGGTGATGTCCCCATGAGAATATTTGAGGAATAGGCAATCTACATAGCTCCATGAAAAATTAACATGGGGACTCTTACCTCCTTTGCTAGGAGATCTTGTTCTTCTAATAGTACTTGTGTACCCCTGGATTGCTCCATGTCATGTCCTTCATGTTCCTTCCATGTGTCCTCATGTCCACACTTCACCTTTTGCAGGGCTATCTCTAGCTCAATGCCACATGTCAAGATGTGAAGGGCCTTGTGATGTTCTCAACTCACCTTAGCCCTACATCTTTGGTTTGGTGGATCAATCTCAACCGTCCATTTCCCCATTATTTCCCAAAAAGTGAAAAATCCCCCTCTTTTCTCTCATTTTGGGTAGATCATTTTCAGTAGCCAAACTCTTGCGTTTTGTCTTCTCAATTTTACTTAGCTATTTTCATGTTTCCAAGCATCATTTGCATCTCACATCACACATCTTGTGCCATCTAAGGAGCATACACATCCAAGATCGTAAGGGCCAACCAAAGGATCGACTCAACGCAAGGTATAAAGTTTCATTTCGTGGCTTTGTCTTGTTTTGTTTCCAACTTAGGCTAATCTCGAAGTGTAGGTTGTTTTAGTTGTTTATTCGTGCTCTTTAACTTGTTGCTTGCTTTCTAACCACCTAATTCGACTTATCACACCCCCAACTTCTGAAGCTAGGATATTTAGGGGATGTTTGAGATGTGGAGGATTCTTTTGATTGTGGATGTCCTCGTGATCTAGGAGATTGTGGTAACTCTCCTACCATAAAGGCATTTTTGGGAATCGTATACTTTCTGCAACCGTTGTCCTGAATGATGAATTTGATATCAGAGATGGTGGGGATGGTGGGAATGGTGGGTGTCTCTATCGCAAAAGTGGAGGCGAGAGTTGCTGGATCAATGTATGGTGTTGATGGCCTTCATCATTTTTAGGTACTTGAGGTATTTTGTAGTATTTTTCCTCAAGGTTTTTGCAATAGGAGAATGGTTCAGGATCTCCATGGATGGTGAACTCTTGTCCTTCATATGTTAACTTGACACATTGATGGAAGGTTATGCTACTGCTTGCATTGCATGGATCCATGGACGTCCTAGGAGAATGTTATAAGGCAAGTCGAGGTCCAAGACCTAATAGGTGGTTTCCATGATAGCTGGCCCTACTTGAATAGGGATTTGAATTGTGTCTTGGGACACTCTTTCCTAATCATTATATGCTATGATTGTAATACCTTTGACTTTTTCAATGGAATCCTCTAATATTTTTTAATTTTTAATGAGCTTGAGGGAACAAATATTCAAGCCTGCACCTCCATCCACCAAGGGTCGCTTGACTTTATTTTTCTACACTAGGACCTCTAAATGGAGTGCACAGTTATGAGATGGTTGAGTGGGAAAATCTTGGTTGGAGAATGTAAGGGGATTCAGGGTAATGATGTTTTTGACCATAGATTGGAATTGTTCCACGTCAAGATCTACGAGGACGATGGATGAAGCCAATGCTTCCTCAAGGATTTTCCTGTGGGCAGATGAGATTTTTAATAACTCCATGATGGAGATTTGTGTTGAGGTTCTTTTTAGTTGATTAAGGTCATTGTAACCATTGGGAATAGATCTGGGTGCAGGGACTCTGTTTGGCTGGGATGATCTTGCGATGGTAATTTTTCCACCTCATGTGGTGAATTGACAATTGGTATGGGCTCCTTTGATGGTGATGGTAGTGTAGTAGTCATCCAAGGATGCAACATAGTCGTACACATGATTCACATTCTTGAAGGTTTCTTTCCCCTTATCAGTGTTATTTTTCCCCTTATTGTTATGGTTAGGCATCAAATTCATGTATATTTTGAGACTCTGATTCCCTGTTGGTTGTTCTACATTTATGATTATTTGATCAATGAGGTCTTGGACTATGTTTTTTAACCTCATGCAACTATTAGCAGTGTATCCTTTGATTTTATGGAAGTCACAGAGCTTATTTTCATTTACCAAGGAGGTTTTGCTTCTAATTCTTGGTAGTTCTCATAAGTGGGAATCTTGATGAGGTTTTCATTTATTAGTTTCCTCATGATGACTTCAAGTGGTTCCCCAAGGGTGGTGTACTTCCGCTTGGTGAAGTTCTTGTTTTGCTAGGGTGGTTCCCTTGATCATTGATGTTATTGATCATTTTATTGTTTGGTTGTTGTGTTGTGTTCGTTGGATGGTTGTTTTGATGATGGTTTTGGATTTTTTGTTGTGGTGTAGGTATGTTTTGCCGAGGGGCACTGATGACAATTTTGGCATCGATGACAACATCATTGGTAACATTTTTATTTCTTGCCCATGTGCGAGGTTTGTCATTATAGCTTGTAGATGGGAAATTTCTCTCTTGTTCGGGATATGAAGTTGATCCTATAGGTTGTGTCATAAGGGCTCCTTCAATGCCGAGTGCTTTGGAAATCAACTAGTCGTATGTGGTGATCCCTTGGAGCTTGAGGTGGAATTCCAAGAGGCCGTCAAGGTTGGATATGATACTGCACACTTGTTGTTCCTTAGGCATGACCCATTTGCTCCAATTGTCCTTGGATCACCATCATTGTAGGAATGAAGCAAATGATTCATTCTTACCTTGTTTTAAAGCTGATAGTTCCTCTAGACTGACATCCATGGTGATATTGCATGCATATTTTTTGATGAATGCCTCTGTGATTTCTTAGAACGTTTTGATTCTTGTAGGTAGGTGATAAAACCATTCCATGGCTTGGCTAGCCAAACTCCTAGGAAATAGACCCATTAGATAGGTATCGTCATACATGACTTCCATGCAATGAACCTAGAATTCCCTAATGTGACCTTCAAGGTTTTCCATCCACGGTACTTGTCAAACTTGGGGATCTCAAATCCCTTTGGGAATGGTTTCATCACAAGGATCTTGTCGAATGGATAAGGACACAAGTTGCTAGATGTTTTCGTGGTTTGCCTTGATTGAAGATCGAGCACTTGTTGTGAGAGTAATTTGATTTGTGTTGTGACATCCTTTTGTGGATTAGGAGGTGGGATGAAAGTGTTCTGAGGTTGTTCGCTTGTTGATGGGATGGGTGGATTGGTTGATGTGTTGATTGGTGGTATTTGCACATTTTTCTAAGCCATTTATGCTTGTACTTTCTGTTGTATCAACAATGCTTATTTTTGTTCTTGTTTTTGTTGTGCTAGGATTGCCTGTTACTGAACTTGTTGTGGTTGTTGTGCCAACAACGCTTATTGTTGAGCTGCTAGTTGAGTTGTTTTCTGTTGTTCTTGATATTACTTTAGAATTTGTTGATATGCTTGTTATTGTGCTGTGTGTTGTTGTGAAAGATATTGCGCTTGTTCTTGTGCTTGTTGTGGTTGATATTGGGCTTGAGCTTGAGTGTGTGCTTGAGATCGTCCTTGAGCTTGAGCCTAAACTTGAACTTGAGCTTGAGCTTGTGCTTGTGTTTGTGTAGCTTGAGTTTGTTCCACTTGTTGTTGTTGTTGCAATAAGATTTAGGCTTGGGTATCCTATTGTGCTTGTAATGTAGCTTGGGAAACTTGAGCAACTTGCATGGCTTGAGCAGCTTGCTGGGTAGCTAGTTGTGCGGTTTGTTGTTTTTGTACTTGCAAGAATTCCTTTTGATAGGTAGCTTGTTGAGTGGCTTGCAATGCCATACTGTATTGGATCAATGTGTTGGAGCTTTGTGGTGGTAGTGGTGGTGGTTGATTCAAAATGGTGCTTGTTGTGGTGGTGAGAGGTGCTATCATGTTAGTGATTGGGGTTTGAGTGGTGGGTGGTGTGATCGATGTGGTTGCTCCTTGAGAGATCATGTTTTGAGATGTTAGGGGGTGGTTGATGCTGTGATAGTGGTGGTATGTGTTATTTGGGGTGATTTCCATTTGTTGTTGCGATGTTGATGACAAGTTTTGAGATTTTGGCATGATGCTTTGATTGATGTTTGGGATGTTGGTTTGATTTTGATTGATATTTGGTAAAGGTGGAAGCCCTAAGCCAAGAAGTGGTGTGGATGATGATGGAAATGGTGGAAGTGGTGAAAATGTGATGGATGTGATCTCTTGAGGAAATGGTGTAGTGTCTAAAATGCCCCTTGGTCCAAACATGTCACCCTCTTCTTGTGAGGTTATGGGTAGAGAGGTTTGGGGTGTTGCATGAAAGGATGATGATGATGGATCATTGGGACATTGGAAAGTGAGAGGGACATATTTATGTAATGGATTTTGGGGTACGTTTTGTCCCAAAATAGTGTTTGCATCCAAGTCTTGATTATTGACAAGGGGGTGTGTTTGTATGGCATTGAGAAATGCACTTGCCTTGTTAACACTAGGTTGAGTCGGAGCAATGGATTTTGTGATTTGCGGGATGTTTTGAGTGATACTTTGGGATGGGGATGTAGATGATTTGGGGAGTGTGGATGAAATTTGAGACATGACCTCTAAGGATGGTTCCACTATAGAACTCACATCAAAATAAGAAGGTAGTTTAGCCCCTTGATTTTCTAATTCAAGCATGCATAGTGAAGGGTTGAGTCTCATCATGATATTGATAATCTTATGGTTCTCCAGATTTTGAATCATTTCGGTGATTTCATCATGTGACATTCCAAAGGGATTATTGGTATGATCCTCTACCTCCTTTTGAGGGTTTTGCGATGATGTAGGAAAGTTGATTAGAGGATTACTTGATTCAACATGATTTGTTTTAGAATTCGTTTGACTTAGGTCACTTGTAGTGGATGTTTCTTTGTTGGCTTCCATGTTCCTCTTGTGTTGAGATCTAGTTTTCACTATAAAATAGGGATCAATTTTGAAGAATATGGGAGATTAATATATAATTCTTTAGGATTGATCTAATCTTAGGTACAAAAAGAGAAAATATAGGATTTTCTTCAAGGATTAAAGGTAATATGATGGGGATGATGTAAAATATTGATGATGTGAATGTTTGAACTTTTGAGAAATCTTGAGGGGATGTTAAACCTTTTAGGACTTTTTGGATTTGTTTTTTTATTTTGGATTGATCTTGATTTGATTTTTTCCTTGCTTTATTTTTGGATTTATGAACAAATAGACCCTAATATGTTGGATGATTCTCTAAGACGTAGATTTCCTCCAAGGATGATAATTTGAATATGTGTAGGGAGAAGGATGCGTCTACCCACACCTATTCAAACAAGATGATAATTTAACCAAGCATATGAAGAAGGATGCATCTACATATACCTAGCTAAACAAGATGGTTTGATAATTTGAATAAGCATATGCAAAAGGATGCATCTACACATACCTAGCCAAAGATGATTTGATGTTTTGATTCAAAACATTTCAAGGATTTGATGATTTTGATTTTTTTGCCAAAAAATTCTAGCATGGAGAATAATTTTCAAGATTTTTCAAAAGATGATGGTGAGGTGATTTTGGCTTGATGTTCAAGGATGGATGAAAAAAGTTTTGATTTTGATCCTAGAATGTACCTAAAAAGGCACTTGTTTAATAGACCTCGGTATTGAAGAACATACAATACTTCTAAGGACCTCTATAACTAAGAAGTGGTTCAAATTGAGTATACTTTTCTGGATTGTTCAAAGGAATGAGTCTATAGAAAATTGTGAATTTTTTTCTTATTTTGATATGTTGCTTTTGATTGCACTTCCTAATGTATTTCTTGATGACCTTTCGAGCGTGACTCCTAAATTTTGAACTTTTGCTCAAGGACTTTTGTTTTGGGATTTTGAATTTCTTGGAAGTCATGAGGAACTAGCACATGTATGAGTAAATTTTGTTTATCTTTTCTTAGTGATTTTATTTTACCACAAATATTTCTTTGTTTAGTTTTTCAAACTAGATGTCCAATGTCCAAATTTCTTTGAATCCCACAAAGTATGTTATGTGGAATTTTGATGAAATCTAGGCAAAGGTTACCTATTGTTTAACTTTAGTAGGAAAATTGAGATGTAAATCCAAGTGTTTAGAAACCTCTAAGGATACGATCCCAAGGGAAAACAATAACACATGAATTTGGTCAATTGTATTTTCCTCCTAAAGGGTTTGAAATTTCAATGATGATGTTAAATATAATTTTTCCAAATGTTTTCGAATAAGAAAAGCATTTTGTATCCAAGAACAAGCACAACCTCATGAATATGAAAGACTATATTTGTTGAGTCCACACTTGGACAAGTCTAGCCACACTTATCTTTAGCAAATGGTTAGATGCTTGATCCCACTGGATCCCTTCCATGACACTCACTTATACGGGGCAGCCAAGTATCAACACCCATGAAACTCCCATGGTGTGCTTTCCATTTCTACTAAAGACCATAAAAGTGTGGGGTGTCTACAGAACAACCATTCTTGTACCAACAAATAGATAAGGATTTTGGTCTTTCTACAACAAAGGTTTTAATTCGGACTTTCCATTTATAGGAGTTGACCCAACGTGGTGAGAGACCATTGCTACCCTTCTCGTCAGAGCCAACTGTGTGATACTGGCATTTATTCCAATACCCACATTTATATCTTGTCTAGAAATACTCTTGGTTTTAGAGTGTTACAAGTTGAGTCATTCCCTTGGGTGAGTACTTTTTCCCCAAGGCAAACCCTCTAAGATAAACAATAGCGAGTAAATGTATTCATAGTTTGATCAACATTCATTTAGAAACAAAGGGAGAACACATGCAATAGATTTACTCTCACTCACACAATGTTTTGTTCAATTTTAATCCCAAAATGAAATGTGGAGGTGATCACTTTATCCCACCATAAGACCAATAAAAAGCCTTTTGATTCTCAAGATCACTGTGAGGCGCAAGAGAAACACATACATATTTTTGATGGCATTAGTTTTAGTAAATAATCACAAAACAAAGTTGCACATGTTCTTTTTAATCCAATAAAAGCAATAATGATTTCTTTTTATAGCACCAAATGAAGTATGAGAATTTTCCTTGTTCAATTATTAGCCCCAAACAAAATCTAGTGAGTTTGTGTCCTAAAATTTATTTTAAGCTCCTTTTGTAAAAAGGATTAAAAAAGTTCTTTTTAGAGCCCAAAATGAAACTAGTAAGTCCTAAGTTTGAAAGATAGAAAATTTTTCCTTAAGAGGAATAGTGAATCCTCTAAGAGTGTTGAAGAAAAACTAGAGTGTTTAAAAACACTTGGTATCACAAGATGAGGTCATCATGCTTATTTTCCTCTTCATCTTTGACCAATTTGACCTACAAGAAAATCAGTTAGATTCTGCAAAAATAAAGGTCAAGAAAGCAGAAAACATGCCAAATTACAAAAATTTGATAAAAAGCATGTGTTAGAAATAACTTTTCACTTTTTGCTTCCCTCCAGCAGTGCAATCCATGAAGGCGTCGTAGTTTGAAGAAACCAACGGTGTTGTATAGCGCCGCTTATTAGTCAGCGTCGCTCGGTAGCTAGACTAGTGAGCATGAAGGTGTCGCTATTTTGATCAATGGTGTAGTTTGGATTTTAAAAACATTCCAGCAAGCCAGAAAGAGTCAACAATTTTGTTTGAAAATTTGAATTATGGGTGGGAAGTTTGGAGCGTCATAGTTTGAAATTTTCAGTGGTGCTA
The DNA here is from genome assembly GCA_007258455.2 of Sequoia sempervirens. NCBI lineage: Eukaryota > Viridiplantae > Streptophyta > Pinopsida > Cupressales > Cupressaceae > Sequoia > Sequoia sempervirens. Next base: position 112,039,846 of record VDFB02358134.1, on the reverse strand, counting down.
TATGGCGACACTAAGTTCTCAATAGTGCTAAATAGTGATGTTGAGCTTCCAATGGTGGAGTTTTCTGTAAACACACAAAACACATGAAATTTTCTCAAAAAACATGGTTTGATCTGCTGGTTTTCCCTCCTTCTAGCGCCAAAATGTGAACCAATATCCTATACCTGCAAGAACACAACAAATGAACACATTAGTAAGGTCAATGGAAGTTAGAATATAGTTCATGTCAAACTCACTCAAAATCATTACCCACTTTGCTAACCTTCCTATCAATGATGCTTTGCTTAATAAATACTTGGATGGATCAATCTTTGAAACCGGATTGATTGTATGGGTTAGCATGTAATGCTGAAACTTTTGTGAAGCAAAGACTACTGCTAGACAAGTCTTCTCGATAGAAGTGTAATTGAGCTCATGAATTTTTAGTGTTGTGCTGATGTAGTAGATTGCACGTTCTTTTCCTATAGAGTCTTCTTGGGCTAGCAGTGCCCCCAGAGATGTCTCCATTGCAGCAATGTATAAGATTAGTGGTTTGTTTGGATTTGGTGGTATGAGAACTGGTGAAGTCATTAAATACTGTTTGATTTGTTGAAATGCAAATTCACATTTGTCATCCCACCTAAAAGGAACATTCTTATAATGCAGAAGATGTGTGAAAGGTAAACTTTTTTTGGCCAATTGTGCAATGAACCTTCGTATAGACTGCAGTCGTCCCTATAGTGATCTTAACTAATTGATGTTTTTTGGTGGAGGAATTTCCATAATTGCTTGTACTTTCACAGGGTCTACTTCAATTCCTTTTTCTGAAACAATGTATACCCCAAGAGTTTTCCAGATTTGACCCCAAAAACACATTTCTTGGGGTTGAGGCGAACTTTGAATTTCTCTAATCTTGCAAATATTATGGACAATATTTCAAGATGTCCTTCTCTATAAAATATAAAATATAAAATATAAAATATAAAATATAAAATACAAAATATAAAATATAAGATGATTATTTTATTTATGATATAAAATGCACACTATGCTAAATGCAAAGCTATGCTAAAATGAAAATATGGCTGTGATGCTGAAAATGATATGATTGCATAAGCAAGATGAAAGTATGGCTATGTAAATGCGTATGAATGCGTAGGTAGGCATAGGTGTATGCGTGTGTAGTGTGTAATTAACCAAAGCTTAGATTTGTGCCGGAATTTATAGAGTTTTCAAACGGATTTGATTGGCTGATTTGATCGATGGCCTGGATTAAGCTTGTTCGAACGAACGGTGGCAGATTTTCGAAAGTGGAGAGGGAGATGGAAGGTTTCCCTTTTCCTTCAATTTTCATCATTGAGTTTCGAAGGTAAATTTCCATTTTGAAGAGCGAGTTTAGAATTTGGAAGGGTGAGTTGAGAATGAGTTAGAAATAAACAAATTAAATTTGTTTAATTTGTAAGTGAAGACGAAAATGGAAACTCACATAATTAAATAAATCATATTTAATTATGTTTTAGAAATGAAATTAGGGTGAGATGGAAAATATTAAATTAAATATTTAATATTTAATTTGAGGATGAAAAGAATATTCCATTATTTGAATATTCAAAATATTCAAACTTTAGAATATGATAATCAAATATAAATAAATTATAAAAATTTATTTAATTTAATTAAGCGGAAGGTAGAAGATGAAATGAAGAGGATATTCCATTATTTAAATATTCAAATATTTAAACTTTTGAATAATATGATAATCAAATATAAATAAATTATGAAAATTTATTTAATTTAATTAAGTGGAAGGTGGAAAAGTCAATAATTAAATAAAAATTACTTATTTAATTAAGGTTGAAGAATTAGAAAATGAACGATATAAATAAATAATTAAATTTATTTATATGTAGATGACTTTAGGGGAATTAATTAAATAATTCATATTTAATTAATTAACAAGCTTAATCATGACCATTTTTAGACGTATACAATTCCCTTAAGAAATCCATTTGAATGCAAGAGAAAAGGAATAAAATGAAGAACACAATGAACTTAAAACAAAGATGTTGAATCCTATTCTAAAACAAATCAAACTCTTAATCTCTTGAGGGAGTTGGTGCTAATTTGATGTGAAAATTGGCCCTTTCCCAACTCCAATGGTGTGATGAAGATGATTTGATGAAGATTGTGATCCCTTTGTTGAAGATTGATGAATGCTCCAAGACAAAATCTGCATAACCTAGCTATAAAACTCAATGAGATGGATGAAGATTGCTATGAATTTGAGTATAGTAAGTTTACTCAAGTTGTGGATGATAAAATGAGGAATGAAGCCTCTTATTTATAGAATTTCAAGTTGAAGAGATGTCCAAAATGGAGCAATGTGGGACTAAGAATCAACATATGGCAAGATTCCACTTGTCAACATGTGAATGGATGGAGGATGTGCAAGTTTTGAAGAATGTGTCAATAAATGCATATATTTGAATTTTGAAATTGTTGAAATGACATGTAAGAGAGAAAGAAGGTGCATTGAATGCCACTTGGCTCAAGGCAAAAGGACTTTCTAGGTGGATTAAATGCCTTCTGGGAAGGACAAAGTCCACTTGGATTTTGAATTCAAATTTGAGGAATATTCCTTTATTATGCCTATTGAGAGAAAATAGAGATTTAATAAATGAATTATATCTATTTTCTTGTGCAAGTTGGAAAATCTAGAGGATGGGACATGAGAGGAGATTAAATTAATCAAGGTTAATTAATTTAATGAGAGATTAGAATGATGTGACATATTGATTTAGATTTATGGATTGATTTAAATCAACATATGTGAAGAATATGATTTGAATGGTTAAATAAAGATTTTTATTTTATTTCACCAAGGAGATGATGTTAGATTAAATCAAATAAGGTTTTAATTTATTCAATTTAATAAGATGACTTTAACGATTTAATCAAATAAAATTGATTATTTAATTAAATAGGGATAATTAGATCAGACTGATTGATTTAATTAGCAAGAAAGGATGACTTAATTAGATAAATGATTTATTTAGTTAAGAGAGGAACATTAATGAATTTAATCAAATAAAGGTGTTCGATTAAATGATTAGACCGAGGGATGATTTGGGATGAAACGGTGTTAGTGGTCGGGATTAGATGTGCAATGTCAATCAGTATATTTTCTATGTCTACATATGGTAAGAATAGAAATATAATTAAAAATGAGGGTTGTGGAAATATATACATAAGGTTCAAGAATGGGCTCTACATCAATGTTTTTAATATTTAAAGAAGCATCCTCAATGACCTCTAAAGTATCACTAGGATTTGTGAGGAAACCATTTCAAATGAAAATAGTTGATTCATATCACATTGAAGATTTTTATTTCTTCTATTTTATGCTAGTCCTACCATGAGTTAGGGAGAAGTAAGATTCCTATTTATATGAAAGGAATCTTGTATCTTCTATTCTTCACAACCTTTGTCAATGATCTTGATAAGGGTTGTAGGAGCTATATTGGTGGATGTGGATGCAAGGTTATCTAGATCTATGTAGGATGATTTTTTTTATTACATATGTGGAGATTATTTAATGGTGGGGAAGTGATTAGCTTTATGATATCTCCCTCCCAAAATTTTGTAACATTAAAAAGGTCAAGAGTATCATTAGGAGTTTTTATTTCCACACCTAAATGAGAAAATTTGATGCATTGATAGGTGGAAGGAATGACTTGCATGGAATGAATCTAAGGACAACCCAAGATGATATTATATGTGTAATGTAGAAAATTGTATACATTTACAATTTCACATTATTCTTTGGCTCCCTAACTTATTGGACTTAATTAAGCTTCTAATTTTCCAAATTATGTATTCCAGAGCATAATTTTACCATTTTTTGAAGGAGGAAAATCATTAAACAAATGCATCCAATCATTAAATTGTCTTTGACTTTGAGTGTATTGGAATTTTGGGCCAAGACCCAGTCACCCATGGGCGACTGGGCCCCCCTTCTTAGTTGGGACCCAAAATTTAAATATGTTGGCAATATTTTAATATCCGAAATTCAAATATGAAGTGTCAACTTTTAAAATATAATTATAGGGAAATTGGATAAACACCTATCAATACCTAGTATTTTTATTATTTGAAATATATCTAGCAATATGACACATAATTGAGCAAATACTATTGTCAAGAGAAAATCAAAGGAAACATTTCAGAGCATTATTACAACAATTCAAGATACAAGCATCATGTCAAAGTGTTTATGAGTTTATGTTATTATGTTGTCATTATTTTGTGAAGGCTAACACCATTTTTTAGGTCTCCAAAAGAATCCAAACATTCAAGGAAAGAAAGGCTCAAATCCTTGAGGTGTTGTGTATGTCTTTAGCCCTTCAAGGCAACCATTGAAGGGTGGTGAGTTGCAACATTGTGTTCATTCATCATTCCTTCCTTTCAATTATTATTTATCATTAACACATTGCCATTGTGGAAGTAGAAACACTTAAACAGGGTTTGAATGAGGAAAGCTCCTATATGGAACAACATATTCTCTCTTTGTGAATATGCATATTGTAGGTTTGGAAAGGATTGAAGAGATCTTGAAGCCAAATTCTCAATTGTTGCATTTATTATCTTCAACCTTGTTAGGACACAAAAAATAAATCAAAAAATTTATTTATGACATTTTGACAGTGGGACAAGTGGAAAACAAAAGCTTAGATCCAACACCAGAGGACCCCAAAAGTTAAGGAAGATGCCCTAACTAACACCTAGTAGCCTAGGGGACCTAGTCCTATTACAACACTTAAATCCTACTTTTGGTGACAGGTACACATTAGTTTGCAACTTACAGATCCACTTACAAAGTTTTCTTTCCATCTATTTATCTCTGGGAAATTGCATTTATCATATTAGGCCATTGAGTATAATTAAGCTAATAATTTAAAATTATTCCCAAATCATTCCTAAGACCCCCTAAAGATGTAGATCCAGGTATGATTGAATCACCTTTGAGGTTGAAAGTCAATCTATGCACCTTGTTGAATTGCATCTTAATGAAATCCTAAAAATGATAAAATAGACCCTAGGTCATGAGTATTAAACTTAGGGTGTACCACATTTTTATATTTCAATTTGGTGAAACTGAAATTCTAACATCATAAGCTTTCTGATTTGGTAGTCTTTCAAACCTTAGATCTAGGTTTTGCATCAATGTGTTTTACATTTTTCATCTAGGTTTTGCATCATTGCATTTCTCATTTAGGGTTACATATTGCATCTTAAGAATTATAAAAATTCAAAAATATTACAATCATATTGTATCATAGGTTGCATTATAGTGTGTTTCAGTCATTTAGATAAGATTTTCATTCCAAAATTGTATTAAAAAAAGTATCATTTTGTTCCAAAATTGTCATACATTTGCATTTTCTTTGCATTGATTTTTTTTTTGAAAAATAGTTACTATACAATTTGTTTGTAGATAGGAATAGTAACCTTAAACATCAATCCAAATACTCAGATTTTAAATTCTCAGAACCATATACAAAGAACCAGTTGCCCTTGTGAAACCTAGTTGCCCTTGCGTGACCCTATCCTTGTACATGTGTCTCAACAAACTTTTTCACATTGTTTTATCTTTGTTTGCTCAATTACACTATACCTGCATATCTCCATTTCGGAACCAATAATTGCATTTTATAAAGCATTTTGCATCTAGTTCATTTAGTGAAAGAAAGTGCATTGTTTAAGATCAAAATTTGCATTCAAAACCATCATTTTCAGGTCTTTGCATATTACAATAAGTGAATTATTACATTTTAGATCTAAAAATTGCATCAAAATTTGTTCAAAAATCTTCAACATCATTGTATGCTTTTATTTTACATCAAATTGGAATACATTAATAAAATTACAAAAAAATATTTATTGTTACAACTATCTACAAGTAGAATCAAAATCCTTAAACAAAGTAGTCTTCAGTCAAAATTCAAACTTGTAGAACCCCTGACTAGGACTTAGACGCCCTTGGGCGACCTTATCCCGCTTGTCTTGGCCAAACAATTTTTTTTTGAGACCTTTGTTACTATGGTTCCTATTTTCTCCTACTTGCTTCTTTTTGTTTGAGTGTTTGTTGCACTTATTTAACAATTTGGTGTTCATATTGGGTGCACTTTTTGGTGTTGTGAAACTTGCATGAGTTTCACAACTTGGTGTCCTATTACCAATACTTTAGTGAGACATAGTTTGAGACTCATGGCATCTTGCATTGTGAGTACATCCATTGTGGATCTTGAGATTTCTAAACCTTTCACACCAAGTGTTGTCAATACTCTACCCATATTGGATTCCATCCCTAATGCTACAATTACCATGACCTTACCATCAATCACTATCGTTGATGTTGAAACCATGGTGGCTCATGTCCTTGAAGAGAACTTTGACAATTGGAAAAACCCTTAGTAAAAATTCAAGACTTTGTGAGCATGAAATACACCATTGGCACAATGGTCCTAGTCATATATAACATGAGGAAAATGCTTGATGATTCTCAAGGATTAGAGGGAATGCATAGTCTAGCCCACATCATAGACAATCATGTGTCTATGATGGATAGTTACACTCAAAATTTTGGGTATACTCAAAGTCAAGGAGGAAGCCAAGTTTCTCCTCCTACAACTATAGCCTCTATCCCCAAATAAATAAATCCAACTATTACCACAATGATGCAACCGAGCAATAGTATAGCTCCAACTTTGGGTATTTCCACTAGGAATCCTTATAGTTTTGTCAACTCAAACATCATATCTCCAAACCCATCACCCTTCACAAACTTGCAACATAGTATTCCACCTAATTCATATTCACTTCCACCATATTCACCCCATTCCCAAAACATAATAAGCAATGATTTTGTCATAAACCAACTCTTGCAAAATATGACATCACTTTAACAACAAATATCAACATTAAACCAAACTCAAAATGGATAACCATCACAATATGTCAAGAGAAACCCATTGTCATTGGAGATATTGAAAGAAAAGATGCCACAAAACATACCTTGATTTAATAAATAGAAGGCAAAGGAGACCCTAGCAACCATATATCTACATACACAACCTTATGTAGTGACTTCATTTTTTAAGACAAGCTCTTGGATAAACTTTTTCCTAGGTTATTGAAGGACATGGCCTTAGAGTGGTTTTTTTCATTACCAAATAATTAAATTCACTCATTTAATGAGCTTGTTGATGCCTTCCTCAACCATTTACAAGTGCAAATTGGTCCCAAGATCAATATAACTGATTTAATACAATGCAAACAAAGACAAGGTGAAAAAGTTACATATTTCATTAGCCGCTATTAGTTGATACTATCACAAGTTAATCTAAGTCTTCCTCATGCGAAAATCCAAAGGATGTTAATTGACAACTTACAGGAAAACATAAGAGAAAAAGTCTTATTTTAGAAATTTCCATCATTTATAAGTCTATGCATGACGCTTCATGATTATCATAATTATATTAATAAGTATGAGGAATCTTCATCTAAACATACTGAGAAGTTTGAGCCCACACATCAAACTAGTTACCAACAATTTAATAAACCAAAAAAGAAATTTTTAAAGATAAATCCATCCCAAAAAAACCATGTTGAGCCTCAAGTTGCTTCCATAAGCTCTACCCCATACCAATTCCAACCTAGGGATAGGCAATTTACTCCATTACCCAATTCCATCCATTCAATCATGTTGCAAATTTTGAGTAAGAACCTAATTCATTTGCCTTTTGTCAAACCTATGGACACAACCAAAAACCATTATCTTCAAATTATAACCCAAATACCTTTTTCCAATATCACCAACAAAGTGGATATGATACATAATGATGCTTGCATCGTAAACATCAAGTTCATGACCTCATCGTTTCTAATCATATTTAGTTGGGAGGTTTTAATGAAAGAGGCAATAAGTCAATTGCTCCATCTAACCAAAAATTGCAAATATTCACCAAACCAATTCCAAATCATTCAACCAACTTTATAAAAGCTAGTGAAGTCAAGAATGATGTGATGAATGTTGATAAGATTGAGGATATACCTCATGATAATGATGATGATAACAGTGATAATGAGGATGACATACATAACATCATCTCTCTCATATATGTTCAACCTTTTAAGGTCCAAACCACTTTTTTATCTAACATTAATTTCACACATATTGATGCTTCTATCCATGCACTCAATGGTCCTCTTTATATCACCGAATGTATTAATGATAAGACCACAACAAGGATACTTATCAATCCTGTGTGTGTAGAGAATGTGATCACTGAGGAATTCTTGTTTATGCATGAACTTTACCAAGATTCTTATGAAAAATTGAAAGCATGGATTAAAACACATAATGGTTTTGCTTTCCCTATGATAAGTTCAATCAATCTTCCATTAAAAGTTAGACCAAAACAATTAGATGTCTAATTCTCCATCATCCCATCATCAGACCAATTTCATATGAAGCTAGGCTACCCATAGTTACGCTCCATGAATTTTGTCCCATCAGTTATTCACAAGTGCATAAGCTTCCCTTTGAAAATGAGATATTTATAATACATCATAGTGGATTCAATCCTTTGTCTTCCTATGGGAATTTTTTATTGGATTTCTTTTGGCTTGAATCTATGGAACCTGTAAAGCCTTGTGATAGGTCCATGGTTGTTCCTTCACCCCAACCCATCATTGATGAACCTATGATCGAGACAAAAACTCTTCCATGTAACAAAGATAAGGACATCGCAATTCCTCCACCACTTTCTTATAAAATACCAAGAGAATAAAATGATTCCTTTCGTGCCAATGAAGATAAAACAAGTATATACACCCAAAGAAGCAGTGGTTTACCAACCTAGATGGTTCCTTTAGTTCCTCCTCTAAGCGAAGAAAAGAGATTGATGGTTGATAAACCCTCTCCTACTATCACAACTTGAAAACCGTACAAAAAGAAACTGAAGTGCTAAAGAGTTTATGTGTAGACATCATGCTAGCACTCTCCAATTAGAAGAAAAGAATAAACCAACACCACCCACACCTATGGAAACAACTCAAGGAGAAATCCAAATTTCAACAAAACAAGACATATAATGAAAACAAGAGATGAAACAAGAGAATTCAAATGCAATTATCATAAAATATTCTATCATGATTAATTTGGATGATGGTGAGATTGACAAGATTGATGAAGAAGTGCATAATGAGCCAAATTTGTTATTTTCCACTTCTATGAACTTATATGAGGGAAATCGTGATGATCCTCTTGATGAGAGTGACCCACCACATGTTGAACTTGGTGATGCTTCTAGTAGGACACTTGTAGTCCCTTTAGCTAGTTATTTTCCTTCCATTTATAATGAGCAAGATTGGGATGCAGACAACTTGCTTTAGGTTGGATCAAATGTGCGGTACTCCTTTATGTTTGTTTCATGTGATCTTTGTGTTTACTTGCACGTGATGTGATACCTTGTATTGTGCTACTTTATGTTTGTGAGTTTTATTTTGATGACCCTTGTTGCTTTGTTGGTACAGGGAAACAAAGGAAATGAACCTGTTGTGACATTCTTTTATTTGTATCTCTAATCTTCTATATACCATCAAATTTTTCTTTTATTTTTTGTCTTGTATTTTCCTTTTTGGGATGATGGAAGGTGTTGAGACATTTAGGTCTCGTCCATGTTAACCCAAAAGATTATTTATTTTCTCTCTCTATGTGTCACTCCTCCATTGTGTTCATTGTTCCATGGGTATTTGGGGAATGATGTCAATTTCAAGCTCTATGATGTCACTGTAGCAAAGACATATACTAATCCTAGATCCATGGATCCCTCAATATACCTTTCTATTTTGTTTGTTGTATTGCATTCTGAGGGTAACCCCTTATCATATAGTTTATTTGGAAACATATATTTTTCATAGGGCTAAACCTAGTGTAAGCATTGACATAGCATTTTGATGATTTTGTAGCACTTTAGCAAGGTTATCAGGGAATATAACTCTTGGAATAGTTGTGGGAACACCTTGTAGACCTAGTGTGTGTTTCTCATTTTCTACCTATTTTGGGAGCTCACCTAGTGAAAAACAGTCCTCACTAGTCTATGTGTCTTCCTATTTGTATGGCACTAGATCATAATACAACTTGTTAGCCCATACTCCTTTTTTCCCTTTTTCTTTGCATTTACTTTGACATTGTATGTTTTTGTATCCTATTTCATGCATGTTTGTTCCTTTGTGATTATGTTGGTTTTCCATGGGATCTTAGATCCTGATGACTTGATCACCTCCCTTGATCCCTAGTCATCCCATCTCTCTAAAATTTGGACAATTGAACCCCTCTTGACATATATTTCTCTACTTTAGTGTGAGTCTAAGCGTAAGTTCATACTCTCACTAAAGTGGGGGCTAAATGCAACATAGAAAATTGTATGTACACTTACAATTTTACATTATGTTTTGGCCCCCTAAATTATTGGACTTAATTAAGCTTCTAATTTTCCAAATTATGCATTTTAAAGCCTAATTTTTACCATTTTTCGAAGGAGGACAAGTATTAAATAAATGCATTCTATCATTAAATTATCCCCAACTTTGAGTGTCCTGGAATTTTGGGCCAGGACCCAATTGCCCATGGGGCAATTGGCTCCCCCTTCTTAGCTAGGATCTAAATTTAAATATGATGTTGGTAGTATTTTAATATCCAAAATTCAAATATGAAGTGTTGTATTTTGGAATATAATTTTTGAGAAATTGGATAAACACCTATAAATACCTAGTTTTTTTATCATTTGAAATATATCTAGTAAGAAGACACACAATTGAGAAAATACTATTGTCAAGGGTGAATCAAGAGCAACATTTCAGAGCATTATTACAACAATTCAAGATCAATGCATCATGTCAAGTGTTTGTGAGTTTATGTTATCATGTTGTCATTATTTTGTGAAGGCTAACATATTTTTGTAGGTCTCCAAAAGCATTCAAGCTATAGACACTAAAAATTGACAGTTTTATTTGGTCAATTTACCCCAATTCAACCAATTTTATATCCTCTATATTGATTAAATAATACCCTATTATTTATAATTAATATTCATTATCTCTTTATCCTAATTTATTTCTTCTATCATCTTTAAATCCTAGCCTTTAATTATTTACTCACATCACTTATCCCTTTCTTGCAAAAACTAAATCAATAATCCATTTATTTAATTCCTCTCATGTCACATCCTCCATAACCTTTTTCTAATCTTGATTAATTTGCATAATCCTTGGTTAGGGATGTGCACACTCCTAATCCATGATTAGGATGTGTCACATCCTTCATAATATGTAAGTTTTACCTAATCTTCCTCCATTATTCTAATCACCCCACTAATCCCTCACTTGCGTATTCTAATCATCCATTAAATATCCTAGTATAACCCATGGTCAACCTCTAATGGAATTTTTAATTCTATTATAGTCTACCCACATCCCCAAATGGAATTTTAAATTATATTTTAGTTTCCCAAGGTACTTGGAGGAATTTTTAATTCCTTTTCCTTTTCCCCAGTAGGATTTAAGGGAATTTTTAATTCCCTTTTGTCACATCCCTTACCTATGGTACTACCAAGTACTCCTTACCCAAGGAATATTAAATTCCTTTTATCCCATCCATGCACATTAAAAAGGAATTGTTAATTCCTTTGATCAAACCTTGATCTCAACCCTTGATCCTCTTCCAAGAATCAATTTTGGTCATTCATTCATCTCCCCTCTTGCTAATGACTAAGAGACTTAGTCATTTTTCTCTCTAACTCATTCATTCAACCACAATCACAACACTTCAACACTTTGAATCTCTCAAGATCACACCACCATCTTGCATCCATAGCCAAATCCACCATCATTGCATTGAGGTGATGTGTATGTCTTCAATCCTTCAAGGAAACCATTGAAGGGTGTTGAGTTGCAACATTGTGTTCATTCATCATTCCTTCCTTTCATTTATCATTTATCATTGACACATTGCCATTTTTGGAAGTGAAAACACTAACACGAGGCTTGACTGAGGCAATCCCCTATATGGAACAACATTTCCTCTCTTTGTGAGTGTGTAGATTGTAGGTTTGGAAAGGATTGAAGAGATATTGAAGCCAAATTCTCCATTGTTGCATTTATTTTCATAAATCTTGTCATGACATTTGAAACTCTTGATCACATAATTTATTTACATCATTCCAATAGTGGGAAAAGTGGAAAATAGAAAATCAGATCCAACACCAAAGGACCCCAAAAATTAAGGAAGACACCCTAACAAAGACCTAGTCACCTAGGGGCAACCCGCTCTTGCTACAACACTCAAATTCTACTTTTGGTGATAGGTATAAATCAATCTGCAACTTCTAGATCCACTTGTAGAGTTCTATTTTTGTTTGTTTATCTTTGGTAAATTGCATTTATCATATTAGGTAATTTAGTCTAATTAATTTAATCATTTCAAATAATTCCCAAATCATTCCTAAGACCCCCTAAAGATGCAAATCTAGGTCTGATTGACTCACCTTTGAGGTTGAAAGTAAATCTATGTACCTTGTTGACTTGCATCTTAATGAAATCCTAAAAATGATGAAATGTGCCCTAGGTCATGAGTATTATAATTAGGATGTACCACATTTTTATGTTTCAATATGAAATATCATGATCATTGACATGTATCAAGGTTTACTGGATGAAAGGATAAAAATCAATAGGTGGATGTATTACCCTTGCTGATTCATATTTTTGCATTATAATAATCCTTGTTAGTAATGGTTTATAGATTCATGTAATTTTCCAAGTAATTGAGATGTAACAATCTCAAAGTGTAAATATTTAAACCTGATCCATTATCTACATTCACTTTCTTTGTGCCTAGTGATGAAGGATTTGATGGGTTTGGGAAATTATGAGATGGATTTATAGGGTGAATGTCATGCTGAATAAATTTGAGATGGTAAATTGAGGATAAGTACCCCTCAAGTGCTTGAATAACAATACATCAATATTGGTCAAGAATATTGACTCTTATATGCCTTTATTCATTATATTGAGCTACACATTAAAAGTTTTGAGAAGCTCCAGTATTAAAATTTAGACTAGAATCTTCTCAAGTTGATCTATAAGGTTATATTGGCCCTTAAGAGTAGATAGGGAAGGCCCTTGAATAGTGATATTATTTCTTATGGTAATGACACAATTAAGAGATTTTATTTTGATGATAGTTATTTGGTTGTTAGGGTGCTCAATGTAATTGACTACACCATCATATGTGTTAGGGACTTTGAGGTATTGAAAATTGTTTGCATGATTATTTTAATTTTGAATTTGATTAGATGATGGATGCAATTATTCGTGATTTGAAATGGGGTCTTGATATATCCCCAGTTTCTTGTTTGGTGATGACAATGTAGCTCCTTTTATCTCAATATTCCCTTAAACAAATATTTAACATAATTATTTAATTTTATCAAAAAACCATATGGAACTCACCAAATCACCACATTGAAAAAATGCTAGATCCTTTCCCAAGAGGCTGCAATTAGGGAAATTAGTTCATTTAGGCCCCATGAGCATGTGTGTAGAAGGTATTTTCACCAACTCATTTCATTCACAAAATATTAAAGGTCAAAAGTGACTCTTTTGAACCTTTATGGACATGCAAACATTAAACTTGTGAAAATTTCATTTGCTTTTGACTTCAAAAAAATATCAAACAAGATGTTGAGGTTTTAAAAATGGACATGAGCACATATTAACATGGGGAAAGTTTCAAATTCTTATTGGTTTGTCATGACAATCATCCAAACCATAAATATTGGCCTCCCAAGTTGACCACCCTGGCAGATCTAACAATATGTAGATAATAAAACCCTTCCAAAACCCTCCAACTTGGTACTTCAAAACCCTGTCAAATTTGATAATAGGAGGCTAAATCAAATGTACACACTTATATGTGGTAGATGAGTATTCTTACCAAGTGATTTGGCACAAAAGTGAACATGTTTCAAGTTATGATCCTCCAAAGTAGGCTATTGGGGTAGATCTCATAAATGTATTTCTACGGTAGGTTTCGAGTTATGATCCCCTAACATTTGGTTCTTCTAGAGATGTGTATTATCATCTTTTCTCACATTTTTCTTTTCAAACTACGATAAGATATATAGGAACGAGTGCTCATAATGTGTACCACTCACCCTGATAGTTACATTTGGTGAATATTTAATGACCTAAATGTGTTTAGAGTCTATAACTCAATCAACAATCATATTTTTATTTTTATTGAAGAATTTGGGTTTTATCTTATTGGTTTTGGTCTTTAGAAAATATCTTCACCAACCCTTTGGCCATGAAGGCTCTTTTATTTATATTCCTTTCTCAATAAACTCATCAAAGATATAACAAAATGAACTTTCCAATGAAATTTCATCTCATGATTTAGATTACTAATGAAGATGTTAATCAACTTGTTAGACTTCTCCACCATGGTTGATTCATTTTAAAAATTGTACGAAGTTCTTCATGATAGTACATAGTAAGGGTGGATTATGTAACTACGCTAGTTAGATTAGCGAGTTGAGATTGCATTTGACCCATGTTTTGCAATAAGGTGTTCAAAATGAGATTAGATGGCAAGGGAGGCAAATTAGCTATTGCAACAAAGACTTGCACTATGGGAGTTTGAGGTGCAAAACTAGGTGGAGGATGAATGTTATACCCCAATGGATTTTGAGACACATTAATTTTGAGATGAATGGGAGGCACAAACATAGTGTTTTTGTTATTAGTAGAAGACATAAGAGGTACAATTAGTATCTACCATGTGCACAGACACCTCAAGCATTGGAATATTCAAATGGGTGACAGTGACATCCAATTGAGGGTATGTGTAGTATCATGATGGGCCAAAAAGTGGCAATATGATGGCTATGTGGCTGGCGACTTTTTTTATCCAAAATTCATGAAATGAAAAGGGTTTCTAAAGGATATTCTCAGCTTTCCAACAATATAAATTATGCTTTACTTTGAATTTAATAAGTAATTATTATTCATTTTCTATTCAAATTACGACTAATGTCCTAATTGATAGGTTCATTGAAAAAAATCTATAGCTTTCAAACAATATCACATTTTTTGAATCCAAAATATGCATCACTTTCTATGCTTTGAATACTATAGGATTAAAAAAATGAAAATTGAATTTCATGAAGTTTTGACCAAGTTAAGGTGGTCAGACATACAAATTATTTATATTTTTTAAAATTTGTAATAAAAAATTCATAATTAATTATTTACTTGGAAAAAAATTACAAAAAAATATGTATCACATCGGGACATGAGTCCTCTACTTATATCTAAAATCTTATAAAAAATATTATCATTTTATTATGGTTAGGGTGATCAGACAGACACCTACTTATTTTTTCCCTAAAATTTAAGTACTATTGCATTGAAATTTCAAATTTTCACCAAATAGAATTATTATTATTTTAAACAAACCTAGTAGTTTAAAAACTACATTCAATTTTCTACAAATTCTATTTTTATATATTTTTGAAATAATATAGATAACTTATTCAAATTTTTACATCAAGTTTCCTAACTCTGATTTTTCTAATTTTTTTACCACTTACGGGCCTATTTTTTCCATGATGATCCTGCACATACCCTTGAGCATCACAAGGTTGTCTCAATATTGACATGTACGAAGGTACATGAGTCCATTCGTGCACAAAGAAACTATGTATCCAAAATTAGTATACTTGGTTGTGAAGCTCATAAAAGAGTATTCATCAACATTGAGAGAAGAGAGTGCCAGAGAAGACAAGAAAGGATTTGAAATTTTAAAAGTTGTTTTCAAAAGGATTTTCAAAAGGCGAGCTCACATTAGGTTCATCAAAATGTAGAGTATGAAAAGTGAACCACTATGAAGGATAATCAAATCCTTCAAGGATCCAAGTTTCAACCCTCCACTCAAGTAAGACTTTAGGTCATTGTGACCTTCAAGTTTACCTATTAATTAATTAAATATGTGTTTCAAAGAGTACATAAATTATTTGGACTCTTTAGACTTCAAAAACCAAAAGTGTAAATAACAAAGGCTTCTTGGACAACCTGGCAATCTCTTTGTCCAAGACTAACGTGTGGCTATAGGACAATAGTGTGCCATGCTAGTGTCTCATACAAACAAAAAAAAAAAGTCATCACAGGGAAACTCAAAACACTTTGTACAATGTGTTAGAGGTTAAAGAGGTATGCAATACAACTACACATTGAACATAAAATGGTAGAAATAGAAATACTAAAGAAAACTTAAATGGAAAATAACATGCAAGAGTTTAACACATCACCAAATATATTTGATGAAATACAAGCTTTCTCCAAGTAGCTCTTCCACCTGTCCCTACACACATAAGACCAAAGAGAAGATTTGGGTGGCTATATAGGACTTTTCCTCACTCAAAACCCCCTTTTGGTGTTCCCACCTCCACATACATCCTTAGAAAAGATAGTAGAAATAGACATAAAATGATAGAAAGAACAATATGCTAACAAAATAAAGATAATATGCTCAATGTAAAATCTCAAAGAGTTACCCCTCCCAAGAATAGAAGAAAAGTAGCTTGTTGGTGTAGTGAAGGGGCAACGAGATCTTCAAGATGACAGTGACCTCTGAAAGTGATGGAGCTTTGCAAGATATCCTTGTGTTTGCATCAATGGTGGAATAATGGAGATTACTTTGAAAGCTGTGAAAGAGTTCTTTGAAAGATATGCATAAAGAAAAGAGATGATGAATGTTGTCGAATGAGAGAAGAAGAGAGTGTTGTGAATGCTCAAGAAGTGTTGTAGAATGTTAGAATTGTGTGTGTAATTCAAAAGATCAAGATCGAATGAATGAATCCTCAAGAAAGAAGGTCTTTTTGGTCCAAATAGTCTTCCTGAATGATTCTCGACGATGGTGTAGGTTGGTAGAGGCGTTACATTACCAAAACATAACAAGTGTAACATCCCAACGACCAACTTAGTTGTGGATTTTTGTGGGATGCATGCATGTGACATAGACGTCTCAGTGGTGCACACTTGTCCAAGTGAAAATTGGACTTAACAGTCAAGGATCTAGGTATGCCAAGTGCTGAAAGATGATTTTAGGTTGAAAAAGAACATAATTATCTTAATCAGAACTAAAGGGGAAGGCATAGATAATGTACAATTATATAAGATGCAATTTACAACATTACACA
This sequence comes from Sequoia sempervirens, assembly GCA_007258455.2. Taxonomy (NCBI): domain Eukaryota; kingdom Viridiplantae; phylum Streptophyta; class Pinopsida; order Cupressales; family Cupressaceae; genus Sequoia; species Sequoia sempervirens. The sequence continues at coordinate 112,022,543 of VDFB02358134.1, read as the reverse complement.
TGGATCAAGATCTAAAATTACCACCATGTGATGAGTGTTCATAGTCCCTTCCATGTGTGAACACACACAAGTCGACATCATCTTCCACATCATCCTTGATCAAATCCTCTATTGGTTTGCTCACAAATGTGTGAGATCCCCTCTTAAATGTGGAGCCAACCTATTCTTACACATGTAATAAAAGAGCCACCCTACTCTTTCCCATTTCATCCACATGTCATTCACCCTTATTCCCACTTTCTTACATTTACCACTTATAACCCACTTATCACATTTATGAGCCACCCTATGTGTGTACTCACACATGTGTGAGCACACCTAGCCCTCTTCCTCATGCCAATTGTCATCTTCTCAAGTCTCCACCTTGTGACACTTGTCACAAGGCTAAGCCTCCATCCTTTCCTTCAATCTTGACCCTTCATCTTATAATGAATCTTGACCCTCCATTTTAGCCATCAAAACTCTATAAATTGGATCCTTCTCCATCAACTTTGATCATCCAACCAAGTCTATGCTATACAAATACATTGAAAATCATCCAACTTATGCTAAGGTCATGTTGCACTTTTGAGAACAATCACATCAAGGAAAATTAGGCAATCAAAAGAGAGAAAATCAAGGATTGAAAGGTAAAAATTTTATTTGTTTTATGTTACTATTTTATATCTTTTACATTTTTCATCATCCTCATCCACATAATAAAGAGCATGCCTTATAGGCATATTTTGTGGGAAAATTTATTCCATGTAGCTGGAGGTTGTATAATCTCATTGTACTCTTGATAAAGCACTAGTGTTTTGTGAATTTTTTGTAACTACTAGCTTATTTAATAATTCATTGAGTGTTCTTTGGAGTTTGGGTTTACTTGAAAGGGTTTCCTAGGATATTTCTTGTATCATGTGCTTGTCTCTATTGCTAGCTTTAGGTCTATAACTTTTTTGCATTGCTTCTCTTATGGGATTAATGTAGGAACTATTTAGTTTTTCTTTGCAAGCCTATTTTTAGTTCACTTGGTATCAAAGCTTTGTTATGGCTTTAATACTATTAATATTGTTGGAATAGTTCAGGTTTCAGGTTTTTCCCCATCTCAAGGTTTTTTAGGCTAAGATTTAGTGTTTACATTGAATTTATTTTTGTTTCTACATTAAAGTTTCTATTTTCTTGACATCCTATCCTCTTGTCTATCATTTGAATCATTAAGGTAGAAAATAATTAATTTTTTTGTGGCATGATAGTTTCTACAATTAAGTTGAAGAAATTATGGATCGACTAATCATACAACTATTTTTTTAAAGATTTCAAGAATTTGGTAATATTTGAAGGGCTTCTACCCATCCCTCTAGGATTTCAAGGTTGGGGCGTGAAACCTTTGGGGCCTTTAGAAGAATTTATCTTAAATAATAGAGGAGCATTCATAGGGAGGTCTACATGAATATTGGTTGAGGAGAAAATTTCTCCAAATTGATTTGTAATCAATATGGATATTACATTGTATGATTTATTAACATAAATTAGTTTCCAACATCTTGTTGCCCACAAGTTCTACACTTATTTGGGAAACATTTGAGGTTGTAAGCTATGCCACTACTACAATGCTACGACCAGTTTGTAACATCAACATTGATTATGTAAGGTTAAATATGGTTGTATTTATTGCATCACTTCTTTCATACTCAAACCATGCTACTACACACATGTGAATTCCTAACCAATCCACTAAACGATAGTGCAAACGAGAGTATTCTAATGTGACTTTAATTCTAACAAATATGTTTTGAAGAGAACAAGAACTATATTTGTAAATTATCCATACAATTATTATGCACATACTTAATTGCTCTTAAACTTGTGCTATATATTTTAGCAACATGCAAGAATCAAACAAACACAAGTAAAAGGAAGCAACATCACATGAAGAAGATACCACAAGTATATTACCTAATGAATAGAGAAATAATCCACTATCAAAGAGTATGGATAAGTGAGATTCTCTTCATGATGGCTATCAAGAATGGCTTGTATGATCTAATGCATTCGAGCTCACTTGCAACACAATGTAATTAATTGTTGACTCTGTATGGACTATACTAATGAATACAAACTATGACCTTCCCGATATCAAGAGATAATAACCGAGCCAAAATAACTCTAGACAGAATAACCCAGCCAAAATAACCCAAGGACAAAATAACCTAGGGTTATAACAACCGATGGACAAAACAACCCGTGGTCAAAATAACCCATGGACAGAATAACCCATGGTTATTTTAGATTAAGCTAGTAAACTAGAAATGACATAAATTAATTATAAATATGATTGTGAGGCACCATAGAGGATATTTAGGTCATTTTTAGACCATATATCCATTATATACCCCTAAAATAGCCTTAAAACACCTTTAATATGCTTAAATAACCTATAAAATGGTAAATAATTATAAAAATAAAGGCAATTTCGTGGGAAGAAGTTGATTAATAGTTATTATGAAAAGATATAAATGAAAAAGCATTAAGAAGATATATAAACTAGTAGAATTAAGAGAAGTAAAGAAAGGAAGAAGGGCAGAAGAAGAGTGTGTAGAGTGATAAGAAGAGGAGAAATCCAAATTCATAAAAGGAGATATTTTGTAATATATTTTTTTGAACATTATTTTCAATTTTCTTAGGCTTTTCTAAAAGAGTGTACAAAAAATCAATATACTTTTTAGGAAACCAACACATTATTCATAATTTTTAATATATACAATGCTTCTTTAGTTTTTAACAAGTCAAAAAAATAAGAATTTACTTATTGTAGATGATTACACATTTTTGTTTCATCGACAAGGCATCAATAAAATGATTTGGCATTGTGTGGTATATTTTACAAATAAATGCTCAATTCAGTGCTATACTACGACATAAACAGAATCCAGTGATGTGATTAGCAATACAGAACATAATCATGCTCTAAAACCTGAGATGATCACTGTCAAACACAAATTGAAACAAATGAAAGACATGGTGTGCTCGACTCAAAATTCTACAAGAAATATCATCATTGCTTCATGTTCTAATATTTCATTACTTGTAGCACGAGCAATACCATCAACCCATGCATTATCCAAAATGATTCAAAGAAAAAGATTAAGATTTGAAGCACCGCCACCAAATCCTCACACACCAGCAAATCTTATCTTACTAGTTGAATATACAATTACCAATAGAGGGAAAAAGTTTCTTTTTCATGACAGTAATGATGAGAATCATTTTTTAATATTCACCACCACACATAATTTGCAATTACTGAAAGAATCTAAAAATTGGTTTAGTGACGGTACATTTAAAATAGTGCCAAGTATTTTTCAACAGTTGTACACGATTCTTGGCTTGAAAACTAATACAATATTTCCACTTATTTATATTCTTATGAACAACAAAACAAGAACCACTTATACACAAGTACTTGCAAAATTAAAACAACTTCAACTTGATCTAAACCCAAAATCTATACTTTTTGATTTTGAATTAGGTTTCATGGGAGCTATTTCTGAAAATTTTCCAAATGCCACTATTCGAGGATGTTTTTTTCATTTCTCTCAATGCTTGTGGAGGAAAGTTCAAGAAGAAGGTCTACAAACATGTTCATGTATGTAATCCAATCCATATTACTTATAAAATAGTCATATTCCATATTTATGTAACTCCAACTAAAAATAATAATTATAAAAGTCACTCTATCCAAATATCTATATACTTTAAAGAACTATATATTTATGTTAGATATGGATAATCATACACACAAACAAAATAAAATTCAAGCTATGAGATCAAGAAACTTGTTGCATTAGCTTTTGTGCTTCACATAGATGTAATTGATGCATTTGAAACACTTCAACAATCTCCTTATTATACAGAACATGAGGAGACCCTGTAACCCATAATTGATTATTTTGAAGACACATGGATTGACAGACTAACTAGAAGAGGCAATTGACAATCACGCAACTTTCCAATCACAATGTGGAATTGCTATTCAGCTACTCAAGATGATCTTCCCATAACCAATAATACTATTGAGGGATGACACATAAGAGTTAGTGAATTGCTTCAAGCATTGCACACCTCAGTCTAGAAATTCATCAAAGCAATGAAAAAAGAACAAAGTCTCCAAGAGAATAGAATAGAGAAATATATGGTTGGATACACAGGGAAACCAAGCAAGAAAAAATACCCAGAACTAAAAGAAAGAATAAAAATATTGGTTGATGGTTATGACAACCATAACATTTTAGATTATATAAAAGGCATTGCTCATAATTTGACACTTTAATTGAAAATTTGAATAATAAAGTGTTTTTAGCAACATACATGTAATTTATAAATTTTGTTTTCCTTTCTCTATATTCTTATGGGGATATTTTATCCATGGGTTATTCTGACCACAGGTTATTTTGGCTTGGGTTATTATGACCCTGGGTTATTTTGTCCCTGAGTTATTGTGACCAAGTTATTTTGTCCAGGGTTATTTTGGCCGGGTTATTATGTCCCGTAACCAACCTTGCCAAGATCTATGGTGAAAAATTGAACAAAATTTCTCAACCCTTCAAAATTATCAATGAGCCCCCTTAACGCACCCAATATATATATATATTTATACCAAAAAGTGCACAAAAGAGTCAAGGAGAAGAACTAAAACATCTCCCATGTAAAGAGATGGAAGTCAAATTGATTAAACTCCCTAATAGGGGTCCAATTCTAGTTTTTTGCCTAAATAACATTTTTACAAAGCTATTGTAACACAATTGATTACATCATCGATCGATATACCCTTCCATTAGTGTGTCTCACAAACTCAATGCACTTATTCTTCCCTTGTTCCAATTCTAACTCTACGAAGAAACCATCAAACTAAACTTTTTTTTTTTAATACACGACTAAGAATGGTTTCAATTACCCCACCAATGCAAAGGATAACTCTGCAACATATTTATTTCTTCCTTGAGCCAAATCCCATAAAAGACTTGATTCTATTGACAAAATCCTAATGGAGGAAAAATGGGGATAGATTTTCCAAATGAGATTTAACTCGTTGAAAGTGAAGAAGAAATTCTCACGGAAAAGAAAACTTTATCAACCATTTTTTAAATTTTTTGGGCAGCTATTCATCTGTAAGGGAAAATTAACAAATCAAATTCAACCCCAATCGCAGGGAAAGGAGGTAAAAATCATGGTCCCGGCGGGGCTCGAACCCGCGACCTTCGGCTTTCTCGCTGAGTGAGAACTGTCTTAGTCGTTCCAGTCATAAGACCAACGCTCTAACCAACTGAGCTACGGGACCGATGCGTGAAATTCAAACGTTTTGAATTTGTTAGAAGATGGCATGCCATTATAGTGTGGAAAATGGGCATATAAATACAACTTTTGACCTTCGGCTTTATCCACGATACTGCAAAGATCTCTAGTTTGTTCATATGATTTTTTATTTTAAAAATCTAAAAAACATGTTCTAAAATTGTTTTTACTATTGAAAATCCTTATACACTATGTTGGAATAAGGGTTTATATTTGTGATTGTAACAATTATGCTTATTATTTGATAATTAAGAAGATTATGGTTTATGAGGCACAATATTTGTTGAAGGTTTTGTAAATGGGATAGCAAGTTAAATGAGCTTATTTATGTTGACAATTCTATGATTAAGTATGTTTGAGTTGTAGTATTGAGATGAATGACCTCCTAGGAAGTCTCGATGCTTCACCTTTGTGAGTATCACCAAGATACAATGAGTACTAAGTAGACCATTCATGCTTATGAGAGGTTCGTTCATGTGAACCACTACTCATGAAATATGGTCATGAGTTTTACTCAAATATTATGTAGTTGAATCATGATAAAACATTCATAATTTGACACAATAACAATACCTCCTACTTATCAATCATAGTGGTTTAGCTCACCTAGCTTGTGAAACACCTCGTCTTGGTGAATCAACCACAAATATACAAATGCCATTATCTTAATTATTATCACCTTGTATTCACATTTGAAGGTTAATATTTAAAATTAACATGTAAAAAGAATTAATCAAGATGGGTCTAAATTAGCTCTTGCATTCCTTCTAAATGAGCTAGAGTTAGCAAACAACCTAGACTTAAATGTTGTTTACAAACTCAACCAATTCAAAATTTGAAAACCTTGTTCTCTCCTACTTCCTTTCTTTGTGAATTATTAAAAATATAAATTCATGAAAGGCCCTCAATTACATTTACCCAACTAAATTCTTCAACCTCCTCTCCTTTTGATCAAGGGAATTTATGTCCTAACATCAATGAAGTTCCTTTGACTCAAGGTTGAGACCGTAAAAGTCTTCTCCCTCTCACTTGATTAAATACATATGGTCAAGGGAAATCTTGAAGGCCCTTACCACATGCATTGATTTATTATAGATGTAAAATGTCACATATATATAGTGCACTTCATCATGTTATGTGTGAGGAGTAGGAATCATTTTATTTCATACTATGTCTCTAATTGAAGTTAATGGCACATAAATGATTGACTAATTGATTTAATACATGATTGAATGACCTTTTGATCTCTTCCCATAAAAAAAACTAAAGACGCATAGATTCCATCCAACTCCATAATAAATAAATAGGTCTATGTAATATTTATAAAGGGAAAACCACCTCAATATAAAATTATATATGTAATTAAATAGATGTAATCAAATAGTAAATAATTAACCTAGATAAAATGATTCAAGGATAATAATTGAAATGAATAGAATAAAATGTAGATTAATTAATTAAATGTGATACTTAGCGCAAAATTTGATGATAGAAATATATTGTAACAAATGTTAAAAATTTATCCAAAGATGTTTGAGTTTTAGTTTTTTCTCAATGAAGATCTTAGATTATGCAAATTAGTTGTATTTCACTTAGGTCCACCCACATAAGTGCAATTTATCTCCAAAATTTTAGATTTGAAACTAAATTATAACTCATGAATATGAACTAGCATGAGGCGTATTATTAAATTTTATTTGTCTTAATTTCTAATATTTGAATTGTAATAAGGATTGGAGGTGTTTAAGAACACATTTTTATAATATGTTCAATTTTGAGGGCCAGTTTCTCCTCAATAGATACATATTTAAATAAATTCAATGTCAATGAACCAAGATAAGAGATGTCAATCAAACATATAATGGACATAGTATGGTGTGCTTTGATAAGTTATGCTAAAATCCTCTCATAAACTCTCTATGGTAATTCTTTTGAAAACCCTAGCATGCTCTTAGATCTCTCCAACATGTTCAAATGAATGAGTGAATGCCCTTAAATACAATGGCATATGGTTCAAATTAACACAAACACACTATATTGACTCATAATAACTAGTGAAATGATTAGTATTGTGTATTTTTTTTAAAAAATAAGGTTTAGATTTGCAATTATGGAAGTGGCATTGGTCAATTTTACACTTAAGGATATAAAATAAGGTGATGAATGGGGGATCTAGGAATCAAGATTAAATATCTGAAGATTAGTGATAATGGGCTTAGAATGTGAGGATGCCATGAACCAAATATTGTCCAAGAATTTATTATAAACTTGTCATTACATTTAAGATATTTTAATTAAAGTGGGCACCAAAATATAAGGGAAGGGGGTATGGGTATGTAATTTTCACGATTATAATATTAAATTATTGAGTACTCTCTCATTCATTAGAACACATGAATGATTTATATTATTATCAAGACAAGAATAAGTTTAGTGCTTGGCCTAGATTTATAATTTATTATATGTGTGATTGGTTCTTAAAGACCCTCAATCAAAGACAATATTAGGTTATGTAGGAGTATTTGTGGTGTAAGAGAAACCTTGCATCAAACTTATTTCTTTTGTGTGTTCTCATCTTTTATAGGGTTTTAGAGTTGTCAAAATAATTTTGGACTCCCGAAAAAGGTTAATTCTTATCATGATCATCATTAGCAATGTTTCTTCTATTTGATTACATTTTCATCAGCCGGACTTTAAATTGATATTAGGTCATAATTATTGTGTATTATATAATACCACATATTTCCTAAATATTTAACATGGAATAATATGATGTGATCCATGATGTTCAACTAAGGAAGATGTATTTGAATTGAGTGCCACACATTTGAATCTCATGAAAAATTATAATGTTAACTATCGTATGATTAGTCCCAATAAGTTTCGTGGTTAAGGATCTAATTAGTTTCAAAGCTTATATTTTTTAACTCGTCTAGGAAAAAGTGTACACATTTCTTTAAACAAGCATTAATATTGGACCTACAATTCTCATTAGATGTGAATAGGGAAATGCATTATATTTCTAGTTGATACTAAAATATTATTTTTTCTTGTTGATCCAATCATGGATGTAGTATCTAATGAAGGATTATCCAATAATGCAGCCTAACAAAAATATTAAAAAAACTTAGCAACATAGTAATACAATCTTTATGCATTCATAGTCATAATAAAATTACAATTTGTTGCAATGGGATTTCAACATGCCAAACCTCAACCATTTGATTGTAAATGGGAAGACTATGTGTGAGTTATAAAATTTATTTACGATATTAGAATACAATACAAATATTGATTGAGGACTCTTCTCACTATCTTCCTATTTTTCCATGATTTAAAGAAGTTATATAGTATCTTGTAACATTAGGAGTGCTCTTAGTTAGTGGAAAGGAGTTATAAAACTTGATGCCAAGTATAATGTGTAGCCATTCAATTGTGTGAAAGAATCTTCTTGAATAAATGTGGTGATGATGTAACGGTGAACTTCAATTTAGTTCATAGTATAAGATCTCCTAGGTTTGATGAATCTAGTAATTTGTTCCTTTGATTTTGCATGTTTTGCAAAAATGTTACAAGTATCAAATGGTGAAAGTGTATTTTATGTTATTATGCCCAATGGTGGGTAAGGTAATGAATTATGCCTTTGTGATGACCAAAATCTTATGGAATTTGGATAAGATGTTGTAAATCAATATAGAACATATGTTCCAAACCAAAAGTGGCATGCAAGTGTAGTAAGATATGTAGTGCTTAGATGATGACTGTAATGTTATTGAAAACTAACAAACAAATAAAACAAGCAAAAGGAAAATATTTTTTGGTGTTATAATATTGCTCTTACACCTTGGGATACTTCAACATCACTTGCGTAACATTCCCTATTTTCCTTAAGGAAAACAATGAACCTATTTTTCTTGAGGTCTTTGGTTTCTTAATTTTTATGACACATTTAGTCGATTTAGGCTAGCACGTATATTTATTTCACGAGATACTTCATGACCCAACATCACCAATTTTGTTGCAGATTTAGATCATTTTGAATAATTTTGGTTGCAATGATGATTCTTTTGGTAACTTCCTATTTGGATTATGTTATCATTGGGTGTATTTTAAAGGGTTGAAGGTCTTTTAATCTAATATTATATGAATGTATATTTCATGTTTAAGATATGCAATTCATATATGTATTTTTTTACTTATTTTAAATTCAGGATTATAAGGTTTCGTTATTATATTTAAATAAGAATCATTCTAACAATTATAAATTATTCCAAAAATATTTAGATATAAAATTATTGTTTTAAATATCAAGTATAGTAATTTTGAGCTTAATGTGAATTATCTATATAGGAATTATTATATTTTCCTTATTTTTGTATGCTTTTGAGAGTAGGTGATATCTACCTCACAAATCCCTATGTCAAATATAATTAATTACATGTGTAGATGAATAATTATTGTATTTTCCCTTAAGTAAATGTAAATGGAAAAAGTTGGATGCCCATGTGTTGTGGGGATAATATTTATTTAATATTATTTTCTAGATTAAATTATTTTTGGCTCCATAAATACATGAAAAGAGGAAATGGATGATGAAAGGTTCCATTAGAATATGAAAAGTCATGCCTTGTAAATGGAGCCTTCATGGAGTGCTTGAGAGTTATAAGTTGATGTTTCTTCATAATGGTTGGTGTTACATACTCATGGGAGATATTTACTATTTTGAGAGATGCTCTTCATGAATATAGGTATTAGTTTTTTTTGTTTGTGGTAGTATAATGCCTAGTTTTGGGCCCATAAGTTTTATAAATCATTTATAGTTTATTCTTCTCGTTTTATTATGGAATAATAATTTTTTGATGAATATTTGGTGAAATAGTGGTATGTTTCTAGAATTGTAGTATACTAAAGAAGATAAAGTGGATTATATTGATGTATTAGTTTATTCTTGATTAATACAAGATCAACATCTCTTTGGTATTATAGTTTTTATTGAAATGGTTTCTCCACATAAACTCTAGTGTTATATTTTTATTATGAGTTGTTGATATCAATTCCTACAATATGGTTCTCCATGTTATTTGAAGGGTTAATCACATTATGATTTAATTAATATATTAGACTTGTTCACCATTTGCATACACTTTCAATATAGTAGTTTACTCTATCTCTGAACATTTGTAACAAAGTTTCTTTTTTTATTTAAGAGGGATGGGCGTTTCTTGGAACTTTTTTGGGTTTTTTAATTATAATGGAAGTTCTCAATTTAATTATTTTTTTAGATCTATAATGTGTTTAGAATTATGGGTAGCACATCCAATTCAAATATTGAGAAATTTAATGGTTGTGGGTATGAGTTTTGGAAGTTGAATATATAAAAGATCTCTTAAATAAGAGGGGTCAATGGAGATTTGTTTCAAAATAAGGAAAATTTGTAGAAATGTCTAATATTTTTTAGAAAGTTTGACTAGAAAGCATAGGGAACAATTTGGTTATATCTTGTGAATTATATTCTCTTTTATGTCTCAAATGAGGCCACTACATTCAACTTGTGGAAAAAATAGGTGATTTACCAAAAAATAATCTTGTTAATAAGTTGTACCTTAAAATGGAACTTTAATCATTAAAAATGGAGAGAGAATAAGTTCTATTGATGTTAAGCTACAAGAGGAGTATAAATGTATATTGTTTCTTTGTTCTTTGCTTAAATCTTGGGAAAATATAATTGTTTCTTTAAATGGATCTATTATAGACCCTAAATTAGATGTCATTCTTGTTACTTTTATTAGTGAATATATGAGGATAAAATCCATAGACTAGGACTCAAAATATGCATTACATGTTCACAAAAAACCTAAGGATAAGGGTAATTTAAAAGGGGGATGAAATAAAGTAAAGGATATATCTAAATCTAAAGGTGTTGAAGTTTGGTTGTCATTGGTGTCAAAAGTTCTATGAAGAGTATTGAAGTATGGTTGTTTGGTTGCTAAAGTCTCTGAGAAACACTCCACATTTCTTTGTTGATGATGTCTTGCTCCTGCAGTTTGGAGGATAGCTTTCCATTGTGTCAAGGCATGTGTGTTCCAAGTTTCAAATCATTTGTGTTACCAAAAAGGTGTTTTTGAGGGTGGTTGATTAAAGACTATGTTGTTTCTATGAGGATGTTCTCAGTGTTGAATGAATAAGACAAGTGAGAGGGGGGGCGAATTAGTTTTAGAAAATTAAAAAATAAAAACCCTCAATAGTAATTAGATCCACTTGAATTCATTAAACCCTTATTCAATTAAAGTGATTAAACATGAAATGCAAATAACAAAAAATGAAATAAAAACACCATACACAAGAGAACACTAGATTTATGTGGAAAATCCAATGAGGGAAATACCACGATGAGGATTAGCTCACAATATAAGTAATTGCAAAACTAGTACAAGGGCTCACTGCTAGAATATGACACGCTATCCAAAAATGCTCACAACCAAGGCTCACTGCCACATAAAGAACACAAGAAGATAGAAGAGAAATATTACATAGAGAACAACTTCTCAATGTAACAAGGAATTCACCATAAATGATCCAACACTTTTGCAGCCTTGCATGACATATTTCAAACACCTTTAGCTCACTACCTTCAAGAATCCAATACTTTGAATTTCACACTACTTTGTTCAAATTCACATCTTTACTTCTGTAATTTGCATCACACACATCACTCACATTGATCTCACATCTATCTTATCTTTATCTTGCATCTTACAACAACATTACTTAGATGGTTGCAATTTTGTTTGACTCATTCTTTTGTTTGGGGTATGATGGGTTGCAAATAATTTATATTAGCATTTCTCTCACTTATCGTTGGGGAAAGCTAGGTGCGTCTATATAATTTTGACTATGCTCAATCAGTCAAGAACTAACAGTCACATACTATTTCATTTGGGTGGATGTTAGACACAGCTTACTTGTGTTAGCAGGATGGGTTGCATTGTGTCTACCAAGATGGACAACTTTCAACATGGTCTTCACACATTGAGCCCAACTCTTAATTAGAGTAATTGGTTATCTTAGGTGGCATCGTTCATTAGAGATAATTTTATTCAATGTCAAATCAAATTATTATTTACTTTCACATCCGGTGCACTATCCATATGATATACACTTTGCGAGGGTGGCAAGTCATTTCACAAGTATACAAGTAATCATGTTTCAATCTCTGCAAATGCAAAGATGGAGGGTGTTGGAGTAAATATTAATTATTAGAGGCTTTTTTGCTTGAGTTCACTTAAGCTAAACTTAGGAGTTTCATTTTAATCTTTAGTTTGATTCTTATTATTAGATTGGACTAAATTTAGGACAAGTTGTCTCATTGCATGAGACTTGTATGCTTGTCACTATCTTGTTAATTCACATGTAGGGTTTGCTTGTGCATTGCTTATATAAGCATGCACATTCATTTGTAATATTCTATCCAGGTAACATGGTTTAATCTAGGTTATTTACATCAATACAATTCTTAGGTTATTGAGCACAATCTTGCTTGTTGATCTTCTCTATTATGATAGGCAATTGCTTCCAAGTGTTTCATGGGAGTTGTAGATTAAATCAGTCAATTTGAACATGGTATCAAAGCCCAGATCTTCAGCCCCCTATTCAATTTTTGGAGGGGTTTGACCTTGAGAAAATTTTTGGTGCATCTTGGAGCAAAACGGGCCTCACCATTGCATCCAGAGTAGCCAAATATATAAAGAATGCTTGTCATTTCATCGATTTCTAAGTAGTTGCAAAAAAAGAAAAATAAAATTAACAACAAGGCTCTTTGTACGGATTGTACGGCTTGCCTCGAAGTTCATGCACAGGTTTTTCAAAAAAAATTATTCTAGTTTTGTTATTCTCTTTCCAGATTTTTTTTTAAAAAAAGATTAAAAAAAAAAAGGGGAACATATCAAAAAGGTTTTTGAGAAAAAACAATCAAAATAAAAAAAAAAATTGATTTTTTTTCAAAAGAAATCAATAAAAGGGGGGTGTAGTGTTTTAAATCCTGCGTAGGGTATGAATTGTACCCTATGGCAGGCTCTTGCACCGCAACCGGCTCCTATACCAATGTTGACCCCCTCCCCTACTGACAACTTGGAAATCCTAGCAGCCTGCACTTGATCCAACAACACTTCTTCATCATCTGTAGTGGAATATTTCACTCAATTCCCACTAATGACCATATAATCTGCTAAGAAAATCAATCGATGGTTCCAAAAGAAAATCATAGGCGTTAGAAAAAATTCATGCAACGGTAAAATAAAAGTGGCAGCCTCTCCAATTGAAATTTGGTGACCAAAAACTAATCAACACATTCAAAAAAATTTGACACATGCAAATTCTGATATTTTAATCCGATGCAAATCACAAAACCCAATGGAAAAATCGAGGCCAGAATATTCTGGTCACAGTGAATTTTTCAAGAAAATGCAAGGTTTCCAGTGATGAATTTTTTTTTCGCAAGGAGGATGATTTTTTGTGGTGACGACCAGATGGTCGTCAAATTTAACTTCATGGAGTGCTAACATTAGCATGACATCACTGGCCGTATGACCACTCAGCCCCCCCTAGCCCCTATTTTCCCTAAAGGAGCAGTTTTTTTTCTTTTATGCATAAATTGGGCATACTGTGTCGAAATTGGGCAAATGAGATATCGTTGGAAAGCTAGTTCCACAAGATTTCTAGTGGTGCAAGTCTCATCATCAAAATTTTCTAGTGCTTCCTGTTATTCCTAGTCAAACTCAGATCTTCATTTTGCACTTTCAAGCTCATAAATTTTTGCTTGTATCTCTGATTTTCACGATTCAAGCAAAGTTGGAAAGGTATTTCAGATCTATTCATGCAATTTTTCTAGAATCTACCCTAGGTACATTTTATCCAGTATTTTGTGTTTTCACACTTTGCTTAATTACTTGGATGTCTTGGCACCTGGAGAGGATCTGTTTGAATGAGATGGCATAATTTGATTCGCTTTGTTAGTCCTAAGATCATTAGTCTCAGATTTTTTCATTTGAGTGAGTATCATAGGTTTTTCTGTTCATCCTTCTGTGATCAACTTGGAAAAGGATAACTATGTGTTTTGGCAAGATGGCATCTTGACACATCTCAAGTGGCTTGATATTTTTCCTTATTTGTATGGACTCATACCTACACCAGACACACCAAGGAGTTTATCAACATGGGGCATCATCAAAGATCATATTTTAGGGATTATATGTTCTAGTGTTGATCTTGACACCACGTATGTTGTATTAGACATTGAATATTGTGGACACGACTTTGGGAGATTTGTGGAGACCCTCATATCTCTCCATACCTAGGGGATCTTGTTGCAGATTGTCTCTTCCCTCTTGCAGATGCAGATTTTATACCCTTTCATGAAGATACTTTAGAGGAGCTTGAGTATATCACATGTCTTGCATGTTTCAATGGTTCAAAGACTTGCATTCATGTTCACACTCTTTAGATTGAGACTACATTATCATTCTCTATTTTTCTTGATTAGCTTGGCATCACCACATTTTTGGCCCCTATTGATTTAGTGTAGCAAGAAATCATTTATCATCCATACATGGCTACTTGGGATACGTATCTCGTAGACATATCATCCTTGATTGTGGAGTCCTATATTGTAGATCTGGAGGATTACTTTGAGGACATTCATCTCCTCTTTGTTGACAACCACATCATTGCAGTTGGCCCGCCATCTTCATTGACTTTGTAGCTTTTTCTACATTAGTCTTCATAGGATCTTGGATCAAGAATATTACTTTCCAACATCTAGATACGTGAGAAATTTTTTAAAGGCACACATCATCTGGATTTGGATTCCAAAATCACCCATTCTTTTGGATTGGCTTCTCCCATCACCAGTGGATATTTTTCTTTCTAAAGGGAGAAATGTTGTTTGCAGGTAGTGGATCATATTTTGTCTTTAGGCATTCATCATTGGCATAGGAGCTCTTTCTTTCTGGGGGCTTCATATCCTCATTTTCCCTCTCCTATCTAAGGGACATCTATTGTACTTGCATGACAAAAGTGATTCTTGGGGGGTCGCATTGAGTCCTTCTATCCTTCTTTCATAGTTAGTGCAATCATTTCTTTTTCTCTCTTTTGGAGAGGAGTTTTTCTCATGTGGTTTTCTCCTTTTCTCTACTTATGAGAGATTTTAGTTATGTGTTCATGGGTACCTCATTAGGCCTTGTAGCCAGGACCCATTATGCATTCATTTAGCTTCCTTTTGTCAAATGTTTAGTTTCTCCCTAAGTTGATCTTAAGGGGGGGTATTGGAGTAAATAAGTCATCTAATAATTAATTAATCATAAATTAATTATTATAGAATTTTTTTACTTTAGTTCACTTAAGCTAAACTTAGGAGTTACATTTTAATCTTTAGTTTGATTCTTATTATTAGATTGGAATAAATTTAGGACAAGTTGTCTCATTGCATAAGATTTGTACACTTGTCACTATCTTGTTAATCCGCATGTAGGGTTTGCTTGTGCATTTCTTATATAAGTGTGCACATTCATTTATAATATTCTATCCAGGTAACATGGTTTAATCCAAGTTATTTGCATCAATACAATTCTCAGGTTATTGAGCATAATCTTGCTTGTTGATCTTCTCTATTGTGATAGGTAATTACTTGCAGGTGTTTCATGGGAGTTGTGGATTGAATTAGTCAATTCCAATAGAGGGTAGCCATTAATAATTGGCTAGAAATTCATATGGGTCTACACAAAATTATGCAATATGTCTTAAAAATGATTTTATCCCGTCTATAATACTATTTTGGAGGAATGATTGCAAGGCATTGGTTTCTTTGTTTTTTGGTGACGACATGGTTGGAAGTTCAAGGTTTATTGTACACATGTTTGTAGAGACCCTCATGAGTATTGGGGTGGATACACCCATTCAACTAGACAACACCATGTGGTAAAGGGCCTTTAGAGGCAGGGTAACAGACCAAAGGTTGAAATGATTATGATCCATGATGATGCCCTAACTTTGGTGGTGGTAAAAACTATTCTAGGCAAAGTTTTTTTGGAGAACGGTGAAGCTTTCTGAGTTGACACCAACATAGCATCTTGGTTCTTGGTGGCATTATTGGACATTTGTACTCCTAAAGTTATGGCAGAGACTCTGGTAAGGAAACTTTTCAAGGTTTATTTGCTGGCAGGGTTGAAGGAAATTCTTTATGTGGCTACATTGGGGGTAGGTGTCCCCCATCCAAGAGACATGCATCTTTTACATGATCTTGGGGAGGTTATCAAATTCTACCCATTCTTGCTCGACCTCAAAGGGATGGCATTAATTGAGCATAGGGAGCATGCTGAGGTTGGGGTGAAGTTTTTGAAGAAATTGCTACAGTTGGTGTTGATGTGGGGTCAATTCAATTGGTTCCTTGAATTCTAGTCATTTGCTCATGCCCTTGGGTTCATTTGATCTTTGGTAATAAGGGATTCAACTTTTTATCAATCTGCCACTATGGCATCTATAGAGTTTGTGTTAGTTTACAATCTAAATGTAAAGGTATAGTGCTTGGATGTTCTAATGTAATAGGGTCATAGTATTCTGCAACTCTTGTTTTCAGTTATGGGTATGTCTGTGGGCGACTTTGTCATGTTTTTTTCAAGGGTTGGTTGGGGAAGTATATTAGGGGATGTAATTGGTTAATGGTCATGTCAATAAATATACTTCATTTTGGTATATGCTTGTAGAAGTTGTAATTTTCCTTTATTGATATCAATATAAATTACCCTTACATATCAAAAAAAAAAAAGGTAGCAAGAGTGTATCTTACATCATTCTAAAGAGTCAGGAATGGATAAAAATTATTTGTTGTGTTAATCTTGTTGGATAGAGCATACTAGGTTTTTATTTATTTAAAGGTAAAAAGCATCTTAAAAATTACATTGTTAGTTACAAATTGGGTTCTTGCATGGATGACCAAAGATTTTTTTATGAATTGGTTGCACCACTTTGCATGATCAGTTTTGAGTGGTGTGTCACCCACAAATAGACACTTGCTAATTTTTTATGGCCATGGAAGCCATTCATTGTTACAACTATCCAAGAGGAAAGGATTTTGGGTATTGATTTGCTTACATTTCTGGAACACACATCACATAAACTGTATCCCATCAATATGATTTTTCTAGGAATTTAAATCATACTTCAAATCCAAATGAGTAACATGGCTAGCAAGGCTTCCAAACATCAAATTAAAGAGGGAAAAATTGGTAGAACTACACAACAAGTCATTGAAAAAGAATTGATAGTGGCCAACATCAGAGAAGGATTCAAAAGGACAAGTATATGGCCCCTCAATTTAGACACAACCATTGAGGACATGTATCCCAACAACACATTTTATTTTAGTGTACAAGTCAATGCTTATGCAGTGCAAAGCATCCTTAGTCTATCAGGGCTTGATATTTCACTAAATGAAGTGGCCAACACATTGTTGTCCAATGTTGCAAATGCTTAATTGCATTTTAGAACATCAGAATCATTGGTACATGAAGCTACACCTAATTCATCTCAAAGTACTCATAATGATTTAGTTGTGCCACTAATGAAAATGATCAAGTGTGTGATGACATGGATGAAACACAACATGATGAAATAGAAGATGGACTTAGTCTTCCCTCATATCCAAATCAATTTTCATGGTTGGTGAGGGAGCTACAAATTTGGGTATTTATTTACATTTCCATGAAGAAGATGTCACTTTTTCCTTTCCATATCCTCCACCCATATTGCATGTACTTGAAATGGTATATGACTATGCTAAATGTGGGGGTTTATATGGTAGAGGTAATGTAGATTCAACTAAGATATTGAGATAGTTTGCAACAAAGGAAAACAAAGCATTAATGCATAATTCAATCAAACATTGGATTCTCAAATCGATTCAACCATCATCAAATTCCTTAAGCCGCCTATGCACTTTATTACTAAAAGAACCAAGAATTTAGATGATAATGTAATTTTGTTGAGCTAACAATCTCAATTGTTAACAATACATTATTATATGGGTATTTTAATGCAACAAGAGGAAATAAATAAAAAACTAGAGGAGATGAAAGTCCAAAAGAGACAATAGATTGAGGATATAAAGATAATGTGTATTGTGGCAAGGGAATTGAAGGAGCAAGCTAAATTGGATAGGGAAATACAATGATATTCACAAGAGAAAAATAAAGTATTACAAAGGCAAGACAAATAGTACAAAAAGGAGCAAAGGATTCAAATGAAGCAAGACAAAAAAGAGAAAGAGATTGAGGTGGGAAGGAGTGCTTTACAAAGACAAAACTAATGTCCCTTAATCCCTTACTAAAAATTCATGCATTATTTCGAGATATGATAAAACTAATGTCCCTCAATATTCTACTGCTATGAATTATTCAGGTCTAACCCCATTCCATGTAAGTTGCACTCCATATTCAATTCTAACACCTAGTCATGTAACTACTACTCCAATTACAATAACAAGGGATGGGAACATGGTTGGGTTAACAAGCTCAAACTATTGGGCAACAAAAAACTTTGTCACATCAACTCCACAATCTTTTCACTCATGGTTTGAGTGAGGTTTGGACCAACCAATCATTGTATAAAAACATCATTGAAATTGTAACCTAAATAGGAATTTTTTTTTGTTTATTGCATATTGAAGATTTCAAAAAACAATCATAAATAGAATTTCATAGTTCTTTCAATTGCTAATGAAAGGGGGTTTCACATTACGTTCACCATATAGCAATAACATGCTTTTGTTTAGACATATGTTCAACCAATCTACCATGTGTATGTAGATGATAGGTGGAGCATGTAAAGTTTTGCTTATTTGTATGGGTGATCGATGGTGGGTTGGGACCATCCCTAGTCTATGTGTGGCATATGAATGGTATGTGTTCACCATGTTTTGTGGTGAGTGAGTAGAGTGCTACAACTCTCATCCACTTCCTAAAATTTAGCATGTGGTGCATATTCTTTCCATCAAGGCCAACCACGTTAGCTTTGCATCCATTCCCATTTACTTGCATGGAATGGTGCCAAATTTCCGAACATTTGAACATTCAACGCTTTAGTGCCTCACATTTCTCACTCACTAAAACCTCACTACCAAGATATCTATTCCCAATATTTCATTTCAATAGGCACCAAAATATGTTCTCCTCTACTCTATATTTGGTAAGGCTTCTGCAAAAGGGATACTTGATTATGCTAAAGCATTTTTAGTGTTAAATTATGTTGTACATATCCACAATTCAGTTTGAAATGTATATTGTAACATAGGTTAACTGGAAGCACCTCTTCTTTCACTATTGACCACCCACATTAACTGTATGTCCCTTCCCATTTAATTGTCCTAATACAAATGAGTTACTCCATGCATGGTTGCTAACAACACACTCGAAGGTGTGAGACTCACCAATCAAACAAACAAGACTAGAGGTTACATTGACATAGATTGCAAATGACATATATTTAGTTAGAGTACACTTGCTACAACATTTACATAATTTTGAATAGATAGCCATTAAAATCATATAACAAATAGAAATTAACAATATAACTATTTAAACCCCATATATGCACTTATAGTATAGTGGCTATATTTAAGTCCTATAGAATAGATATGTATCACTAGTTTAAACTAGATAGAAGAATATACTCAACAAATAGGCATTTACAAAACAACATTTACATCATATAGAAGAGATAGACATTTATAGCACATTGTGCACAACATTTATATCATATAGAATAAATCAGAATTTACACAACACTGGAAACAGCATTTACATCCTATAGAACAAATAGACATTTACAACATGACATGTACAACATTTACATCATATAGAATATATAAGAATTTACACAATAGTTATTATGGCTGCAACATTTACATCATATAGAACATATAAATTGGTGCAGACGGAAAAATAAAACTAACCTCCCTCCTTCCCCAATTACACAAATCAAAACAACTCTCAATAAGACCCGGGCAGATTCTTCTTCTTTGCATTTCAATTTTAAACTCATGGATTAAGATTACTACAGGGACTTCTTGTCTTATCTGCAACTCATTTACAACATTCCATTTCTATTCCAAAGAAATTTTGACAATTTCATTTGTCAAATAAAATCCCATTCAATTGACAATCCCAATTTCATTACTACTGAAAACTATTAAAGATGCATTACAATTTGAGTTGCTTCACATTTTACAGGCAAGATTCCATTTACAATATGCAAGTTTCAATTTTTAATCTGCCTTCTTCTGCTGTCACTCCAATATGCTCTTTATTTTCCTCTTCTTTCATTCCTTCCCAACTATGTGGCATCTTTCTTTTTAGACGCCTAACTTCTCTGGTGCAGTTCAGCTTTTAAACTGCCAATTACATGGCACGTCTCCCTTTACCTCTGTTATTATTCTCCATCAGAGGATGCAGCAGCAGCTCCTTATTTTCTTTTCTCTGCTTACACCAAAACTTCCACGCTGCACCTATTCCCCTTCTTATTTTATGAGCATCCAAAAACTTCTAAAGTTCCACACTAAAATTGCCGTTTCGTCCTTTTTAATTCTGTAAAATGTATTTTAAGTTTGGCATTGAAGAAAAGAAACCTGTAAATTATTATTTTTCAATTTCTATATCAGCAACACGGGGTTAGATTTCAGCTTCCATGAGGTTCATGAAATAGCATGCGGAGCCAATGGTACCTTCAAAAATTGCCTGTCGCCTAAGAAATGAATATATGATACAAAATCGACTTTTTGCATATCTTTCACCCAAGAGCTCTATGCTTAAAATTACCCTACGAAACTTCCCACAAAAGGATTTTGCCCCAGCTATCACAAAACTCCATAAATTAAATTTCTTTGTAAAATTGCCAGGGCATTAAAACATCCCAAATGGTAAGGAACTTGGTGACAATTCTTTCTTCACATTTGGTGAAATACCTTCAAGAAATCACTTGTCAAAGGATTTCAAACCAGACCTCCAAATTCTCCGAAAACAATTAATTCTGTGAAACTACCCTGCAAGTGTCAAAATCAAAATCTGACAAAAACTGAAATCTTGCATTTTTATTGTGCCAAGCATTCCAAAAGATGAGATGCCAAGAAAGCCACAAGCACACCAAAGTTGAAGAAAAAACATATTAATTTTTTTTGGACGATGCAAGATCACCTGTAGACCGGGATGCTCTTGCATCATAAACATTTACAAAACTGTAGCTACAACATTTGTCATATAGAACTGATAGACATACAAAAATGGTACTGCAATTTTATCTTATAAAACATACAGGCATTTAAATGTATGTGATTAGAGTAGAGTGAATACAACATTTACAACATTTAGAATACATAGGAATTTACAATGTAACTAAAAGCTACATATATGCACTTAGTTTAAGACCTTGTTAGTTGGGCTAGCATTAGTAGAGTGCAAGAGTTAAGTTTGTGGGAGTAACAATATAGAGGTTGAGAGAGATGTAGGTATAGATTGTATTTCATTATTATTTTTTGAATAAATTGATAGTCAAGAGAGTTTAGATGAATTCAATAATTTTGTAATTGAGAATGTTGAATTTGATAATTTTGTTAGTGAGAATGATCAATTTTGGCTACTACAAGGCATGGTTTAATTGATATGATATAGGACCTTAGACATTTATAATTATTATGCATCCACTACAAACTATTGTTTAATTGATAAAATGGTCGATGAAAATAGCAGTAAGTAGAATTCCTTAGGAAATACCATTGATTCATACTAAACCAATAGGAGATACTCCCTAATAAATAGTCTATATAATTAGTCTACATTAATTATTTTGTTGTTGTTTAGGACCATTGAAAGACTAGTTTTGATCTTGAAACAACCTTGCACAACTTGCAGGCACAACTTCAGACCATTGAAGGACAAAACTTAATCAAGATGCTTTAGACTGCTAGATCAATAATTTTGTAGGTTTTTGCTTTGAAGTTCTTAGTTTAGTCATAGTCTTCTAAAATTCAATGAAGATGCTAAAAAGCTCTCAACTATAGCTCCTACTATTGAAAGTTTCAAAATAATTCAACAAGCATAGATTTTCTTTAAAGATTTGTTGGTTTTTAAAGAGATAATAATACCATGTATGAAAAATACTAAAAAGATCAATACTGTGATCTCTTAGACAATGATAGAACATAAAAAAAAACTAGAATGTTGCTGCAAACAATAGTGTTTATTGATAGAAAAGTATTATAGATATATATGCCACAAACATAATTATTCTACATACTTTATAAATTGCTTGCTTGAAAAGAACAAAAAGATAGCATTGATTTAATAATCATAACAAAAGGTAGGAGCATGCATAACATTGATTTCATGCATAGTATGGTCATAGCAAGACCCTCAAACTTACAAATCAAGGTTTTGACAACATATAAAACATCATATATAGTATATATAGTAAGAGCAACAAAAAAAACATTCAACAATAGAAACTAATTTATCATAAGAACATTGACTAGTAGAGTAAATACTCAAACAAAATGAGTAAAACACACCACCAATTAATGTTTAAAACAACAAAGGTTCATGAATGCAATGTTGGATTTCATTCAATAGATGCCTTTTAACATTTCATAATGTACCTCAACATGTATTTAAGAATTGAATGTTTTTTTGGATCTCTAAAAGCTTCTAGAGCTAACACTGATATGAACCAGTGCTTTGGAGGAGAACCATGAAAGAATGAGGTTCAAAAGCAACACACCAAGTGAAGATTCTAGGAAGACTGCATCTTATGTTTTAAATATGCATCAATATTTAAAGTAAAACAACAAATAAGATAAGGAGAGGGTGAACAAAAAAGGATAAACCTAAATGTAGGTAAACCCTAAATGCATGGAAACCCTAAATACTTTCAAATGTGATCCTCACTCTTGTTCTGATAAGGTATAGTATACAAGCTTCCAAGTTAAATTACTAACATTTGTATTGCTAATTTATTTGACTAACATCTATTATTATTTATAAATTACCATCAATATATTAATTTACTAAGACATGCACTAATTTCTAATACTTTCTATTGCATACAAGAAATAGCTTAATACTTATAATTTAGTATGCAAGATTCTAAGATGTAAAGGCTTACACACATTAATCATTTGACCATCTTCAACATTTGAAATGATTACATATATTGGCTTAAAAACCCATTGATTCACATACAAAGCATTTTGTTCCTTGCAAGAAACTTCCCAACAACTAAAATAAAAACATTTACTAATGTTAGTAACATTTGTAATGTTTATTTATTTAACTAACATTTATAAATTACCATTAATATGTTCATTTATTAAGACATGCACTAATTTATAGTTATTTTTATTGTAGAAAAGAAATAGATAAAAATGCCCTTTTGGTTTTGTAAACAACCTCACAAAAATTGAAAAGTTGTTTAGTGGTCACTCCCTATTGTTATTAACATCCATTAAATAGAAAACTGCTCTACTTAGGATTCATAATTCATCTAACATTGTCTTTGAGACCTTTACATAAACCATTATTAAGTATATTTAACATATTAGATATAATGCAGAGTGAAAGAAACAAATGAACAATACATAAACCCCCCATGAATAAATGTAGGCAAACCTAAACCTATTAAGGGTTTAAAGAAGCATCTTAAACATTATTAAAGACAATAACATCCACGGACTGTAATGAACAATGAACCAACTTGACAATATTGTTGGCAAACAATAAAACTAATAACCCATTTGTATAACAAATTGAAAAAACTTTAAACTCATATTTATAACTTAAATTGGGCAACTCACAATGATGTTCTAACAAAATATTATAATTCTTGTAAATGATGTTACAAAACACATAATACACCCATGTTCATAAACAACTTCAAACATGGAATACACTCGTGTTCCTAATGGAAGATTGAAGTTTGCAATTTTTTTGAATATTTTTTGTATGAAGTTAAAGAAACAAAAAGCCTCACGCATTCAACTTGAAATTATAGAATGCCAAATAAAACTAAAAACCACAAAACCATTATTGAAAGAAGCACCCACAAAACCAAAGAACCTTCAACTTAGCAAATATAGAGTAGAGGCTAACAACCTAACACAAAACCAGAAAACCATTAATGAAAGAAGCACCTAGAACAAATTTTGATGGTTCATTGCCTTAGTGAGGATAAAAATTCTCACTCAAGTCAAACACCACTCCATGGTCTAGAAGCGCAATGATCAATGATGCAACATTGGTGACCTTTCCATTATTCTAGGGAACTTGCAAATATTGAAACTAGGAAGCATTCAACCAAGTCAATCAAAAAATAGAGAAACAACAATGCATACTAGGAAGCATCGATGATCATTCCATAGATTCAAGCTTACCTTAGGAATTACGATGGTGCTGAAGAGGAGCAATGAACAAGAACCCAACATTGGCAACAATTCCTTTCACGAAAGACTTAGTGAATACAAAGCAAAGTTGAACATGTTTTGGTGCCTATTGAAACGAACAATCAAGAAGAAATGTCTTAGTAGTAGGGTGTTAGTGAGCAATAAAAGTGAGTTTATGAAGCATTGAATACTTAAGTGTTCGAAAAGTTGGTGCCATCCCATACAAGTAAATGGGAAGGGACATAGAGTTAATGTGGTTGGTCGAGAGGAGGAAGAATAGGTGACATGTGTTAAATGTTAGGAAGTGGACGAGAGTGGTGGTGCTTTTCCCACTTGCCACATGCCATGGCGAACATGTACCATAGATCAGGGTTGACCCTAACCCACCATCAATCACCCATCCAAACAAGTAGAAATTTTGCCCGCTCCACTTGCCATATGTGTACACATGGTAAATTGGTTGAAAATAGGAGAAAACTATTATTTTTGGTCCATTGTGGAATTGTTGAGGTGTTAAGATTTTTTTTAATTTTTGGTCCATGTGGCACTCTATGTGGACCCTTGAAGTTAGCTTTCTCCACTATGGGCCTCTCTCCCCTAATATATACAATGAAGAATGAAAAAGGATATTGCACACATGGAAAGAATTTGGATAGAAAAGAAACTTGGCCTATCTCCAACTTTTAAACAGTTTCCTATGCAATACAACTTCAAAAAATTGGTCTATTGAAATATATTTCTTCTTGTGTAAGTGTTATTGCTAGTGAGGAAGTATTGGACCCTTGATGTTCAAGTTCTGGTTGCATGGATGACCTTGAGAGCATACTGTTAGAAATATTGTTGACATTGACCTCAAAGGAGAGTTGAGCATATTGTTCTTATTAAAGCATAATATCGTGGCCAAAACCTGCTTCAAATCTGCAAATCAGTTTCACTTATTCAAGGAAGATCATATCATTCCAATGAGATCATTAATGTTCTTAACAAGAAGACTTTACCTTAATCAAGGCAACGTTGGAATTTATGATAGGATGGCTAACCCCCATGGAATTTTTGGAAATTAATTTATAATAAAAAAATGGTGGATGACCCCTTTGAAGAATTTAATTTAATGCTATTTTGGGTCTCCTTGCATTGGGTCGACTCTCTTGATATGATCGCTAAACAAGAAAAAAATAAAAATAAAATAAATTTATTTATTTGCATTTATGGCCAAACCTTTGTGAAGGATCACCTCTCTTGGGTGAAGGGGTATATTGGTGTGGTATAATAAAAATATTGTATGGAGGCTAGAAGATGAGCAATTAAAAAATATTTTTCTAATTCAAGCAGATTTATACCAGATCTTGAAGCAAATTTAGAGCAAATCTTAAAGACAAATTTAGAGCAGATCTTGAAGCATATTTATAGAAGATTTATAGCAGATCTTAAAACAAATTTAGAGAAGACTTTCAAGCTGATTTATGATCAGACTTACAAGCAGATTTTATAAAGGAGATTCACATATTATCATGCTTTGAAGTAGCAATATTCAAGAAGACAAAGTTTTGTTCATTTGGAGGTTGGTGCCTCCTAATAGAAGAGATTGGTGTCTCTTGCTAAGTTGGTGCTTAGTGGTGGGGATTGGTGTCTCCAGTGGGTTGGTGCCTATGAATATTTGCAAGAGAATTCTACTGTTGGCTAGAATTGGATAGTAGATCCAAGCAATCTTTCTTCGTGGTTTTCTCCCGAAAGGGTTTCCACGTAAATCTTGTGTCTCTTAGTTGGTAGATCTTGTGTGATTGTTGTTTTCATGGTTGTTGGATTTTAAATAAGTAAAAGTTTATCTTATACTGATTCACACCTCCCCACTCCCCCAGCCCCCCTTCCTCCAATATATAAGTGTTTGTGCTTATCATACACTGCAGATGTCTTCTTGTACCAGACCTTGTAAGCATTTTCATTGCTCCTATGCCTTGCAAGAGCTAGTTGCTTCAAATAAAAAAGCTCTTATATGCCCTATTAGTCTGCCATTCCATCCACAACACTGTAAATGTAGAGAAAACTTGTGAAGATGAAGAATATCAAGCAAACTTATCTAATTTTGTTTTACAAGAGAAATGTTGTTTTAACAAGAGAAGAGCTTTGTTTGTATTTATGGTTTGCAGACAATTTTGTAGACATCAAGTGTAGATTGTGAATGATTGAAAGTTGTTAACTCTACTACCATATGAAAAGGAAAATCGACTTCCTTTGCATCCCCAACAAGAGGAATGTTTTTGATAGAAGCTACAACAACTTGTGTTACACCAATATTGCCACAAATCTACCTGAGTTGCGTTGAGGCCAATGTCTTCCCACTAGATCAATGAGCACCATAAAATTAGTAGTACAATGATAATATCCTCTCTCTAAATCATTGATGCTACCAAAATAAATTGCCTGTGTTGTACAAAAGAAAAGTTCTCTTAGGTCATGGTTTCAAACTCTAATGCAATTGTCTACTCATTCCTACTCATGGGTTGGACTCCAAACATCACTATTGTGATTGCTTACATGCACAACAATTTATTTTTGCTCTCCACCTCTAACCGTTATTCTACATAGTTATGTTGAGGGAGTATTTTATAGTGTTCCACAGAGTTTCCTGAAGGGGACGCGTCCCCTGTCGGGGACGCATCTCGGGGATGGGGGGACAAGGGGTCTAAGTTTGGGGATGACAGCAGGGGGTGGTGTTGGTATACATATGGTACTTGAATAACTAGTTATAAAAAGATGTTTCAAAATAACATTTCAAATTAAACTTTGGAAAATTAGTAAAATTACAAATACTAACATTTTGAATACTTGAATACTATTAGTAATCAAATAAAATATTAAAATTTGACAAATGAAATTGTCGAATTTGAGATTTCTATTATATGAATATCGAAAATATGACATGTAACATCATAATATCATGTCATAATGATAAAAATGCTTACAATGAGTAGCATGAGTACATTGATATGAGATATCATAATCAAAATAAGTACAAAATGCAAAAATTTAGTGAAGGGAGGCCTCTAATCATCCCCAAACTCCTCATCACTCGAACTACTAGAATCCTCACGATCAAGCTCAGCCAAACTAACACCAACCAGCCTTGCATCTGAAGCATCCTCATCAATTTGTTTTGGCTCCTCTAGATCTACATCCCACCATGCTGTTGGACTCTCTTTGTACAAAAGTGATTTGTGTTCAATGAGATGCAAAGCACTAGGTACAACCACAAGCTTCTTTGCTCTCCTATAGGTAAGCATGTTCCTCTTAAGAGAGTGGATGGAGCTATATGTAGACCAGTACCTCTTAGTAGCTAAAGACCTAGAAACCTGAGATAACAATTGGATGGCTAGAGTGGTAGTCAAAGATCCTGATCCACGACAAGTCCACCACAAAATTGGGTCCTCCTGTGCCATAGTTTGCATATCCATCTTGGTTGCATCTGAATAACCCCTGAGAGTGGAAAATTTGGTCCACTCAGTGCGAATCACACTGGCATCTACATCATCATACATCCTCTCAATGCACCTAAAAAACCTTCCTTCACCTCTGCATCCTATATCAATGTCACTCTGCCAGGCCTTGTCAAGTACCACTTAGGATTAAGTGCATAGGCTGCCATGTGCAAGGGAGTGTTGAGTTTCTCCCATCTCCTATGAATGATTGGTTGAATGTGCTTGTGGTAGAATGCTAATGTGGGGTCCCTCTCACGCAAAACAACCCTCATCTGATCAAGCATAGAATCGATGCACTCATACACCTCTCCAAGGTTAGGTGCATCCAAATTCCCATACCTAATAACCTGGAAAACTAGTTTAATGATGGCAACAATATATTTTGCATTAGCCAAGAACACATCACTCTTCACCAGATCCATCACCCTCCTCCCCTGCTCTGTCATAGACTCGACCCACCTACTCCAATCTACTGTCATGACCATGAGTTGCAGTGCCTCTTGCAACTCAATCATTCTATCCAAGATAATGAAATAGGAAGCATATCTCGTATCAGTAGGTTTCATGAACTCCTTAGCAAAGGTCCTGAAGAGTGCATGTGATGTGTGGTGGTTGTAGATAAACATCTACACATCTCTCGCATCATTAACCACTGCTCTAATCCAATCAATCTTTCCCACGTCCTTGAGTGCATTGTTCATGGCATGCACACAACATGGGGTCCACCAAATATGCCTATAAGTAGCCTCAACAAGTTTCCCTACAAATTTGCACACATGTGCAACATCTGTCACAACTTGGACAACATTTTGTGGCACCACCTCCTTAATAGCATCCCTGAGAACCTCAAACTAAAAATCAACATCTTTGCGATGCCCTAAACAATCAACTTCCTTAAGAAAATATGGTCCCTCAGTACATGTAACCATGATGTTAATGAGTGGACGATGGCTAATGTTCATCCACCCATTGATGACTATGTTGCATCATGTCTTAACCCAACACTCCATCTTTTCCATCAACAAATTGATCTTGGAATAGTTCTTATCCAAGATCATGGTCCTAGATTTCGTCTCACCTGGTGGCACATATAATGGTCCTCTCTTTGCCACCATCAATATCATATCCTTATAATAAGGAGATCGGGCAACATGAAACGGGATGCCATTGGCAAAGAAGAACTTGCCAATGGCATCATCTATCTCATCCTTGAGCTGCACATTAAACAAATTTGCAATGGGGTTACTTTGAGTTTGCCTTTGCAATTTTCATTTCCCCCTCCCCTCTCCTGCATAGGCACTAGAAGAAGAACCTGGTGTCCCTCCTACTCTCGTTTGCAAAGTATGGCTGGATCTTTGTTGTTGGATATGTTGAAGTTGTGTCCTATGAACCAAAATAGTAGGAACAGGTGCAACTAGAGTATCATCAGGAACACCCCATAACTTATTTATTTCAATTTTGAATTTTAAGTTTTTTGGTTTTGTCAAAAAATCACATCTCCACACCTTTTCCTCTAATGAAAAGAAGGTGTGCATTGACTCTAGTGATGCTCACATACCACCCCTCACCACAAAAGTTGCACTTCCACCTCCTTGTGCCACCAGATGTTGCCCCTTGCCTGCTTAGATATTTTGTTGCAAATTGTTTGAGAAGGGATTTGGGATTAAAAGGACCCCTAGCATACTTTTACAATATTGCAAAAGGGCACTGTAAAGTACTTGCTTCACTTGTCATGGAACTAGTTTGGACTTCATGCTCAGCCCCATGGTCATCCCCCTCAGCCTCAGGTGCATATTCAGGATCACTATCACTATGTGAATGAACCTCATCCTCACTCATGTTGATGTCATGAGAGCCCATTGTGACATTGCAATAAACAATAAAATTCTATAAGTGCCTAGTTTCAGCCTAGTTTAACAAATTTTAAAATAAAATTTTAAAATTTCATGATGAATCTTGATGGAAAGATGAAAAAAAAAACAATGAGCCTTGAAATGAAAATTCAAAATATGAATATGCATTGCAGCCATATATACGAAATTATGATTAATTTTTTAATCATAATTTCATAGACATGGCTGCAAATGCATATTCATGTTTTGATTTTCATTTCAATGCCCATTTCAAACATCAAACTACATTTTCAAAATCAATCTAAAAACTTGGAAAACAAAACAAACAAAAAATTGAAAAAACTAAGAAAAAGTCATAAAACCCTACCTTGTGCTTGAAAAATTCTTCAAAATTGGTGTAGAATGCTTCTCCCCCTTTTCTTCTTTCTCCTTTTCACCCCTCTTGCACTTGCAGCACCTCAAACTCACTCTTTCACTCACTTTTCTCATTGGTTTTCCTCTTCATCACCTAGCTGCTCCAAAACACCAAATGCATATGTGAGTAAAAAGAGGAGCTATTGGAGACTTTTAATTCATTTAGAGGCTTTGAGATGGGTCCCACAAGCCTTTAGGGTTCGGCCCTAGGCACAATGACCCAAAAAAATTAAGTAAACTTAAAAAAAACAACTTCTTTGACGTCCCTGCATGGGAGACACCTGGGTGTCTCTAAGATGCTTGAGGGACGCTTGGATGTCCCTTAGACGTCTCAGAGACACCCAGGTGTCCCCCACATTTCCAAGACATTTCTCACATCCCGACGGCAATAGAGGGATAGCGAAGGGATGTCTCCCTGGTGTCTCCAAGTCCTCAAAACGTCCGGGACGGGGATACGGCAAAAATTCAGGAGGGGATGCATCCCCGTGGAACATTGGTATTTTAATATTTTCTGAGTTAAAATATAGTTTTTGTTTTGGGGACATTTTTTTAAAATAGTGATTGTTTTGATCTCCACCCTTGTATATCATGTGGTCAACACACATTTTGCAAAACAAAATTATATCAGAGATTTGCCAACAAAATCAATGAGACATGCATTTTGCATGGATAGAACATTTTAGATGGCAAACTGAGGCTCGCCTTTTGTCAAAATCCTATGGGAGAGTCCAATCCACCACTTCAGATGATGGTTCATGTACACTTGCTGTAAATGTAGTTTTTGATCCAATCGATGATAAACTCAACATTACATATATTGTTGAGAAATGGTACAAAACCCAGTTGAGCTTGTCTACTCTTGATGTGGATACTATAGTCAATCCAGTTGATGATCATCTTATCATTGCAGATGCTTTTAAGCAACAACCTACTAAGAAAATTGTAGAGTTGCACTCAATTTCCACAAAGGATAATTATGCTCTCAATCTCTTTGGTGTTGATAGGAGCAATAACATTTTGTACTTTGATTCTCCATTGAGATATTGATAATGACCACATTAAGACTGCTAGATATGTAGCTTAATACATAATAGTCTACTATTTAAGGCTATGGATATTGCCTCTTGTTGATCATACTTCTGTACTTGAGTTGTAAGTTGAAAGCCTCCAAACTCACACTTGGTGCAAACTCAACAGCCACAATTTTGACTCGAACTTGAGACTCAGCAAAACTAGAAAAAGAGAACCCATAATTACACAAAAAGAAACTATTGCATTTAGAAAACACATTGACTATTATGACCATCAATTTGTCATAATTCAAAATTACATATGTTATATGACTCTCAAATTAATATTTTATACCATTCCATAGAGTCTTGGAATGAGGGAACCAAGGGCCTGGATTTGGGGATGACAAGGGGATGACAACAGTTGGGGTTTGCGAGTGAAGCACTTGTAGGGGTCAAGGGGCAGCATCCCTCATGGAAGTCAAGGGGCAGAACCACATGGAGCTTCATCATGCACACCATCTTTCATATTTTATCACTATATTTTTAACTTTTCTCCAACACCAAACTCTCACTATTTTTTACCAAATTTTCATTCTTTAAACTTAAAGAACTAACAATGAAGCTAAAGAATCAGACTGGACTGACCAGACTAAATGATGAGGATTACACATTTGAAGATAAGAATATCATCATTATCAAATCTTTTCAAATATTTGAACTTCCAAACCCTCCTTTCAAGGTATTTTGTCACCTGGCTACAAAATACCTCACCTACTAGTAGAAATCAAAGGACAAACAAAATGCAAAAATGAAAAATTCACATGGGTTTTAGTCAGTTTTTCTACAGATGAGTCCACACCCAAAACATGAAAGTCAAGGGTCAAGTTTCTGATGAGTTTCAATAAAAAGAAATCACAAGTTTCAGACAATTACTTGGCCAGGACTCATGTGTGAGTTGTGTCAACTCATTGCATTTTATTAGGCCAAGTCTGCCAAGTTTTCAAAGAGGTTAGGAGAATATTAATATATTATATATCAAATCTTGAACCTTACAATAACAAAAGAAAATTTTCACTTGACTTAATATGAGAATCTGGGTCTTTCCATTCAGAAGCAGCCTCACAGTACCTGCACAAAATATGTTAAAATGGTTGGAAGAAGCCATAGTGTTGTGCAAGATGCATGCAAACCTTGTCAATTTTTTTTGCAGATGAAGTATTAATATGCAATTTCTACTGAATGTTTTACATAGGTAGACTTAATATTCACCACTCACATTGCAACAACATCCACCTTGTATGTAGATGATATGAAGGATTTCACTAATTAAAACTTAAATTCCTTGTGAATAACTCTTTGGCTTCCAAGTTTTTCCATTTGGCACAACAGCCATGAAATGCATTGCTGGAGTTTGTTGCATCCTTTGTGAAGGATAATGTTGCTGTGGAAGATTGTGGCTGGCACTGGATGTAAATGAGGGTTGTCCCTGATGCCTATATATTGAAGATGATGTAGAGACAACTGTTGGCTTTCTAAGCATACTCCTCTCATCAAAAGAACAATCCTGGTTAAAGGCTTCTGATAGTGAATCTAGAGATTTGACTGCCAAAGTTGTTTGATTCCAGTGAATTGTTGGACTATACGTTCTCTGAGAAGCTTGCATAAATCCACTCTGATTTGTATTATCTTCATCAATTTTCCTTGATGTCTTTGCTACTGTTTCTTGAAATGGTAAAACATATGGCCTTGTGAGATATACTGAGCCAATTTTTTTGATTTTCAATTGCAAGTTACAATTAACAAGCACCCGTTAAGGTTAGGTCATAAACCAAAACGATGCTGAAAGCAACTCTAACCAGAATGTACACCAGGATCCCAATGTGGGCAAGGTGTGAGTATTGGTCAGAGGATCTTAAAGAAAATGCTGAAACAAGAACTCTAACCAAGAAATGCGTCGGTGAACGACGAGCATATGGTCAGAGGATCCCTATCTATTGCAATATTGAAAGTAAACTCAACACCAAGTATGTGCTACTCAATCCAAGATGGAGATGACGCGACCATATGGCAGAGACTTATGAAATTACAATGCAAATTAAGTAAACAGGTGGCAAGCCAACCTCTTCCACTTATTCAGTGGGCAGTTACAAGCATGAGAATTGCAAGAATAAGAAGGATGCCGACAATACTACTGTTCACCTTACAATATGTTGAAGAATGCCTACAGATTCAAGAATTAGAGATTCACAAGGAGCTGTAATAGTAAGGATGTCATCCAATAGATCAATTGTGAAGTTCTAACACCCACCCATCACTCATATACAATTTTTCCCAAGTCTGATATGACAAACCAACAACATGAATATCAGACCTGCCCTCTAATTCCTCAATAATGCTCATATCTCACTCAATACCCACCCAAATGAAGTGAAATCAAATGCAAAATACTCTGAGAAGGATGGCAACCAAGATAGGAAAGCTCAAACACCTCAAATACCCCTTATTTATTTCTTGCACAAATCCCAAGGCATTAAGAAAGGTACGGCCTAGCAAGAGGGGCGATTTTGCTAAGTAAAATCCAGTTCTCACTTAAAAAATCTAGAACTTAACAGAGAAGGTCGCCCCACCTAGATAGATTGAAATATGCAATACCCATAATGGTATCTTTTTGTATTTTTGAAAAATGGATGAAAACTACAATCAATTATGTTATCAGCAACTCCAGAAAATAACATTAAAATGCAAACAACTGAACTACAAATGCAATAACTCACAACAAAGCAATCCTCACTACAAAATTCACTCAAAACAAGCAAACCTCTCCACTAGGTGCTGTCTCGCAAGCACGAAGTTGAGCCAAGCTAGGAGGCATTCATTCCTCGAAGCAATCCACTCACCATTTCGGCAGCATAACTTTACTCAAGATGTCAGATGATGAAAATGAAGACCAAGACCTCCTTTTATAAACTTGTGATGACTTTCCAGAAGCTTCTAGAAACCCTAACTTTCAAATTTGAATTTTCACCTTCCCTCCAAAGATGGTGTCCCTTTTGTCTTGATGCAATTGACTTTTAATTTAAAATAATCTTTCACCAAAGATGGGCGTCCCTTTTCAAGCAATTGATTTTGAACCTTAAGGAAATATAAAAATACCTTCATGAGGCGCCACCCCTCAAAGTCCCCTTTTTAAGAACTTAAGTTGTTTTCACTAGACCAAGGGGTCACAATATTAAAATATAACTTTAAAATATAATATTTTAAATCAACTAGACAAATCTCACCAAAAATGCTTCCCAAGGTCAAGATTGATCAAACCAATTGAAATGACTGAAGATGAGAGCCAACCGTGCCGAAGCCAACAGGAACACTACCAGAAATATAATTTACTAAAAATAGTATATTCGTGAAAGTGCTCAGAATGCCAAGAACACATCACCGAAAAGCTCACAAAAAACCCAGAAGGAATCTGCAATTCAATCACCAATCCGTGAGCAAAAGAAACCACCAACCAAGAAACCCTAATTTCACCACCGAGAAGCCTACGGGTCTCCAGAATAGGCCAATGGTCAACAGAAGAAGTCATGCTCGAAAAGGGGACATTACAGTCCGCCCTTCCCAAGATTGCTTGTCCTCAAGCAATCGCAAACCCGGATGCTGCAGAATCTCCTCATTCTCCCAAGTCGCATCCTCCATGGGCAAGTTCTTCCACTTCACCAAATACTCTCTAATTGTTCTTTTCCTCAAAGAATGCTCTCTAGAATCAAGAATCTCCTCAGGAATCAAAACTAACTGTCCTTCTTCATCCAATGGTGGCAACTGTGATGAAACAATAACGTTGTGTCCAAGTGCCTTCTTGGGGCGAGACACGTGGAAGACATTGTGCACTTTGCTACTCGAAGGTAGCTCCAACTCATACGCTACTGCTCCCACCTTTCTGATAACCTTGAACGGCCCGTAGAAGCGAGGTTTGAGCTTCTCAGCTCCACTCTTCTTGAGAGTTGACTGTCTGTAAGGCTGTAGTCGAAGTAAACCATATCTCCAACCTCAAAAGAGCGTTCAACATGCCACTGATCAGCGTACATCTTTTGCTGATTCTGTGCAATCTGTAGATTGTTCTTCAATGATTTCAATATATTTTGACTCTGTTGTAACATATCCTTGGCTTTAGGGGCTTTGCTATCACCAAACACCAAATCAACAAAGCTAGGAGCCTCATAACCATAAAGAGCCATGAAAGGTGACATCCTTATAGACATGTGAAAAGAAGAATTGTAGCAATACTCGCCTATGTGAAGCCATTTCACCTATGCTCTTTGCTGTTCTGAAACATAGTTTCTCAAATAACCTTCCAACCACTTGTTTACTATCTCTATTTGTCCATCAGTTTGAGGGTGATAACTAGTGCTTGGAGTAAGCATTGTACCACTCATTCTGAAGACCTCTTGCCAAAAGGTGCTTAGGAACTTGCTATCCCTATCACTCACAATGTTTTTTGGCAACCCATGCAATCTAAACACCTCATGAAAAAATAGATCTGCAACTTGAGCTGCTGAAAATGAGTTGGTAATGGAAAAGAAATGAGCAAATTTTGTCAATCTATCTACTACAACATAGATACAATCCCTTCCTTGAACTTTGGGTAAACCAGTGATGAAGTCCATTGAGATGCTTTCCCACTTTTGAATGGGAATGAGAAGAGGTTGCAGTAGACCAGCTGGTAGTGTATGCTCATTTTTATTCATTTGACAAGTAGGGCACTCCTGAATGTAACATTGAACTTCTCCTTTCAACCCTTTCCAAAAAAATCTTTCCCGGATCTGCCTATATGTCTTGAAGAATCCTTGATGACCAGCTAGTGGAATGTCATGAAATTTCAATAAAATTTTCTTTTTGAGCTTAGAATCAGGCACCAGAAAGATTCTACCCTTGTAGTGTATCAGCCCTTCAACCACCTTGTACCTTTCGTCATGAAAAGTACCCTCTATGATGCTGGTTGCAAACTGATTTTTGGCATAATCAGCAAGCAACATGTTCTTCCAATTAGTAGTAAGCTCACATAATGAGCTCAAATGAGGTCTTCTGAATAACGCATCAGCCACTATGTTGTTTTTTCCTTTGACATACTCAATGTCAAAATCGTAAGCTTGAAGCTTACTCACCCACTTCTGTTGCCTCTCGTTCAAATCTCTCTGATGCATGAAATGCTTAAGACTATTGTGATCAGTCTTGACCACAAACTTGCTCCCCACCAAGTACTGTCTGAACTTGGCTAATGCATGCATGATTGCAAGCATTTCTTTGTTGTAGATAGAGTAGGCCCTCTCAACTCCTCTTAATTTTCTGCTCTCAAACACGATGGGATGTTTATCTTGCATTAAAACAGCCCCAACACCTTCACCGGATGCATCACACTGTAGCTCGAAGGGCTTGGAAAAATCCAAAATAGTTAGAACAGGACAAGAACTCATTATCTTCTTGAACTTATCAAAAGTACTCTGTGCCTTTTCTGACTAGCAAAAAGCTCCTTTTTTCGTGAGGTCAGTACGAGGAGCAGCATTCTGAGAGTAACCCTTCACAAACCTTCTGTAAAATCCACAAAGGCCTAAAAACCCTTTCAAGTGATTCAAGTTCTCAGGAGGTGGCCAATCAACAATAGCCTTGATCTTTTCTGGATCAACCTTCACACCTTCAGCACTGATTATGTGACCAAGGTAAAGTAGCTCCTTCATTCCAAATTCACATTTGGATTATTTGGCAAACAAGCTCTCTGATTCAAGGATGTTAAACACTTCCTCCAAGTGCTTGAGATGTTCTTCCCAAGTCTTGCTGAAAATCAAGATGTCATCAAAAATTATCAACTCAAACTTCCTCAATTGCTTCTGAAAGACCTTGTTCATACAAGATTGGAAGGTGGCAGGAGCATTAGTCAACCCAAACGGCATGACTAGGAACTCAAAGTGACCGTAGTGACATCGGAAGGCTGTCTTCTCAACATCAGATCCTCTCATCCGAATCTGATAGTAGCCCGACCTCAAATCTATCTTCGAAAAGAACTTGGCTCCATGTAGCTCATCAATGAGCTCATCTATCCTTGGAATGGGATATCGATTTTTGATGGTGCTTTGATTCAAAGCATGATAATCTACACACATACGGATGGTACCATCCTTCTTCTTCACTAGAAGAACTGTTGACGCAAATGGACTCTTACTTGGACGAATGAAGCCCATCTCCAAGAGCTCCCTAATGTTCTTTTCAATCTCATCCTTTTGCTTTTTGGGGTACTGATATGGAGTTGTGATTATTGGCTTAGCTCCTTCCTTGAGCTCTATGACATGTTCTAAACCTCGATCAGGGGGTGGTCCAGGAGGTAAATCAGCAAACACTTTACTCTTCTTGGTGAGTAGAGACTGAATATCTGGAGGATAGTCTCTTTTTGTTTCAACTGAACTAGCTGGAAGAATCATACATTCCGCAACCCACTCCACTTGGTCATGACGTATCAGCCTTGCCATTCTCTTGAATGACACAATCCGAGGACCACCATTAGAAATCCCTCTTAGCACCACCTTCTTTCCATCAGATTGAAATTTGAGTTCCATGGTTGGAAGATTTAAAGAGATCTCTCCAAGAGATCGCAGCCACTGAATGCCAAGGACGACATCCGTATCTCCATTATTGACCACATAGAAGTCATCCTTGACTTCGTAATTGCCCAATTGCATGGACATGTTTGGAATCTTCCTGGTGCATGAGATGTGAAACTCATCAGCAGCCATAAATCTGAAGCCTTCAAAATCTTCTGTTTGCAGCCCTTTCTTTGCCACCATAGCTTCATCAATGAAGTTATGTGTTGCCTTAGTATCAATCAAAGCAACTATACGCTACCCTTTGATCGTCCCTCAAACTTTGAAGGACTCATTCTTTTGAAAGCTCGAAAGTTAGCCAATGTACCTGTTGTGACCTTTTCACACATCGCCCCATCGCTGATGGGGACCCCCAGTTGCTTGCTAGTTTTTAGGGTTCTGTCTCCTTGCAATGGTTACATGAGATCACTTTGCCAAGAGTTTCAGGTCAGTTTGCCGAGAGTCACCCGAGCCGAGTCAGTAATTCATGCTTGAATCAATGCGTAGATGTCATGGAAGCGCTCAGAAGGCCCAAGAGACGAAGATCAACTGTAAATTCGGCCAATTCTGACACTTCCTATTTTTTAGGAGAAGTTGCTTTTTCGATTTTTCATTTTTGGCATTTTTGGACCAAACAAGGTTCCCTATTTTTTAGGGTTGCTTTTTCTATTTTTAGAAAGTTTCTATTTTTGGAAAGTTTCTATTTTTGGAAAGTTTCTATTTTTAGAAGGGTCCCGAGTTCTGAAAACGCACTCAGAAGTTCGAAAAACTCAATAGAACTCTCGGAAAATCGAATTGAAAATTTTGAAAATTTTTCGAAAAATCTGGAAAAAACAAGTAAAAAGCATGAAAATCAGACTGAAAACGTTCGAGAATCTGGAAAAACCAGTCAAAAACCAGTCAAGATCAATCAGGTTCGAAGATGAAATCATAAAAATCAACTCAAAAATGGTGAAGTTTGTGAGAAATCTGTGCAAGTCTGGAAAATTCGCCATGAAAGAAGGATGAAGAAAGGTATGTGAAGGTCTGGAAGGTCATGGAACTCGCCCAGCAGCTAAGGAGGATGTCCAACAAAGTCTTGAAGTCCGCCCAGCACTTGGGAATCATATCCCTGCATCTTGGAGGCACATCCTTGACCCCTTCAAAGTCCGCCCCTGGCATCCTTGCACCTCATGAAGTCCGCCTTGCATCTTGAAGCATATCCTTGGACCTTCTTAAGTCCGCCATCCTCATCCATGCATGCTATGAAGTCCGCCATCTCCAAAATGGACATCCTAACACCCCCTAAAGTCCGCCCCTGGCATCCTTGCACCTCATGAAGTCCGCCTTGCATCTTGAAGCATATCCTTGGACCTTCTTAAGTCCGCCATCCTCATCCATGCATGCTATGAAGTCCGCCATCTCCAAAATGGACATCCTAACACCCCCTAAAGTCCGCCACACTTGTGCCAAACAGCTTTGAAGTCCGCCAGCAGTTAAGGGGGATATCCTAAAGGCTCATGAAGTCCGCCATCTTCAAGAATGCACATCCAAAAGGGTCCCAAAGTCCGCCATATGAAAGAAGGGATGTCCAAAGTGCTTCTAAAGTCCGCCTAGCACCAAAAGGCACGTCCAAAGAAGGCTAGAAGTCCGCCATCTTCAAAGGGAGACATCCCAAAGACCTTCAAAGGCCGCCCATGTGCATGAAACTCGTCCAAAATGCTTGAGAAGTCCGCCCTTAAAGGGTGGGACTTGGCTGAAAGTCAAGTAAAGTCCGCCTAGACTTATGAAGTAAGAAAAAATTGAAATTTTACTAAGTGTTGATGCCTACCAAGGGAAAATTTCGAAATATGCTAAATATGAAAGCCTAAAAGGGTGGAAGGATAATTTTTGGCCAAACATTATATCATTTCCAAAGGATAAAACGATGGGAATAAGTACTAAGACATCCATGATCTACGTCCAAGATGCATATCCGAAGAGGAAGGAAAGTCCGCCATACACTTGAAGAGGTTGGCAAGATGTTAAGGAAGTCTACCGCGCTTGTCCAAGGTGCTAAGGAAGTCCGCCTAAGCACATGAAGGGATAAAATGATGATTTTTGGCTAAGTGTCAAGGCCAAATCCAAAGAAGAGGTTCGAATATTTGCCTAAGTAAAGAAGCTAAGGAATGAAAAATGAAGACGTTGGCTGGACATTCGGACGCTTTCGAGAGGACAAATGCCAAGCTTGAAAGGGCACGTGCTAAAGAATATCAGGATGTGGCGAAGAATAAAACGGAATGTGCCCAACTCGATGAAGGAAAAGAGGCAAAATTTGCCTAAGTATGGAGAAAATGTCGAGAAATTGCCAACTTTGACCAAAGAAAAATGCACAAGGCAAGGAGAAAGGTAAGATTGCCTTTGCCCAGAAGGAAAGGGGAATTTGTCAACCGTCCAAGAAATTCGCCCAACGAAGACATCCGGACGAGGATTTTGCCTATAAAAATTCGACTGAGCAAGAGAAAATTTGACTTTGGCAGAAGAAAATAGGCTCAGTGCAAGAAAAAAGTTGGCTATGGCAAAGAAAAATAGGGATCTGGCAATAAAATTTTCGGCGGAATGGCTTAAGATTTGACTTGGCTAGACGAAATTAGGAATAAAATTGGAAAATACACTTTTAGCCAAGAAAATTGGAAGAAAAATCGAAATAGCCATGGGTCCAAAACGAACGGGTTGGAATTAATTAAAATATTTTAATAATTTTTATTTCAACTGCTTGGAAATTTAAAAATGCCTTGGACAAAATAAAATTTGCCAGACGATGTTTTGGAGGAAAATAATTTGTGTCGGCCAGAGATAAAATCCGATGGGCAAAATTAAATTCACCGTGACTTCAGGAGAGAGAGGTAAAAATTCAGGAGAGAGAAAATCTGAATTTGTTTATTTTATTTCTTGCAGGTGGATGACGACGCGAGGCGAGTCTTCAAAGAAGAAGCAAAGGCATGGAATGGAGGCAAGTCTGCTTCAAGCCAGATAGAGTGAAGGAAAAGGATGGCACAAGCATGAGAAAGTCTGACTTTTCCGAAGCAGAGTATGTCCAAACCTTTACAAGATCCGACTTTGCTTGGAGAAGGTATGTCCGGACATCCATAAGATCCGCCAAGTACAATGGCAAACATGATGCAAAGTCCGACCTAGACCAAGAAAAGAAATGTCAAAGTGTTGAGAAGGTTCGCCAAGCATAAAGATAAGATGGCGAAACCACTAGCAAATCCGACTTTGCTCAACTGAGAAATGGCACAAGCATGATAAAGTTCGACTTCTCCCTAGACATGTTTTCCAAAGTGGCTTGAAGTCTGACTTAGGCCGAGAGAGAAAACGTCCAAGCTCATATGAAGTCCGCCCAAGGAGAGGACGAGAAAATTGGCTAGAAGAATTCACTAAGTGTTGGACGGAAAACAGGAAGGGTGAAGAGGAAAATAAAGAGGAAGTGAATAAAATTCTTATCTAGGGATGGAATTTGTCCTACATAGCACAGAGGCATTCTTCTCCAAATTCTAGACACTTGAAAGGAATCCAAGATCAAAGTTAGGAAGGAACAAGCACAACGGACAGAGTTATCGGCAGGGAAAATATTCTAAGGCAAGCACGTGGAAGAAAAACGAAGCAACCAAGGAAGACATCCAGCACGCTGAGGTGGTGCCTCGTCATCTTCCAACCAATCAAATTGTTCCAAATCAACATATAACAACTTTCTATTTTATTGTTGGTTTATATTTAGCAAAAAGGACAAGTGTCCTCAAATGAAATTTTCTCATTGGTCGAAAGTGACAAACCCTAATTAGGGTTTTATTTTGTAATCTCGGCCGTTGATTTGAAATCAATCTTGGCCATTGAATTGTAATTGGGGAGCCTATAAATTGAGCTCGCCCCCTCATTTGTAAGGTGTGGAGACCTGTTATGTATATTGTCGCATTGAGACTATTTTGAATGATAAAAGCTCTTGAGCATGATTTGCCTTGAATCACTTCTTATTGTTGAATAGTAAGCGAGGTTGCATATTATCTTCCACCATAGATTAGAATTAAAGTTAGCTTAGATAGAATTTGCTTTGAAAGTTGTTAATTGAATGAAAGATTGATCGTATCGACTCATTGGTGAAGTGTAGCTCATACTTTCTTCGGATGGATGATTTTCATCCGATGCGTAAAGTTAGCCTGAGCTCCTAAGTGTGGAAGCCTAACTTCAACCTTATCCAAGGTTTGAATATCATTCTCACAACCCCTTTGAAGATTGCACCCATTTTTGCGTATGTTGTCCAACAGGAGGCGAAACAAAATGTGGTTTATTTCGCTTCACCAAGTCCTTACTGTCTCTTGATTTCTTAGGCTTAGACTAGATTCTCTGAACCCTATTCTTTTTGCCATTTTTTGAGATCCACAATTGAAAGTCCTAATTGAGAACCTACAAAGATAAATTTCCTAAGTCCCTAGCTTGTGCAGACTTTCTACGTAAGTCCCCTTGTTCATTACCAGCATTATCACAACGACCACTGAACTTATCCACACGTCGAGACCCGACTAAAGAAACCTTGGAATCGCCATATGATCTTCTCGCAATCTTAGCATACGCGGTGATTTTTCAAGAGAGGATAAAGTGTCTTTGGACATTTTTATTCTGAATGTTTGGTGTATGATAAAACACAC
The DNA here is from genome assembly GCA_007258455.2 of Sequoia sempervirens. NCBI lineage: Eukaryota > Viridiplantae > Streptophyta > Pinopsida > Cupressales > Cupressaceae > Sequoia > Sequoia sempervirens. Next base: position 111,979,689 of record VDFB02358134.1, on the reverse strand, counting down.
ATCAACATTGAATTGGCGCTAGAAGGAGGGCTCCGACACAGAAATTGCTCAAGGGGGACTTTATCTTCGTGATTGTCACAAGTTCAGGCAGTAGGCATGATGCAGAATGGTACTACCGCATGAGTTTCCTTTTCATGTACCTGTTGAACAACCGGATCAACCTCCAACGGATATTATTGATCAGTTATATACACTAGCTTGGAAGACACAGGCCGATCGCGCTCAATTCAGACAGACAAGCCAAGTCCTAGCTAGAGAAGAGGAAAAAGGAAAGAGATTCGAAGAAACAATCAAGAAAGATCTGATAAGGCAGAAAATAGATCGCCTAAAAGAAAAGTTTGAAGAGATTGAACGATCATTTGCTACAGGTTCATCCTCAAGTGTTGACAGTAGGATGAAGAATGGGGCTCCCAGCCAACGTTCCTGAACCTGATCAAGATCCTCAGCCAGTGTTACAGCCTAACCTGGGTTTTCACGACGAACAGGAAGACATCATCACCGAATTATTCAGCCTCGCGTGGCAAGTGAGAAGAAGTGCTCCTGATTGGTTTCGCATGCGTTTTATTCTCGAGGGAGAAGAAGAAAGGGCACGACGAATTGAATTCAACGTTCAAAGAGACATTTTTATTGAAAGATTTGAAGCCCTTGAACGAGAGCACATCCGACAAGTCAACCAACAAGCAAATCAAGCAGCCCCTGCACCACAAGCTCCTGCACCACCTCAACAAGATTGAAGAGCACGCTGGATCGAATCGGCTCTTTCTCAGCAGATAGACTACGAAGGATTACCAGATCTACTCCAAATTCTTTTAAAGAATTTATAGAGCTGTCACCTTACAGGAATAGGAGAAGAAGTCTGAGCATCATCATCTAGCGCAGTTGGGTCCAGTGAAGAAGCACCAAGAGAGAGTTCCTTTCGACCTCTTTCCGGACGGTCAACCAATTCCAGTGGCTACACAGCCCGTGCAACCCGTTCCACCAATGCAACCAGCTCAACCAAACCAACCAAACGCTCCAATGGCGTGGCGTCCAGCTGATGCGTCGCCCATGACGTTTGCTGTTTACCATGATTTACCAAAGAATCCGGAACATTTTTGTTCCAAGTTCCATAGTGGTGACCTGAACCACACCGCAGACGAACATATCAGGCTTTTCGAGGATCTTCTCCAAAATAGAGATATCCGAGAAGAAGATGTTGCCTGTAGGCTGTTCCCCTACACATTCGATGAGGAGGCTTCATATTGGTATATCCACTTGCCCGCCAACTCTATCCGCACTTGGCAACAGATGAAGACTGCTTTCCTAGAGAAGTTCAGGCCACCTATTGCTCCATCTGATTTATATAGGCAATTTGTGGAAATCAAGAGACAAGAACATGAGCCTATCAGTACATTTAACAATAGATTCCACAAAGCCTACACCAGGCTAAGAGATCCTTACTTGTTAGATAATGCAGCGGCATTGCCCATTTATTATGAAGCTTTGGATCGTCTTACGGCCATGTTTGTGAAGTCCACCAATCCACTCCCAGTGGATCTAAAGGGAGCATATGCTGCGGCAATCACAGCTAGCACCGGTTTAGGAGTAGGTATGGCTCCTGGTCCGCTCAATTACTTGGGAAACGCAGCATCCCAAAATCAAATCCAAGATATTAATCGGGCATTGGCTCATCAGACGCCTATGTTGAACCCAGTTCCTTCAATGGGCAACCAAATGGTCATCCATCCTGGGGCTCCTGTGTCCCAAGTACCACCAGCTCAGCCCGTATATCTCCAGAACGCGTCAACTTCGACGCGGAGTCAAGAAGAAAAAGATGAAATGAAAGACTTGATTGAACAAGTCAAAAGGCTGTCTACTGAAGTCACCTATTTGAAGGGACAAAACAGCCAAATTCAGAGTTTCCAGAGAAGTTACCAGGCACCGCAGGGAAATTATCAAAATCAAGGTCAAGGGTATCAAAGGGATAACCAAAATTATCAAGGGAATTATCAAGGTCCACGAAATAATAACCCAAGCTTCCAAAAGAAGACCTGGAATACTGGACCAAACAATGGTACTGTACCATCACCCTTGGATAATCCGCCACAAATCGTCCCACGAACAAGGTATTCCTAGCTGAGGCAGCACTATCAGGATGGTGCAGGCTCCATAACACCGACCAACATTCTGAGTTACATTGTCGGGAGTTCCAGGTAGCCGCTGATATTTTTAGAAGTGAAAGAAGGAACTCGGAGGCGGAAGATCCTCCAGTAACCGGATACGAGTTAGTTCCTGCACCAAAGTATGATCAAGCCCTTGTGATTGAAAATGTTCGATTTCCTTCCCAGGAATACCCACGATACCAACAAGATCAGAGGTTTCCTCCTGCATCTGCTAACGGCCCAGTGGAGGCGCCAAGATACCAAAACGGTCCAGAAATTCAAGACCCATATAATCAGCCATCCACGGCAAATGGTTACAACTTCCCTCCATTATACAACAGTGTTCTGGTAGAAGGAACCAGAGAAGTACTTCAACAGGCGGCTGGAAATCCATTGAGGATGTACCAGAGGAATCATCGTCAGAATGAGCCTTTGACTTCATCCGTGCCACCCAACAATTTCCAGACCCCGCCGAATCCGAACGCTACCAACGTGCCGTCTCTTCCCAGAGATTCGCCGGAATACCATCAACAAAATGCTCAGACAAGTGGAGCAAGACAAGCCATCGCTCCACGAACAGAACAGACCAGGCAAGCTACTGTTCCCCAAACGGAACAAACAAGACAAGTGAACCTTCCAGCAGTACAAGCTCGAATTCAGACAGGAGACCGTCCCCGGGAAGAACTAAAGAGGTTGAGTTCGTACGTGCTGGAGGAATTCAAGCGAATGAAGGTCAACTTGCCTTTAATTGAGCTAATGAGAGTTCCTGAGGTTCGGGAAACACTTTTGGGCAGCTTGACCGAAGCTGTTGTCCCAAGAAATGTTCCGCAGAATGTACCAAACCGAGGAGTGCCCAATGCTCCAGCCAACACTAACATTGCCGAATCAGAAGTGACGGGCAATATGTCTAATGCTCCGCAACAGCCTTCCAGTGTTGTAGAGATGACCCAGGCATCGTCTGGGAGTTCTAGTCAAAAGGACATGTCACCAGAGGAAGTCCTTATGGACACAGATATTTTTCAAGAAGAAGTCTTGGCAAACGAGCAACCGCACACCCCGCCAAGACAAGACATTGTTCCTAGGAATCAGAAAGACAAGAACCAAGATACCAATAAACAGGACAAACATCCGGTAGTCTTCTACCAGGGAAAAGACGAACCTGCCCCATTCCTACTGTTAGTCAGGATATTTGGTAAAATGCTACACAATTGCCTAGTGGATTCCGGTGCTTCAAGCAACGTGATGCCACTTGCAATCTGCCACAGGTTGGGACTTGTACCTGCAAGAACCAACAAGAAGGTCACACAGTTAGATAAAACAGAAGTCCCAGTTATGGGAGAATTAAACAATATCTACATGCAGTTAGCTGCAGACCCAAGGATACAGAGTTGCATAGATATTTCAGTGGTAGATATCCCTGACGGATATGGCATGCTCTTGAGCAGAGACTGGGCGAGAAGGCTGAACGGGTATATTGCCACAGACTTTTCCCATATGTGGTTGCCATGGAAAGGAGTCCCAAACCAGATACGGATTGATAGCACCCCAAGACTTAGGTTAATGATTACTGAGTACGGGGAGCATAACGAGATCTTATTTTTAGAGACAGACTTAGGCACTTATAGGCCTAAAACAAATGAAGTTCTCATGCTACATGAATCAATCCAGGGAAATGACCAACTATCTGATTCCACAAATGTGTTGATTGAGAGGGGGGAGAGCTCCCAAGACAATGATACAAGAATGTTTGAAAGCTTTAGAAATTTTGTTTGGAAGAGTGTCCAAATGAAGATGGAATTACAAGAAGATGTTCAGATTCAAGATTTGTTGTTGCCAAATTGGTGCCGAGTGCATAACACGGCCCATTCAGAATTTGTTTGCAAGATGTGCCATACGGCCATAAGAGAAGTACAAAGAAGTATCCCACAGGCATTAGGTTTTCCTGATCATATAGAAGTCAATCATATCGATGGCTTTTCTTCAGTAAGGATACAGGAAATGGAATCCGAGCAAGAATATCAAGAAGAAAATGAAGACCTACAAACTCCACCGTCTTCACAGCAAGAACGAGTCTGGATCTTAAAGTTTGATGGATCCCGATCAAAGAAAGGAGCTGGAGCCGGTTTCGAGTTGATCAGTCCGAAAGGAGAGGTATATCTTGCTGCTCATAGATTGGAGTTCCCATGCACGAACAACGTAGCAGAATATGAATCCTTGATTCATGGGTTACTCCTGGCACTTAGAAAAGGAGCAAGAGTACTATATGCTCTTGGAGACTCAGAAATAGTCGTGAAGCAAATAAAGAAGCAATATGTTTGCCACAATAAAAGACTGACTTGCTATCGCAACAGAGTGTGGGATATAGTCGAGAGCTTTGATGCTTTCAATATTCAGTCCATGAGCCGAACGAATAATCAAGTGGCAAATTCCTTGGCACAAGCAGCCAGTTCGCTGGAGCCGCTAGCCATGGATGGCATAAGTCAGTTCACGGTGGAGCTGTCATCCCTACCATCCATTCCAGATAATATTACAAACTTCCAGGTTTTTGAGGATGATGACCACATTCGTGAATTTTTAACAAATTCCGATGTTTTTGCAGCCCAAGTCATTGAAGAAGAGGAAACTCAGAAGGAAGCCGAATTTGATGAGGATGGCATCCTGAACTTAAAGACGAATATCATTCCAAGGGGGATGATACAATTAGAGAGAATATTTGATCAGGATCAAATTGATCAGATGAAAAGTCAAAGGATTGAAGGTGACCAGTATGAGAAAGTAAACCTAGGGGCAGAGCGCGAAGCTAAAAATGTATGCATAGGGAAGACTTGCACGCCTGAAGAAAAGATGGGAATTATTCACAGCTTGAAACAGTTCCCCGACGTCATAGCATGGAGTTACGAAGACTTGAAGACTTATGATACTTCTATTATCACGCATACAATTCCGCTCAAGCCAGGAAGTAAGCCTTTTAGGCAGCGTCAGAGACCAGTTAATCCATTACTGGAACCACTAATCCATCAAGAAGTCAAGAAATTATTGACAGCAGGAATCATTTTCCCAGTGCGCCACTCAACGTGGGTCGCCAATCTCGTCCCAGTACGGAAGAAAAACGGAGAAATCAGGCTATGCGTGGATTTCCGGAATTTGAATAGAGCTTCTGAAAAGGATAATTACCCTCTGCCATCGCTTGACGAAGTGCTACAAATTGTTAATGGCTCGCGAATGATGTCCTTCTTGGACGGATATTCGGGGTATAACCAGGTCCTGGTGGAGTATGAGGACAGATTGAAAACAGCGTTCACCACGAAATGGGGAACCTTCGCCTACAAAAGAATGCCCTTCGGGCTAATCAACGCAGGGGCCACATTTCAGAGGGCCATGGACATCGCCTTCCGGGATTTGATTGGAAAATGTATAATCATCTACATGGATGATCTGACAGTGTTCTCAAAGAAGAGAGAGGACCATGTGGAAGACCTAAGGAAGGTATTTCAGAGGTGCCAAAGGTATGGGATTTCCTTAAATCCAAAGAAATGCATCTTCGGGGTCACCGAAGGCAAATTGTTAGGTCACTTGATCACTGAGAAAGGGATACTGATTGATCCTGAACGCGTAGAGGCAATATCACGGATTCATGTGCCTACTAGCCAAAAAGAATTGAGGTCTTTCTTCGGAAAGATCAACTTTGTCAGAAAATTTATCACCGGTTTTGCTGAGATAGTAAAACCTTTGAATGAAATGTTAAAAAAGGATGCAAAAATGGAGTGGACCGCACCAACAAGGAAGGCATTTGAAGAGATCAAGCAGGCTATCGCTGATGCTCCTGTCTTGGTTAGCCCAGATTATACGAGGCCTTTCTATTTATACTCCTTTGCATCAGAACATTCCTGTGCGGCGATGTTAACTCAGAGGACAGAAGAGAGGGATGAACATCCTATAGCTTTCATGAGCTCACCGCTCAAAGATGCCGAATTAAGATATCCAAGTGTTGAGAAGCAGGCCTATGCGCTGGTAAAGGCCATCAAAAAGTTCAGGCATTATATTTTGAGGAGTAAGGTCTTCGCCATCATTCCTGATGCAGCTGTTAAGGCACTCTTAATGCAGAATGAGCTAGGAGAAAGAAGAGGAAAGTGGGTCGCCACTATCCAAGAATACGATATTGAGTTACAGCCGATGAAGCTGGTCCGCGGACAAGCTCTAGCTCAAACAATGGCCATTGAGGGGCCTGGCCTAGTACAACAGACGTATGTATTGACAGACACTCCCCCAAAAGAGTGGTACTACGATATCCTTGCATACTTGACAAACCACAAATATCCTGCACAAATGAATCCCGCACAAAAGCGAGCTTTCAGGCTCAAATGCCAACGTTATATGCTCCAGGGCTCAATTCTCCATAGAAAGAATCATGAAGGGATCTACTTGAGATGTGTGGGAAACGATGAAGCCAAGAGGATTATGGAACACTTCCACTCTAAGTTCGGGACAGGACATGGAGGAAGTCAGGCAACAGCTTACCAGATCTTAAGAGCAGGGTACTATTGGCCCTCTGTGTTCAAAGACGCATATGAGCATGTTAAAACCTGTCATACCTGCCAAATTACTGCGACTCGAGAAAAGAATCCTGCTATGCCATTACAGCCAATCACGGAAGTGAAACCATTTGCAATGTGGGGACTCGATTTTATCGGCATGATAAACCCACCCTCTTCAGCACAACATCGCTATATTTTGACAGCAACAGATTATTGTACTAGATGGTCTGAGGCGCAGGCACTGAAGAATTGTACCACAGATGCAGTTATCAAGTTTCTAGAAGAACATATCATCACCAGATTCAGTTGCCCTAAGGCCTTCGTTTGTGACAATGGATCCGCATTCACCTCATTGAAATTTTCAAATTGGGCCTTTGATTATGGGATTGCATTAAAGTTTTCTTCAAATTACTACCCCCAGGGTAATGGACTGGCAGAGTCCACGAACAAGAATCTACTCAACGTCATCAAGAGATTGTTAGATCAGAATCCAAGAGATTGGCATTCCCAACTCAGGTTTGCTTTATGGGCAGACAGGACAAGAGCCAAAAGATCATTGGGAACCTCTCCATATCACCTAGTTTATGGGCAAGACCCCGTCTTTCCCATCCAGCTAAGGATTCCGACACTCAGGTTCATGCACGAATATTTAGATCCGGATGACAGAGTGCAGATTCGTCTATCACAATTGTTACTACTGGAAGAACAGAGAGATAAAGCTCTCGAAAACTTTGCCAAACATCAAGGAATTGTCAAACGATGGTTTGACAAACGTGCTACAACGAAGTCTTTCAGAATATCTGACCTGGTCCTATATTGGGATAAAGCCCATGAACGAAGAGGAGATCACGATAAGTTCGACAACTTGTGGAAAGGACCATACCAGATTGCTCAGATATTGGGAGAAAATGCATTTAAGTTGAAGACCTTGACTGGGGAAGACATCCCACTGCCCGTTAACGGGCAATTTCTGAAACATTATTTCCTACCTTAAGTTCCTTGATGGAGCTTGTTTGTGTATAGTTAGAATAGTTGCTTTCGGGTTTTGTTTTTGCTTCCGTTAGATTAGTTGTTTTTCCTCGCTTTCCTTAGAGTAGTTGTCTTTGTTTTCTTAGATTAGTTGTTTGCTTCCCGTTTGCTTTCGTTTCGCTTTGCTTTGTGTTGCTTTCAATAAGGAGGGTGTCCCATTCCGCGAGAAGGGTGATGTTGCTTACACGCACACATTTTGGTTTGACCTTGCTAAGGAAGGTTGTGAGTATTCCTTGGGTAAACATTTATGGAAGATCTATGAATCCTAGATTAATTGTCTTTAAAGTATCTTAAGGTTGAGGTTAGTACTTGACTGGGAAGGAAGTCATCTATTGTGTCTTGGTACCGGATCTTGCAGTTATTACATTTCACACACTTAAAAGAGTTCTCTGAGTCATTATGGTCTCCTAGGTGAAGTTGTTGGCTAGAAGGTAATCAGAAGTCTTGCTTCAGCGCCACTATAATGCTCAAACCCAGGTGAGCTTCATTGCTTACAGGCCAAAGTGTGGAAATATATGAAAAGAAAAGAATATCAAAATGAATCAAAAAGAAAGAATGAAAAATCAAAACACTTGGCTTTTGGGTGTGCGGAAATCTCTACAGGTGTACCAAAGAAATCAAAACAAAAGAAATAAATCGCCGGAAGTAGAGCAATCTCCGTGAGATTATAGCAGATAACCTCGCCGGGGCTATGGACGCTCGCTGGCAGCGAGGCTCTATCCAAGGATGCTTTTGGAGCTAAGACCAGAAATGCACTGGAAAGCCATCACGGAACCAAAGAGTCGTATTGGTCTTAAGAGACAGGAATAAACCCATGTGCACACACTTATAACTGAAGGATAAGATGTCTTGATATAATTTAGGAGTTCTCTTCCCTTTTGAGTACTCTTCTTGGTCAAGGGATAAGTTAGATAGAATTAATTCAAGATTCCGGATTTGAAGTGGATATTATCTTTGGAATGTCCAGGAACATTCCCCACGTGGAGTCGCCAGATGTTGTGACCTTTTCACACATCGCCCCATCGCTGATGGGGACCCCCAGTTGCTTGCTAGTTTTTAGGGTTCTGTCTCCTTGCAATGGTTACATGAGATCACTTTGCCAAGAGTTTCAGGTCAGTTTGCCGAGAGTCACCCGAGCCGAGTCAGTAATTCATGCTTGAATCAATGCGTAGATGTCATGGAAGCGCTCAGAAGGCCCAAGAGACGAAGATCAACTGTAAATTCGGCCAATTCTGACACTTCCTATTTTTTAGGAGAAGTTGCTTTTTAGATTTTTCATTTTTGGCATTTTTGGACCAAACAAGGTTCCCTATTTTTTAGGGTTGCTTTTTCTATTTTTAGAAAGTTTCTATTTTTGGAAAGTTTCTATTTTTAGAAGGGTCCCGAGTTCTGAAAACGCACTCAGAAGTTCGAAAAACTCAATAGAACTCTCGGAAAATCGAATTGAAAATTTTGAAAATTTTTCGAAAAATCTGGAAAAACAAGTAAAAAGCATGAAAATCAGACTGAAAACGTTCGAGAATCTGGAAAAACCAGTCAAAAACCAGTCAAGATCAATCAGATTCGAAGATGAAATCATAAAAATCAACTCAAAAATGGTGAAGTTTGTGAGAAATCTGTGCAAGTCTGGAAAATTCGCCATGAAAGAAGGATGAAGAAAGGTATGTGAAGGTCTGGAAGGTCATGGAACTCGCCCAGCAGCTAAGGAGGATGTCCAACAAAGTCTTGAAGTCCGCCCAGCACTTGGGAATCATATCCCTGCATCTTGGAGGCACATCCTTGACCCCTTCAAAGTCCGCCCCTGGCATCCTTGCACCTCATGAAGTCCGCCTTGCATCTTGAAGCATATCCTTGGACCTTCTTAAGTCCGCCATCCTCATCCATGCATGCTATGAAGTCCGCCATCTCCAAAATGGACATCCTAACACCCCCTAAAGTCCGCCACACTTGTGCCAAACAGCTTTGAAGTCCGCCAGCAGTTAAGGGGGATATCCTAAAGGCTCATGAAGTCCGCCATCTTCAAGAATGCACATCCAAAAGGGTCCCAAAGTCCGCCATATGAAAGAAGGGATGTCCAAAGTGCTTCTAAAGTCCGCCTAGCACCAAAAGGCACGTCCAAAGAAGGCTAGAAGTCCGCCATCTTCAAAGGGGAGACATCCCAAAGACCTTCAAAGGCCGCCCATGTGCATGAAACTCGTCCAAAATGCTTGAGAAGTCCGCCCTTAAAGGGTGGGACTTGGCTGAAAGTCAAGTAAAGTCCGCCTAGACTTATGAAGTAAGAAAAAATTGAAATTTTACTAAGTGTTGATGCCTACCAAGGGAAAATTTCGAAATATGCTAAATATGAAAGCCTAAAAAGGTGGAAGGATAATTTTTGGCCAAACATTATATCATTTCCAAAGGATAAAACGATGGGAATAAGTACTAAGACATCCATGATCTACGTCCAAGATGCATATCCAAAGAGGAGAGATGTCCACCATGCACTTGGAAGGAGTTAGCAAGTTGCTAAAGGAATCCATGATGACCGTCCAAGATGCCAATGAATTCCGCCCAAGATGATAAGATGATGATTTTTGGCTAAGTGTCAAGGCCAAATCCAAAGAAAAGCTCTAAGTATAGAGGCTAATGGATGGAAAATGAAGACGTTGGCTAGACATCCAGACATTTTTGAAATGACAAATGCTAAGCTTGAAAGGACATGTGCTAAAGAACATCAGGATATGGCAAGGAATGAAACGGAATATGCCTAATACGATGAGGGAAATGAAGGGCCAAATTTGCCTAAGTATGGAAAATGCGAAGAAATTGTCAACTTTGACCATAGAAAAATGCACGAGGTAAAGGGAAAGGAAGGATCGTCCTTGACCAAAGGGATGTAGAATATGTTAGACGTCAGGAAAATTCAACCGGCAAAGACATTCGGACAAGGATATTGCCTAGAAAAATTCGACCGAGCAAGGAAATATTTGACTTGGACAGAGAAAAATGAGCTTAAAATCTCGCCTCGGCAAAGAAAAATGAGGATCTGGCAATGAAATTCTCGACGGAATGGCTTAAGATTTGGTTTGGCTAGACGAAATTAAGGACGAAATCGGAAAATACACTCTCAGCCAAGAAAAACGGAAGAAAAATGGAAATAGCCATGGGTCCAAGACGAACGGGTTAGAATTAATTAAAATATTTTAATATTTTAATAATTAATTCTCAACTATTTGGAATTTAAAAATTCCTTGGACAAAATCAAAATTGCCAGACACGAATCGGACGAAAGTAAAGCACGCCAGGCGGAGATGAAATCCGGCAAGAAGAAAATTAAATTCACCATGAATTTAATTAAATTATTTAATGTTTATTTAAAAAATTCGAAAAAATCAGAGATAAACATTAAATAAAAAAATCAAATTTTGGAGATTTGCTCGGATAAGTTCGAGACTGAGCCTTGTCGGAAAATAAAAGGAAAGTTGCCTGTTTGGAAAATGAAAACAAATCGAGGATCAAGAAGAAAGATGGCAGTTACTAAATCGAATTCAACCTCTCAGCATTATAATGAGTTTCAGCAACTCATTTTTCACACACAGCTGAAGAGAAATTTAATCTTTCTCGAAATCGTCAGGCAATTAATTCGTCCATTAGCGAAGTCGAATTTTCTCACAGAGAAAAGCAGTGTTATGCTGAGGAATTTTTCGCGGGAAAAGAAAAGGATATTTATTCAAAGCTGAATTCTTCTTGAAGAGGGGCGCACTTTTCAAAAAAATCAGATTTCTTAAATCTGATTTGCATTTGACGATCCTTCTCTGAGGTTTGGTGATTGGTCAGTTAAATTTGCTATCTTTTTATGCCCTTTCATCTTGACGAAGTTCTGGCAAGATTTTCAAATTCATTCAAGTCACTTTCAGCTTGCTTTTTCGCAGCAAATTAATTGTTTGAACAGCTGAAAGTCAATTTTTCGAATCCAAGGCACGAGGTTTAAATTATTTTAAAAGGTCTTTATATTAATGTTAATTTTATGACTGCAGGTTGACGGACACGGAAGGCGGATTATCCAGGAAGCTGAAAATGAAGTTCGCCAACAAGGGTGCTCAGAAGGAGACTAAAGTCATCTCAAAGTGGAAGAATGTCGTGGATACTGACCTTGGGCACGTTGACTTTGACGAATTCAAAGAGAGAGTATACGGTCAGAAAAGACTTCCCTCAGCAATAGCCCAAAGAATGATCAGAAACGGGATATTCCAAGCAGCTGGATTCCCTCCGGCCATGGATTGTGCTGAGTTAATGGTGGAATGTGCTCGCCATTATGATGCCCAGAAAAGACAGATTATCGCCCCTGACGGAAGGATCTTGGCACACTTGAACGAAGTATCAATTCAGGAGACCTTCGGCATTCCAGAGCATTCAAGAACGGTCTATAAGACCAAAGAAGAAGCCAAAATGCTATATGATGGTCAGCCAGATCTATGTGCCACAACAGTCAACAAGGTTTGGATGGACAAGCCAAAGCCATCAATCAAGAAGTTGCCCAAGAGGCCTCGCCGCACGGACTTTAAGGAAGATTTTGGGGATATTGTGCTGATGCTGAACAGAATAGCTGGCAACCCGCAGGGCGCCTTCTTTGAGAGTTGGATGTATTATTTTATCGACGAGGTCACCTCTGGAGTTAAAATGTTCAATTGGTCACGGATGATAAGTGACAACCTCCATGAGCAGCTGATCAACCTTGAAAAGACCAAGTCTTTTCACATGAGTTCATACGTGGTATACCTATTAGCCAGGTCATACAAATATCCAGGGTTGATCTGCAAGGGCAGAATTGGCAATGGGGAGAACGAGCTTAGGCCTTACGACTGCTATCCTCAGCTCCAGTTGAAGGAGAAGACTCACTTCAGGAGGGTACATGATGCATTCCTAATGCACATTACCAGAAAGCTTCAAGGAGGAGTGCACCAAAGGCTGAGCCATGAAGCGAAAAGTCTTATCAGCAAATATGGGTCTTGGTTCATCCAGTTCCCTAAATTTACATATATCAGGATCCAGGGATTTACTGGAAATCCCTATAAATTGCCTATCTATCCGACTGATCGGATGATATTGCTTGAGGTTTTGAGACAGTTAGAAGAGTATCAGAGTATTCAGAGGCCGACCAAGAAGGCGTCCGTCACATTCCCATTCTTCATCGGGAACATGCTAGAGTACTGTCCATCAGCACAAGCGGCTGAAAGTGCTAGATTAGAAATCCAATGGTACCCTTTCACGGCATACAAGTCCAGGGTCAACTATGACCCACATCACAACATTCGGACGGTGGAAGGAAGGAAGTACAAGCACAGACAGGAATTGGAGGATTTCTGGGCAAATGCAGCCGATGAGTATGAGGTCAGGCGGAAGATGTGGTCCAGAATGTCCTTGGATTTTATGAGAACAATCGAGTTCTGCCGAGTGCCTGATCAGCTTCAAGATGATGGAAATCATGTCCAGCCACGCTTTGAGGAAAGCAGACCTCTCCCTCCGGTGAAATGGTCAGAGCCTGAGCACGCAGACCTAGCCACCCTAATGAGGCCAGTAACTAAGTATTCCCAGTGGTGGGTTGATTGTCATGCCCAGGAATTGAGACAGAAGGGAATCACGCTCACCTATGACCTGTTGAGCGAATCAGAGTCATACTCTTCTAATGCTGGGGCATCCCATCAAGACATGGCCGGTATCGGAGAGAAAAGAAAAGAAATGGTGCCAAGTGCAGAACCTGTTTCCAAGAAGCATAAAGGAGGACCTTCTCGGTCAGCGGCGTCCAGGAATGTTGACCATTTGGTGGCTAATATAGACGACTCCTTGGTTGAGATGCTCGAACCTCTTGCAGCTCAGGAAGTAAACAATGAACCTATCCAACTAGATGATGAAGAGCCTGCATCACCAGCCGGCACAGAGATTTTAGGTTCAGACAATGACATGGATGTCCGGGATAATGACTTAGAGGAAGGAATGATTTCCGCCCTCAGAGGAGTCATGGATGTTCCAAACGAAGACGAGGTCCAAGTGGAGGATGGCATTGAACAGTCAACCATTCCAGACTGGCTATTAGAAAGAATGAAAGTTCAGGTGCCTGCTGAGGCTCAACAGGGAGAAGAGGACGATACTGCCGATTTCTTGGCAAGATTAGAACAAGTTGCCACCAAGAAGCCCGCCAAAAAGTTTTCCACCATCCAGAGGAATGAGACAGGCCACCGTTCCGTGCACATTGCAGTACCTACAGTGGACAAACCAATGGACGAAATCACTCCGCAGGAGTATGCTATCATCACTGTTGACCTTGGTCCGACATCGAAAGGTCAAGAAGTAGAGGAGTTGGATAATTCTGTCTCGACCATTAAAGCGAGACTGGAAAAGGAAGTGACCAAGAAGAAGGAATATAAGAATGAGGTCAAACGTCTCAAAGAATATATCCAGCATTTGACCCAGCCGCTAGATCAAGGCAATGCAACTGTTCCTCCTCTCCTCAATTCATCACAGGAGATGACTCAGGAAGTTGAGCATGGAATGGTGACAGCCAGGGAAGCGCAAGACTGGATGGCAGGTGAAGGCATGGAAGCTGCCTTGTTCATGGAGAGGTTGGCGCTTGCTTATGGACGAACCTCTTCGTTTCTTTCTAGGTTGATGGATATGGCAGAGACATGGGATGGTATCCCGGATATGCAAGAAAGGCTTATTCCGAGCCTTAGGATTTTGAAGAGCACTCCGAGGGAGGAGTTAGTTGATAAAAGGGTGATCGCTGCAGGGGCAGCATATGATTTTCATCACTGGTTTTGGGCAGTGACAATAAGAGAAGAAGTATTGGAGAAGGCGAGGATCGATGGGCTTGGAATTGAAGAACAGGTCAGGAAAATCCAGGAGAAGATGTGCATGATAACTACAGAAGTGTTCGACCATGAAGTCATCCGGGAGAACGACATGCAGTTAGAGGGACTGAAGCAAAAAGTTCAAGAAACTTTCTTCCCGACCGCTGGACCATTTTCGAAGCAGGACTTTGCGAGAGTGGCAAGACTCTCATCCATTCGGAAAGATTTTGAGAAGCAGGAGACAGATTGGGAAGGTACCTTTGCCAGATGCGCCGAGAAGTTGGACGGACTAGAATTCCGGATCAGCATGTTACCTCCTGTCACGATGGACGAAGTCATTGCCGTAGTGTCCAGATTCGCCAAACACAATGCCACTCGAATGGATAAGGACGCATCTCCTAGATTATAGCTGGAACTGCCACTTTTCTGATAGTTTTCTGATGGTTAACTCTTGTTATTTTGGGAAACCCTAATTAGGGTTTGGTTGTAATAATCTCGGCCGTTGATCTTGTTTTAATCTCGGCCCTTCATTTCATTTTTGGAGCTCTATATACACTAGTGCTCTCTCATTTTCATTTGTGTGGAGACCTGTTATGTATATTGTCGCATTGAGACTATTTTGAATGATAAAAGCTCTTGAGCATGATTTGCCTTGAATCACTTCTTATTGTTGAATAGTAAGCGAGGTTACATATTATCTTCCACCATAGATTAGAATTAAAGTTAGCTTAGATAGAATTTGCTTTGAAAAGTTGTTAATTGAATGAAAGATTGATCGTATTGACTCATTGGTGAAGTGTAGCTCATACTT
>VDFB02358134.1:111933741-111964243 GCA_007258455.2 Sequoia sempervirens | reverse complement strand
ATGCACTATAGTTTCAAGTTATAAATACACACAATTTTTTTTGAAAAAAAATAAAAATTACTAAGTTTGATGTCTCATGCAACTTCATTTTCCAACATTTTATCAACAACTAAATTATAGTGTTAATTTATTAAAAACTAGTTTGAAATTTATTTTTTTTATTTTTTTATAAATTACAAATATAAAATATACTAAAAAATACATATTTTACTAGTTTACATCATTTCAAAATTCAAAACATATATGTCACTTTTTAGTGATTCAAGTTTAAAAGTTGGATTAGTGTCGACTATTTCCTTTATAAAATGTGACACAATTTTGTGCTTTTACCCCATGAGAAAGTATACTCAACAAAGGTCTCTTGCTTAAACCCTTTTTCTAAATCAAGACAAATACCTTTCAATTGAGCATAAATAATATCAAATAAAATAATTCTTACCTTCATCTACCAAAGCAAGAGACCTTTGTTGAGTATATTTTCTCATGGATATGAGTGTCACATTTTATCTTTAGATTCTTTAAGATATTGATAGAATGTAAGCATATGTTTATGCTTGATGCTTGGTGTGTGTAGCCTTGATGTTTGATGTATGGTTGAAGATATGCACATGCCAATAATCTTGAAAAAATTCTAAATGTGCCAAGAAACCTAGTGTTTGATTAAGCATAGGAAAATATGCATGGCATTGTATCATATGCATATAGGACTGACTCAAAATATAAAAAATAAATGTAAACAATAAAAATCCCTAGAAAATTTATTGTCAAGACACCATAGTATAATGGATCATGATGATCTTGGTGGAATATGTTGTGGGATGAAAAAATTGCATGCATGAAAATAATAATATACAAAGATCTACCTCTAACCAAAGTGGAAACCAAGGTGCGAGCATTGTGATTTTGATAGCAATGCATGATTGGGAATTAAATATCCCAATAAAGTTATATTATATTAGGAAGAATGCATACTAATTATATAATTAGTGATTAAAATTGAACAAGGGCCTCACCATAGTGAAGAGTAAAATATCTTCAAGTTGAATGATTTTTCTTGGGATGTTTGCTTGTTTTTCCAAGTTTGAGATGTGTTTGTGTGTAAAGTTTGAATGTAATAACAATTCCATATTTTTGCTTATTTGTAAATGTATTTTTGAATTTATAGGAACTATTCTATAAAATACTACATGTCTTGATGATACAAATGCACTATGATAATGACATGTCAAAAAGAGATGAAGGTGGGAAAATGCAATATAATAATGGCATGGAAAGGGAAGGAAATAATATATATATATATACAAGATGGATGAATCAAACTTATCCTTAAGTGTAGAGGGTACCTAATGATATTGATATAATATGATACACATGATGCTCATATGCGGGTTTTCATCATGGTATCTTTCCAAGGTATTGGATAAATGGTTCTTATTAGAGGGAAAATTTTCTCTTTACTATTTAATTTTTTCACTGTTGTTTCTTCAAGCATGAGATGTTTGAGTTGCACAATATTCATTGGCTCTTTCAATTCCAAACCTTGTGGTGTATCCAACTTGTATGTTTTTGATCCAAACTCAACAATGATGATATAGAGGCCCAATCAATTAGGCTCAAAATTTCCTATCTTTTCTCAATGTTGATTTGTGTTTTTCTATTTTTCCTTGATGACAAGATCACTAATTTTAAACTCTATATATTTTATTCATTTTTTATAACTTCTATGTAACCAATTTTGATATGCTTACAAATGATTTTTTGTATTTATTCATTCTTCCCAAGAAGTTCTATTTCACAAAGACATGCAACCTAATATTCCTCATCATCAATTAGGTCTAGTAAAAAAATTTGCAAGTATGGAAACTTGATCTCAATTGTTAAAAATGCTTTAGCTCTAAAGACTAAGGAATGGGAAGTTGTCAATTAGGGGTGTGGATACTAGTATCCACAAGATGGGGTAGATATGAAGATGTTAGTCACATCCAACATCATTGATGATATTTTTTAGTATCTTGATGAGAGTCTTATTGGATTCTTAAGCTTGTCCATTACCTTGGGAGTAGTATGGGGTGGACCATTTGTTCTTGATTTCGAACTTGTTGCAAAAGTCTCCAACTTCATGATTAGTGAAGGATTTACCATTATTCCAATGATTATAATATATATACTATAACAAAATATTATGTGGTTGAGGATAAAAGTAGAATTTTTCTTACCAATCACATAGGTGAGAGGAGTTGCTTCTAATCACAGGGTAAAAGTACAAAGTTGTGTCACACTTTCGGCCAACTTATCAATACAATTGAATTTTAGTATTTTTAACTAAAAAACAATTTTGGTCAAACATATGATCTAGTAAGATTAATTGTAGCTAAGTTAGATATTTCCATAAATTTTCTAGCTAAAATTATAGGCTAAATGCATATGTAACATCACTTTGATGCCAATTTACTGAAAAAATACAATTATTTGAAAAACTTGATGTTTCAACAACTCTTACTCATGTAAATAATATATTTTTAAAATATAAAAACAACCTTTTGTAGATCCATAGGTGTAGTTTTAAATATATATATTTAATAGTTTAATTATTATTTATATTTTTACTAAAAGTAGATTATCAACACAAAATATTATGTTGATTACCATGTCAAGAAAATAAACTAAAAAATATTAAAAAAATTGAAAAATTATGATGCATTAGATAAAAGAATCTATATTAAGATGGTATTTTTTTTTTTTTTTGTTTTAGATAAATATTTAATATAAAATTTAATGTTGAATGGAAATAACTATGTTTTAACACATGTACATTGTAATATTTATTTAAAAATGTATATTGATCAAAATTAGAAAATAAAATATCCATGTACTAAAGTTTCAAGTTATAAACACACACAAAAAAAGTTAGGGAAAAAAAAATTACTATATAAAAATTGACGTCCCATATAACTTCATTTTTCAGCATTTTATCAACAACTAAATTATAGTTGTTAATTTATAAAAACTATTTATATATATATATATATATATATAATTTTATTTTTTAATTTTGAAATACAAACATAAAATATACTAAAAATTACACATTTTATTAGTTTACGTCATTTCAAAATTTAAAACATATATGCCACTGTTTAGTGATTCAAATTTAAAAGTTGGATTAGTGTTGGCTATTTCCTTTATAAAAGTGTGACACAACTTTGTACTTTTACATCATAGTGAAATATTTTTTGTTGTAATGATATTCTTATGGCTATTGGAGGAAGAGGGGTTAATTATACCAATGAGATAGAGGCCCTATGTGGAAAAGGCCATGGAGTAAGGATCAAATACAATGCTTGAGATGGTGTATGGATTAAGTATCCATGTTTTTGACATGCAATACAATTTCTAACTTAGTAACATGCATCTTATTCCATAGTGGGCAAGGAGTATCTATTTCTTAAGATATTTTTCACTAGGACTTTTCCATTGTATGTGCATCACAAATACCATCATGAAATTCTTGGATTTATAAGTTTGTGTCATCTAAGTTTAAACATCTTAACAAAATGCCATAATAACCCCTATGATAGAGAATACATATGAGGAGGGTGATTCAAGATGTGTGTTGGATAAAATATATGTATTGGTTTGGTAAGAGATTAGGTGCAAGGATTTGACTATTAAGTTAATTATAAATATCATAGTATTAGGTGAAATTGAGACTAATAGTTTCACATACCACTTCTATCTATGGGAAATCATATGCAGGAATAATACGTTGTTCAACCAAAAAATTCTACAGTGGAGTATCTTCCTATATTGTGAGGAGAGAACTGATTCTCACCATGGCATCACAAACTTTGTTCATTTGAGGAATGACTTGAAATAGATTTCTATAAAGTACTACTTAAAGCTATCAACCATACTTTTATACAGAATAAAAATATTATATTCATTATTACATTTCTTAACAATGAATTGAGAATCACTAAAGGTCGATAAATGTTGCATGTGTCATTAAATTGTGAGCTTCAATCCTAAAACTAGAGGTTCTTATTCAACAATGTTATTTGTACAAGATAACTTGATCTTAAATGCTTTAGATATAAAATCACCAAGTGATGTAAGAAATACATTCTTTCCCCTAAACCATGAGTGTTGAAAGATCTATCAAAATAGAGCATGAATTTAGGTGATTCTTTAAGAGTTAAGATGTACTCATTTGGAAAATCAATATTTAATGGTTGAATGTCTACGAATGACACCTTTACCAATTTATCTATTTGATTTAATTTTAATCCACACATAATGTCAAACTCACTAACCAACATGACCTACTTAACCATTCTCCCTATCAGAGATGTTTTTGAATTTTGTAGCATCCAATTCTATACCTCTTCTTATAAATAATGAAGCTGAATAGTTTTCCCAATGTTACAATAAAGACACATTTAGATTTAGGTGGACCTTGTATTCTCTTAATCTTTGAAAGATGCACTACAAGATTTTAGGATATTTTTCTTTATGACTTGCCTAATATATCATCCACATATCTATAAAAAATATGATAAAGAATATCATGAAATATAATTTTCATTACTTGTTGGTATATAGCCCCATCATTATTCAAGCCAAAATTCATGACTAGATAGAATTTTTTTTGCCAAGGATTTATAAATGCTATTTTATGTTTTGGGTGTTATTTGATTTTTTATAAAATATGAAAAATATATGCATAATATATGCATAAGTGATAACATTTCATATCACACGGTAAGATTGATTATCATGCCAATATTAGGTAAAGTAAAATTATATTTTAAATATTCCTTATTAATTTTGTGGATTTCTATGCATAAATGGATACCCTTAGTTTTCTTTCTCATAGGAAAATGATTAGAAATTAAATCTAAATAATCATTGTTCAAATAAAACCAACAACTAGAAGTTTTTGCAGTTATTCCTTAACAAGGAGAGCTTAGGATGTGAATCTTTCTTAATTTTCACTTTATTGGCTTATCATCAAGATGCACAATGAGATGGTGCAACACAAGACATGGATCTATCTTAGGCATGTCCATATAATACCAAGTAGATATATATAAATAGTCTTGAGTATAGTAGTGAAAGTTTCTTTCTCTTCAAGATCCAAAGTTGATGCAATTTCAGTTATCTTATGATTTTCTTCCATTCCAAGATTAATATTGAAGGATTCTTCAACCAATGATGTGGAATTATCTTATAGTTAAACTAGTGGAAAAAGAAGGTTGAGTTACTTTTACATTGGTTCCATAAAATGGTTTTAAATAGCCACATCTTTATTTTCTTTATTTAATTTTTCTTTTTCCAATAGTACCTTAGAATTTCTTTTTTAGAAGGCTTAATTTTTAATTTTTTGATTCTTTTATTTATTATTTATTTTTGACTAAGGAAATCTTCCTAATTTTTAAAGTATGCACACACAGGAAGGTCAATTCAAAGCCTTTATTTTGATCTCCTTGTGGACTGTTATCTCAAAGTCCCATAAACTTAGTGGGTGCTTCATTATTTTGAAATGTATCCAATGGTATATGATCTTGTTGGTCCCAACAATAAGCTTAGGGTATTGGAGGTCAAGTTTTATGGTGTGAACCAATATCCTATACTTGAAAGAACACAACAAATGACAAAATTAATAAGGTCAATGCAAGTTAGAATATAGATCCCTCATGAAATCCATTTGAATGCAAGAGAAAAGGAATAAAATGAAGAACACAATGAACTTAAAACAAAGATGTTGAGTCCTATTCTAAAACAAATCAAACTCTTAATCTCTTGAGGGAGTTGGTGCTAATTTGATGTGAAAATTGGCCCTTTCCCAACTTAAATGGTGTGATGAAGATGATTTGATGAAGATTGTGATCCCTTTGTTGAAGATTAATGAATGCTCCAAGACAAAATCTACGTAACCTAGCTATAAAAATCAATGAGATGGATGAAGATTGCTATAGATTTGAGTATAGTAAGTTTACTCAAGTTGTGGATGATAAAATGCGGAATGAAGCCTCTTATTTATAGAATTTCAAGTTGAAGATATGTCCAAAATGGAGCAATGTGGGACTAAGAATCAACAAATGGCAAGATGCCACTTGGCAACATGTGAATGGATGGAGGATGTGCAAGTTTTGAAGAATGTGTCAATAAATGCATATATTTGAATTTTGAAATTGTTGAAATGACATGTAAGAGAGAAAGAAAGTGCATTGAACGCCACTTGGCTCAAGGAAAAAGGAATTTCTAGGTGGGGTAAATGCCTTTTTGGAAGGACAAAGTCCACTTGGATTTTGAATTCAAATTTGAGGAATATTCCTTTATTATGTCTATTGAGAGAAAATAGAGATTTAATAAATGAATTAAATCTATTTTCTTGTGCAAGTTGCAAAAGCTAGAGGATGGGACATGAGAGGAGATTAAATTAATCAAGGTTAATTAATTTAATGAGAGATTAGAATGATGTGACATATTGATTTAGATTTGTGGATTGATTTAAATCAAAATATGAGAAGAATATGATTTGAATGGTTAAATAAAGATTTTTATTTTATTTCACCAAGGAGATGATGTTAGATTAAATCAAATAAGGTTTTAATTTATTCAATTTAATAAGATGACTTTAGGGATTAATCAAATAAAATTGATTATTTAATTAAATAGGGATAATTAGATCAGATTGATTGATTTAATTAGCAAGAAAGGATGACTTAATTAGATAAATGATTTATTTAATTAAGAGAGGAACATTAATGAATTTAATCAAATAAAGGTATTTGATTAAATGATTAGACTGAGGGATGATTTGGGATGAAACAATGTTAGTGGTTGGGATCAGATGTGCAATGTCAATCAATATATTTTCTATGTCTACATTTTTCCCCTCTTTGAAGCAGTGCACTCATCACATTGGTTCAAAGAAAAAACAGTCTCGATCAAAAGCCAAATTTTTTCTAATTTTAAAAATTGCCTCACTGCTGCCTTGACGAAGGAAATTATGGTAGCATACTGCCCCCTCGAGAGATGGGACAAAGATTCTAATTTTTTGGGTGATCTCACGAAAAAAGAGGAAAAGGTACGTGATAGGTCCAGAAAGGCTTCGGGAGGTAAAAAATGAGGTAAAACACCAAAAAAAAGTGTGAAATGACCGTCAAACAAACAAAAATTGAACTAGGGGTCTAAAAACCTAGTAGGATGGCCGAACAAAGACAAAAAACCCTAACTTTTAAGTTTAAATAGGCCCTGGGAGGTCACTTTCAATTCATTTGGACACATAGCCTTACAAGATTTCATGATTTGAGCCTTGATACCCTGACGAGATGGCACAATGACAACTCTCGTTGCATATCTCCAACCGAGTACGGACATACTAGCAACCTCCCGGCATCGGGGCACCGGTATGTGATCCTTACTTGAGCTTCATTTTTCATTTTACACGCTTATTTATTGCTTTTAGAACTAGGTCATTTGCAGTGGTGCTATATAGCACCACTCAAATTTCAAACTAGACTGTGCGGTCCTTCAAACTGAACCACCATCACAAGATGGACCACCACAGTGGAGTTTGGAGTTTGAAAAGATTCCTCAAACTCCAACATCTTCGTGAAATGGAGCGTTGGCTTTCAAACTCTGACACTATGGTGGAATTAGAATTAGGGTTTGGGATGCTTAAGAAAAGTGCACCACCATGGTGTAGTTTGGGATTTGAAGACTCCAGCATCGCTGTTTGCAAATTTCAAACTATGACACCTTCACAGTTTGCAACCCTGGGCTAGCTTTTTGAACGCTCAGGATAAAATTTCTCGATGATTTTAACATAGTGATCTTTCCTGATGTAAGAGGGGGCAAGGGATCTCTATACTCATGAGCATAGATCATGGGATATATTTGGTTATTTGCAAGATTTGACTGACAGGGAGCAGGATCGACTGCGAGAGATAGGGCTATGGTATATTGCCTACGCAACAGCTATGCGGACCCACCTTGGTATGATGTCTATGCTTTCCAAGAGATGGCACAGTGAGACATCATCCTTTCATCTTCCTATTGGAAAGGCCACCGTTACCTTGGAGGATGTGTGGCACATCCTTAGATTGTCGATTCATGGTCGGTGAGTTATTTATGATATGGATGCTGAACGGGATGCCTGCCATGTAGTCCTGGCCATAGATGAGATCATGTTTTGCGAGGGCCAGATAGAGCTGGAGCATCACCAGTTGCTCACATCACCATTTCGTCTAGTGATACATGCTATCATTTTAGGTCTTGTTGCCCTGGATTGAAAAAGTTGATACTTCAGTCTTGGCTGGGGGCTTTGTTGGGAGCGGATGGTTCACGATTGACTAGTTCGTTTTGCATGGGGTCTAGTTCTTCTTGCCTCCATATATAGGGATTTACATGAGTATGCAAACTTGGAAAGTATGGAACTTGGTGCAGGTGTCATGCTTCTTCATGTGTGGGAATGGGAGCACATCTTTGTTCTTCAGCCGCAAATTGTTCTAGTGCCAGTCAGACCCGATGATCCAATGGTTTGGCACTATAGGGGCGGTGTGTCTTTCACACACATAGGAAAGCATGGGATCACTCACTGGAGGAGGGTTATTGATGATATGACAGTGTTTACATGGTGTCCCTACTTGGTCAACCCGAATGGGCTGATGATGTATAGTAGTTATTCTTTTCCCACCAAGATCAGTTTATGCAAAGGTAGGAGCATACTATGATTGAGTGATATCTTCCCGGATGAGTTCAACGTCAGTTTGGGGAGGTACAGGATAGGCTAGATGATGATTATGTGGCCATTTTTTCTTGTATAGTGTTGTAGGGTGCCTAGGGGTGATACATTCCTACCTCTAAGGCAGTTGATAGTTTTAGGAAGTTGGTGGCTCAGCCATGGGCGTATGATCAAGGGGTCATAGATCCAAGAGTGACTCAGGTGTACAAAGATTGGTTCTAACTACCTTTGCATTTGATAGTTCCAGGTGCACCCTCCATTCGACAAAGAGCCAGGGGTACGGGAGTAGGATAAGGACTAGGAGGTGGCAATCCTCCAGTGGGACAACCAACATAGGACCAACCAGCACAGATCCAGCTAGCACATGTCCAACTGGCATAAGTTTAGAGGGATCAAGCTTGTGATAATCTACAAATGCAAGACTGAGATTAGGGGCTAGAGGGTGGATATGATGGGAACTAGGATTGGGACGCCACGCTACCATGAGCTAGGAGTAAGGACTAGCCTCACATGCAACCTCTACCAGGACAACCAAAGGGTCATTTGGATCTAAGGGATGGGATGATAACACAGTTGTAGGCCCAAGTCTAGGCCTTGACAATAGAGAGAGACCAGGCCTGCGTGGAGAGAGACCAAGTAGTGTTGCAGAGCTACAAGCGGCTGTAGAGATGGGCTGCAGACAATAGTTAGAGAGTATGGTAGCTTCCTCCTCTCACAACATAGTGCCTCTTTGTTCATACAAGGAGGTCATCCGGGAGGTAGATTATTATCAGTTGATTTACAGTCAAGCTGTACCCAGAGCAGCCCAAGCCCCAGATTATTCACAGCAGACCAGCGATAGACTGGCAGAGGGTCACAATGATAGAGGTGAGGGTAGCAGACAGGAGGGTTAGTCCTCATTTTGATTGAGATATTATTCTTTCATGCCATATGGGCTCATTTTTGATAGCCCGTTGGGCCTTTTTGTACTTATTGAAATACACACATGTACAGTGATCCGATTATTTTGTACTATGACAGTTACCTAATGATATATAAGAGATGATGATATTGATATGATGTGTTGTGTACCATTTATTTATTATGCATTTATGGATGGTTCTATTTCTATATGCTATGCAATAATGTTATGGTGTTGTGTGATGGATGTATGGATGCATTTCTTTCTATTGGTGTATATGTGTTATGTGACTAATAGATCTATATTATGCTTCTAATGAATGATGACATATGATATGCAAATTATTTTATATGATATTTGATATGGATGGATAATAGATGATATGTATGTTTATATGATGATGCAATATATATGATGATTTATGTATGTTGATGCAAATGCAATTATTTATGTAATGATTTCTTTTTCAATCTCCTTTTCTGTTATGATGGTGATGATGATGTGAGTGTAGTGATCATGATATGTGGCTATGTAATTCTGAATGTATATGATTTTCCATGTATGATATGTACTTATGACAGTGTTATGATGTGATGTTATATATGACGTGATATGTTATGCAAAATGGTATGGAGATGATTTATGGTGCATACGCAAAATGATATGTGAGTAATGACCTTATATGTGAAATGATATAATGAATGCTTTTATGAGATTTTTTATATGATTATGGATGGATGTATGCACTTAATGCGATGGATTTTTTATAATGTTTATGTACCTATTTTGCTTTTCTTAATTATGCATTGGATACTTACAATGATATGGAATGATTTATGAAGTGAAATGGAAAATGATTTATGAGATGTTCTATATGATATGGATGGATGATATTCATATTTATGATGATGTATACTTTATGCTAATGGATGCAAATGGCTAATCTATTTATGTGATGTGATGGTGATTATATGATTATGTAATGGATGATGTGATGGATTATTTATGCTTTTTGTAATTACGTAAGAGATGGTTATATGCAAATGTGTATGTAATGCAATGTTTATGAGATACTTAGAATAACAAATCTATATTAAATGCGTATGAGATGACCAATTTTTTCTATATGATATGCATTGTGCTGACAATTTGTGGATGCAGGATTAATGGTGGTGGTGTTTAACTATCATAGTACCTCATTAGCGTGAAAAGCAAGAAGAAATGGAAGAAAGAAGAAATTTCAACAAGACCAAAAGATGATGATGAACATTTGCTGTGGAGTTGGTATTTTCAAAGGGTGAATTATCTTATGTTTCATAACACACATAAATATAACACACATAAATACGATACATCAAGGTATTAAGAATTAGGATGACGTTGTATTTAGTGTGGTGGAATTTGACTAGACAATCAGCTAGGAGTACTCTTGTTCACACCTGACATACAAAAACCTTACTAGGATGCACTTCGGGTAATTTTAAACATCTCAGACCAAAACGTAGAAAAGAAACCTTCCTATGTGGTCAACAAAATATCTAAAACACCTTCCATACATACCTAATAAAGTAAGTATTCGCCGAGGTTATATTACAAGAATGTCTAACAAGTGCAACATGTAAAAAGATAATGATTGTTTCCCTATTCCTATCTCTCTAAATCCCTTTGTTGGGAACATCATTGAGAGTTCCTTGGAATGAGCATAATAATATAAATCAAAAGACAAAGATGTAGTAAACAAATGAGTTGATGTTCTTCAATACTGCTAGCCAAGACTAAACTATGGTGATGTCTGATATTGATGTCCATTGTAGGAAGGATGCATCCTAGGACATGATGATATCATATGATTTGATATGGGATTGATTCAATGATAGGCTATTGACACAAAGAGTTGACCAACTTGGTTATGTGCTAACCTAGCTTTTGAGATTTTGACGTTTTGAGTTTTAACTTTTTATTAATTCAAGGGGTAAACGCTTTTGACTGGAGCTATGAACCAGATACAACCAATCAACAATACCACCCCAATGTGGTTTGAACCTTGGTGGCAAGAACAAAAATGAAACCTATAAACCGTCACACCATGGAAATACTGGCTGAGTTTTAACTTTTTAACCTACTAGACTTGTTTCTGATTGTTTTACCAAAGGTTGAGGAATCGATTGTTTATTATGGGTGATGTTTATTGTGGGTGTAAGCAGAATGGGATGGATGGATTTTTTTCAAATATTTGGATTTTTTGAGGTTTTGAAATGTTTTGAGGTTGTTTTTAGTATTTTTTGAGATTATAAATGTTTTGATTTTTGATTTTTAAATGTTTTAGGGTTTTTTGAGGTTTTGACCAAGAGACTAATCTAAGGACATACCCTAGGAGCCTCGAGGGCTGATCAACAGATTAGCCTTGCCTATATTATACACATAGAGACCACATAGTTCAATTGACGACTTGAATGATATACATGATGAAATGTCAGTTTATTATGACAAACTCCTAAAGGACTGACCTAAGTGTCTTGGGGGATGATCAAAGATCAACCTTGCCTACGTTTAAAGCTTAGAGACCCATAGTTTGACAAGACAACTTTGTTTTGACTTTTTGGTTGAATTTTTGACCTGTTTTGGGATTTTGATATGTTTTGAATGCTTTTGGATTTTGTATTTTTTAATGTTTTTGGATTTTCTGATTTTAGGACTTCAAGAATATACACGAATCTGATCCGATGAGAACATGCCCCCAACATGATGCAATAGACTACTTCGATAAAGGCAAGACAAATTGACCTTGGGAATGGGTTGAGTAGTACTAGGAGGGATCATGATATGAACACAAGACCAAGCTATGGTGCGGATGTAGGTGGATGAATGATGGATGGAGATACAAAATTCAATGGAAGATGGATGATGCAGAACAAGCCATGAAGATCCTAGTGGATGGAACATGCTTATTTAGATAAGGCGCCTATTTTCTAGGTTTTTGCCAAGGTACTTGCCCAAAGTGCCACCGAAGTGGTTTTCACTAGAGGATGATTTTTCTCTTTACTATTTTTTAATCTTTTTTCTATTTTTTTTGGATTTTTTGCTTTTTTGATTTTTTTGTTGTCACCAAGATGACTGTTTTCCAGGTTTATGCCAAGGTAACCATTTTTTCAGGACATTTTCTATTTTTTTTTTATTTTTGGTTCTATACCTTGAAAGATTAGGCATAATTTTTTTTGAGATGAGAGTTGTTCATGGGCTCTTACAGAGGTTCCCCTTCAGGTGTTGATAGCTGATATGCCCCTAACTTATAGCTTGTTGTGATAATAAATGGTCCCAACCAGTTGGGTTCAAATTTTCCTTTGTTGTTTGGATTTATGATGTTCTTTTGATTCTCCTTTAGTGCCAATTCTCTGACTTGGAAAGTCATACTTCTGATTTTCTTATTATAACTTCTCTTGAGTTTGTTTTGATAGAATTGCAAATGATTTAAAGCATCTATATGTCGCTCATCTAGTAGCTCTAGCTCATTTAGTCTTGATACTTGGTATTCTTCATCTATGATGAGGTTTTGCAATGATATTCTTAGTGAGGGGATCTCGATCTCAATGGGTAGTATGGGTTCTGCTCCGTAGACCAGGGAGAAGGGGGTGGCACCGGTGGGTGTGTGGATGCTAGTTCGGTAGGCCCAAAGGGTGGGATTGAGTTGCAGATGCTAGTCACAACCTGCATTATTGACTATTTTCTTGAAGATCTTTAAAATGGTTTTATTTGTGGCTTTTTCTTGGCCATTTCCTTGGGGATAGTATGGGGTGGAGAACCAATGTTGGATTTTGAATTTTTCACACAAGTAGCAGACATCCTGATTCTTGAATGGTGTTTCATTATCTAAGATAATAGCTTCCAGGGAACATCATATCAGCATATGAGATAGTTCAGGATAAAATTTGATATCTCATTCCTTGTTATATAGGTCATTGGTATGGCTTCGACCCACTTGGTAAAGTACTTAGTGGTGGTTATGATGAACTTATGGCCATTAGATGAAGTGGGAGTGATTTTTCCAATGAGATCGAGCCCCCACTGTGAGAAGGGCCATGGTGTAATGATGGGATGGAGTTCTTGAGCTAGCACGTGGATGAGGTCCCCATGCTATTGACATTGTAGACACCTCTTGACATAGTTGTGTGCCTCTTTCTCCATAGTGGGCCAATAATACCCCATCCTCAACAGTTTCTTGGCCAAGGTCATTCCACTTAAGTGTGAACCATAGATGTCATTATTCACCTCAGTTAAAGCAATCAAGGCTTCGTCAGTATTAAGGCAGCGGAATAAGGTTCCCTCTATGCTTCTACGGTATAAGGTATTTCCTAGGATGACAAACCTAGAGGATTTTTTAATAGAAGTTATTTTTAAGCTTGAGGGTAAGTCAGTAGGTAAGACACCTATTCGTAGGTAGGTATAAATGTCATGGTACCAGGGATCTCTGGGACCAATGATGTCGCACACAAGTTTTGACTTTGGTACATCAAATGTGGGCATGAGAAGTTTCCCTACCAAGAATTCATGTTTTAGGATGTTGCGAGGGATGTCTAGTAGGGATCCAATCATTGCCATGGTGTCTGTTGCTCTGTTGTTTGCTCTGGGAATCTGCTCAAATGTGATCTCGATGAAGGATTGTTTGAGAGTCTCTACCAGTTTCTTGTATGGGGTGAGCTTATCGTCCTTAGTCTGGTATTCACCATTCACTTGATTTATTATCAATTGGGAGTCTCTGTATACTCTGAGAGCCATGATGTGCCACTGCACTACTATTCTGAGACCTATGGTTAAAGCCTCATATTCCACAATGTTGTTGGTGTAGGGGAATAGCAATTTATATGATCTAGGTATGTAGTCCCCCTATGGAGTGATAAAGAAGACATTGGCTCCTGATCCATGTTGTGTGTATAAGCCATCAAATTAAAGTTTCTAATGGTCAGCTATGTTGAGATTGAAGATGGATTTGTCTAGAAATTTTGAGATGAGAGGATTCTCTAAATAGATTGGTGCTTCTGCAAGTTGATCTACAATGACTTGGCCTTTAATTACTTTCTGCTCCACATATTCAATGTAATACTCTAATAGTATCATGAACCATTTAGCCATCCTTCCAGTGATCATTGCTTTTGACAGTAAGTACTTGATAGGGTTGATTTTGGCGATGAGTTTTATTTTGTGTGTCAACTTGTAATGTCTGAATTTTTGTGACACAAACACTATTGCTAGACATGCTTTCTCAATGAATGAGTAATTTAACTCATGCCCCACCATTGTTATACTGATATAATATATGGCCCTTTTTGTCCCATTTTCATTGTGCTAAGCTGAAAGAGCACTAGGGTTGTTGTTGTTGCTGATACATAGAGAATTAATGGCTTTCTTGGGATTGGTGGCATGAGGACAAGTGGTGTAAGAAAATATTCTTTGATCTTATTGAAGGGTTCTTCACACTTATCATCCCACTTGTACGCGACTCCCTTGTGAAGTAAGTGAGTATGGATTATGTTTATCTTCCAATTGTGCTATGAACCTTTAGATGGACTGAAGCCTACCTTGGAGACCTCTCAATTGTTTCAATGTTTTAGGTACCTCCATCTCAAGGATTACTTTTACTTTTTTTGGATCTACCTCAATACCTCTCATTGACACTATGTATCCTAGCAACTTTCCTGATTGTATGCCGAAGATGCACTTCTTTGGATTTAACCAAACCTTGTATTCCTCTAGTCTATCGGAAATGACACTTAAGGTTTCTATGTGATCCTTCCTCTTTCTGGATTTGGCTAGTATGTCATCGACATAATCTTCGACAGTTTTATGGATCATGTCATGGAAGATTAACATCATGGCTCTTTGGTATGTTGCTTTTGCATTCTTCAAGTGGAATGGCATCATATTCTAGCAGTAAGTCTCCCATGGACAAGTGAAGGCCATTGTGTTGGTCTTCTCTAGCAATCATTATTTGGTTGTATCTCGAGAAACCGTCCATTAGGGAAAGCATTTCGTGTCCTGTTGTCATGTCTAAAATCATGTCAATGTTGGGCAATGGGAAATCATCTTTTGGACATGCTTTGTTTAAGTCCCCAAAATTTGTGCAAATTTTGATGCCCCCATTGGGTTTTGAGACAAGAACTAGGTTTGACACCCATTCTGGATAATCTATTGTTTTAATGAATCTCGCGTCTAATAGCTTCTTTAGTTCCATTTAAACTAGTAAGGTGATCTAAGGGTCCATTTTCCTAAGTTTTTGTTGGACATGCTTTGCTTTAGGATATACTGATAGGTGATGTACCACAATTTTTAGATCAAGCCTAGGCATGTCTACATAGCTCCATGCAAAATTAACTTATCTTTCTCTTAATAAGGTTGCTAGGAGATCTTGTTCTTCTAATAGTAATGATTCCACATAGAATGTGATGTGCGGTATTTACTTTGTTCCTAGATTAACTGGATTGCACTTTTATGCTAGGATCACTGATTTTACCTGATGGAGAGCTCTAAAAGGAAGATTGAATCCCCCATCCTCATGTTCCTCAGAGAAGTTTTCACCATTGGATGTGTCCTTTCTTTTTACTTTTTTCATGTTAGAGAGTGCCATAGTGTGGTTTTCACTCAAGGACCTAGAGATTATTCTTAATTTTTCACTTTTGCAATTAAGGGATTCAATCGTTTCCCCATAATAGGCCTATGTATCTAGCTCAATGATGAATCCTACTTTTTGATCCCCACACAGAATATTATCCCATAGTCCCATGAATTATGAGAGTACCTCATCGTTTTTCAATGTGTCAAGAATTGGTGGTCCTCATTGGTCATAATTGATGAGTTGTGGGTAGACTAGATAGATTTCATGGTTTTGGTTTTCAGACTCATAAGGTAGGGTGCTAATCATGAGAAGGGTGGAATCCTCAAAGAGCATGGGTACATTGGTTATGGGATCCTCATCATCACTACTACTACAAACATTAGTTATATCAAAAGTGAAATTATCTAAGATGTGATTAGTGGATACAGGTAAGCTCAGCTCAGCTGGTGTTGGTTCATGAGGAGTCTTGATTATTTTAATTGGGGGACCTTGTCCACGTATGGTTATACTCAGAGAGGTACATCTGAGGCCAAGATTTCTCATTCATGTCTTAGGAATGAGGGGTATTAAAAGCCCATTGTCATTTTCCCCAAGTATTTGGTTTTTATCATAGCCCATTGTGAGCATCATTTGCAAACCTTTACTTTTGTCATCCATTGGTAGATTAGCTGCTAGTTTATCCTCTTGATATAGGAGATGAGATGGGTCCTCCTATATGACTTTTTTATTGAGATCCCCCCTGTAGACGTCCAATTTTGATCACTTCCATATGATCAAATGTGTCTCCTTGATTCATCCGGTTGCTCATCCCCTCTGACAATATTAATTAAGCCAGTTGTTTAATTAATACCCTGCATTTCGCACAAAGGTCCTAAAGTATTTAATTTGATACTTTACCCCTTTTCTTCCTCTAAATTAAATAAATATCCCCTTTTATTTAATTTAGTCATATTCCCCTTTTGAATTAAAATGCATTTTTAATTCATCTTTTCTCTCTCATGGTCACATCCTCCAACTTTTGCAAGTTGGTCCCTAATCCATTTTAATTACTTCATCTTCTTCTAATTAACTAGGGTTAGCATGTGCACACCCTTAATCATCATTAAGGTCACATCCTCCATAATTTCCCACTTGCCTCTAATCAGTCATTAGTCCATCTAACTAAGTACTTGCACAACCTTAATCATTTGATTAGCCTAACCTAATCCCCCTCCTACTTATGGCATGTGTCCTTAAGTCAACCTTATTAAAGGCTTTCTCCTTTTGGACAAGGCATCCCCCTTCCCCATGTGAATTTTTAATTCACCTTTTAATCCCCCAAGACACCTAAAAGGAATTTTTAATTCCTTCACTTCTCCCCACATGTCCTTTACTTATTCTTTACTCTTTCTCCCATCCCCATGAGAATATTTGAGGAATTTTTAATTCCTCACATGTCCTCTCACCCACATGGGGACAAGGACCTCCTTTATGAGGAGATCTTGTCCAATCCCAAGGTACTTTGTACCCCCCTCCATGTCATGTCCTTTTCCTTCCACCTCATGTCCACTTCACCTTTTAGGGCTATCTCACATGCCACATGTCAAGATGTGAGGGCTTGTGAGTTCTCAACTCACCTTAGCCCTACATCTTGGTATTTGGTGGATCAATATCAACCGTCCATTTCCCCTAGGATTTCCCAAAAATCCTATAAATACCCCCTCTTTTCTCTCATTTTGGGGAGATCATTTGTGCTAGCCAAAATCTTGCAGTTTTGTTTCTCAACCAACACTTAGCTATTTTCATGTTTCCAAGCATCATTTTCATCTCACATCACACATCTTGTGCCATCTAAGGAGCATACACATCCAAGATCGAAGGGCCAACCAAAGGATCGACTCAACGCAAGGTATAAAGTTTCATTTCGTGGCTTTGTCTTGTTTTGTTTCCAACTTAGGCTAATCTCGAAGTGTAGGTTGTTTTAGTTGTTTATTCGTGCTCTTTAACTTGTTGCTTGCTTTCTAACCACCTAATTCGACCTATCACATTTCTGGCACGCCCGGTGGGACCCACAAACGGGTCTCTTTCTTTCACGTTTGCTATTTTTGTATTTTTGCAGGTCGGTTACAGAGTGGCGGGCTGTCCTTCTGAGTGGCGGGCTGGTCCGGAGTGGCGAACTGTCGGGGTGGCGGGCTCGTCTGACAGTGGCGGGCCTGTCCCAGTGCGTGGCGGGCTTGTCCTGCAGTGGCCGACCTGTCCTAATTCAACATGTCGATGCGGTGGCAAGGGGTGGCCCGCTGGCGGCTCGTCTCGGCTGCTGACTGCCCCTAATCAGTGTGGCGGACCTGTCCCTACAGAGTGGCAGACCTGTCCTCTAGAAGGTAAAATTTCAAGTTTTCCCGAATTATCTTTTGGAAAAATAGGAACATAGCTTAATTAAAGAGGTGTGAATAAACCTTGCTTGGCATGTTTGGGAAAGCTATTTGACGTATCCAATCCCCTTGCACTATTTGGCGATCCTGGGTGACGAGAAATTGTAGCTTTCCAAGTCCCTTTTTGTCACCCTTTTTCAATTTCTTAGCGGGACCTGCTTGGGGATTTCATCACCCCAAGGGACGATTCCAACCACGCGTACCGGTGGGGTATATAAAGGGGAGAGCAAAGGTACTCTCAATCCAACCACGTTGTAATTGGCGAAGCGTCGAGATGACGTGAAGAGTTGGTCCGAGCCTTTAGTATCTCGCTAAGGTTCCCGACTCACGCTTGTAACGGGTTGGTGTTCATGGTTTGGGCCTCACGTACCGGGTGTATATCGAGGACTCCTTAGAAACCATGTGCATCCTAGAGTAGAAGACTTTGTTGACCATCCCCCTTTCTATTAATTTTAGGGTTGTGTTGTTTGAACTGTCTTTCTTGTGCAAAAAAAACTAGTGGTATCAGTTTGGCCAAGTCTTTTTTATGATTGCTATACTTTGGGTCCTTTGCCTTTGCCATCCATCAAAACATCAACCTTGAACTCATCCTTCGGCGGACTTGACCTTATCCTTTAGCAAACTTGTCCTAGTGCATTGGCGGACCTGTCCCAGTTCAGTGGCGGGCCTGTCTTAGTGCAGTGGCGGACCTGTCCCAGTTCAGTGGCGGGCCTGTCTTAGTGCAGTGGCGGACCTGTCCCAGTTCAGTGGCGGGCTTGTCCTAGTGTATTGGCGGACCTGTCCCAGTTCAGTGGCGGGCCTGTCTTAGTGCAGTGGCGGACCTGTCCCAGTTCAGTGGCGGGCCTGTCTTAGTGCAGTGGCGGACCTGTCCCAGTTCAGTGGCGGGCTTGGCGGACCTGTCCCAGTTCAGTGGCGGGCCTGTCTTAGTGCAGTGGCGGACCTATCCCAGTTCAGTGGTGGGCCTGTCTTAGTGCAGTGGTGGACCTGTCCCAGTTCAGTGGCGGGCCTGTCCTAGTTCAGTGGCGGACCTGTCCCATTTCAGTGGCGGGCCTGTCCTAGTGCAGTGGCGGACCTGTCCTTTTATCATCCTATATCATCACTTTGCAGGCATTGTCCCTCTATTTTGACCATCGGTACGACCATTTAGCATCCAAAAATAAGCTTTTGAACGTCCATTCCGAGCCTCCATCCCTTCATTCTAAAGGTCATTTATTCCGAACACTCTTCTGCTTGTTTCGAGAGCCATACGTCTCCCCTAAGATGCTACCCATTCGTCCTAATTCTGTTTTCATCTCCGATCCCCGTTATTCCATATAAACCTCGTTGGAGTTGCCATCCAAGTTGACCTAGGTATTTATCCCTAATCACAATCATCATAGCTGGCTTAGGATCGCTATCCATCTTAAGTCAGTTATCCTTTTCGGCCCAATCAATCCGCTTCTATCTCAAGTTGGATTCGGTGTCGTTATCATACATCCACCTCTCAATCAATACCTAGTGTTACCAAGGATCCCTCTTAAACCTGGTTGTGGATCTCGGTCTTCGTCATACTTATCATCAATCCAATCCTAATCATCAGATTAATCCGATCCCTACACCATCAAACCTATTTGGATCAAAACCCGACATCTAGGTAAATCCAACATCTATCGATCAATCCAATCCGATCCCATCAAGCCAATCCACATCGGCCTAATCAATCGTCATCCACTAATCGAAATTGAATCAATCTTGATCTACTTCATCATCTTGCATGCCCATTCAAACTCGATCACAAGCAAAGAAAATGGCCGACCAACAAGCCCTAAATGCCCAATCAAACAACCCTCAAAATCCTATCAACACGGTCAACATCACATCCGATCCTAACTATGGTGCTAATCTCCCTCACGATCCCCACAATGGCACCTCATCGCAATCCAATGTGGATGGTCAAAACACATCACCCCCTGGGGAGGAAAACATGGCCGATCAACCCGAGCTCACGTTCGAAGAACACTTTAGCAACCCTGTCAATGCACAAATGACAGAACGCCTCTTCGTAAGACATGGGGACAAAATCTTGGCTCACTTGATTGACAAGGGTGTCAAGCTACTGTCAGGTGTCGACTTATCCAAGTATGGCACCTCAACATCTAACGCCCCCCAAGGCTCACATGACATCCCTAGTAGCTCGTATGCCCCCATAGAAGGTTGGCATCAACCCGAATTCAGCAACGTAGTCCTGTATCCCGTTGGAAATCCCACGCATCCCACCATCTCGATCACGGGAGCACCTCAAACCATTGATCCCAATGATCCCTATGCCTATGGCATGCCGCAAAACATCCCGCAACCACAACCATTAATGCTACCGGCACCGCCCCTTTCAAACCCGCCTCCTGTCAACACTGGGGGCAACCCTTTCGCTTCTTTGCAGCCACCTCTAGGAGCAACCAATCCTCCACCATCATCATTCCAACCTCCACCATCGTCCCAATCCAATGTCCCTCCACCATCATCATTCCAACCTCCACCATTGTCCCAATCCAACATTCCTCCTCCATCGTCGTTCATACCCCAACAACCACCCCAGTCCAACATTCCTCCACCATCGTCATTCATAGCTCAACAGTCACCCCAATCTAGCATACCTCCATCATCATCGTTCATATCCCAACAACCTCCCCAATCCCACGCTCCCACTAGTGCTCAACAACCTCCCTCGCACAACATCTCAATCGCACCTCCACCTCAACAACAACCGTCGGTCAATCCCCTATTCTCAGCACAACCATCACAACATCAACCGCAAGGAAATCCACCCCGGCCTTCAGCCCCCACCATATCTCCATTTCTTGCATCCATTTTACGCCCGCAAGTGCAACCATCACATAACATCCCATCTCGCCAACCACAGCTGTCAACTATGCATCAACAACAATATCAACAAGCGCCCCATCATTACAACTATTACAACCAGCAACAATATCCACAACAACCCTCCTATGGGGCATCGCAATAGTCATATCAACACCCCCAATATCCACAAGCTAACCAACAACACTTTCTCCACACTTCCCAACAGTACGCCACCCACAACTACCCAGCCAATCCATATCCCCCCTCGCAACAACAACCTTTTTATCAACAAGGTCCCTTGGCATATCAGCAGGATGTGACACCTCCTCATCCATACGCCCATCTCCAAACATCCTCTCAGAATCCACAATCATCATATCATCAATATCCATCCAACACGCCAGCCAATGCGGACATCCTGGAAATCAAAGCCGCACTGAAGGATCTCCAGGCAGGGACTAGCAAACAATCGTTCAAGTTCGAAGATATATGCCCCTATCCGTATGATCCCTCCATCTCATTGATCCCCTTCCCCAAACATTTTGAGATGCCAAAATTTGACAAGTATAAGGGGAACAAAGATCCAAAGGCCCACCTGCAGGAGTTTTACTCCCAGTGTCAAGAAGTGATCCACAATGACAACTATCTCTTGCGTCTGTTCCCTCGAAGTCTGGGAAGCGACGCACTAGGGTGGTTCATGACCCTCGACAAGGGATCTATAAAATCTTTTGCGGACTTGTCAGAAAGGTTTGTTTCCTACTTCTCCTTCAACTTGGAGAAAGATACTGATACCCTGGATCTTCTCAAAGAGAAACAACGTGAAGGGGAAACCTTCACTAGCTACCTCTAGAGGTGGCGTGCCCTAGCCAGCCGAATGAAAACCCCTTTGAAAGAGAAGGACATGGTCACCCTTTTTGTGGAGAACTCCCATCCTGACATGGCCCACAACTTCCGATTACATTGTGTCACCACTTTCGCAGAGGTAGTGGAGAAAGGACCCATCCTTGAGCGTGCCCTTATTGCCAAGGGGCACATCAAAATATATAACCAAGATAGGGAAAGAACATTTAACGACAGGCCACGTTTTTGGAACAAGAACAAGAATGTAGTCAATGATGGTGTCACTGATACTAAACATGTCCAAGTGGCCAACACATCCCAGAAACAACAACAATCTGTGCCTAATGCCATATCTGTACCGCAAGGGACACCCCGTCCTCCCCAACAGTCCAATCAAGGGAACCCTAAACGCCAATATGCTCAACTAGGAGAACCCTTGAGTGTCGTCTTCAATAAACTGTTGCAGATCAGCTATCCAATCACGTACCTCATCACCAAGCCACTAGACGAATCCAAACCTAAGCCCGCATGGTTTAGGGAAAATGAATATTGTGAGTTCCACAAAATTAAAGGGCACTCTTTGAATAAGTGTCAGGGTCTGAAAAACTACATCCAGGATCTCATCGATCGAGGTGACATCAAGGTTGATCCTAACCAAGCTCCGTCGTCCAATGCTCAGTTGCAGATTTACCAAAATGCCTTCCCAAACCATAACCAAGGCCCGAGCACTTCCAATAGTAATCCTCAAAACAACAGCACAAATAACGTGAGCTACAAGAATGTACCCCTCAATTACGAGGGTATCATTCATTACATTGAGCAGGTCGAACCTCGTGTATCCATGATACATATCAAAGCTAAAGACTCTCAATGTGCTGTTACCACACGACAGGCCCGCATCACCATTCCTGCAGCCTCTGCACCTACCCAACCGGCTCCTGTAACTTCCCAATACAATATCCTTGATCACTTGGGAAAGACCCCTGCACACATTTCCATCTTGGATTTACTCAAGTCTTCCCCCGTGTATCAAGAAATCCTCAACAGGGCCCTATAGGAAACTCATGTGCCTAATGATATGGATCCTACACGATTCCAAGCCTTAGTAGGACACCTAGCCTCATCTCACCAACTACACTTCAGCCACGACGATATGCCCAACATTGATGCCAATCACAATCACCCATTACATATTGAAGTCGTGGTCGCCCGGCATAAAATAAAAAGAGTCTTGGTAGATAATGGATCTGCCCTCAACTTGTGCACGCTAAAATTCATAAAACAGGTGGGGTATACCCAAGCGGACTTGAGCCACCAGATTATTACAATCAAGGCTTATGACAATGCAGAGAGAAGTTCAGAAGGGATCATCAATCTTCCTGTCCAAGTGGGACCGGTAGTTCAGTACATCACCTGCCATGTCCTTGATCTGGACTTACCATATAATCTCCTCCTCGGTCATCCATGGCTCCATGCTATGCAAGCCGTGCCCTCCACCTTCCATCAATGCCTCAAATTCCCAGTCAACGGACAAGAGGTCACCATCTATGCCGATCCCCAACCGTTCGAATATTGCCACGCCCTAGAGACATCATTTCCCCATTTGCATTATTGTCCTGGGGTTGAAATGGGGGCATCTTGGCCATCACCTGTTAATCCACCATCCACCGTAATAACCCCTCCATCTTCCACTGAGCCTACATTCACAAAAGTCCAGATCATTGACAAAGGGTGTGGTGAGTATGAAATGCACACTGCTCTCAATATAGCGACCATGCCACCATCGCCACATGAGTATGGTCAACCTTCCCATGCTACCCCACAGGAGGACAAGACTGTCACCTTCCGTGGCAAAAATATCCCTACTACCACCTTTGTATCCCCCAGTATCAAGACAGATGCACCGGAAGAAGACATCAGCCAATGGGTTTACCGAGAAGAGCCTCAGTCGGATACTCCTCTCAAGGAATACTTCCAAGAAAAGTACCCCTGGCCGACAAAGTTCGTGGAAAAGCATAACTATCAAGGCAGAGGCCTGGGAAAGCAAGAACAAGGGCGATTACAACCCATTGATACATGTCTATTACCAAAGAATGTGGGCATTGGGTATGACAAAAAGAAAAAGGGCCCCGAAACATTGTCTAATGCCTCCAATAGTGTAGTTGTGGACGACGGCTTATTGGAAGACATACCCGAGGAAGAATCCATCATACGTGTGTACGATGACGTCGATCATGCCGACCTATCCTCCATGTTTGAATGCCTATCCGTCTGCACCATTAGCCTATCCCTTTGCCATCCTGAGCTCATTGATTGGGACCTACGAACTAGCACGCCTATCACTATGTCTGCGGATACATATGTCAACCTCATGGGATTGGGGGAGGATGAACACTCCAGTCGCAAAAGTGAGAATAAAAAGAATAACAAACGGTCATCTAGTGAAAACCTCCCTAAGGCACTTCGTGACCTGGAAAAAGTAAAAATAAAGGACGCATCTGACGGCGAAAACCTCAAAGAGGTGCCAGAAGATGGAGATGTTCATCTTCCCCTTATAGGAACTCAACTATCTACCAGATCATCTATTCTGATTGAAGAGACGCAAGAGATTAATTTGGGAACTACT
The DNA here is from genome assembly GCA_007258455.2 of Sequoia sempervirens. NCBI lineage: Eukaryota > Viridiplantae > Streptophyta > Pinopsida > Cupressales > Cupressaceae > Sequoia > Sequoia sempervirens. The sequence goes on along the minus strand of VDFB02358134.1, from coordinate 111,939,265 downwards.
GAAAATCCTAAGATCACCTATGTAGCCAAGTCACTCTCCGAACAAGAGTTTCCAATCTTTGTGCAGCTACTCCAGGAGGGAATTGTTAACTTCACTTGGCCATATTCAGACATGCCAAGCTTAGATCCCGCCTTGGTGGTTCATCACCTGGACATCAACCCAGACGCTAAACCTGTCAAGCAAAAACTCCGCAAGATGCATCCGCAAGTCGCATTGTTAGTCAAGAAGGAATTAGAGAAGTTGCTGGAGGCAGGATTTATCAGGCCAATCGACTACTCCGAATGGATCTCCAACATAGTGCCAGTTGCTAAACCAAATGGTGACATTCGGATATGTACAGACTTCAGGGATCTCAACAAAGCCTGCCCCAAAGATGACTTCCCCCTACCCAATATTGACATGTTGGTCGACCTAACAGCAGGACATGAGATGTTGTCCCTTATGGATGGCTTCTCCGGGTATAACCAGATCCGAATCGCACCTGAGGACCAACACAAAACCGCCTTCACCACTCCTTGGGGCACTTTCTGCTACAATGTTATGCCCTTTGGTCTCAAAAATGCAGGGGCGACTTATCAGAGGGAAATGACGGTCATCTTCCATGACCTCATACATATCATCATGGAAGACTATGTTGATGACCTATTAGGGAAATCTAGAACACGAGCAGAACATCCTGCCATCCTGAAGAAGATATTCGAGCGGTTAGAGCATTATAAGTTGCGGCTGAATCCAAAAAAATGTGTCTTTGGGGTCACTTCTGGAAAGTTGCTGGGTTTCATAGTTTCTCGCAGGGGCATTGAAGTTGATCCCGCTAAGGTAAAGGCTATCCTAGACATGCCCCCTCCACGCAATCTCAAACAATTAAGAAGCCTTCAGGGAAAAATGCAGTCCATCCGTCGCTTCATTGCCTAGCTGGCAGACAAATTTCAACCATTCACTCATCTTCTAAAAAAGGATTCCACCTTCCGATGGAACCCGCAGTGTCAGATGGGATTCGATAAGATTAAGGAATATTTGGCCCATCCACCAATATTGATGCCACCTATTCCCGACAAGCCCCTCTTGCTCTACATCTCCGCCACTTCAGTCGCACTAGGGGCATTGTTGGCTCAGCATGATGAGTCGTCAAAAGAAAGGGCAGTCTACTACATCAGTCGGACATTGGTTGGCTACGAGCTAAACTACTCTCCCATGGAAAAAGCGTGCCTCGCACTAGTCTTCAGTACACAGAAGCTCCGCCATTACATGCTCAGTCACCCAGTCAAGTTAATCGCCAAGATTGACCCATTGAAGTACCTGTTATCTAGGACCACTCTGACGGGCCGCATGGCCAAGTGGGTCATGCTCCTCAGTGAATTTGACATAGAATACGTGGATCGCAAGGCTATCAACGAGTAGATAATTGCAGATCAGTTGGCAGAAGCTCCTCTAGTTGACACTCACCCATTGATCACAGAATTCCCTAATGAGGAAGTCTTTTTCGTTGAGGAAACCCCCATGTGGACACTATATTTTGATGGATCATATACACATAATGGATCGGGAGCAGGAATTTTATTAGTTACCCCTCAAGGTGACTATATTCCCAAGTCATTCAGGATAGCGTTCCCATGTACCAACAACATGGCCGAATACGAAGCTCTCCTCATCGGTCTCAAGATTGCCAAGCAGTGGCACATAACTCAGTTGAAAGTCTTCGGTGATTCCTTGCTAGTCATTAGGCAAGTTAATGATGAGTTTCTGACCAAGGATGATAAGTTGTTACCCTACAAGCGCATGGTGGATGATTTCAAGAAATACTTCACCTCCATACAATTTGAACAGATTCCCAGGGTACGAAACAAAGCAGCTGATGCGATGACCACTATCGGCTCCCTCCTGGACATGTCCAAGGATCGAACAGAGTGCGAGTTTCTTGTAGAAAAACTATTAATCCCAGCATACGATATTCCTGAGACTGAAATGGTGTGCGAAATTGTGGGTCCCACCTCCCCATGGTACCAAGACATCTATACCTACCTCCGTGATAACACTATACCCCCAGATCTTACCCGTAACCAACGTAAATCCTTTATCCACTGTTCATCTCGATACGTCATTGTCGGTGATATGCTCTATCGTCGTGGGTATGATGGAATCCTCCTCAGATGCCTAAATGAGACCGAAGCCCATACTACATTAACAGAGGTACATGGCAGTGTTTGTGGAGCGCATTCAAATGGTATGGCTTTAGCCAAGAGAATCTTACGAGCAGGATATTATTGGCCTACGCTAGAACATGATGCTTGTGAGTTTGTAAAGAAGTGTCTCCCATGTCAACAACATGCAGATTTAATCCATGCTCCAGCACAAGATCTTCAGCCCCTCCTGGCACCATGGCCGTTTTCTCAATGGGGTTTTGACTTGATTGGCAAGATTCACCCACCCTCATCCGACAGCCATACCTTCATAATCACCGCCACTGAGTATTTCACCAAGTGGGTAGAGGCGATCCCCCTCTCACAAATCACTGGCATTCAGATCTCCAAATTCATCCTTTACCATATTCTCTGCAGATATGGTATCCCGTCCACCATCATTTCCGACAACGAAAAACCATTCAAAAACCAGGCCATGAAGCACCTATGCGAAACCTTCCATATTCAGCACTGTTGGTCAACACCGTATTACCCCCAGGGTAATGGTCAGGCAGAAGCGACCAACAAAACCCTCATCCGTATTCTCAAAAAGGTCATCAATAACACTGGACGAGATTGGCACCTCCATATTCATCCTTCCCTCTGGGCATATCGCACATCCATCCGCACCCCAACCGGCGCCACCCCCTACTCTTTGGTGTTTGGTGCTGAGGCCGTCTTGCCAATCGAGGTAGAACTTCCATCATTGAGAATCTCTCTAAAGAACCTTATCAGCGAAGAGGATGCTCGTGTTGCACGGCTTGCACAGCTAGAGTTATTAGATGAACGCAGAATAAAGGCCTATGATCATCTGCAAGCATATCAGAATCGCCTCAAGCGTAGTTACAACAAGAAGGTTCGCCCTCGCCAATTCCAGGTGGGCGAGCTTGTACTTAAGGAGAACCAACGTACTCAGCAAGACCGAGACAAGAAGGGAAAATTTGAAGCAAACTAGTTGGGGCCCTATATCATAGCTGCTAAATATGGATCGAGGGCATACAGGTTGACTACTCTTGAAGGAGACCCCCTGGACGAGCCTATCAATGTCATGCATTTGAAAAAATTCTATGCCTAAGTTTGCTCGGTTACCCCACCTGGTCAAAAATCAAAAAAATTAAAAAATCAAAAAAAAAAATAATAAAAAAAAAGAAAGAGTCAAAAATAGTCAAGAAAAATAAACGCGTCCTATGGTGAAAACCACCTCTTGGTGGTGCCTTGGACAAGTATGGGTGGTGAAAACCTGGCAACAGGCGTCATCCATAGAGGGCTTAACCATTATCTACCTGACATCCTAGTTAGTTTATGCCTTCACCCGCACCATTGCCTTCACTCATCTCATCCTAGGCTGATTGGTAAATATTGAATTGAGCATCGAACGACCCATCTAGCCTATTCCCCACTCCTGAGCTTTTCAGTATCCCACTCTGAGCTTGCGTCATTCACGCTCGTGTTATCAAGTAGCGTCATCCACCGCGTCGGTTCTCACCTAGACCCCATCACGTCGTGACCGTCAGTCGAACTACGTTGCCCCTGCGCTGTCACGTAGGCAAGGCTGATCATTTGATTTGCCCCCGGGGCATTCGTCTGTCATCATCGGTCACCATTTGTCTTCTTTCCATTTTTTTTTCGTGGTCTTTCCTGGAACTACGAGGGCTCTGCGCTTTCACGTAGGCAAGGCTAATCTATGATCAGCCCCCGAGCCCCTAGGTCTGTAGGTTATGTCAGTCTTTTAAGCTTCGTTATCAAAGTTGTGCCCACATCTAACTGGTCCTTAACAAACGAAATTCCCTTGTGTTACAAGATCTTGTCCTTCGGCAACATCCCGCGTCAACTGGGTCATCTTATTTTGCATCCACCTTTGGTCTCAACAGGATGAGTCCTTCCTAGCAGACCTCACCAAACCCCATCCACCACCTTGATCCTATGGCAAAGGACCTGTTGCTTTGATTATGATCTCTTGATTTTTTTTGAATTTTGTTTATCATTTTGGGTTCCTTCCTATCACTTGTCAAGGTCGCCTTGGTCCATCATACCAAGGCATGCTTTGACCTGCTGAAGTGGGGGCATACTTTGATCTTTTGTTTTATCGACTGTCTTCTTGGTTGTCCCTCGTAAGACCCACCGAGATCTCTAGGTCTTGTGTTACGCTGGGACAACTTTGTGTGTTTTTGGTTATTACAGCACCAGGCCCGACCGAGGTCATCATGACCTCGGGGTGTTGGGATAACCTTATTGTTTGCTGTGTTTGTTTCATGCATAGAGTACTCGCTCGCTTTGGTCTTCTATATCAAGGTGTTTGGTACCCTACGCTATAGTAAAAATCAATGCTCCAAAGATGGAAAAATCTCATTTTCACTGTATTTCCACCACTTTGCATGCACCCTTCATTTCCATCATAACCACAGCTTATGATTTCGGTTGTGCAAGTACTCTTGTTCTTGGTTCCTCTGGTCGATCCTCTTCCTCTCAAGATATTAATGGTTGTTTTTGGCAAATGCAATCTTCCATCCGCCTCTCGCCTACTCACATCCTCATAACGGTCGTTATTGGCATGTAATTGCATCAAAAATCATATAAACATATGCATCCATAAATCATAACTCATACATCATATAAACATGCATAAATCGTCCATCCACATGTGCATCCATAAGTCATACATCATAAATCATAAAAACATATGCATCCATAAATCATACATCATACATCATGTAAAAATACATAAGTCATCCATCAACATGTGCATCCATACATCATTCATCATAAATCATATAAACATATGCATCAATCATAAATCATCCATCCATAAAAACATAAAGCATAAAACATGAGTCATACATATAAATATGTGTACATATATGCATGTGGAATCACATCATAAATCATCTCATATAGCTGCACAAAGGAAACATCATACATAATGTCAATAAGGTCCATCGCATAATCAAAATAATAAACATCATGTGCTGAATACAATACATCTCCATCATATATCACGCAATAAGATGACCATCCATCCTGTATCTGCCAAAAATAACCACTGTCCTGCATCTGCCTGCTCTACTGTGAGCTGCCCACATCTGACCTCTGCAGAGAATCAGGTGCTAACCCCCTGTGTCCTGGTGTCCCCTGGTACTCACGGGTAGGTGTCCCCTGGTACTCGCGGGTGGGTGTCCCCTGATAGCCGCCGTATGGAGATGGAGTCCGCCGATAGTCACTGAAACCCCTGGTGCGTGTCCCTAATGACTGGGATGGCCCTGGCGGTAATGGAGCCTGATGACGTAGCGCGCTGTGCGCTGCGCTGGGTCTGGAACAACCTGCTCATATACCCCTCTCCAATAGCT
>VDFB02358134.1:111913846-111933641 GCA_007258455.2 Sequoia sempervirens | reverse complement strand
TATTTGACAGATAATATGTGATTCCCATGGAGATCTAACCGACCTTGATTACTTTTTGTTCCAACAAGCTTTGGAGTTGCTTCTTCACTTCTTTGATTCCAAGAAAGATTTTCCTTACAACCCAATGCTGGGAAGATGGGCATCTGGCAGCAAATGAATCCCATGCTTAACTTATTCTTGAGTGGTGTGTCTATAGGATCTTCAACATCCTCATTTGATTGCTGCAATCCATTTGTTTGCTGTTGTTCTTGGTTAGTGCACATCAGATTTTTAGAAGTTTGAATCTGAATTCTATTGTTATTCTTGTTTCTATTGATATCAGCAATGAGAATCTACCAACGCATTGATAAGTCTTTTGTGTGCTAGATCTTACTGGAGAGAGAATTTTCCTTTATGTGATCTCTCCTTTGATCAAGCTTTACTTGCTGACCCTTCTTATGAAGATTACATCCCTCTCATAAAAATAGAGGTTGTGAAAGACTACACAATCATCAAGAAGAACAATATCTACAACACATTCATCAACATAATGCTCTTTTATCCTGAAATATACTTCATATTATTTTTTAGTTGAGCCAAAGATTGTGCATAACTTTCCCACCAAGAAAGAGCAGGTGGACTGTAAAGCTGTAAAGTAGCAAAAAGAAATATGCTATTCTTCACTTAACTTTATGCACATGTATATATATTCCAACAGACAAACCAATTGCCAAGTTTCGAATGTCAACTCTCCTTCCAGGGATTTCTGTGTCTTGGCATTCATAATGTTGGGGCATTGTTTCCCTTTGTTCAACCATGTCATGTCTGGACTTGATGGTTCCAACTTCTAAAGTAGAAACTAATTGCTACCATGATAGTATGCTGTCTTCTGCTAATTCCTCGTAACTTTTTTCCCAATCAGGTCAATGGCATTCACTTCAACCAGCATCACTCACACAATTCACATTCTAAGGAACAAGAATATCTCTCATACCAATATGATCTGCAATTTGCCCAGTTATACTAGTATCTGATCCATTAACACAACAAATCTTAGGGCTGCCATGTATATGTAGATTTTGTATCATTCTCTATACACAATTAGTTTATACTTCATAGAGTTGCTATATTGTGCTTGAAGAATTGAGAAACAAACATGTGAACATGGAAAAGAAACAAATTCAGCATAAACACAGATTTAACTCCTCAAGAAATCCTTCGTGGCAAAAAACTCCAGCAGGTGGGGTTGTGCCTCCAGAAACTATCAACAAGAAATGAAAGGTTATTAGTCTGCATTGCAATGGCAAACTTCTTTCTCTTGTTTGGCATCTCCAAAACTTTGTCCTTTGTTGTTTTCCTCTTCCATGCTTTACGATTGAATTCAAACTCTTAAATGATTATTCACATTTCCCTGAAAGGCTCTTTTAACAAAAAGCATGTTCAAAATATGATATGGCTCCAATTGACTCGCAAGCATAGGTAAAAAGCGTACTCGACTCATCCATATTCTGAGTTAATGATTTTTATTTTCTACTCAATTTATGACAAGTTTGGTCCTGAATGAACATGTAATGTCCCTAGTAGGAACTATACTAGCCTTATCCCAAATTATTAATTTCCCAAGTAATAAATGAATTAGAAAATACTTTTAGCTTGATTTAGTCCATATCTATGGTCTGCAATTATATCTGATACAGAGTTGACACCATCAATTGAATGTTATTTCTGTAGTCTTCAACTAGTTACCAGCATACGCAATAAGACTTCCCTTCCAAATTCCTTAATCGATGTCCTTTCATGCCTATTTTGTTTGTCATTAATGCTCTGATTTATTATTATAGTATTGTTGCCCTTTGATAGTAATAATCCTCGCTGAAGCTATAGTTTATTTACTCTCAATTCTATTATAGGTGATTACTCAATAAGTCGATCAGAACTATCATATTGTCCTTTACCCTACAACACACCTTCTCATCAGCCTGTTGGTGTATATCGGACTGGTCTTCTATTCTACACTTTCTCCATATTCCGTAACTTTATTTATATCTATTCATATCTTTCATATCATTCCATACTTCATCATCATTGATGTGACTTCCTATATTTTAACACTCCTTATTGATTGGTCTTCATATATATTTTCCTTTAAATCTGTATATATCTTTTACTACGATCTTCTTCCCATTTCTCCAAGTATTAGCTTAAATATCCTTTATCTTTTCTTCTCACTGGTTCTGCTCTTATTTTTATATATATCTTTGTTCTTTTTTTTTTCTTGTCACCACTTGACTCATTTTTATATCCTCATTGGCCCAAGAGTCGTATCGCTACATAGTAGCCATTCAGTCAGGGACATGGCTCTTGACGTATCGTGATTAATAGTCTTTATTCCCTTTAGTCAACTTAAGGTATAAGTAATGTTTACTAATGTTACTAATGTTCGATGCTGCTATGCACTTTGTGAATTTCGGTAAGATATTCAGAATCCCGATATTGGAAATACATAACTATTCAGACATAGGTCAGAGATATCATACTTTGGAAGTTGACGCGATACCCGATATGCTCTCATTATGTGGTGTTGCCAGTGTTAATAAGTTGATTATTAATATTGGCTATTCCCTGACAAAAGGAAGCCATGCTGGACAACGTCTGTGACTTTAGATTGATCCTGAAACTTAGAGAAGTTGACCGATTCCCTGAGGGCGATGGTATTAATAAATACTATGAATGAGAAAAGCGCTGGCAGCTGACCTTAGAAGCCCAATAACATTCATAAGATGTCGATATCTGATCATATGGTGGCGTAGGGATTAAAAGACTCGATTCAACACTAGACCACGATAAGTCTGATGGTATTCGTGATTTGATAGTCATAATTTTATATCTTTAATATGTATTATATCATATTGATTATGGTGTATAAATAGCTAATTTATTTGTATTAATTTTATATATATTTTTAATACCCATTATTGCCATAATGATTATAATATTATTTTAATATTTATAACATTATTTATAATATTTATAATTATAATATTGTCTTGGACAATTATAATTATAATGATATCAAATGGTTAATAATTTCAAATATGCTTTTTGTTATCTAAATGTCACGGTTTAGGGGACATGACAGAACATATATGGGTGGGTTAGGTCTTGGACAAACCCATAACAATACTTTCTTTTTCTGGAGAGACATTTATTCTATGAAAAATCTGTTACAAATTCATCAGCACAGTTTCATTCTGGCACTAACTTGCTTCTATGAGCCGCTGTAGCAAAATACATTGTGCAGGAAGCTTCGCTAACCACCATACTTATTCATAGAAATTTCCAAATCTCTGTACTAGGTTCTTAAACACTTGTACAATTTTGTTTTCAGTAATCACAAGTCTAGAGTGTCTACAATACATGAAACTTGATGCTCTAAAGGCCATACGAACCTTTAGAGTCTTTAACATCAGAGATACAACATACATGATGGTGAATCACATTACATCATGATCTAATACAGATCATTTAACATTCCCTTTTATCCCTTTTAAGTCTTTATTTGCTGAAGAATCTCAATCAAGAATTGTATTGCTTGTTATAGTACTTCATTATGAATGATATGGTTGAAAGTTGCAAAGTGGTGCAAACCTAATAAGGTTTGCACAAACAAATGATAGTAAACATAAATGACAAAACTGTATATGTAAGAGGTAGAAGGGTAATGTTGAATATGATGAATACCCAATAAGCATTTGTACAATTATTAAATTACTAATTGATTACTAATTTATTTCTTATTTATTTGGCAACTCTTCTTATTCTTATTCCATCAAGTATACAGCACAAAGAAGGACAGTTGCCCTTATCTCAATTTGAGTTTCTAGAAATCATAGTTATCCTATTCATATCAGCCCAAGTATCCAACGTAAGCCTGTTGCATTTTGGAATTATTCTGTCTGTTTTTTCTTTGTTATGTAAACTGATGAATTTAAGTTTTTGTAGTGAACCTTAAAAATAAGATACTAAATATGTATTCAACTAATGTGATCTTCAAATTTCAAATTTATGGTATATTGGATGAATCTCAGCTTAGAAATATGATTATATCATTTTGCAATTTGATAATATGAATATCATGCCAATGCCATCATAACTTTTCATTTTAAATGCGATTCAATTGTTTTGCACTAAAATTTTTTTAGAAGTGCACTGGATGAAAATAAGTAGGATGGTGACCTACTTTTAATATCATCTATGAAGGTCGATTTCATATCCCATGAAAGTGTTAAAAAGATGTTTGATTGAAAATTGCTTCATTTTGAAGGGATGCCTTTGATTCAAGCAAATGAATAGAATAACATTATTTTGTTGATATGTTCTTTACAGTTCTTTGTGCTTTCCTTTTGCTTTCTTGATCTTGGGTGGCTACCTTCATAGCCAAATCTTACATCCTTAAAATAGATTTGTTCCTGTTTTATTGTAGGGCTCATTATATTTTTCTCTTCTTGAATTGGTTGGTTTCCAACTGATATAAGTAAAGAAGGATGCTGAATTATGCTAACTCCCTCCTAAGAGGCATCCTCTTGTGGGTCAAACCTTTCAACTACAAGAAATATTCTGTAAGAACCTTGTTTCTTACTCTTTATCCTTGGTAACCATTGTTTGTTTAGCAGGTAGAATCATTTTCCCATCCTCATTAAGGCAAGGTATAGTTGAACTTGATGAAACCTTGAAATTTTGACCAATTAATTGCCCTTCTTTAAATTAGACTCATAGCAGGTAATTGCAAAGCATAGGCTACTGTCCAACTCTCTGAAAAATAGTTAAAGAACCATGATACTTGGGAAGTAGTTTCTTTGATGCCTTATTATTAAAATTAGTCTGTTTATCTTGTTTTTTTGGCTCTGCTTTGATCAATCTGCAATTCAATTTGGGCAGATTCCTGGTCTGTCTTAGCTGCATGATGACCATGGAACTACCATCTTTTTTCCCACAAGGTTGATACAAGAAAGTGAAACAATCAATCCTGCTTCATTATAGATGGACTGGGTTCTCTACTCTATTAATCCTGTTTTGCATTCACTTCCAAAATTTTAACAGAGTTTGATGGATTCCCTGAGAAAATGGGTAGATTTAGCATCTTTAATTTGTTTATGAATTATAAAAAATGCAAATATCTGATGCCATCTATGATCTGAATTTCTTGACTATTTTCATGCAGTTCTATTTTGTATTAGCTACCATCTTGTGTGTTGTTGCATCTTCTGTAGTTATGTTCTGTAACTTGATCATTGAAACCGGTGGAAACTATCTTTGCAATGGCTCAATTGATATTTAAAAACATTAATATGACCAGTAGCATTAGGCAAGGTTAAGTTCTACCTTTTAACTTATTCCATCTTCCTGTCAATGTTGCTTGAGCAGGCAGGACTTGCCAAGCTTATTGGCCTTGCAGGAGAGACCAATGTGCAGGTTGGTACATGCATTTTTTTAAAGTATCAATTTGATTAAATTCAGCAGGGTGTCTTAAGGATGCATTGCGTAATATGATTTGAATCCTCTATTGATTGTGATCAAAGGATTTTTATATGTATTTCTGAAGGTTTGACTGCAATCTTGTGAAATATGGATCAAGTCATGGTTATAAGAAGGAAATCCTGGTTTCAAGAATTTGTGTTTCAGAACTCTTTTGATATAGCATGAGTGTGTCTGATAAATTATTGAACAAAAAATTGATTATATTTTCTACTTGTAACTAAATTCAGGGAGAGGAGCAAAAAAAACTAGATGTTCTCTCAAATGAAGTATTCATCAAGGCTCTAGTAAGCAGTGGGCGCACAGTAAGTTCATTTTATAAAGAAAACCAGCATAATGGGTTTATTCTGTTGATTCCTTGGTACAATGATCAATAGTTCACTGGTGTCTGTGCATTGTAATTTCAACATAAATATGTTTGATAACTGCTAGATTTCTTGCAGAGCATTCTTGTTTCTGAGGAGGATGAGGATGCATTTTTTGTAGAGCCATCAAAAAGAGGAAGGTGTTCCTTCAATTTTTTGGCTGTGGGTTTTTTCTATTTAGTTATGGTATCTATTCATGACTACAAACTTGGGCTATCTTCCTGATAAGATATGTTTATTTGGACTTTATCCTTATGCAGGTACTGTGTGTGTTTTGATCCACTTGATGGGTCCTCCAACATCGATTGTGGAGTATCTATTGGAACAGTAAAACTACTATTAACACCCTTTTTGATATTGTTTCAGTAAATCTTGCTAGTTTAATCTTTGATTTTTACACTAATGGAAAATGGATGCCTTGTTGATGTCAAATGAACAACAATCAATCACTCAATCAATTCAGAGTACACAGACACAATAAGGAAGCCAAATTGAACACACACTACAACCTTCAACTCATTAATTTGCACAAAAGATACAAGAAGGTTTACAGGTAGACACAATTCAGATGTTTTTTCTATTCAAACTGAAATCACATCACAATTTGGTCTTGACGGACCTTCTTAACTCAAAACAATTTTCTTCTGCACAATTTTGTTTACTGAACCCTTATCTTAACTGCTAAACTAACCACTTTGTTTTCCTACTTCAGACAAACACCTCTCTTTCTGTCTCTCCTAGCATGCTTTCCCTGTTTGCAAGAATGCATTGTAAAAAAAGGGTAATACTATACAACCTTATGAATGTTATGAAATCGCAAAGCCAAGATACATGCCGTCTTTGTCTGTTTTGTTTTACAAAGCTTCTGCTGCATCTCTCTCATCCTAGCCATTGATCTAATCCTTCCCCAGCAAGCTGTTCTATTACTTTCAATGATTAAAAATTTAGTTAGCTTTAATTGCTTGAAGAACCTTGCCACCTATCATTGAAGAATCTTTGCTGTTGTTTAAACTTCGAGGGCAACTTAAAAGCATTTACTTGCTTTGAAGGCACAAGGTGCTTTAGTCACTGTTGATCCCAATTGGATGAATTTGATTGTTAACTCATTTTGAGCTCAAAGAGGTCCATACTCAAGCCTGCCCCAAAAAGCCTCTAAAGGATTCTTCTGCTGTCCATCTGTCAAAACGTCATCTGCTGATTTGATTCCATGTGATTCCTCATGATGCTTAAACTTAAAACAATGATGACCATTATTCTGATCCAACAGCACACATGCTCTTTTGTGTTTAAACAGACCCCAAACTTTTATGCTTTAATTAAAGCCTTGAAAGGTTGGCATGACCATTGATCAAAGCTTAATCTGATAGTGCTAATGAGTTTTTGAAATTAAAAGGACTTGAAATCCCTTCATAACTTAAATGCTTGAAAGACCATTGATCAAGATTGATTTGATTACTCAAGTGGCTTTGAAGATATAAGGTAGCCTATGCCTACCTTAGCCCTTAAAAGTGCAAAAAGCCATTGATCAAGATTGATCCAACTTCCTCCAGGCCAAGATTAGTATGCATTATCAGACCTTCTAAACTGCTTCTTTGCTAACTAATGGCATGCTAGTAATTGCTGCTTCTTTCTGTAGACTATCAAACACTAAAGCATAGGCATGGTTCTTTTTGTTGTGTTAAAAACAATGAAAAAGTGGGTACTTATAAAAGTGTGCTGATTTCTTGTAGATCTTTGGAATATACATGCTCAAGAACGATAGTGAAGGAAGCTTGAAATCTGTACTGCAAGCAGGCAAAAACATGATTGCTGCAGGGTATTGTATGTATGGAAGCTCTTGCACGGTAATAGATCCCTTTGTAACAATGCACTATAAGTAGGCAGAGTGTAACTGTTTACAATATTTTTGATGTATATGCCCCAAATGTTTTGAACAGATTGTATCTGATTTCCATTCATAAAGTTGCAATAACATTGTCAAAAATATTTCATGTTCTGAACCTACGTAACCATTATAAGCTAATTTTAATGTCAGATTAGTATGATGGTTGATCTATGTGTGTAAGTAGTCAATTTTGAATTTTCCTTTTTAAGTAATTAATACTTAAGTCAAATGTGTTTTTAGTGAGCCAAATTGACTCATTTTGATTTATTAAGAGTCATGTTATATGAGAGCCTTCTAAGTATACTCTTTAATGAATTTCATTTATGTACTTTTCAAAAGTGGGAATATTTTTATATTGAGTTAACCAAATCACATAGTTATAGAGAATACATATCAGTGTTTACAACAGAACAGTTCCAGGAGCTAACAGTAGCAACCAACTAATGCAAACACGAGTGCTGCAAGCATGCAGCAGTAGAACCAAACAGATAACAGTAGCAAAAGACAGAGTTAACATCACTTAGGTTGTAGAAGAGAACCAAAAGCATGAAGCAAATTGGCATGACCCTAGCAGATTCACAAATGAATGGCTAGTGATTGAACTCTTCAACAACAGGACATTTAGTGTGCATGCTAGCCGAGCTGGCAATACAACTGATAGTAGCTTGAATAGTGCAAAGAAATTCATAGTTGGCCTTGTTTTTTCCTTTATTGTGGAGAGTGTTGGAAATGGTAGAGAGCTGATTGGACTTCTTTGTTATTTGAGAGATTTTGGTAGCCATGTCCTGTTTACTTTCTAGAGCCTGTTGTTGGGATTGTAGAAGATTAACCTGTTTCTCAAGATCTTTGTTGATTTTTAGTTGCTTCTTCATAATTGTGGATAAGTTAAATGTCTGCAATGGAGGGTTAGAGTAGAGCATTTGCAATCAACCTCCAAAAAATAAATAGATTAAGAGAAGGCAACAATACATCAATATTTGTAAATGACTTCACCTCAATTTGTTTGCAAATTTCTGACATCACATCATGGGAAATTGAAAGGCTTAACAGGGCTGATTTCCAAGATCATCTGTGTAGGAAGAGGGTTGGGAGAGAAGACATGATAGATTGCTAGATCTTGTGGGCATGAGGACAGACCCAAAAGGCATGCTTGACAGACTCTAGGTTGGCACAAGAGAGGCATTTAGGATGGTTGGGGTGGTCTGGTGGAGTGGGCTGGATGAACTTGAGACTAGTGACAATTAGGACAGGTGGGCAGGGGTGGAGAGGTGGGAGGTGGGGTAGGTTGAGTCTGGTGGAAAGGGTTGGATGAACTTGAGACTAGAGCCAATTGGAAGTTTAATGTGTAGGAATTTCCAAGCTGTGAGTTGGGATTGGACAACAACTTCTGATTGCCATAAATGGAGGCTGAGTTTGTTTCATTTGGCATTGGGAAGTTTGCATTTCCACTTGGCATTTAGTCTAGGAGAAATAGGGAAAGTGGGGAGTAACTGCTTGTAAATGGATATGAGTTGAAAGAAGTGGATATTATGGGCATAAGGCCAATGCTAGTCTTTAAGGAAGTTACAGTGATACAATGCATAGATCTTGATGGTAAAGAAGGGGGGAAAGCTCCTGAATTTCTATTATAGTTTGTTCATTATTGTTGCTGAGGCTGAACTCATATTTGAGTTGCTTCTTGTCATGGACTAGAATTAGAGAGATCGAATAAGCTTAGGGCCCCCCTTGGCATGAAGTCCCGATTTTCAATTGGGTTGAACACACCACACTGGGCGCTCTGTAGGAAGCAGGTTTGGACCCGGTTGAGCATATAAAATAGGTCTCTAAAAACTTGAAGGCCCTTTTTGAAGAGGCATTTTTCCCTTTGGTTTGCATATGAGCTCTGGAGATTTTTCATCTAGTTGAATCAACTTGTTTCACCACATTGAGGAGGTGGAGAAGCTAAGCCCATGCCTTAAGGATTGGTTGTGCTAGGTGAGCTGTTGGGAGAAAAGCTATGAAGCTTTCCAAATGCTGTTGAAAGGGGTAGATCCTTGGGTTTTAAAGAAGGCTAAGAGAATCTTGTCTTTTCACTACACCACATGGTGAGGTTTGCCAACATAGTCAATTGGATTTTGAATCTAACTAGGTTTTTCCAAGGGGTTTCTCCCTCAAGAGCTCACATAATCCACTTAGTGTAGCAAACACCTTGCTAGAAGGGGTCAGTGGCATCTAGGCCCCCTTATCATTTTGTTGAATGGAATGTAGCAAAGAGGTGGTGGGGTGTATGCCCTTCTTGTTGCCCCATTCCACCATACAAAGGTTTGTATGAGTTGTGCTAAATGGTTGTAATAGCTCTAGGAAGTGAGCCAACAAGAGGAGATGTAGGCATGATTGGTGAGGAGGATCTTATTTCCCATATGAATTCCCCCAACATGGACAACAATTGGTTGCTTCAATTCATACACCTTTGAATTTCATAAGAAATCAACTCCACATATCTTTGAGAGAAATTCCATGCCAAAGAGGATTCAAAAACACTTGGTAGTGACTCAATGTTTCACTTGTTTGCTAAGGATCCAAGGGTGGGGATTAGGCCTAGTCATGAGAAATTTGGTCGTGTATAGCCAACTAAGAACCTGAGAGAACACATAAAAGGTTCAAGATATCTAGGGTGTGGGTCACTTCTTTAGCATTATTTTGGATGAACATACTATTTCTGTAAAGTAGGAGTTGAGGGCATTGGCATTATGAGGAAGAGAGATACCTTGAATCAAGTGGTTGGAATGAGCATGTTGGAAAAAGTAGCCAGGGGCATTAGCAACAAGGACAAAGAGGAAAGGAGCAAGGGGGTAACATTGGTGGATGGACTTTTGGATGGGAAATTAGGGCAAGAGTGAGCCATTAGTAGCCAAATTTAACATTAGTATCCATGATGAGCATTCTTATGTGGTCTGCGAGCTTACAACCAATCCCCAACCATTGCATCATGTTTAGAATGAAGGGCCATCATATGTGGTCATAGGATTTGTTGAAATCTAACCTAATGATAAGAGCATCTTAGGCTATTTGTTGGGCCCATTTTGTAGTTTCCAAATCTACCACCAAGGAAGCCTATTTGTTCAAGTTTTCACAATCTCCTAAGCAATATGCTTTATTTTGTAGGTCAAAGCTTTTGTGATGATTTTATATGAGGTATTGAATAAGGTGATGGTTTGCCATCCATTAATAGTCCTATCATTTCGGCCCTTAGGGAGGATTTGATTAGACCTTGGATGATGTTGGCCCCTATGGTACTTGTTCCAATGCCTTCAATCTACACATGGTAGAAGCCTTCTTGAATATGGGGTCATAGAGCTTTGTAAAATTCAACTAGAAGGCCATTCATGCCTATTCTCTAGTTGGTAGCCATGCAATTCAATGCTTCACCAAGAACTTGCAAGGTAAGAAAGTGGTCAAGAAATTTTTTGTACTGTTGGTCAATTTTTTGGGAAATGCAACCACTGATATTGTCTTCAAGAATTGTGATAAGAGGATCATTAGTAGTGTCATTGGTAAACAACTCTTTGTTGTGTTCAAAAGGTTCTTCCTATCTCTAATTGGTTAGTTTGAGGAATCTCATTGTTGTTGTTGATTGAAAAATCTGCCCTTTTTTGTGTTTATATTTTAGATATTGGAAGAACTTCAACCTTGTTAGTTTTTTAATTCACTCCTTTTGATGTGACACAAAATGGAATAGTGTGTATAGTAAATTGTTCTTCAATCAGTAGGGGAAGCTCCTTATGATTTAAAATTTAGAAGACTTTTCAAATAAACTAGATCTAAAAACCTATCCTTTTTTTTCCAATCTAGAGCAAAAAGCATTTCCAACATATGTGCACTAGATAAGAAGTTTTGTGTATGTGAACCTATCTATTGCAGAAAATAGACTAACTATAACTAAGGATACTTATGGTTTCTAATTAAATTCAAAGATAAAAAAGAATAAGTGAGATAAGATAGAATCAAGAACACACAAATGTTAAATACAAAAGAATAACACACAAAGTTGTAATACTTCTCTTGTTAATAGTCGTAGTATAAAGCTTGCAAAAAATTATCAAATCATACTATACATAGAACAATCAAACATTAACTGTGACTCAATGAACAGCAATATCATGCAAGCTTGACAATTATTATTGAAAATTGAAGTGCAAAGGCACTTATTTATATTGTTTACAAGAACTGCATGAAAATGATTAAAAGAATTTAATTGCTACTTTTATCCTAGGAATAGCTTTGCATGAATACAAGCTTGTAATGTTTCTTGTAGAGTTACTTTAAATTTTTCCTTCAATCTTATAGATTAAGATATCAAAAAATGCCAAGAACCAATAAGCTTTAAGGGAGGGTATAAATGATTATAAACCTCTACTATGTGCATTTGATTTACTTAAAGAACAACTCTAACTTAACTGGTTAACACTAGTCCTGAATATTGGACACATATATTAATAGGAGTGGATATTATGTCAGTAATAATGATGCCACGTTTCTGATGTGAATTCTGAAATTCTGTTTGAAATGATGAAGTCTGAATTGCTTATTAGTTCAAGAATGGAAAATTGACAAGAAGATATAATTGCTGTTTCTAACTTATTACTTGAAGATCATGTGTTTGAATGTGTAAGAGACTTATGCCTCTACCTGATCGCTGTTCCTGAATTGATCATTATACTCCTGCAATTTTTACTTGGTGCTGTGTCTGAATATTGACTGATTGCTTATGCATCCATTAGCCTTGTAAGGTGAACTATATGCCACCCTTACTTGACTGGTCGTAGGCTCTTAAGAGTACTCCAGGTCTGAGTTTTAGAGATATGAATTCACAAATCTTCTGATGTCCCTTGGATGAACTACGAACCTCCTCAAATAGATTTCAAGTGGACATGATGTGAGGAGTTTTATCTTTTTAAACATGTCTCTTTCACATAACTTAATTAATCATATCTTTAATACCATTCGCTAACTAATTAATGCTTTGATCAAAATGATTGCCCTTCCTTTGAACAACAATAACCTTATTATTGTTCCTCACGTCCAAGGAATGCCTTTGGACGAATCCGTTTGCTTTTTGCAATTGGTTTAGCAATCAAATGGGGTTATTACAATCTCCCCTCCTTGGAATTGCTTGCACACAAGCACTCTTAGGTTAGGATGTTGGAGAACTTGCTCATTCTCCTACCTAGCATCTTCCATAGGTAAATCCTTCCATTTGATGAGGTATTCTTTGATGACCCTATTCCTCAACCTTTTCTCCCTTATGTCTATAACTTCATCGGGAACCAAGACCAACTTGCCTTCTTCGTTCAAGGGTGGAAGTTCAATGGAGGTGGTAACCTGTTGTCCTAGAGCCCTTTTGAGGCATGACACATGGAATACATTATGTATTTTGCTGCTTTCTAGAAGTTCTAGTTCATATGCCACTTCTCCTATTTGCTTAATCACCCTATAAGGTCCATAGAATTAGGGCTTCAACTTCTCGGCGCCACTCTTCTTCAAAGAGGATTGTCGATATGGTTGTAGGCGGAGGTAAACCAAATCCCCAATCTCAAAACTTCACTCAACTCGATGTTTATCCATATAGACCCTTTGCTGGTTTTGGGCGTGTTGTAAATTATTCTTAAGGGACTTAAGAATATCTTGACATTCTTGGACCCATTCTTTGGCCTTAGGTGCCTTATTTTCTCTATTAAAATAATATCTTTCTATTTTTGACGTTAATGATCATCTCATTGATGTTTCTAACTTCGTCCTTTGTAAACGATTGTTTCTTTTAGAAACATCGTATTTTGTAATCTATTTAAGGAACATTCGTTCCTCTGATTAATGCACAACAACATCGATTCTGTAACATGGTATCAGAGCAGGAATCTATTTTCGAAAAAAAATTTCAATAAAAATTCGTACGGAATTTTTCTGATATTGAAAATTTTATTTTTTTCGAAATTATTTTTCTCCTGGTCCTGCAATTTGAGATTTGAGGGTTTCTGATTTACGATTTTCGTGAGTTTTCACTCATTGAAAAATCGCAACTCTCTAGGCCGCGGATTTTCGTATAAGAGGCATTTTTTTTCTGGCCGCGTGCTCAGTTCGTGGGTATTTTTTCTGCATTTACAAGGGTTTTCGCGTCAGTTTTTTGATGCGTTTCTGAGATCACCCTTCTCTGCCCGCGTTCTTTGTTTTTCTGGGCGCGCGAGATTTCGCGTCTTCTCATTTCTGGCCGCGCGATTTTGTGTTCTTCCTGGGCGCGTATTTTTTTTTGTTGAATCTGGGCGCGATTTCAAAGTTTCTGCCTTTGGTCGTTTATTCACCAGTTTGTGGGGCTTTGTTTCTTCAGTTCTGGACGCATTTCATTGTTCCTAGGGCGCGGATTTAATCCATCTCTGGCCGCGCGTTTTTTTTTTCTGCGTTTTGAAGCTGTCTTCAACTCTTTAAAAACGTGATTTCAGCCTTTGTTTGGAACGCGATTTCCATTCTCTTTGAAGAATCGTGGTCGCCCAAGATTTCTGACATTTTTGTGCTGCGATTTCGAAAAGATTTTCAGAATTTTCTGCAACTTTTTTGTGCATCCATGGCGGCTAGGGTTTCTGCCAAGTTCGTCTAGTTTTTTTACCCTCTGTTCCAAGGCGAAAATTATTTTTCATTGCAGATTCCTTCTGGGTTTTCCGCGATCTCAAATGGGTTGGTCGCAGATTTTTCTGGGCGTCGAAGTTCGTGTCTCGAAATTTGTGCCTCAGTTTCAAGTCGGATAAATTTTTTGATTGCAGATTCTTGGTGGGTTTTTCGAGAACTCAACTGGGTTGGTCTCAGATTTTTCTGGGTGCTTCGTTTTCTGTGCCTCGATTTTTGTGCAGCTTTGTTTTGGCGGCTAGGGTTCCAGACCCTGTTTTGAAGCCGACAATCGATGTTCTGGGTTTTTAAATATTTTTTTGTCCCGTAAAGAAAAAAAATCGTCTTTAAGGTTTTAAATATTTTTGTCCGTAAAGGAAAAAATCTCACAGTTACAGGGAGGGACAGTTTTCCAACTTCAGGTTGGACAGTTGGTGTTGTCGAAGTGGTAGAGTCAGTGGCAGGCTCTTGTTTTTTTGTTGCAGCAACGTTCTGAGAAGAAGGGGGCACCCTTCTCTGTTATCTCGGTAGTTAGAATGATGACCATTAAGGGAGGGTATTAAAATAATATCTTTCTATTTTTGACGTTAATGATCATCTCATTGATGTTTCTAACTTCGTCCTTTGTAAACGATTGTTTCTTTTAGAAACATCGTATTTTGTAATCTATTTAAGGAACATTCGTTCCTCTGATTAATGCACAACAACATCGATTCTGTAACATTCTCCAAATGCCATATCTAAGAATAATGACCGTCATATCCGTATAATGCTTTGAATGGTGTCATTCTAATTGACATGTGATAAATAGTGTTATAACAGTATTCTCCCAAATGAAACCACTTAATTCATGTCCTCTGCTGGCTTGCCACATAGTTATGCAAATAACCTTCTACCCATTTATTTACAATTTTGGTTTGCTCGTCTATTTGTGGGTGGTAGCTGGTACTGGGTGTTAACTCCGCCCTTGATGGTTTGAATAATTTAGTCCAGAAGATACTAAGAAATTTGCTTACAATCACTCACTATGTTTTTTGGAAGCCCATAGAGCCTGAATATTTCCTTGAAGAACAATTCTGCAACTTATGGTGCTTTGTACTCGGAAGGGATCGTGAAAAAGTGAGCATACTTGGTTAGTTGATCGACAACCACAAAGATACAATCTTTACCATGGACCTTAGAGAGTTCGATGATAATGTCCATTGAGATGCTCTCCCATTTTTGCTTTGGAATGGGAAGAGGTTGTAACAATCCTGCTGGGAAAGTATGTTCCGCCTTATTTTGTTGACATGTAGTACATTACCTAACAAAATGAAGGACATCATTTTTTAGGCCCTTCCAAGAGAACTTTTCTCTAACTTGCTTGTAGGTCTTAAAGTATCCTGGGTGTCTCGCCAATGGTGTCTCATGAACAACCCTTAAGATCTTCTCCTTTAGTTTAGATTCAGGTACTAGGTAGATCAGATTTTTTTAATAAATGATGTCATCCACTACCTTGTATTGGTCATCTTGAATTCGTCCCTCCATTAGTTCACATGCAAAAGTGTTTTTGGAATATTCTACTAGTAGATGTGCTTTCCAATTGGTTGAGATTCCGGACAATGAGCAAATGGTTGATTTTTGGGATAGGGCATCGACCACCACGTTCCTTTTTCCTTTTATATGTTCAATATCAAAGTCGTATGCTTGGATCTTACTAACCCATTTTTGTTATCGTTCATTAAGGTCTTTTTGCTCCAAGAAGTATTTCAAACTATTATGATCTGTCCGTACAACAAACTTTCCACCAACTAGATATTGCCGAAACTTGGTCAATGCATGCATTATGGCAAGCATCTCCTTGTCATATATAGAGTTCAATCTTTCATTTTCTTTCAATTTCCTACTTTCAAAAGTGATAGGGTGACCATTTTGATCAAGGCTGCCCCAATTCCTTCTCTTGATGTGTCACATTCTAGTACAAAGGGTTGATTGAAATCTAGTAGGACAAGAACTGGACAAGTGCTCATGACCCCCTTCAACTTATCAAACGCCCATTGTGGCTCATTTGTCCATTTAAATGCCCCCTTCTTGGTTAGACTTGTTAAGGGGGCCCCAAGTTGGGAAAACCCTTTAACAAACCTTCTATAATAACTACACAACAAATAGAAACCATGTAATTCTGTGAGGGTCTTTGGTAGGGGCCAATCTAGAATGGCTTGAATCTTCTCTTGGTGCACTTGAACGCCTTTTGCACTAATAATGTGTCTCAAGTATAGAATTTCGGTCATACCAAACTCACACTTAGATGCTTTGGCATATAAGGATTGTGCTTCCATGATTCCCAAAACTTCATCGAAGTGCTTTAAATGATCTTCTCATGTCTTACTATATATGAGTATTTCTTCGAAGAACACGAGCAAAAATTTCCGTAGCTGCTTATTAAATATGTGATTCATGCAAGATTGAAATGTGGTTGGTGCATTGGTCAAACCAAAAGGCGTAACCAAAAACTCATAATGGCCAAAATGACAATGAAAAGTGGTCTTGTGGATGTCTTGTTCTCGAACTCCTATTTGGTGGTAGCTCGACCTTAGGTCTGGTACATCAATTACGCGGCAGTCATCCAATAGTTCATCAATCTTGGGGATTGGATATCGATTTTTGATTGTTTTCTTGTTTAAGGCTCGGTAGTCAATGCACATTCGGAGAGTTTCATCCTTTTTCTTTACTAACACCACAGAAGACTAGAGCTAGGCCGTGCATATCCCATTTCTAGTAACTCCTTGATACATTTCTCAATTTCATCCTTAAACTTCTTGGAATGAGGGTATGCTGTGGTGATGATAGGATTTGCACCCTCTTCTAACTCGATGGTGTGTTCAAATCTTCTATTTAGTGGCCTCCCTGGTGGTATGTCCTTGAAGACTAGACTATGCTTATCCAAGATTGGTTGTAAGTCGTCATGATGATACTTAGGCTTGCTGCTCAATGATTTGGAGAAAACCGGACATTGTGCAGCCCAAGCTATATCTCCATGCCTAAATATGCTCTCCATCCTTTTGGTTGATACCACTCGAGGAGCTCCATCGGATAGTCCCCTAAATACCACTTTCCTACCATTCACCTTGAAATTGAACTCCATTGTTTGAAAGCTTTGTGATTACTTACCAATGGACATCATCCATTGGATACCAAGTATAGCATTGGTATCACCCAACTCCACAACATAAAAATCATTGGTGATTTTGTAGTCACCAATTGTAATTTTCAATTTTGGTACCTTTGTTGAGCAAGACATTTGGTAGCCATCTGCCACCATCACACTAAACTATTCATGCTCAACTGTTTGAAGTCCTTTCTTGGCAACCAAGGCTGAATTGATAAAGTTATGAGTAGCTCTACTATCAATTAGCACCATTATCCTTTGTCCTTGCAATACACCATGAACTTTAAAAGAGTTAAATCTTGGAGTTCCAGTCATAGTGGCAATTACACACCCTTTTTTTCTTTAGTTGGGGCCTTTTGTCTTTGGTGGTTCTTCCTTTGTTTCATCTTGCTCGCTACTTAGATTAGATTTGTCTTCTTTATCACTATCAGGCACAACCTCGATATAATGAACCTTTCCCTTGCCAAGGCATCTATGTCTTGGTTCCCAGGGTTCTTTGCAAGTAAAACAAAGTTTCTTCCACCTTAACTCTTGTCTATTTTCTTCATCCATTTTGTTCTTCTTTGGCCACTCCTTTGGGAAAGGTTGTTTTTCTTTGTCTTTTTGGAATGATGATCCTTTTGATGGCATTTTGTTTTTTGTCACACTTGAGTCCATATCCCTATCTTTCTTAACTGCTTCTTGAAGTGTACTAGGGTTGAGAGCTTTGATCCAACCCCTTAGAGGATCCATTAGGTCATCCATAAATAGAACAACCAACCTTATTTCGAAGATGTTGGTGACCAACACATAAAGTCTTTGGAAGTCTGCAATATATTCATCAATGGTTCCCCATTGCTTTAGTTGTGCCAATTCTTTAAAGTGGAGCTCAGGATCCTTGTTGTCAAACCTCTCTATTAGCTTCTCTGTGAATTCCACATATGAAGTAATTTGTTCATGGCCCATGGTGATCATGCCATGGTGCCACCATTCATGAGCCACCCCATCTAGATGTAGGGCAACATATTTGATTGCTTTGTTCTTTGGCATTGGATTGAGTTGGAAGTATGTATCAACCTTTTGAACCCACGAATGTGTTGTGGTCTTTCCCAAACCATCAAAGTATGGCAAGCTAAGCTTACCAATTTTCCTCCTTAGATCATTGTAATGGTCTCTATTACCCTTGTTGGGCAAATGCCTCATTCTTAGGTCCATGTAGTCTCTTAGGGACATATCTGTTTGTAGTCTTCCATCTATCCAATCTTGGTGGAACTAATCTTGTAAATCTACCAATGTAGGTTCATTGCCTTCTTGATGTTCCACTCTAGGTGGGAAAGTAGGTATCATGGGTCTAGAATTGGTTGTAGGAACACAATGATTTAGAGTTATATTGTTGATTGAATTGTCTTCATTGCCTCCACTATTGCCACCTTGGTTGTTATTGTTATTTGTATTTATCATGACTTGAGTCATTTCCAATAATTGTGCCATTCGCTGTTGAGTAGTTCTTTGTTCTACCATGAATTGATCCATACGGTCGGTGATTTCTCCTCTATCTCCCATGTTTCTGTCTCCTTGTTCACTACTCCAAGATTCAAGCCTCTTAGGGATGGTATTTAATGATGATCCTTGGTGGATACCCAAGATATCATAGTTTGTTTTTCCTTCTAAAGCTTGGGCAGTTGTCCACTGTCATCTTATCTCCCTGTTATAATATCTTCTCTCCCATTCACTCATAAACCTTCACAGGCTGGCAGGTTTACCAGCTCTGATACCAATTGTAATGTCCCTTGTTACTTTAAATTTTTCCTTCAATCTTATAGATTAAGATATCAAAAAATGCCAAGAACCGATAACTTTTAAGGGAGGGTATAAATGATTATAAACCTCTACTATGCACTTTCAATTTACTTAAAGAACAACTCTAACTTAACTGGTTAACACTAGTCCTGATTATTGGACACTTATATATTAACAGGAGTGGATATTATGTGAGTAATAATGATGCCACATTTCTGATATGAATTTTGAAATTTTGTTTGAAATGATGAAGTCTGAATTGATTATTAGTTCAAGAATGGAAAATTGACAAGATATAATTGCTGTTTCTAACTTATTACTTTAAGATCACGCGTTTGAATGTGTAAGAGGCTTATGCCTCTACCTGGTTGCTGTTCCTGAATTGATCCTTATACTCCTGCGATTTTTCCTTGGCGGTGTGTCTGAATATTGACTGATTGCTTACACGTCCATTAGCCTTGTAAGGTGAAC
>VDFB02358134.1:111864802-111913746 GCA_007258455.2 Sequoia sempervirens | reverse complement strand
TTTATCTTTTCTTCTCACTGGTTCTGCTCTTATTTTTATATATATCTTTGTTCTTTTTTTTTTCTTGTCACCACTTGACTCATTTTTATATCCTCATTGGCCCAAGAGTCGTATCGCTACATAGTAGCCATTCAGTCAGGGACATGGCTCTTGACGTATCGTGATTAATAGTCTTTATTCCCTTTAGTCAACTTAAGGTATAAGTAATGTTTACTAATGTTACTAATGTTCGATGCTGCTATGCACTTTGTGAATTTCGGTAAGATATTCAGAATCCCGATATTGGAAATACATAACTATTCAGACATAGGTCAGAGATATCATACTTTGGAAGTTGACGCGATACCCGATATGCTCTCATTATGTGGTGTTGCCAGTGTTAATAAGTTGATTATTAATATTGGCTATTCCCTGACAAAAGGAAGCCATGCTGGACAACGTCTGTGACTTTAGATTGATCCTGAAACTTAGAGAAGTTGACCGATTCCCTGAGGGCGATGGTATTAATAAATACTATGAATGAGAAAAGCGCTGGCAGCTGACCTTAGAAGCCCAATAACATTCATAAGATGTCGATATCTGATCATATGGTGGCGTAGGGATTAAAAGACTCGATTCAACACTAGACCACGATAAGTCTGATGGTATTCGTGATTTGATAGTCATAATTTTATATCTTTAATATGTATTATATCATATTGATTATGGTGTATAAATAGCTAATTTATTTGTATTAATTTTATATATATTTTTAATACCCATTATTGCCATAATGATTATAATATTATTTTAATATTTATAACATTATTTATAATATTTATAATTATAATATTGTCTTGGACAATTATAATTATAATGATATCAAATGGTTAATAATTTCAAATATGCTTTTTGTTATCTAAATGTCACGGTTTAGGGGACATGACAGAACATATATGGGTGGGTTAGGTCTTGGACAAACCCATAACAATACTTTCTTTTTCTGGAGAGACATTTATTCTATGAAAAATCTGTTACAAATTCATCAGCACAGTTTCATTCTGGCACTAACTTGCTTCTATGAGCCGCTGTAGCAAAATACATTGTGCAGGAAGCTTCGCTAACCACCATACTTATTCATAGAAATTTCCAAATCTCTGTACTAGGTTCTTAAACACTTGTACAATTTTGTTTTCAGTAATCACAAGTCTAGAGTGTCTACAATACATGAAACTTGATGCTCTAAAGGCCATACGAACCTTTAGAGTCTTTAACATCAGAGATACAACATACATGATGGTGAATCACATTACATCATGATCTAATACAGATCATTTAACATTCCCTTTTATCCCTTTTAAGTCTTTATTTGCTGAAGAATCTCAATCAAGAATTGTATTGCTTGTTATAGTACTTCATTATGAATGATATGGTTGAAAGTTGCAAAGTGGTGCAAACCTAATAAGGTTTGCACAAACAAATGATAGTAAACATAAATGACAAAACTGTATATGTAAGAGGTAGAAGGGTAATGTTGAATATGATGAATACCCAATAAGCATTTGTACAATTATTAAATTACTAATTGATTACTAATTTATTTCTTATTTATTTGGCAACTCTTCTTATTCTTATTCCATCAAGTATACAGCACAAAGAAGGACAGTTGCCCTTATCTCAATTTGAGTTTCTAGAAATCATAGTTATCCTATTCATATCAGCCCAAGTATCCAACGTAAGCCTGTTGCATTTTGGAATTATTCTGTCTGTTTTTTCTTTGTTATGTAAACTGATGAATTTAAGTTTTTGTAGTGAACCTTAAAAATAAGATACTAAATATGTATTCAACTAATGTGATCTTCAAATTTCAAATTTATGGTATATTGGATGAATCTCAGCTTAGAAATATGATTATATCATTTTGCAATTTGATAATATGAATATCATGCCAATGCCATCATAACTTTTCATTTTAAATGCGATTCAATTGTTTTGCACTAAAATTTTTTTAGAAGTGCACTGGATGAAAATAAGTAGGATGGTGACCTACTTTTAATATCATCTATGAAGGTCGATTTCATATCCCATGAAAGTGTTAAAAAGATGTTTGATTGAAAATTGCTTCATTTTGAAGGGATGCCTTTGATTCAAGCAAATGAATAGAATAACATTATTTTGTTGATATGTTCTTTACAGTTCTTTGTGCTTTCCTTTTGCTTTCTTGATCTTGGGTGGCTACCTTCATAGCCAAATCTTACATCCTTAAAATAGATTTGTTCCTGTTTTATTGTAGGGCTCATTATATTTTTCTCTTCTTGAATTGGTTGGTTTCCAACTGATATAAGTAAAGAAGGATGCTGAATTATGCTAACTCCCTCCTAAGAGGCATCCTCTTGTGGGTCAAACCTTTCAACTACAAGAAATATTCTGTAAGAACCTTGTTTCTTACTCTTTATCCTTGGTAACCATTGTTTGTTTAGCAGGTAGAATCATTTTCCCATCCTCATTAAGGCAAGGTATAGTTGAACTTGATGAAACCTTGAAATTTTGACCAATTAATTGCCCTTCTTTAAATTAGACTCATAGCAGGTAATTGCAAAGCATAGGCTACTGTCCAACTCTCTGAAAAATAGTTAAAGAACCATGATACTTGGGAAGTAGTTTCTTTGATGCCTTATTATTAAAATTAGTCTGTTTATCTTGTTTTTTTGGCTCTGCTTTGATCAATCTGCAATTCAATTTGGGCAGATTCCTGGTCTGTCTTAGCTGCATGATGACCATGGAACTACCATCTTTTTTCCCACAAGGTTGATACAAGAAAGTGAAACAATCAATCCTGCTTCATTATAGATGGACTGGGTTCTCTACTCTATTAATCCTGTTTTGCATTCACTTCCAAAATTTTAACAGAGTTTGATGGATTCCCTGAGAAAATGGGTAGATTTAGCATCTTTAATTTGTTTATGAATTATAAAAAATGCAAATATCTGATGCCATCTATGATCTGAATTTCTTGACTATTTTCATGCAGTTCTATTTTGTATTAGCTACCATCTTGTGTGTTGTTGCATCTTCTGTAGTTATGTTCTGTAACTTGATCATTGAAACCGGTGGAAACTATCTTTGCAATGGCTCAATTGATATTTAAAAACATTAATATGACCAGTAGCATTAGGCAAGGTTAAGTTCTACCTTTTAACTTATTCCATCTTCCTGTCAATGTTGCTTGAGCAGGCAGGACTTGCCAAGCTTATTGGCCTTGCAGGAGAGACCAATGTGCAGGTTGGTACATGCATTTTTTTAAAGTATCAATTTGATTAAATTCAGCAGGGTGTCTTAAGGATGCATTGCGTAATATGATTTGAATCCTCTATTGATTGTGATCAAAGGATTTTTATATGTATTTCTGAAGGTTTGACTGCAATCTTGTGAAATATGGATCAAGTCATGGTTATAAGAAGGAAATCCTGGTTTCAAGAATTTGTGTTTCAGAACTCTTTTGATATAGCATGAGTGTGTCTGATAAATTATTGAACAAAAAATTGATTATATTTTCTACTTGTAACTAAATTCAGGGAGAGGAGCAAAAAAAACTAGATGTTCTCTCAAATGAAGTATTCATCAAGGCTCTAGTAAGCAGTGGGCGCACAGTAAGTTCATTTTATAAAGAAAACCAGCATAATGGGTTTATTCTGTTGATTCCTTGGTACAATGATCAATAGTTCACTGGTGTCTGTGCATTGTAATTTCAACATAAATATGTTTGATAACTGCTAGATTTCTTGCAGAGCATTCTTGTTTCTGAGGAGGATGAGGATGCATTTTTTGTAGAGCCATCAAAAAGAGGAAGGTGTTCCTTCAATTTTTTGGCTGTGGGTTTTTTCTATTTAGTTATGGTATCTATTCATGACTACAAACTTGGGCTATCTTCCTGATAAGATATGTTTATTTGGACTTTATCCTTATGCAGGTACTGTGTGTGTTTTGATCCACTTGATGGGTCCTCCAACATCGATTGTGGAGTATCTATTGGAACAGTAAAACTACTATTAACACCCTTTTTGATATTGTTTCAGTAAATCTTGCTAGTTTAATCTTTGATTTTTACACTAATGGAAAATGGATGCCTTGTTGATGTCAAATGAACAACAATCAATCACTCAATCAATTCAGAGTACACAGACACAATAAGGAAGCCAAATTGAACACACACTACAACCTTCAACTCATTAATTTGCACAAAAGATACAAGAAGGTTTACAGGTAGACACAATTCAGATGTTTTTTCTATTCAAACTGAAATCACATCACAATTTGGTCTTGACGGACCTTCTTAACTCAAAACAATTTTCTTCTGCACAATTTTGTTTACTGAACCCTTATCTTAACTGCTAAACTAACCACTTTGTTTTCCTACTTCAGACAAACACCTCTCTTTCTGTCTCTCCTAGCATGCTTTCCCTGTTTGCAAGAATGCATTGTAAAAAAAGGGTAATACTATACAACCTTATGAATGTTATGAAATCGCAAAGCCAAGATACATGCCGTCTTTGTCTGTTTTGTTTTACAAAGCTTCTGCTGCATCTCTCTCATCCTAGCCATTGATCTAATCCTTCCCCAGCAAGCTGTTCTATTACTTTCAATGATTAAAAATTTAGTTAGCTTTAATTGCTTGAAGAACCTTGCCACCTATCATTGAAGAATCTTTGCTGTTGTTTAAACTTCGAGGGCAACTTAAAAGCATTTACTTGCTTTGAAGGCACAAGGTGCTTTAGTCACTGTTGATCCCAATTGGATGAATTTGATTGTTAACTCATTTTGAGCTCAAAGAGGTCCATACTCAAGCCTGCCCCAAAAAGCCTCTAAAGGATTCTTCTGCTGTCCATCTGTCAAAACGTCATCTGCTGATTTGATTCCATGTGATTCCTCATGATGCTTAAACTTAAAACAATGATGACCATTATTCTGATCCAACAGCACACATGCTCTTTTGTGTTTAAACAGACCCCAAACTTTTATGCTTTAATTAAAGCCTTGAAAGGTTGGCATGACCATTGATCAAAGCTTAATCTGATAGTGCTAATGAGTTTTTGAAATTAAAAGGACTTGAAATCCCTTCATAACTTAAATGCTTGAAAGACCATTGATCAAGATTGATTTGATTACTCAAGTGGCTTTGAAGATATAAGGTAGCCTATGCCTACCTTAGCCCTTAAAAGTGCAAAAAGCCATTGATCAAGATTGATCCAACTTCCTCCAGGCCAAGATTAGTATGCATTATCAGACCTTCTAAACTGCTTCTTTGCTAACTAATGGCATGCTAGTAATTGCTGCTTCTTTCTGTAGACTATCAAACACTAAAGCATAGGCATGGTTCTTTTTGTTGTGTTAAAAACAATGAAAAAGTGGGTACTTATAAAAGTGTGCTGATTTCTTGTAGATCTTTGGAATATACATGCTCAAGAACGATAGTGAAGGAAGCTTGAAATCTGTACTGCAAGCAGGCAAAAACATGATTGCTGCAGGGTATTGTATGTATGGAAGCTCTTGCACGGTAATAGATCCCTTTGTAACAATGCACTATAAGTAGGCAGAGTGTAACTGTTTACAATATTTTTGATGTATATGCCCCAAATGTTTTGAACAGATTGTATCTGATTTCCATTCATAAAGTTGCAATAACATTGTCAAAAATATTTCATGTTCTGAACCTACGTAACCATTATAAGCTAATTTTAATGTCAGATTAGTATGATGGTTGATCTATGTGTGTAAGTAGTCAATTTTGAATTTTCCTTTTTAAGTAATTAATACTTAAGTCAAATGTGTTTTTAGTGAGCCAAATTGACTCATTTTGATTTATTAAGAGTCATGTTATATGAGAGCCTTCTAAGTATACTCTTTAATGAATTTCATTTATGTACTTTTCAAAAGTGGGAATATTTTTATATTGAGTTAACCAAATCACATAGTTATAGAGAATACATATCAGTGTTTACAACAGAACAGTTCCAGGAGCTAACAGTAGCAACCAACTAATGCAAACACGAGTGCTGCAAGCATGCAGCAGTAGAACCAAACAGATAACAGTAGCAAAAGACAGAGTTAACATCACTTAGGTTGTAGAAGAGAACCAAAAGCATGAAGCAAATTGGCATGACCCTAGCAGATTCACAAATGAATGGCTAGTGATTGAACTCTTCAACAACAGGACATTTAGTGTGCATGCTAGCCGAGCTGGCAATACAACTGATAGTAGCTTGAATAGTGCAAAGAAATTCATAGTTGGCCTTGTTTTTTCCTTTATTGTGGAGAGTGTTGGAAATGGTAGAGAGCTGATTGGACTTCTTTGTTATTTGAGAGATTTTGGTAGCCATGTCCTGTTTACTTTCTAGAGCCTGTTGTTGGGATTGTAGAAGATTAACCTGTTTCTCAAGATCTTTGTTGATTTTTAGTTGCTTCTTCATAATTGTGGATAAGTTAAATGTCTGCAATGGAGGGTTAGAGTAGAGCATTTGCAATCAACCTCCAAAAAATAAATAGATTAAGAGAAGGCAACAATACATCAATATTTTTAAATGACTTCACCTCAATTTGTTTGCAAATTTCTGACATCACATCATGGGAAATTGAAAGGCTTAACAGGGCTGATTTCCAAGATCATCTGTGTAGGAAGAGGGTTGGGAGAGAAGACATGATAGATTGCTAGATCTTGTGGGCATGAGGACAGACCCAAAAGGCATGCTTGACAGACTCTAGGTTGGCACAAGAGAGGCATTTAGGATGGTTGGGGTGGTCTGGTGGAGTGGGCTGGATGAACTTGAGACTAGTGACAATTAGACAGGTGGGCAGGGGTGGAGAGGTGGGAGGTGGGGTAGGTTGAGTCTGGTGGAAAGGGTTGGATGAACTTGAGACTAGAGCCAATTGGAAGTTTAATGTGTAGGAATTTCCAAGCTGTGAGTTGGGATTGGACAACAACTTCTGATTGCCATAAATGGAGGCTGAGTTTGTTTCATTTGGCATTGGGAAGTTTGCATTTCCACTTGGCATTTAGTCTAGGAGAAATAGGGAAAGTGGGGAGTAACTGCTTGTAAATGGATATGAGTTGAAAGAAGTGGATATTATGGGCATAAGGCCAATGCTAGTCTTTAAGGAAGTTACAGTGATACAATGCATAGATCTTGATGGTAAAGAAGGGGGGAAAGCTCCTGAATTTCTATTATAGTTTGTTCATTATTGTTGCTGAGGCTGAACTCATATTTGAGTTGCTTCTTGTCATGGACTAGAATTAGAGAGATCGAATAAGCTTAGGGCCCCCCTTGGCATGAAGTCCCGATTTTCAATTGGGTTGAACACACCACACTGGGCGCTCTGTAGGAAGCAGGTTTGGACCCGGTTGAGCATATAAAATAGGTCTCTAAAAACTTGAAGGCCCTTTTTGAAGAGGCATTTTTCCCTTTGGTTTGCATATGAGCTCTGGAGATTTTTCATCTAGTTGAATCAACTTGTTTCACCACATTGAGGAGGTGGAGAAGCTAAGCCCATGCCTTAAGGATTGGTTGTGCTAGGTGAGCTGTTGGGAGAAAAGCTATGAAGCTTTCCAAATGCTGTTGAAAGGGGTAGATCCTTGGGTTTTAAAGAAGGCTAAGAGAATCTTGTCTTTTCACTACACCACATGGTGAGGTTTGCCAACATAGTCAATTGGATTTTGAATCTAACTAGGTTTTTCCAAGGGGTTTCTCCCTCAAGAGCTCACATAATCCACTTAGTGTAGCAAACACCTTGCTAGAAGGGGTCAGTGGCATCTAGGCCCCCTTATCATTTTGTTGAATGGAATGTAGCAAAGAGGTGGTGGGGTGTATGCCCTTCTTGTTGCCCCATTCCACCATACAAAGGTTTGTATGAGTTGTGCTAAATGGTTGTAATAGCTCTAGGAAGTGAGCCAACAAGAGGAGATGTAGGCATGATTGGTGAGGAGGATCTTATTTCCCATATGAATTCCCCCAACATGGACAACAATTGGTTGCTTCAATTCATACACCTTTGAATTTCATAAGAAATCAACTCCACATATCTTTGAGAGAAATTCCATGCCAAAGAGGATTCAAAAACACTTGGTAGTGACTCAATGTTTCACTTGTTTGCTAAGGATCCAAGGGTGGGGATTAGGCCTAGTCATGAGAAATTTGGTCGTGTATAGCCAACTAAGAACCTGAGAGAACACATAAAAGGTTCAAGATATCTAGGGTGTGGGTCACTTCTTTAGCATTATTTTGGATGAACATACTATTTCTGTAAAGTAGGAGTTGAGGGCATTGGCATTATGAGGAAGAGAGATACCTTGAATCAAGTGGTTGGAATGAGCATGTTGGAAAAAGTAGCCAGGGGCATTAGCAACAAGGACAAAGAGGAAAGGAGCAAGGGGGTAACATTGGTGGATGGACTTTTGGATGGGAAATTAGGGCAAGAGTGAGCCATTAGTAGCCAAATTTAACATTAGTATCCATGATGAGCATTCTTATGTGGTCTGCGAGCTTACAACCAATCCCCAACCATTGCATCATGTTTAGAATGAAGGGCCATCATATGTGGTCATAGGATTTGTTGAAATCTAACCTAATGATAAGAGCATCTTAGGCTATTTGTTGGGCCCATTTTGTAGTTTCCAAATCTACCACCAAGGAAGCCTATTTGTTCAAGTTTTCACAATCTCCTAAGCAATATGCTTTATTTTGTAGGTCAAAGCTTTTGTGATGATTTTATATGAGGTATTGAATAAGGTGATGGTTTGCCATCCATTAATAGTCCTATCATTTCGGCCCTTAGGGAGGATTTGATTAGACCTTGGATGATGTTGGCCCCTATGGTACTTGTTCCAATGCCTTCAATCTACACATGGTAGAAGCCTTCTTGAATATGGGGTCATAGAGCTTTGTAAAATTCAACTAGAAGGCCATTCATGCCTATTCTCTAGTTGGTAGCCATGCAATTCAATGCTTCACCAAGAACTTGCAAGGTAAGAAAGTGGTCAAGAAATTTTTTGTACTGTTGGTCAATTTTTTGGGAAATGCAACCACTGATATTGTCTTCAAGAATTGTGATAAGAGGATCATTAGTAGTGTCATTGGTAAACAACTCTTTGTTGTGTTCAAAAGGTTCTTCCTATCTCTAATTGGTTAGTTTGAGGAATCTCATTGTTGTTGTTGATTGAAAAATCTGCCCTTTTTTGTGTTTATATTTTAGATATTGGAAGAACTTCAACCTTGTTAGTTTTTTAATTCACTCCTTTTGATGTGACACAAAATGGAATAGTGTGTATAGTAAATTGTTCTTCAATCAGTAGGGGAAGCTCCTTATGATTTAAAATTTAGAAGACTTTTCAAATAAACTAGATCTAAAAACCTATCCTTTTTTTTCCAATCTAGAGCAAAAAGCATTTCCAACAGATGTGCACTAGATAAGAAGTTTTGTGTATGTGAACCTATCTATTGCAGAAAATAGACTAACTATAACTAAGGATACTTATGGTTTCTAATTAAATTCAAAGATAAAATAGAATAAGTGAGATAAGATAGAATCAAGAACACACAAATGTTAAATACAAAAGAATAACACACAAAGTTGTAATACTTCTTTTGTTAATAGTCGTAGTATAAAGCTTGCAAAAAAATATCAAATCATACTTTACATAAAACAATCAAACATTAACTGTGACTCAATGAACAACAATATCATGCAAGCTTGACAATTATTATTGAAAATTGAAGTGCAAAGGCACTTATTTATATTGTTTACAAGAACTGCATGAAAATGATTAAAAGAATTTAATTGCTACTTTTATCCTAGGAATAGCTTTGCATGAATACAAGCTTGTAATGTCCCTTGTAGAGTTACTTTAAATTTTTCCTTCAATCTTATAGATTAAGATATCAAAAAATGCCAAGAACCAATAACCTTTAAGGGAGGGTATAAATGATTATAAACCTCTACTATGCGCTTTTGATTTACTTAAAGAACAACTCTAACTTAACTGGTTAACACTAGTCCTGATTATTGGACACATATATTAATAGGAGTGGATATTATGTCAGTAATAATGATGCCACGTTTCTGATGTGAATTCTGAAATTCTGTTTGAAATGATGAAGTCTGAATTGCTTATTAGTTCAAGAATGGAAAATTGACAAGAAGATATAATTGCTGTTTCTAACTTATTACTTGAAGATCATGTGTTTGAATGTGTAAGAGACTTATGCCTCTACCTGATCGCTGTTCCTGAATTGATCATTATACTCCTGCAATTTTTACTTGGTGCTGTGTCTGAATATTGACTGATTGCTTATGCATCCATTAGCCTTGTAAGGTGAACTATATGCCACCCTTACTTGACTGGTCGTAGGCTCTTAAGAGTACTCCAGGTCTGAGTTTTAGAGATATGAATTCACAAATCTTCTGATGTCCCTTGGATGAACTACGAACCTCCTCAAATAGATTTCAAGTGGACATGATGTGAGGAGTTTTATCTTTTTAAACATGTCTCTTTCACATAACTTAATTAATCATATCTTTAATACCATTCGCTAACTAATTAATGCTTTGATCAAAATGATTGCCCTTCCTTTGAACAACAATAACCTTATTATTGTTCCTCACGTCCAAGGAATGCCTTTGGACGAATCCGTTTGCTTTTTGCAATTGGTTTAGCAATCAAATGGGGTTATTACAATCTCCCCTCCTTGGAATTGCTTGCACACAAGCACTCTTAGGTTAGGATGTTGGAGAACTTGCTCATTCTCCTACCTAGCATCTTCCATAGGTAAATCCTTCCATTTGATGAGGTATTCTTTGATGACCCTATTCCTCAACCTTTTCTCCCTTATGTCTATAACTTCATCGGGAACCAAGACCAACTTGCCTTCTTCGTTCAAGGGTGGAAGTTCAATGGAGGTGGTAACCTGTTGTCCTAGAGCCCTTTTGAGGCATGACACATGGAATACATTATGTATTTTGCTGCTTTCTAGAAGTTCTAGTTCATATGCCACTTCTCCTATTTGCTTAATCACCCTATAAGGTCCATAGAATTAGGGCTTCAACTTCTCGGCGCCACTCTTCTTCAAAGAGGATTGTCGATATGGTTGTAGGCGGAGGTAAACCAAATCCCCAATCTCAAAACTTCACTCAACTCGATGTTTATCCATATAGACCCTTTGCTGGTTTTGGGCGTGTTGTAAATTATTCTTAAGGGACTTAAGAATATCTTGACATTCTTGGACCCATTCTTTGGCCTTAGGTGCCTTATTTTCTATTAAAATAATATCTTTCTATTTTTGACGTTAATGATCATCTCATTGATGTTTCTAACTTCGTCCTTTGTAAACGATTGTTTCTTTTAGAAACATCGTATTTTGTAATCTATTTAAGGAACATCCGTTCCTCTGATTAATGCACAACACAACATCGATTCTGTAACATGGTATCAGAGCAGGAATCTATTTTCGAAAAAAAATTCAATAAAAATTCGTACGGAATTTTTCTGAATATTGAAAATTTTTATTTTTTTCGAAATTATTTTTCTCCTGGTCCTGCAATTTGAGATTTGAGGGTTTCTGATTTACGATTTTCGTGAGTTTTCACTCATTGAAAAATTGCAACTCTCTAGGCCGCGGATTTTCGTATAAGAGGCATTTTTTTTCTGGCCGCGTGCTCAGTTCGTGGGTATTTTTTCTGCATTTACAAGGGTTTTCGCGTCAGTTTTTTGATGCGTTTCTGAGATCACCCTTCTCTGCCTGCGTTCTTTGTTTTTCTGGGCGCGCGAGATTTCGCGTCTTCTCATTTCTGGCCGCGCGATTTTGTGTTCTTCCTGGGCGCGTATTTTTTGTTGAATCTGGGCGCGATTTCAAAGTTTCTGCCTTTGGTCGTTTATTCACCAGTTCGTGGGGCTTTGTTTCTTCAGTTCTGGACGCATTTCATTGTTCCTAGGGCGCGGATTTAATCCATCTCTGGCCGCGCGTTTTTTTTCTGCGTTTTGAAGCTGTCTTCAACTCTTTAAAAACGTGATTTCAGCCTTTGTTTGGAACGCGATTTCCATTCTCTTTGAAGAATCATGGTCGCCCAAGATTTCTGACATTTTTGTGCTGCGATTTCGAAAAGATTTTCAGAATTTTCTGCAACTTTTTTGTGCATCCATGGCGGCTAGGGTTTCTGCCAAGTTCGTCTAGGGTTTTTACCCTCTGTTCCAAGGCGAAAATTATTTTTCATTGCAGATTCCTTCTGGGTTTTCCGCGATCTCAAATGGGTCGGTCGCAGATTTTTCTGGGCGTCTCGAAGTTCGTGTCTCGAAATTTGTGCCTCAGTTTCAAGTCGGATAAATTTTTTGATTGCAGATTCTTGGTGGGTTTTTCGAGAACTCAACTGGGTTGGTCTCAGATTTTTCTGGGTGCTTCGTTTTCTGTGCCTCGATTTTTGTGCAGCTTTGTTTTGGCGGCTAGGGTTCCAGACCCTCTGTTTTGAAGCCGACAATCGATGTTCTGGGTTTTTAAATATTTTTTGTCCCGTAAAAAAGAAAAAAAAATCTTTCTTTTTAAATATTTTTGGTAAAGAAAAAAATACTCTGGTTATAGGGAGGGACAATTTTCCAACTTCAGGTTGGACAGTTGGTGTTGTTATTTCCAGAAGTTCTGCAGTTTCTGGGAGGGTTGGTGGCAGACTCCTCTCAAGTGGCAGAGTCAGTGGCAGGCTCTTGTTTTTTTGTTGCAGCAACGTTCTGAGAAGAAGGGGGCACCCTTCTCTGTTATCTCGGTAGTTAGAATGATGACCATTAAGGGAGGGTATTAAAATAATATCTTTCTATTTTTGACGTTAATGATCATCTCATTGATGTTTCTAACTTCGTCCTTTGTAAACGATTGTTTCTTTTAGAAACATCGTATTTTGTAATCTATTTAAGGAACATTCGTTCCTCTGATTAATGCACAACAACATCGATTCTCAGAATATTCTCCAAATGCCATATCTAAGAATGATGACACATCATATCCATACAATGCTTTGAATGGTATCATTCCAATTGACATGTGGTAAGTAGTGTTATAACGGTATTCTCCCAAATGAAGCCACTTAATCCATGTCCTCTGCTGGTCTGCCACATAGTTACGCAAATAACCTTCCACCCATTTATTTACAATTTCAGTTTGCCCGCCTATTTGCGGGTGGCAACTAGTACTGGGTGTTAACTTCGTGCCTGATAGTTTGAATAATTCAGTCCAAAAGATACTAAGAAATCTGCTATCATAGTCACTCACTATGTTTTTTGGAAGTCAATGGATCCTGAATATTTCCTTGAAGAACAATTCCGCAACTTGTGGTGCTTTGTACTTGAAAGTGATTACGAAAAAATGGGCATACTTGGTTAGCCGATCGACAACCACAAAGATACAATCTTTACCATGGACCTTAGAAGTCTTGTGATAAAGTCCATTGAGATGCTCTCCCCTTTTTGCTCCGAAATGGGAAGAGGTTGTAACAATCCTGTGGGGAAAGTATGTTTTGCCTTATTTTGTTGGCATGTAGTACATTCCCTAACAAAACGAAGAACATCATTTTTAAGGCCCTTCCAAGAGAACTTTTCTCTAACTTGCTTGTAGGTCTTAAAGTATCCTAGGTGTTCCGCCAATGGTGTCTCATGAATTTCCCTCAAGATCTTTTCCTTTAGTTTTGATTTAGGTACTGGGTAGATCCGATTTTGGTAATAAATGATGTCATCCACTACCTTGTATTGGTCATCTTGAATTTGTCCCTTTATTAGTTCACATGTGAAAGTGTTTTTTGAATATTCTACTAGTAGATGTGCTTTCCAATTAGTTGAGATTTCAGATAATGAGAAAATGGTTGGTTTCTAGGATAGGGCATCGGCCACCATGTTCCTTTTTCCTTTTATATGTTCAATATCAAAATCGTGTGTTTGGATCTTACTAACCCATTTTTGTTGACGTTCATTAAGGTCTTTTTGCTCCAAGAAGTATTTCAAACTATTATGATCCATTGTACTACAAAATTTCCACCAACTAGATATTGTTGAAACTTGGTCAATGCATGCATTATGGCAAGCATCTCCTTGTCATATATAGAGTACAATATTTCATTATCTTTCAATTTCCTGCTTTCAAAAGCAATAGGGTGACCATTTTGCATCAAGACTGCCCCAATTCCTTCTCCCGATGCGTCACATTCTAGTACAAAGGGATGATTGAAGTTTGCTAGGGAAAGAACTGGACAAGTGCTCATGATCTCTTTCAACTTATCAAACACCCGTTCTACCTCATTTGTCCTTTTAAATGCTCCCTTCTTGGTTAGACTTGTTAAGGGGTCCCCAAGTTGGGAAAACCCTTTAACAAACCTTCTATAATAACTACACAACCAATAGAAGCCACGTAATTCTATGAGGGTCTTTGGTGGGGGAAAATCTAGAATGGCTTGAATCTTCTCTTGGTGCACTTGAACTCCTTTTGCACTATTGATGTGGCCCAAGTATAGAATTTCGGTCATATAGAACTCACACTTAGATGCTTTGGCATATAAGGATTGTGCTTCCATGATTCCGAAAACTTCATCCAAGTGCTTTAAATGATCTTCCCATGTCTTAGTATATATGAGTATGTCGTCAAAGAACATGAGAATTTTTTTCTGTAGCTACTTATTAAATATGTGATTCATACAAGATTGAAATGTGGTTGGTGCATTGGTCAAGCCAAAAAGGCATCACCAAAAACTCATAATGGCCAAAATGACAACAAAAAGCGGTCTTATGGATGTCTTGTTCTTGAACTCATATTTTGGTAGGTAGCCCGACCTTAAGTCTATCTTTGAGAAATAAATTGCACCATGCAATTCATCCAATAGTTCATTGATCCTGGGGATTGGATATCGATTTTTTAATTGTTTTCTTGTTTAAGGCTTAGTAGTCAATGCACATTTAGAGAGTTCCATCCTTTTTCTTTACCAACACCACAGAAGATGCAAATGGACTAGAGCTAGGCTGTATATGTCCCATTTCTAGTAACTCCTTGATACATTTCTCAATTTCATCCTTAAACTTCTTGGAATGAGGGTATGCTGTGGTGATGATAGGATTTGCACCCTCTTCTAACTCGATGGTGTGTTCAAATCTTCTATTTAGTGGCCTCCCTGGTGGTATGTCCTTGAAGACTAGACTATGCTTATCCAAGATTGGTTGTAAGTCGTCATGATGATACTTAGGCTTGCTGCTCAATGATTTGGAGAAAACCGGACATTGTGCAGCCCAAGCTATATCTCCATGCCTAAATATGCTCTCCATCCTTTTGGTTGATACCACTCGAGGAGCTCCATCGGATAGTCCCCTAAATACCACTTTCCTACCATTCACCTTGAAATTGAACTCCATTGTTTGAAAGCTTTGTGATTACTTACCAATGGACATCATCCATTGGATACCAAGTATAGCATTGGTATCACCCAACTCCACAACATAAAAATCATTGGTGATTTTGTAGTCACCAATTGTAATTTTCAATTTTGGTACCTTTGTTGAGCAAGACATTTGGTAGCCATCTGCCACCATCACACTAAACTATTCATGCTCAACTGTTTGAAGTCCTTTCTTGGCAACCAAGGCTGAATTGATAAAGTTATGAGTAGCTCTACTATCAATTAGCACCATTATCCTTTGTCCTTGCAATACACCATGAACTTTAAAAGAGTTAAATCTTGGAGTTCCAGTCATAGTGGCAATTACACACCCTTTTTTTCTTTAGTTGGGGCCTTTTGTCTTTGGTGGTTCTTCCTTTGTTTCATCTTGCTCGCTACTTAGATTAGATTTGTCTTCTTTATCACTATCAGGCACAACCTCGATATAATGAACCTTTCCCTTGCCAAGGCATCTATGTCTTGGTTCCCAGGGTTCTTTGCAAGTAAAACAAAGTTTCTTCCACCTTAACTCTTGTCTATTTTCTTCATCCATTTTGTTCTTCTTTGGCCACTCCTTTGGGAAAGGTTGTTTTTCTTTGTCTTTTTGGAATGATGATCCTTTTGATGGCATTTTGTTTTTTGTCACACTTGAGTCCATATCCCTATCTTTCTTAACTGCTTCTTGAAGTGTACTAGGGTTGAGAGCTTTGATCCAACCCCTTAGAGGATCCATTAGGTCATCCATAAATAGAACAACCAACCTTATTTCGAAGATGTTGGTGACCAACACATAAAGTCTTTGGAAGTCTGCAATATATTCATCAATGGTTCCCCATTGCTTTAGTTGTGCCAATTCTTTAAAGTGGAGCTCAGGATCCTTGTTGTCAAACCTCTCTATTAGCTTCTCTGTGAATTCCACATATGAAGTAATTTGTTCATGGCCCATGGTGATCATGCCATGGTGCCACCATTCATGAGCCACCCCATCTAGATGTAGGGCAACATATTTGATTGCTTTGTTCTTTGGCATTGGATTGAGTTGGAAGTATGTATCAACCTTTTGAACCCACGAATGTGTTGTGGTCTTTCCCAAACCATCAAAGTATGGCAAGCTAAGCTTACCAATTTTCCTCCTTAGATCATTGTAATGGTCTCTATTACCCTTGTTGGGCAAATGCCTCATTCTTAGGTCCATGTAGTCTCTTAGGGACATATCTGTTTGTAGTCT
Source organism: Sequoia sempervirens (assembly GCA_007258455.2). NCBI lineage: Eukaryota > Viridiplantae > Streptophyta > Pinopsida > Cupressales > Cupressaceae > Sequoia > Sequoia sempervirens. The sequence continues at coordinate 111,897,095 of VDFB02358134.1, read as the reverse complement.
TCCATCTATCCAATCTTGGTGGAACTAATCTTGTAAATCTACCAATGTAGGTTCATTGCCTTCTTGATGTTCCACTCTAGGTGGGAAAGTAGGTATCATGGGTCTAGAATTGGTTGTAGGAACACAATGATTTAGAGTTATATTGTTGATTGAATTGTCTTCATTGCCTCCACTATTGCCACCTTGGTTGTTATTGTTATTTGTATTTATCATGACTTGAGTCATTTCCAATAATTGTGCCATTCGCTGTTGAGTAGTTCTTTGTTCTACCATGAATTGATCCATACGGTCGGTGATTTCTCCTCTATCTCCCATGTTTCTGTCTCCTTGTTCACTACTCCAAGATTCAAGCCTCTTAGGGATGGTATTTAATGATGATCCTTGGTGGATACCCAAGATATCATAGTTTGTTTTTCCTTCTAAAGCTTGGGCAGTTGTCCACTGTCATCTTATCTCCCTGTTATAATATCTTCTCTCCCATTCACTCATAAACCTTCACAGGCTGGCAGGTTTACCAGCTCTGATACCAATTGTAATGTCCCTTGTTACTTTAAATTTTTCCTTCAATCTTATAGATTAAGATATCAAAAAATGCCAAGAACCGATAACTTTTAAGGGAGGGTATAAATGATTATAAACCTCTACTATGCACTTTCAATTTACTTAAAGAACAACTCTAACTTAACTGGTTAACACTAGTCCTGATTATTGGACACTTATATATTAACAGGAGTGGATATTATGTGAGTAATAATGATGCCACATTTCTGATATGAATTTTGAAATTTTGTTTGAAATGATGAAGTCTGAATTGATTATTAGTTCAAGAATGGAAAATTGACAAGATATAATTGCTGTTTCTAACTTATTACTTTAAGATCACGCGTTTGAATGTGTAAGAGGCTTATGCCTCTACCTGGTTGCTGTTCCTGAATTGATCCTTATACTCCTGCGATTTTTCCTTGGCGGTGTGTCTGAATATTGACTGATTGCTTACACGTCCATTAGCCTTGTAAGGTGAACTATTGCCACCCTTACTTGACTGGTCGTAGGCTCTTCAGAGCACTTCAGATCTGAGTTTTAGAGATATGAATTAACAAATCTTCCGATGTCCCTTGGATGAACTACGAACCTCAAATAGATTTCGAATGGGCATGATGTGAGGAATTGTATCTTTTTAAACATCTCTTTCACACAACTTAATTAATAATATCTTTAATACCATTAACTAACTAATTAATGCTTTGATCAAACTGATTGCCTTTCCTTTGAACAACGATAACCTTATTAATGTTCCTCATGTCCAAGGAATGCCTTTGGATGAAGCCATCTGCTTTGTGTAATTGGTTTAGGAATCGAATGGGGTTATTACAAAGCTCTACTATGAATTAATCCAAGCTACTAAAAATTAATCTAAAACATGCAACAGATCAGCTACATTGATAGTTGAGTTTATTACAAAATCAAATAAAACTTTATTCCAAGTTTTAAGTGCATGAGAAAAAATCTAAGAATAGATTTGCATCAAAAATGGGAATCTCTGAAATTAGATCACCCTCAAATAGCCAACTAGGTTAAAAATAGAGATAGCTAAAAAAGCTATCCAATATCTCCATTGGAGTTTCCTAGTGTTGATAACTTTTGTAGATTTTGGAGGAATTGATCTACTTTTACTTCCCTTGGCATCGATAATGAATCTAGGTGTATGATATGGGCTTGATGAACCGACTTTGCTTCTTAAATCGATTTCTTGAAGTTTGGGTAAATACATTATTCATTTCTCAATAGTGTTATGACCTTTCCACACATCACCCCATTCTAATGGGGACGCCTTAATTTTCGCTCCATTATGGTCTTTTGGCGTTGGTTTTATGTCTCTCTCTCTTTTTGTTTCTATCTTTCTGATGATGTACCTACCTTTTGACCTAGTTTGAAATTTTGACTAAGTCTGAAGTGCAGTTGGACAGATTAGGGTTTGCATTCTTTAGGCTAGTTTGAGGTTAATTTAAGTGAGCGAATTGAAATCTGAGCTTGGCATTGCAGTTAGAAGGCTTAAGGCAAGTTCCCACTGAATTTTCACTGAATTATGACAACTTGCTATTTTTAGCAGTTTGGGCTTCGAAAGCCAATTTTAGGGTTTGCATGTGTCCTTTTTCAATGCATGTCTGGAGAATCTTTCTAGGTTTTTCAAGACCTTTGAGATGATGTAACATGCAAGCCGAGATGATGACTTTCAACAATTATGACTCTAGGAGCCAATTTTAGGGTTTGCATGTGTGCTTTTTCAATGCATGTCTGGAGAATCTTTCTGGGTTTTTTGAGACCTTCGCGATGGTATAACATGCAAGCTGAGATGATGACTTTCAGCAATCCTGACTTTGGGAGCCATTTTTAGGGTTTGCATGTCTGATTTTTCGATGCATGTTGGGATATTCTTTATGGGTTTTTTGAGAGCTTTGCAATGATGTGACATGCAAGTCAAGTTGATGACTTGCTATTTTTAGTAGGTGCTCACATCAGACCGATTTTCTGGGTTTTTTGAGATCTCTTGGGCAATATGACATGCAAACACATCCGACGGTTGGTTGGTCACTTTTTCAAAGATTTACTATTTTTAGCAAGTTCACTCCAGTAGCTCCCTAGCACCATAGTTTCACAAACAGAGCAACATGCAACAAAAATGGGGTCAAACGAAAGTCATTTGAGGCACACGCAAGTCAGATTAGGGTTTCCAACTTTGGGACTCAAAATGAGGGGTAAAACGCCAAAATCTCTGAGAACCTATGTATCCCATTGCGATCAGCATCCTTCAAGCTATCCACTGGTAAAATTTGAACGCAATCCGAGTACTTACTATTTATAGTAAGTCACCTCCATAATTGGGCTATAAATAGCAAGTCAACACAAATGACAAATGTGAATAGGTCAAACAGGTCATGAGGATCACGCTTGGAAAGTTTCAATTCAAACAGAGTCGCAGAGGTTCAAGAATCAAAAGGTTACTAAAAATAGAAAGCCAGGGTAGGCTAGTCAAAATCGGCTAAGTATTCAAGGGTAACCTTCAGAGGTTCACTTAACACCCCAGATGCAAAAAAATGCCTAAGGCAAAGTCAAACTGGTAGAGGACCCCTTGAGATGTGCCCAAGGTAGCAGGAGGCCTGAAATTCATAGTATTCAAAACTGGAAGCATGACCCTCCAAATGCGCCCATGAGCACTGATGAGTTGAAAAGTTTATAAGGCGTTTGAGATTTCCTTGACCCCACCTTGAATGTGCCCTTGTCAGCAGAGGAGGAAGCATCAAAACTTTCTAAGGTATAAAAATTTCCTGACACCCCCCCTAAATGCACCCTAGTTCCAAGAGGGTGAAGTGAAAAGGTTTCTAAGGCACAAATTGGCATGACCCCACCCCAGATGCGCCTAAGGCAAGCAAGAGGTTAAGGAAAAAAATAAAAAATTCTAAGTAAAAAATGGAGGTAGAAGACCTTATATGTGCCCAAACTGATAACAGATGCAAGAAAATTTTTCTAAGTCAAGAGAAATGGTAGGACCACCCTCTAAATGTGCCCTAGCAGTGGAGATGGCTTGAAAATTTTTCTAAGTGTTGGAAAGTGGAAGTTGACCCCATGAAATGCACCCAACTTGAGGGAGTTAGGTGGAAAAGTTTTTAAGTATTGAAAATGGAAGCTCACTACCTCAAATGCGCCCAAGTTGTAAGGGGATCTAAGAAATTTTCTAAGTGTTTCAAATTGGAAGCTCCCCCATCAAAATGCACCCAACCTGTGATGGTGAGTAGAAAAATGACTAAGGCATGTAAAGTGGAAGCACATGGCTCCAAATGCACCCAAAGGAAAAGAGATAGGTGGAAAAGTTTTTAAGTATTGAAAGTGGAAGTGCTACCTAGCAAATGCGCCCTCATGGAGAAGTTGTTTGAAAATATTTTCTAAGGCAAAGACGACATGGGAGATGGCCTTATCAAGTATGCCCAAGTTATGGAGCTGATTAGAAATTTTGCCAAGACATTGAAATGTGAAGCAGACACCTCCAAATGCACCCATCAAAAAGAAGATAAACATTAGCCAAAATATTTTCAAGGGTGTGAAAAATTAAATGAACCCCTTCATGTCCACCCATAAATATATAAAGTAAAAAAATATTTTCTAAGGGGGAAATGTTTTTTTTAAGAATCTGGGGGTCTTGAAAATTTTCTAAGGAGGAAATAAATTTTTGAAAATGTTACACCTTGCCTTGTGATTTCAAAATAGACGCCCGGCTTATGATGGATAAAATTTCTAAGGGGAATGAAATTTCCTAAGGCTCAGATAGATAAAATTTTCTAAGGCATGGAAAAAGGAATCAAAAGGGGTAAAATGCGCTTGAGCTCAAGATGGGTTGAATTTTGTCTAAGTCATGGAAATAAAAGGAGACAACCTCAAGAAGAAGTGAAACTCAAAACATCAGGGCCCTGAGAAAAGATGAAGATATGATGAAAGTGAAGCAATAAGATGAAAATGCGCCCTTGAAGTAAGATCTCTTAAATACGCCCTTGAGGAAGATGAAATTTGTCTAAGGCATTGAAATATGGAGCACATATGTTAAATACACCCATGGTAAAAGTTATGAAGAAGGCAAAGTTTGCTGGAGGAAAATGATGAACCCTATCAGATCCAGAGATCGATCAGACCATGGGAATCTGAACACAAAGATTAGGTAGGTAAAGTGAATTTATATTATAAGTGTTTTGATGCTCTTCTCTTTATTTGTTTTGCATAATGAACGCTGGGACCGAGGCATGATGGCTCGAGGTGATGGAGCAAATACTCCATGACAATGCTACAACCTTGGAGGAAATAAAGTTACATGTTCCAGGCTCCTCCATGATGCCTCAGTTGCGTCCAAATCATGAACGGAGATGTTGGAAGAAATGGCTAAGTGTTGGAATTTCTCCTCAAAGACCTAATATGCACCCAACTCAGGGAGGCAGGTGGCAAAGAAGAAATGATCGAGTCCAAGACTGGAAAATCCTTCAAGATCAGGATGGAAAAATAATGAAGGCCCAAGCATTAGAAATCATCCTCAAGCGCTTCAAAGAATGATAGCTAAGAGGAAAATCATCATCAAGCAAGAGAAAGAAGTCACAGTGCTGGAGTTTCAGCTTGATCACATCCCGCCTATTTCGGTTCAGGAAGTTGAATCAGTGTTGGCTAGATTCGTTGACTTTGCAGTCAAAGAGAAAGAGAATGGAAACACCCTTCTGGATGATGATCTTCTAGAAGATGATGGTGGGCATTAATTGCCTATGCTATTTTGGGAGTGAGTGGGAATCTTTTGGCTCATTTATTACCCCACTCCTCTTTGTGGCGGTTTTTAGGGTGAATCTTGTTTAGGGCTGAGGTGGCACGATCTGGGCTATCTATCTGATTGTAATCTGAGCCGTCCATTGGACTTGGCCATCTGTAAAAGGGGCATCCCCCCTCATTTTTACCTCATTAGACATAGAGATCATAGAATAACAGAGCATAGAGAGACAGTTAGCATAGTTTCATAGCATAGCATAGGTTGAAGAGGAAGGAAAGCTTTCTCATTGGATGCTTTGTAAGAAGTTGTTGTGAACACTCTCATAATAAAAAGAGTTTTCATTGATGATGATTTCATCTTTTGTTGTGAGTAGCTAGCAAGGCTCCTTTGCCCTTCCGAATCACTTAGCATTTTAAAGTAGCTTAAAAGTAGAATAAATTTTATTTCATGCAAGTAGATAGTAACTGTGGAATGTGGTGTTTAATCTGAGTAAGCTTCGCTTATCCATACCACTAGCAGGCTCACTGATGGTGTGTTCGCCTTGTGTGGTCGACTGGAACGTTGTGGACTTAACTTCAATTACGGTTTGAATGTTGGTATGCGTCGTTATGATGGTATCTTCATGTTAAGTCGTGATTTGAATATCTCTAGTTACCTCCCTTGAAGATTGCACCGACTTTGTGGAGGTTGTCCGAAGCGAGGCAAAGCAAAGTCCATTTGAAGTTTGCTGAAGTTGATCTCCACATCCCGCATTTAGGTTAGAATATAAATTTTCTAATCCCTGCAGCCATTCAATTCCACACTTTTCTGGTTAGTATTAGGAAACTTGTACTTCATTGACAAATCTTTTGAACCACGTGAAAATCCCTTTTCTCTTTAGTCCATTGTCTGCTGTCTGCTGTCTGCTGTCAAACAATTACATAAGTCCCCTCGTGATACCAACAAATCACAACGAACCAATTGAATCTATTCCACTGCATAAAAGGAACCTTGGAGTTGAATGCATGAACTTTCTTGCAATCTTAGCATGCTGGATACTTTGATCAAGAGAGAATAGAGTAGCCATTGGAGACTTTATTTTGTTGTTTGGTGCGGTCACAAAAAACACATCAACAAATAGGGTCCTTAAATTCAATATCATCAATTGTCATGGCTAGTTGTAATGCTGATATCTCTAGAGTGATTGGAAAAACTATTTTTGTCCCATACCTAATGATGAATGGTGATTTTCTGGTGGCTATCTTTGGAGTGATCCTATTTGTCCACAAGGTATCATATAGGTTTATATGCTAGGTGTGTAGATTGGTGGCAACCAATTTTCAAATGATTGTGACAATATTCTTGTTGGAAGGCTCAACTTGCCCATTACCTTGAGGGTAATAATTCAATGAATGAGAAAAGGTAATCCCATGTTCAGAATAGAATTGAGGATCTCTTTGATAGAGAAACTTGAAGCATTATTTGTTAGTGTCTTGTGAGGCACTTTGAAGCATGAAAGAATTTTCTCTTTTAGGAAATCACACATGACCTTCCAAGTAGCTTGCTTCATAGGAATGGCCTCAACCCACCTTGTGAAATAATCCATTGTAGTAAGAACATACACATTTCTTTAGCTAGAATTTGGGTTGATAGACCTAATGAAATCTAACCCCCATTGCTGAAAAAAGGGATTCAATGATCACCATTTTGAGTGCAATAGCTGCCAACTTAAGTTTTCCAATGAATTATTGATAAATATGATATTTTTGCATCCAATTGTATGCGTCATGGAACATGGTTGGCCAATTGTACTATGCTTTCAATTTGAAAGTTGTAATCCGTGTTGAAAAGTGGCCACTACATGCTTCATAATTCACACACCTTAAGAAGGTGCCATCTAGGCTCTGCTTGTACAACATGTATTTTCCATAGTAGATACTTGAGTGCTTTCTATAATGTCCCTTTTCGGGTCCATTCCAACGTTCTTGGAAAGTTCCAAGTCTTGGAGAATTCCGACATTTTTGGAGAATGCTAACTTTCTATAGACTTTGTGATTTGCGGAATGTGATTAAATAAATAACTTGAGTTGTCTTAAGGTAACTTTATATTATTTTCCTAAAGGCAACTTATGTTTATTTGTTTATTTTGGATAAGAGTAGCCATTGTCATAAAGTGTTTTTAAAAGAGGGCCAAAAGTGATAATACTAGGCATGGGGTACAAAGTGGTGATTTAAAAGACTCTTTTAAAAAGAAGATTAAAAGTGACTTAGAAAATAAGGATTAAAAGATATATAAAATAGAAAGAGTTTGAAAAGTCACTTTATTTTTATTACTGAGGGGAAAAGTGAAATAAAAGAGATTATTTTTGTTGCTTTAAAAGTTCCTATAAAAGGAATTTTTGAGAAGAGAATTCATTCTGTGCATTTTTATCAAACCCCAGCATGTGAAGAAGTGACTTGGTTCACTATTCTGCCCTGGGATGAACATTGAAAACCCTTCGGCAAATAATGGTTTCGAGGATGAAAACCCTCCTAGCCATAGAGAGAGTGAATTCATTCAGAGTTCACTTGAGTGTTGAATGCAAGCAGTTTATGGAGGATTAATGGTTGATAGTGGCAAATATTTTCACGCCAAACCATATTGCTGTGAAATATCTTTACAAGACTGAACCTGACTATACAGGTTACCAAGGATATCATTCATAGTTTGAGAGGAGGGTGCACCAATGTCTATTGGTTTTTGGAGACTATTTACACCAGGTGCTTCCATTATATGTATAAATTTCCCTTGGACTATTGGTTGCAGCTATTAAGTAGTTGATTACTAGGTTGTACACTTGTCCGGCAGTGAATTTGAAGGATCATTGACATCATTGGCAGTTCCAGATGAATATATTGGAAGGATTGCATGCTTTAAACCCAGCTGTATTATTTTGAGGGTTTAGAAGTTGTTTGGGAAATAAGGTGCAGCATATTTGAGGACTAAGTTTGGGTTGTGTTGCCTCTGTAGTAGATTGTACAAGTCCAAGATTGGCAGATTTTATTGTATTCAGAATTTCAGATTATAGTTATATTCATCAGCATTATTGGACTTCCAACAGCAATCTAGTTTTTCACCATTATTGAGGTTAGAATACTTTAAGTTTAGTTTACTTTTGTTTGTGTATGATGAACATATTCAGCAGTGTTCTCAGACTGAAATAATATTTTCTATCAATAAGATATTGTAGCTTCATTGATAGAAGGTTAGGGTTTCATAAACTCATGTGTTCTACTTTATGTGAGTGTTGATTATTAGTAGATACAATATCATTTTCAGCTCCAATAATAAAGATTAGTGTAGTTTTATTTCCATGCTCTATTTTATGTGAAGAATGTAGTTGTATGGTTCATGTTTGGAAAAATGTGAAATCCATTTCTTGCATTGTTAGTCAATTGCTGTTTTGTCAAACACTTGCAAAAATACATTTTTTTTTTTGGCTTGGCACATCACACTTTCAACTTCAAAATTCTTTGTTGTTTGTCCATGTGGCTTGGACAATCACTATACATCAAGTAATTTGCTATGTCTGTATACCATTCGTCTATAGAATTGATAAATAACACCAAAGGGGATTCATCTTCTATGGAATTAGTAGTGTCTTCATTGTCCTTGCTTCCATCCTTAGCTATGAGTTGGCATAATCCTCTCCTGCATATCTACTTTGGAGGCTTGATTTCAAGATCATATCCTTGAACCTTTGCAATCTAATTTCCCTGTCTTGAGCCAATCTCTTATTGAGTGAGAATGGTCTTCAATGACAAATCTCGTACAAAATATTTGGTTTGAGAATTCAAGATTTAGAACTTGAAATTTTTTACTACTCGGACCACAATGTAGGCATGTTTTTCAATTTGTGAATCTCGCATTTCATGGTCTTTGAAACTGCTACTCATGAAAGCAATGGAAGATTCCATATCCTCTTGCAATTTTTGTGTGAGAATGGTTGACATAGTATCTTTTGAAGCATAACAATAGATTATGAAACTTTTATCAAAGTCAAGGCATACCAATATTGGGGCTTTGCTAATTGATTCTTTGATCTTCATGAAAGCCTTTTTTCTTGTATCTCTCCATTTGAAACCTTCTTCATCATGACTGATATATCTTTCATGAGTGTCATGTCCCCTTTTTCAAACCAAGGAAATAATTTACTAACTTAATTTAAGTTACCCAAAAGGTAAAAGGTAACTTTTATATTATTATTAAATTATAAAGTATCTAAAAATGATATTAACAAGTGTTTTTAAAAGAGGGCCTAATTTGATGTTGCTAGGCCAATGGGCAAATTAAAGTATCGAATATAAATGGAAGAGAATTTCTAGAGACTTCTTGGAGACAAAAAAACAAAAAAAGGTGAATAAAAGGAGTTGGGTTTGAGAAAAATCATCCATTGTTTGTCAAAAACCCTTTCTTGAAGATTGAGCATATGTGTTCATCTTTTGGTTAGAGGATGAAATCCCTCTTGATAATGAAATCAGAGTACCAAAAATCTCCTGGTTTTGGATTGGATTTGGGGACGAAAATCCACTTATCCAACAGAGGTGCATTTGTGCAGAAAGATCAGTTTCATGAGCATATTGAAAAATTTCTGGAATTCCATTGATTTGTGGATTTCTAGATTTCCAATTTGGTATTCTACAATTTTCAGTAAGTTCCTAAAATTTATATATATGATATTAGATTGAGTGATTTCTGAATATTATTATTGGTACAAAGTGTTAAAATATTTATATGAAATTGGTTGTACCATTACTTGGCCAAGGCGTACCATTTTATGTTGAATGTTTACAGCCTTGGCTGGCCGTACCATTCCTTAATCCAGCTGTACCATACACGAGAAGGAATAACATGCATTTTTAATAATAAATATTTGAAGAGATTTTGGCACCATGCCTAGTGTTTGAACCTGCCATACATTCTTATGTTTTTCTTGTCTGAGAGTAGTGATGATTGGAAACCCCTCATGACACAAAATTGCTACCATGATATTCTGGAAACTCTAGAATATGATCTGCTATAAAGGAAAACCACATGACTGCACTTTTTTCAATTCATAAATGAATATCAAACAAAGATGCGGTGCTGTATACGCTTGAGAACTTGTTGCAGATCTGTGATACATGTACATGACTGAAAGTAGTCAGTGATGCTTGAACATCTGCTGGAAACATATGACTGAAAATACCCTTTGTATTTGCTCTTCTGACTGTTCCAGCTAATGATAAATGCTCAAAATTGGAGGCATGGATACCGCCATCGTGCATAAATGGATAACTGCTGTCATATGTGACTTAAATGCTGTCATTTTCTGCTGTAGGAGGATAAAAACTTGCTGATTGACAAAACCCTGCTAAATTGCATACCTCAAGGTTCAAACTATAACATGACACTCCAAAAGAGGATGGCACACTTTTTTGAAGCCTCATCCACTCAAATTTGCTAAAAATAGACCTAAGTGCCTCTCTGACCTGTGCTTGCCACTTAAAACACTCTTTTCAGCCCAGGTACCTTTTGAATTCCTCCTTGTCACTTAAAAACTGCATCATTTGGCTGCTGCTGTCACCTAAGTGGCTGTCTTCACCCTCAAGTTCTCAATCCTTGGTCTTTGTCACTTACAACTCTTTTTTACTGCCAGGCACCTCTTCTGTATGCTTGTTACATGATTTAACCTTTGCCTACGTGCACCCTCCATTATTTCTTGATTTTTTTTGCAACTTCAACTTAATGAATTCTTTCCCAGATGACTTATCCTGTGTTTGCCATTAAACTTACTCCTTCAAGCAGCAAGAATGTTTATAGTCCTGCATATGCCACTTCAATAACAGCAAGGCACTTTTTTTCAGTTGTTTTGTCACTTAAAAGTTAAAAAGCACATTGACAACCATTTTGGTCAGATATGCCACTTTAGTGAAGTGTTCCATGGGGATGCGTCCCCTCCAAAAAACCCCACCTTACTAGGATGGGGATGTCCTTAGGATGTGACGGCTTGTGGGAAACATCCACCTGCCGTCCCACCACCATTGCTCAAGTCTCAGGGACTTTGGGGACTCTGAGATGTCCTTGAGACGTTTAGGAGATTCGGAGGAGTCTCCCAACCGTCCTAGGGACTTCTAGTTTTTGCAAAGAATAAGTGATAAAATTGTGAAAATGACATTTGCCATGAAGGTTTGTGAGGTTTTGAAGGTGGTGGGGGGTTTGCTCCTCAACCTCACCTTGTATTGTGATAGGGAACACGCCGGGGTGCTAATCCTTGACCTCGCTAAGGGTTTTGCCCCTAGACCTCTGCAGGGGCGCTACCATTTGACCCCACTAGGGGATCTACCCCCAAACCCCCACAAGGGGCGTTGGCCCCCTTGACCCCAAACCTCCGCTCACCATTGTTAATGTTCAATGCAATCATTGTCATGTTTTTAATGTTTATTAGTTTAAACTTTACTTAGTATGTCGACGTTTCATTTGCAATTCTTATACTTATTTTTGATTTTTCCCCAAATGTAATGTCCCCTCCTGGCCTCTGAGTAGTGCACATCACCTTTAACCTATTCCAGAGTTCTTGTAGGCTAAATGGTTTTGGTAAGGGGACTCAATTCCAGCTCCTAGTGTTGGGTTTTCAATTTTCAAGGAGACTTTCTATTTTTAGCAGGGACTAGTATGGTGCTCACTGTCTACAGTGAGTCCTTGAGCCTATCAGCTATTTCTCTAGTTTGAGCTTTTGTGGTTACTTGCTATTTTTAGTACTTACTAAAAATAGTAAGTCAATTTTGGGTAAGCTGGACTAGGTTAGGCTATTCTTAGCAGCACATTATCAATTGGTATCAAGTTGCTAAGGTTAAGACATTTTAATATTTGATTTCCCCTTCGAAGTTGGATTATTATAAAGTAACTTTATATTTTAATGTTGAGGGTCAAAGGGGACATAAAAAGTGCCATGGGCGCCTAGTGTAATGTGTTTTAAAAGGCAAGAAAAGAAATTCTGAAGGCTAGATAAGAGTGCCACCCATTTTGCTTAAGGTTGAGTTGAAAATCAAATTAAAAAAAAAAAAATGTAAAGGAGGCGTGGGTTTTAGGTTTTTAGGCTTAGTTGCCCTAATTTGAAGGTGAGATTTTTAAAAGTCTCTTTTGGAACCTCATTTGCTCATGGTTGAATTGGCTGCTTAAGGAGATGTTGCTGGTTTTTTGCTAGGAGGTTTGATATTCGGAGTTGAGGACAAAATCCCTTGACACCTTGGACTGGTTTCGGCAATGCAAGGCCTACCCTAGCTGGTAGAAGGGTGATTTCATCTAGAAATCACATTTGGGCTTCAAGTTGCAGAATTACAAACTATGAGAATGAAAATATTTCAGCATTTTTTAGATGTTTCAGTTTGGTTTTGGCTTGTGTTTGCATCCTTTTAGTTTGGTATGGATTTCTAGGTGATTTTGGTGTGGTTTTATCAAATTTTTGGGCGCTTCATATCAGGACTTGAACTTGGTATTTTGATCATAACTTACAAATGGCTTCAGGTTTACACATGGGTATTGATTCAAATGATTGCTCTTCTCAAGGCGTCACCAACAAGCTTTAGTTGGTAATTTTTGAAGCTGAAATGGATTTTAAGCCTCAGTTGACCTCATGCAGCCAACGCCCTTCTCTGGGTGATTTCCTTGAACTCTAGTCGGACTTAGTGTGGTGATATATTGCTAGGGTTGGAGCTGTTAAGAGTTGTTATTTGGCGTCTTGTTTATGGTTTGAAGATCATTATCGCTGTGATTGATAGAGACAAGGTTGAAGTTCTTTATCTATTGTATGGTGCTCATTATCGAGGTCTGAAACAAGAAATATTTTGTGATATTGTGATTTATGAAATGATTGTATTGTTGTTATGTTTTCTGAATTAAATAGAAGCTGAAAAGTTATCAATTGCCATATGTAAGAACTCAACTTCTCTGACTGCCGGTGTTGTTTTTTTTGTTTTGTGTGTTTTGTAATTTTTTTGTGTTTTTTCAAGGGTTTTTGCTTTTTTTTGTATTTTTGCATATATTGAAACAAAATGCAATGCATAAAAGAAATACAAACAACTAGAATAAATTGCAGCTCCTCAATTTATTTTTATTGATCAGTATCCAGAAGAAAGACTAATACAATCATACCCGAATATGAAAGAGATTGATGGCTGATTCCTGTAGCAGTGAGATATTCCCCTTTAATTTTTTCCCAAAATTAGACACACAAACCAGCAACAAGTCACTGATTAGCGTTAGCTCCAAATGCAAATCAACATGGAAAGTAACTCTATCCAAGAATGTTCACCAAGATCCCAATGTGGGCGAGGTGATAGCATATGGTCAGAGGATCATTAGGAATAATCTGAACTGGAATTACAATTCATTTGCTGATGCAGGCATCCACAAGCAGTGGGGATTCTCCACTTATTCAGTGGGTGAGATTATTACAATTATTAAAGGTGGCAAGACAGCCATTTAAATCCTCACTTCCACTTATTTCGTGGGGGAAATACAGTCCTCACAACCACTTATTATTGTGGGGGGAAACAACATTAAATAAAGATAATTATTTAAAACTCAACCACTCAATTGTGGGAGTGTAAACAAACATAAATTGCAGCAACTAAACAAACAGCTGTTAGTACTACTAACAAGCTTTACAATGAATGAAATAAGCTGCAAATAAGAAGGATATGCTTCTAGAATCAAACGATGGTTAGAGTATCACTTCCTCTAACTCTTACAATGTCAGAATGATATAGAATTGAAGCTCAATCAGCAAACTACTAATATTTACTAAGTCTGATAAAAAACAACATTAACAGAAAATCAGACCAGCAACATGAAAACTCACAAAATGGATGTAGCTTCTCCGAATCAGCTCGGAATGCTCCCGAACCACAGCCAAATGACAGCTAGGAGCTAGGCGCCCAATCAACAAGGAGAAAACAAGCCAGAAATAGCAGCAACATTAGGTACGATTCGCAAGGCAGCAAGCATGAAGAGGTACGGCCCCTCTAGGAGGTCGACTTGGCTTTAAAAAAATCTGAAACTTTTCACAACTGGTCGCCCTTCATAGTCAAACAACATGAGCAATTACCCAGAACGAGAATAAAATCCATGATGAAGCTATCAATGAAAATTCGCTTCAGCCATGTATAAATCAGCAGCTTGTTAATAGACTATACATCAGCAACCTGTCCAAAAACATCAGAATTGAAGCTCTATCTGCACCTCTGTGTGAAGTATAGTCCCAAATAACCACCTAGGAAGCCATAGTTTCAGGCCCGAAGGATGGATCGAATATGCTAAGCTCCCCCTTAGCCAAGTTCTGGATTCAGTCCAACAGCATAACTTTGCTTTCAAAAACATAACATCATCAACTCATCATAAAACATCAATATATAGGCTTTAGTTGGCAAATGAACCAACAAGAGACTCTTCAAAATCCAAGAAGTTGAATCACTTCAACTTCCAAAAGGGACGCCACTTTAAGCATTTCACTTTTTGAAATATTAAAATACCATTCAACTTCCCCTTTAGGCATCCATTTCCATATTGCAACAATAAAGCATTTATTAAATAATTAAATGCTCACTTGACCCCTTAATGTCCCCTTCTTTAAAACAACTTGAAGTCATCAAGCCTAGGCGTGTGGTACAACTTCAAGACATGAAAATTGACTAAGTCTGAAACTCAGTCCAAGGAGATAACCAAATACAATGCCCAAGTTGCAACTGATGAATTGCTAAAAATAGCAAACTAACAAATGCCAAACTGAACCAAGTTGATGATGATGCTTTTTCCAAAAATGAACTTACTAAAAATAGCAAATGCCAAAAATAGTAAGTTAACTTCAAAACCATCAAAAAGCCAAATGACCAACCAAACTGAACTGCAACTGATTGAGCTGCTGCTAGAATAATACTGCCCAAAGATATACTTACCAAAAATAGCAAACTGCTATAAATAGTAAGTTTGCAAAACCTCATCTGTACGCCAACTGAGCAATAATCAAAACTTATTAAAAATAGTAAGTGTTTCCAAATATCATTTGAGCACAAACCGGACAACCATCATGACTTACTATAAATGCTCGGAAAGGATGTCATAATTAGATGCATGTCACATCACCCTGGAGGTCTCTGAAAACCCAGAAAAACCCAAAAACCTTTTACATGCAAACCCTCGAAAAAGCATTTGAAAGAGGAAACCCTAATTTTTTGCTTCAGCGTAGCCTACGGATTTCCAAAAATAGGCTAAATCCAATTTAAGAGCGTAGGGCTAAAATGGGGACATTACAAGCAGTGAAAAAACACCTCAAGAAATAATTCGAAACCCCTTGTATATTCAGCAAACATCAAAAATGAAGGTGCAGCTGCCTTCTACTTATCAAGGCGTCCCTTCCCAATTTTTATTTGATTTTTTGATGACCTTTCAAATAGAAATCACCCTACTTGATGGGCCGCCCCTTTTGCTGTATTATGGCTGATGAAAACCAGGTTGTACCTTCTTGTAAATTGTGCCAGTAGTCACTAATAATCTACCTCTAAGCTGCTCTATAATTTGTCACCAAAATTCTTCGATTTAACTTTGAAAACCCTTAACCAAGTACTCAGATTTTTGCACACATAGAACTTTTGGATGAAGCTCTCTTGAATGGCCAGATTCAATGGATATTTCACCACCTCAAATTGCTGCAACATTGAAGATTGCATCGTTCTCCAATGGTGTTTGGAATAAAACCTTTGGCTCCCTTCTCACTGTAATTTTCATCTCAACACAAATGCTCTCCAAATGAATAACACAAGCTTCAAGGTAAAATATATATATTTTTCCATGAGGGTTGATTTCACCCAAAAAGCACCATTTAATAACATTAAATATTATTACTTTGTATTCTTTTAATATTTCATTAGATACCTCAAAGTTGGCGCCCAATATTAAATTAATTCAACTGGGCCCCTCGTCATGACGCCTAGACCCTCAATTATTAAGTTTAAGTTATAACTTAATAATATCTCCTTTTAATTTATTAATATTATTTGAGCCAAATAAACATTAATAACTCCTTAAATACACAATATCTCTTCAAGCCATTTGAACTGTGGGCTAAGCTGCTGAATCTCCATACAACCACATGCCTTACTAAAAATAGTAAGGATCCCTCTCTATCAACTTCTGACTTCCTATAAATAGTAAGTAGAGCATACGGAGTCCTGAAAGCCTCAAACAAAATCCAAGACTAGAAAACACTGAACTCTAGAGATGATACAAGCCTCAAAAGACCCTCTATCCAACTTATTAGCCTACGAGGGTTAGAATGATAGGCTAATTTCACTGATGACTGATGACTAACTTGGAGGGGACATTACACCATACTAGTTTATAGTGCTACTTTTTGCATATGTATGTTTTATCATTGGCAAGTTCAAAGCTGCAAATGGGCATATGAAAAACTAAACAGGCAAACTTAGAAAACACACAATCAACAAGCACTAGGAATGAGAAAAAAAAATTGGGGTCTTATATTACAGTGGTATCAGAGCTCACATGATCTTGCCATCTAGTGGGTATTGTTGATTCATGAGCATCAATGATAGGGAAAGAAGGTATCAGGAAAGGGTTAGAAGGAAAGAGGAAAGTTTGTGGGAGCATTGGCCATCATCTAGTGATACATCTAGGTCAGAAAACTACTCAGCTGAGACACCTAGATCAGAAAATCAGTCAATAGAGTCTTCTAGCTCTGAAAACCTGGGAGATAGGAGAGGAGAAGATGAGAGAAATGAACCACCACTGGATAGAATGATGCTTATGTTGGATGATTTGGTTAGGGGACAAGTTAGAGCAAAGCAACATGCACTTGAAACAAATCAGCAACTAGTGCTGTTAGTACAAGAAATGGGACAAATGAGACAAGGGAATGGTGTAGGTTAGCATAGAGTTCGTAATAAGCAAGATGGGGAAGCTATGGCAAGACCCCTTATGCCAAATTTCCCTCTGAGGGTAGAAGCACCAGTTGAACTCACTCTATTTGAGCAACAGGAACAATTTAGACAAGATTGGCATGATGTAGGGCCTGGGTTTCAGCAGGATATCTCTCTTAGAGAGTACATTGACTTGAGAATGAGGCATACAAACACAAGGGGTAACAGGGACCAACACAATGACTTGCATAGGAAGGTTGGAAAGTTAACACTCACATACTATGATGGTTCCGGGAAGATGGCAGCAAGAGCATGGGTTCAAAAACTTTACACATATTTCACATTAAACCCTATGCCTGAGGTGGAGTCCATACAATATGCATCCATTCACTTTGATGGTATTGCTCATGAATGGTGGTACAACGGAATGGTGACTTTGGGACATGCCCAAATCACTTCTTATTGAGAGTTCATTGAAAGGTTGATTGAAAGGTTTGACAAGAAGGACCTTGAATTGCACTTCAAGGAGTTAGCTCAGTTAAAACAATGGGGTTCAGTGGATTCTTACATTGCAGATTTTTCAGAAGTTATCAATGCTTGTGACAGATATTTCAGAGAGGAGGCTTATAGTGTTGTTCATAGATGGTCTATCTGATCCTCTAAGGGGTTGGATCAAAGCCTTTAACCCACCTACCCTTCAAGAAGCCATCAAAAAGGCTAGAGACATGGAGACATCAGCCTTTAAAATAAATTTCAGTCAAAGGGTTCGCTGCAAAAAAGGGATAAGGACAAGAAAATCAGTTCAAAGGAGCATGAGCAGCCTAAAAAACAATACACTAAGATAGTGAGACCCTAAATGAGCTTAGGAGGAAGGGGTTGTGCTTCACGTGCAGGGAACCATACACACAAGGCCATAAATGCTCAACCAAGGCAAAGGCATTGCTTATTGAGTACCAATCTGATGAAGAAGTTGCATCAGAAAAATCAAACCAACAAGGTGATACAGAAGAAAGTGATGATGAAAAAGCTTCAGAAGAGGGGGAGAAGGTGGAGAACAGTGATGGGAAGCTAGCCCAACTTCATAGCTTCTAGAAAAATGAATCTCTACGCATAAGAGGAGTGCTCTAGGGGTAGTGTATAGTAGCTTTGATTGATATAGGGGCTGCTCACAACTTCATTGATGAGGGCCTAGTGGCACGTAGAAGTCTTCAGACACACGAGGTGAGCGGATTCCGTGTTATGGTAGTAGATGGGTTTACTATCCAGTACACTAAAATGGTTGCATAGTTGAGCATACTTTTGTTAGAATATATTACTCTTTTATTATTAATGGTCAATATGATGTATTTAATAGGTTAGATATTTTCTATCTGTTAGATGGACATTTATGTCTGTAGGTAGATATCATTAATATCTACAGTGCTTTATGCACTCTATAAATTGTAAGCTCTTTTTCATGTTAATACAAGAAGTAACTTTTACCATTTACATGGTATCAGAGCCGTAAGAAAAAAAAACCCTAAAAATTCTTGTTTTCTTTCTGCCAAAAATCGTGTTTTGTTTCCCTTAGAAAAATCATCTCTTTTGCAAGCGATTTGGTCTTTTTTGGGTTCACGATTTTGAAAGCACTTTTTTTTTTTTCTGTGTGAGGGTTTTCTGACTTTCTGGGCGCAATATTTTTGTGTTTGGCCACGCGTTTCTGGTCCTCTCATCGCGCGTTTTTTTCTAGCTGTTTTTCTGTCTCTCTTTTGAAAGGAAAATCACGATCTGTTTAAGGAATTTCATGTGGTTTGAAAACCACGTTTTTTTCTGTTTAGGGCCACGGATTTAGTCTCTGTTTGTGGACGCATTTTCTGCACTCAAAGTCGCATTTTTTCTTGTCTGAAAAAGATGCGAATCGGTCTTTTTCTTGGTCGTATATCTTCTACCAGTTCTGGTCGCAACTTTCAGCTCCTTCAACCCGCATTTTCGTGCCAGTTTAGGGCCGCGTTTTCTGCCTTTTTCGAAGCTCTCATGGCCGCCTAGGGTTCAAAAATTTTCGTCTAGGGTTTTGACCCTCTGTTTCAAGGCGAAAAATTATTTTGCTTGCAGATTCCCTCTAGGTTTTCTGAGATCTCAACTAGGTTGCTTTCAAATTTTTCTAGGTACCTTGTTTTCCGTGCCTCGAAATTTGTGTTGTCAAAATTTTCTAGGTATTCTTCCATCCTTTTGGGTTTTTATTCATCTTTTCTGGGTTTTCAGTAAAACCTCAAAATCCATGTTCGGGTTTCTATATTTCTGTTTTCTTTGCATTATCTTGTCGTCACTAGTTTGACTGCGAGGTACGTGATGGCATCTTTGATGAACATAATGGTCGAAAGCAGCCAGAAGTTCAACGGGAAGAATTACAACACCTGGAAGCAGCGTATATTGACGATCTTTGAATATCGTTGTCTCGATCAGGTCGTCTTGGGGCACTCACCTCGACCCACTGTAGCCGGAAAGGATTAGGATAAATGGGATGAACACAAATGGGAAGCCGTCATGCTCATCAAGCTTTCAGTCACTGACGACCAGCTACCACAAGTGCCGTCAGGAAAAACAGTTGTTGAGGTATGGAAAACCCTGAAGGATCTCCATGAAACGTCAGATAAGAGTCGTGCGTTTTTTCTTATGTTCGAACATGCTTTTTTTGATAATGATGGACGAGAAGCACGCCACTCTTCAAGAGCATTTGACAAAGATCAAGGAGATTCGTGACCAGCTGGAAGCCATTGATCGAAAGATGGAGGAAGAGGACATGGTCATCATTACTTTGAAGAGTTTTCCAAAGTCTTACGAGCATTTCATTGAGACGCTCAATATTACTTCAACAAACGTCGACTTGAAGTTTCCAGACTTGTGTAACAAGCATCTACAACAGGATCGTTGGAGATAGCAATTTGGAAGCAAAAGCAGTTCCTCCTCCACAGAACAAGCATTCTCAGCCAAATCTTCTGCTAAGAACAAAGGGAAGGCTCAATCTTCTCAGCCGAAAGGCTCTGGTTCTTCTTAGGACAGCAAGAAGAAGAACGTTCAGTGCAATTATAGCCACAAATACGGTCACCTTAAGGCTGATTGTTGCACTCAGTTGGCTCATGAACAGAAGAAGTCAGGAGGATCTCAACCAAAGGCACATGTCGCTGAGCACACTGAGCAAAAAGACTCTGCATTCTATGCTTTTATGGCCAAGAAAATTGCAGATCTGGTACATTCTTCTGCCTGGTATATCGATTCAGGGGCATCGCTACATTTTACTCATTGTCGGGATTGGTTCACCAAATTCGAACCCTTCTCAGATTCTGTCATTTTCGGAGGTGGAGAAGAGTACACAGTTGCTAGTAAGGGCACTGTCCAGATTCATTCAGGAGGAAGAAATCTACTCTTTCTTGATGTTTACTATGTTCCCGGCATGGAACATAACCTCCTCTCAGTCAGTAAGATCATGAGGCATTCTCCCCAGTTAGATGTTTTAGTTCATCCACCTGCAGCATTGTTGATCGGGAGACTCGTACTACAATTGCTATGGGACTTGAGGATCACAGTCGTAACTTGCTAATTCTGGTGATTCTCAAGAGCACGCTTTGGTAGCCCGAAGTACGACCATCAACAAACTTTGGCATCAGCGTTATGGGCACTTGAATGTGCACTACCTCTCTCAGTTATATCAGGAGGGTCTTGTTTCTGGTCTACTTGAGATTCAAACTCAAAATCATGGAGTTTGTGGAGCTTGTCAAGCTGGCAAGCAACATTGGACACCGTTCTCGGATGGTGATTCTTGGCGAGCCTCCAAAGTACTTCAACTGGTTCGCGCTGCTGTATGTGGGCCAATGAATACTCCTTCTGTTACTGGGTCCAGGTACTTTTTATTGTTTGTTGATGATTTCAGTCGGGAAATGTGGGTGTATTTTTTGAAACATAAATCAGATGTGTTCAACACATTTCAACAGTTTAAAGCCTTAGTTGAGAAGGAATCGGGTTCTCAGATTGTTACTCTAAGGTTAGATAATGGGGGGGAGTTTTGTTCAACTGACTTCTCTACTTTTTGTGCTGAACACGGCATTAAGCGCCAACTTACCACACCCTACACCCCTCAGCAGAATGGTGTTGTTGAATGTAGGAATCGCACCATTACCGAAGTGGCTCGTTCTATGCTCGAGTACAAAAATGTACCTAAGAAATATTGGGCTGAAGCAGTCTACACTGCCGTCTACCTCCTGAATCGGTCACCTACACAACCTTTTATAGTCCTAAAGGTAGTTATTACCATGTGTATGTTCAAACTGCATTGGCTACAGAGCTTGTCTATTTTTTTGATCATAGGAAAATGAGGTCTCTTCTCTAAATGAACCATTTCGTCCTCATATTGGTTGGAAAACAAAATCGTGCATGTAATTTATCTAATTGGTATAGAGGAATACACATGCGTTCAATTCTTGGAGTTTCTCATACCAACTATCACTGATTGATAAATATGCAATGACCAATTTAGTGCTCAGCACATATGTGGCATTATTGTGGAAACATAATTGTCCCATTTGGAAATTTTTCTAGCTGGTGTAGTGTGCATGTTTTGTGAAAGTACTACTATTTGAGATCATACTTTAGGATATTAATTGACATGTGAGTAAAGCAGACCTGGTTTTAACAAGTCATTTATAAAATATGAATCAAACTATACGGTTGCCTTTTTAATTAATGAATCCTTATTTGATATCACTATGGTAATATTTTGCTCTTTCTATTATTGCTGGAAATTATTTTAACATTTTTGTTTTAATGGTATTAAGATATTATGTAGATCATCTAACCCATTTTATGTTTAAAATATTTTTGTATTTCTGAATTTTAAAAAAGTCATTCAGGGAACAAGCCTAATATTTTCTTTTGCAGCTTGTCTTGACTACAGGAACAGGTGTGAATGGTTTTACATTGGATCCCTCTCTTGGAGAATTTATTTTGACTCATCCAGACATAAAGGTATATTAAGAAACCTAGCTACTTTTTTTGTCTTTCCTTAACTGTAAGCTTTATATTTTTAATCTTTGAACTTAGTGCTTTAGGAATCATAATTTGCTCTAGATGGCATCAAGGTTGAAAAATGACATGATTGGGAACTTCTGCTTATGGGTTGCTACTTTTATTTGTAAGAAAAAATATCTGATGTTTAATGTGCGCAATGGCCCATTTATACACAAGGAGAAACAGTTATTTTAAAATTTGATGGCCACTTATAATCCAGTCAAATTACACTGGTTATCTTGATAAACTAATTGTGCAATAGATTCCTTTAGTACTAAGATGTACTATTGCTCGTAGAATACATATTTTTGGTCAGTTTATTATGAATTCTATCCTATCCTTGAGCCAAGTCTTGTAAATTATCTATATGTTGCTCTCACGGCCATGGGATCCTATTGTTGTAACCTAGGCAAAATGGTTTACTGTAGCCAAATTAATGGAAAAAGGATGCAAAGATTTACCGTTGCTTTAATCAAAATAGCCCAAAAGATCATATTTAACATGAATAAAAAGATTACAATTGATTTGATTGGAGTAGCTTTTAGATTTGTTGTGAGACAAATATGCGGAATAGATAGTTCCTTTATTATGTGGGGTGACTCCCTTGTTCAATATTCATAAATGAAATGAAAAAGACTTCAATGTAAACAACTGTATATGATAGGGATTAATCAATTGTAGGTAGAGGTATTAAAATATAAAAGCATACAAATATGAAGAATTAAATATATCACAAAATAAAGACAAAGCTTCAGTACATGTGTATACAAGTCACACAAGAAAATAAATGGCATTTCACCATTATATAACCATAGTTCATGTGCAACTAAAATCATATTAACTTACCTTAAAATAAAAAAAACTGCAGTTAAAAGATAATGCTAATGGAAAATACAGAGTCAAAGTTATATCCTTGACATTTTAGTGTGTAGAAAGTTAGAAACAAAGTTCAAACATGCATATTGCTGAAAAGTAGTACATTTTTCAGAAGGGTATGATTAAGTAATTTTTGATAATGTTTTGTGGTGGTTACATTACTCCTTCCAACCAACACAAACTCTTAAAACACATGGATTTGAGATTAAAACAATATATAAAAGGACACTTTGGATTAAAGTGTCATCTATTATGTGGTATCTTTCAGAGAAGTGTTTGGATGGGTCCCATCTTCATCTCTCACATCAAATTATGATTGGCTGTTTCAATGTGTGACCCTTTTTCAATTTGGAGTGCTGATATTTTCTCCATGTCGTCTTGAATATTCTCCTGTTTTGAAACTTTGACATATCTCAATTGCATTGTTCCACTTTGAGTAACACTGTGGATAGCAGTAGGATAGAGAATCACACTTTTTATTTCTTGCATTAATATCATGTGTTTGTAACAACATTTTCATCAGCTTCTTCAGAGCTTCCTTGCCAAATTTTTCATATCTTGTTTGTGCCTCATTAGTATAATTTTAGAATTCTGCCATAAAATATTTATTTGAATGATTCCCTTGAGAAGAGAAAATTGAACCATGTATATTGTCATGGAATTCATCTACATCATTCAATATATCAGGGCACCGATTCCTGATCTTTCTGATCTCTTTGGTGGATTTCTCCAATCTCTTCTAGACATAGTGCAGTTGCAATATACCCTTCATTTGTCTCATCCATTGTAGCTTCATAGAAAATTCCTGCACTGATTAACTCTGAAGTTGAAAATGATGACATCCCCTGAATTTTGGGATGAATTTTAGCCACACATATATATATATATATATATATATATATATCTCCTGCATAAACTCTTCTACCCATTCACCTAGGTTTTCATAATTGTTGTAAGTTTCACCAAATACGTCAACCACACACAAATCAATAACCAACAGATCCTCAACATACACTTTCTTTGTTTGCTTATAGTGACCAATCTCTCCAACTTGGTGAAGGATATCCTTCTATAGGAAGAGACTACTTGGAATTGGGGCAACTTAAGCATCCATTGATTCAACTAGCCTAAGAAGATGATCAACATATTTTCTATGCTGATTAACCTACCTTTAAAGTTGCATCAGCATTTCCATCCTTCACGATTTTCTTGATTCAAAGATCATATGTTGTTGAATAACTCTGTTTCTTCCTAGCTTCGGCATTTTGTAGTCCTAGACCTTATAATCTCATTCTTCTTATCCACATTTTTTTCCGGTTGTAGGGATCACTACCTCAAAATGAATTTGATCAAGATCATCAATCCACATAGTGACGTGTGACTTACCTTTTGGTAATCTTTTAAAGCAAAAATGTGATACCGTTGTTAGAAAAAAAGAGAGAGGCCAAGATCAACCATTAAACATTGAATCATAAGAAACACAAAATACATTAAGAAATTGAAAGAGAAAGGCAAGACAAAAATTTTCAAGTTGGGAAATTGTTTAACAAAAGAAATCTCATGTGTATCAATGAAGATAAAAACTTGAAATCTTGCAATGCTTACAACCTTTCCTACGAAAACTGAGAGTTTCAAGATAACAAGATAGCTAAGTACTATCATAATGAAAAGGGATGAACTGAATTAAAAATCGGGTCTCAAAGTCAAGTGGACCATTGAGGTCAAGGTGTTCCTACATGTTGGAGTGTTGTCCAAAAAATAAGAGGAATTTGTCATTTAACTAGTGAAAAGGAGTTGTGATAGGGACTAAGGATGATTAGGGGTGGAATAGGACATCCTTGAGAAGTCTCCAATCCATTATGTGGACCCCAAATTAACCTGAAAAGCTTGCTTTGACGAGTTCACCACTTGCAATAGGTGGCAAACATTGTCTAAATCAGGGTACTCTTCTTTGCAACAAGCAGTGAACATGTTGTGATACAAACAATTAGAATTTGAAGCCTTTGGCATTCGATTTGCTATTTGGTTAATTGGTTTTCCATCCTCGCATGTACAAGAAGCTGTAGGAAGTTAATATGTGGCCTTTCCACATGTGAAGTGGTTGGATCTTAGTGTGTTTGTGGTAGAAGTCAATCTTCATAAATATGCAAGTCTAAAATGAAGTGGCAGTGTTTTGTAAGTGTAATAAAAGCTCTGAAATCAGTGTATGAGTTTGTTGATGCCATGTTGGCACTCTTAGAGCATCGGAGACTTGAGCTTCCATTTTCATTCCTTAAAGAATTTCACCCATCTTATACTCCTTGGGCATAGTTCTTCTTCTTGTGAACCTTGAAGTTGTGCCTTAGAAACTTTTATCCAACCTGAGCCTTGGGAAATTTTATCTCCTCTTTGCCTTAGCCAAATTTCCAACCCATCTGCCTTAGAAACAATTTATTTCCTCTAGAAAATTTCATCAACCATGCGCCCGAGTAAAATCTCCATCTTAAAGTCTCCGGTAGGGCATGAAGAATTTCAAAATCATCTCCTTGTCGAAGACATCCAATACCCAAAAGGAAATTCTCCTCATAAAACACCAAATTCATGTGTCTATAGATGAAGGGGTACTTTTAATTTTTGAATTTTGTACCTTAGAAAAATATTTTCGTCAAAGTTTATTCTTTACTCTCTTCTTCCCTTGGGCGTAGTTTCCTTGCTTTGCCTTGGGCAATTTTCTTCAACTTCACGATGCTGGTGCATTTTGACTCATTCTTTGCCAATTTATCCACGCCTTAGTGAATTTCATCACCTCCCTCAAGCTTAGGCGTATTTCTCTAGAGAATGAGAGACTTCAATACTTAGAAGAAAAAAATTATCATCTCCATGAACATGGGCGCATATAGGGGGTCTAGGAGGAATTTTGAACACCTTAGACAATTTTTCTCCCATCCATCTTTCTTCACTTTGGGCGCACTTTGCTTGGGATGGAGGAACTTCAACAATACTTAGAATATTTCCTAGAGCCACCACCTTCAATACCCTTGGGCACATTTTGCATGTTGAGGAGGAATTAACAACACCCCTTGATGCATTTCCTAGAGCCACCTCAAACTTGGGCACATTTAGGACCCTCTGTAGGAATTAACAATGCCTTAGCTCTCTTTCTTCTTCACACCTCTTGGAGATGGGCGCATTTGGAGGGTCAAGGAGGAATTCTTGACACTTAGAAAAATTTTCTCATCCATCCCAATCATGGGCGCATCTAAGGGGTCTTGCAGGAATTAACAATGACTTAGAAACCTTTTTCAACGCCCTCCATAGCTAAATGACTTGGGCGCATTTCATGGGTCAAGGAGGAAATTTCACACACTTGAAAACTTTTTATCATCTTCATCCTCTTGAGGGTGCATTTAGGGGCTGAGCAGGAAATTTCACATACTTAGCAACTTTTCATTCTTTTGCCAGTCGTCAACATGGGCGCATTTAGGCTAGGCAACAGGAAATTCTCACTTGAAAACTTTTCCATCCTTCAGCTAGCTTCACCCTGGGGCGCCTTCAAGGGGTGAGTAGGAAATTCTTCAGACTTAGACATTTTTTAGCTTGCTTGCCCTGGTTTGCTATATTTAGTAAGTTTTTGGTTTTCACCCTTCTGAAGCTTGGATTGATTTGAAATTTTCGCCACAGGATCCTCATGATCTAGTTGATTTGTTCACATTGCCATCTTGTGTCAGCCTGCTATTTATAGCATGTTTCTGGAAGTGATTTACTATTTATAGCAACTACTTAATTTCAGGACTTTTGCAACTCCATTTAACTTGAAATCTAACCGACGTAATCCTCATGGGTTGACTTGCCTGTTCACACTGGCGCCTGCTGCTGACTTACTATTTATAGCCTGTTTCAGAAATGCCTTACTATAAATAGTAAGTGCTCGGATTGCCTTCAAATTTTACCAGTGGAAAGCTTGAAAGATACTGATCGCAATGGGATACACCGGTTTTCTGAGATTTTGGCGTTTGACCCCTCATTTTGGGTCCCGAAGCTGGAAACCCTAATTTGACTTGCATGATGCTCAAACGATCTCCGTTTGACCCTGCTTTTGTTGCACTTCGCCCTGTTCGTGATATTGAAGTGTTGGGCAACTGTTGGAGTGGTCCTGCTAAAAATAGTAAGTCCCTGAAAAAGTGACCAACTCTGTTTGCATGTCTCATCACTGCGTAGCTCTTGAAAAACCATAAAGAATAACGACATGCATTGAAAAGTATGAAAACCCTAAAAATAGCCTCTCTAAGACTTCTTGAAAAGGTCCCGATCCTGGTTTGCATGTTACATCGCTGAAGCTTTTGAAAAACCACAAAGAATATCCGGACATGCGCTGAAAACTCCAACATGCAAACCCTAAAAATAGCCTTTGAAGGCTGAGTGCTGGTTCTCATCTCATTATGCATGTTATACCATTGCGTAGGTCTCAAAAAACCCAGAAATATTCTTGAGACATGCACTGAAAAACTCTACATGCAAACCCTAAAATCTGCTCCTGAAGGTGATATTTGCTAAAAATAGAAAGTTGTCAGATCTGGCTCAAATTTTGCAGACAAGCAGTTTAAAGTGTCCTGGATGCAGTGTAATGGTTAGAACTTCAAAAGTGCTGAGAAAATGTCCCGAATTAGGTACTTACTAAAATTAGCAAGTTGTCAGAATTCAATGAAATTTTGCTGGGACCTTGCTGGAAGCTTACTGACTGCAATGCTAAGCTCAGATTTCAATTTACTCACTTTATTTGACTTCAAACTGGTTGGAAGATTCAAAACCCTAATTCTCAGACTTAGCCAAAATTTCAAGTTCAAGCTCAAAGGCAGGCACATCCTCGGAAAGGCAGACAACAGAAAGAGACAGAGAGAGAGAGACAAAACCAAAGCCAAAAGACCAAGAATGGAGCAAAAATTAGGGGGTCCCCATTTTAAATGGGGTGATGTGTGAAAAGGTCACAACAGAATCTTTTTTCTTTTTGATCCTAAAATTGAATTGAAGAAGTGGTTAAAAATATCAAGAATGGCAAGAGAAGATGATGGAGAAGCTAGGTTCTAAAAGTTTCCATTATGAAAGAAAACCTTGATAGGTTGGATTCTAGAAAGCATGATGTAAGTTACCTTGATAGTAGCAATGAATCCTTAAAAAGAGTGTTAAGAATGAGAATCGCGAAAAGAAGAAATGAAACAAGGTGAGACTCCAAATGATGATTCTTCAAGGTGAAGGCTTAAATTGACATACAACACTACAATGCAGAGATTAATACTGAAAGTTTGGACCAATGGGTGTCCAAATGGAGGTGTACTTCAGTCTACACCATCTTTCATCACACCAACAAATCTCTTTTGCAAGGTTGAAACTTGCTGGGCATACTCTTACATGG
This sequence comes from Sequoia sempervirens, assembly GCA_007258455.2. Lineage (NCBI taxonomy): Eukaryota > Viridiplantae > Streptophyta > Pinopsida > Cupressales > Cupressaceae > Sequoia > Sequoia sempervirens. Next base: position 111,868,561 of record VDFB02358134.1, on the reverse strand, counting down.
TATGAGAGTTATGCACACTCATTAGAGGTGAGAAAGTACCACTTGTGTCCAAGCAAGATTACTTCAAAATACTGTCAGGAAATCAATTCTATCCAATTTCCATGAAGATGAAAAATGGCGATGCAGTGGCATCATTTGTAGCAAGAGCATGGGCAAAGCATTCAAGCCTACACAAGTGAGTTTAGGAAGAGAGCAGTTCAGCTAGGGAAGAATATTATGGATCATGAGGTGCTGAGAAAGTATGTGGAAGATTTGTTTGATCACCTACAAAGAGTGGTTCTCGTGGCCAAACTCCAAAACATAGATGTGGCATGTACCCAAGCATACTACCTTGTACTAGATAAGAAGTGGCTTCTTTTGAAAAGCCCAAGGGTAGTGAATAGCATGGTGGCACAGGAAAAAGCAATGCCACTACCATGACAAAGGGAAAAGGTAAGAGTAAATCTCATTGTTGTCATTGTGATATAGATGGATGCGTGGATGACGGATGTTTGAATTTACATCTAGACTTAGCACCTTCTTGGAGGAAGAAGGGGAAAGAAAAGAACACTATCTATATGGAGAAGGGAAAAGAGACTTAGATACTAATGAATGTTTTTCTTGTGTTATGTTGAACAAGGGTATTGTTATGGTGAATGGTGGAACTTCAATTGAAGAAGAGCTCACTAAGTTATTCCACATCAAGATTAGCCAAAGGTAAGAAGTTTGATGCATTGTATGATTTGTATTCTCAAGCAAATATAATCTCTTGCAAGTTATTTGATGAACCTTAGTTTGATAGTAGAAGGCCATCCATGTCCTTATACCTTAGGACAGATGGACAATGTAAGTGTGAAGGTTACAAAGCAATGTAAACTTTGGTTTGGAGTTAATTTGGATTTTGTGGATGAAGTAGTGTTTGATATGAGTGTTTTAGACATGTGTTGTTTTTTGGGAGTCCATATCTATATGAAAGGGATGTAGTATATTTTCCAAAGAGGAACCAATATAGATTGGTCTTGAAGGAAAATGAGTGTCACTTGAACTCTCACAATGGCAAATATAATAGTGCACTGGCTAGCACCTCAAAATGGAAATGGTTGATTCAAGCAAGAGGAATGGTTGTCCTTGGGGAATCTAAGGTTGGGAGTGAAAGGAGGGTTCAATCTCAAAAGCAAAGACAAAAATGACAACAGGTGCAGTAGGTTGTGTGCATAAAAGTGCCAAATTTTGATTGATATTCATGTTGTAGTGCAAGGCAATATAGCATTTCATTGGATAAATGGTTCTTCAATCCTTTTCTAGTGATTTTTATAGGTTTTGGACACCAAAACCCCCCTTGGTTAGGGAGGGATGAGTTTGAAAATTGTGTCTCAAAGTCAAGAAAACCATTAAGGTCATGTTGTTCCTACTCTTTTGAGTGTTGTCATGAAATAAAGAGGAGGATTTCATCATTGTACTAGTGAAAAGGAGTTGAGATAATGATTGAGGATGATTAGGGGTGGAATGTAAAATATTTGAGAAGTCTTTGATTAAAGCTTTAGGCCTTGAAATGATGTGAAAAGCCTAAATTTGTGAGTTCACTACTAACAACATGGGTGACTAGGTTTGAATTGCAACCTCTACTCCCTGACAAGCAGCGAACATGTCTTGATACAAACAATGAATAAAATTTGAAGTGTTAGGTATTTGATCTTCCGTATAGTTGATTGGTTTTGTATTCTTGATCTTTGTGAAGCTATATAGGAAGGTCCAATAGTTGGAAAACTTGGACTCGGTGCGGACTCGACAGCCCAAAAACTGGGACTCAACACGGACTCGGGAAAAAACTCGGCTAGGACTCGGCAAAAAAAAGAAACCATAGTTTTACAAAAAAACAAGAAGAAATTAATGCATTTAGAGAACATAAGAGTCTAATTTGATTATCAAACACTCATAATTCAAAGATTACACATGTCATATGATCATCAAACACTCAATAATTGAAATTTCATCATTCATAGTCATACAGATAATCATAGTTTCAATGTATAACAGCATCATAAGTTTATAAATGTTTACATATAATCATGTCAAAAAGAGGAAAACATTAACAACCACAAATAATCTACATCTTCCTCTTTCCCCTCCCAATGGTACTCAATTTTGAAGGCCCAAAACTAGAAGGTGCCCGTGCTATAGTATCCAAATGAGGAGATTGAGCAGTGGTTTCTTGATCTTCAAATGTGTCTTCATCCTCCTCCATGGCATCCAATCTTGCTGCTTCTTCTTCTGCTGCTGCTCTCTCTAATTCAGCAAGATCCTCATCAGTAAAGAAGACATCAGCCTCATCATTTTGTTCATCAACAGTCCATTCACCATATGGATCAATGTCATCCAAGTCGATGGACTCATGTGAAATACCCTCCAACTTTCTAGTTCGAAGGCGAAGGTTGTACCGAACAAAAACTAAATCATTTAGGCACTGCTGGGTCAACGTGTTTCTCTTCTTTGTTTGAATGTTTTCAAATAAACTCCAATTATGTCCACACTCAAAAGCACTACATGGCTGCAGCAAGACATGGATGGCTAGCTTTTGAAGATTTGGCGTGCTAGCACCATAGTTCTCCCACCATAGATCTACAAAAACACGTTTAAAAAATATAAGTATTAAGAAATAAGAATAAAGTAAAAAATGTATATGTAAGAATCAAGTTTCTAATTTCATTTTTTAGTTGGTTGTTTTCCTCTCCTTTTAATTGCTTGTTGGGAGGAAAAGAGTCTCCCCTCTGCACCTTTGTAGACCTTGAATAGATAAAAGAAAAAGTAAATCAAATATAGAAAATTCATAGATAGTGAAGACTCAACATTGCAAATTCATAAATAAGATGTAACAAATCTCACCTCCAACTCATCAAGCACCTTATCTCTCAACTCACGATTAGGCACCATCCTATCAATGCATGTGACAAGACCTGCCATGACCTCCTCATCTGCCTTAAATGTGTCTGAGAAGTAGAACTTCGGATTCAAGAAGTAGGCAAAGGCATGTATCAGTTGGTGTAGCTGGTTTGTCCATCTGCGATCAATGATGCGCCAAATGATTTCATATTTCCTTTTGTTTCCGCCATAGTAACGTGATATGGCCTCTTTGGCCCTATTCATGGCCTCATAGATGAAACCCATTGGCATGCCCTCTCCATCCACCATACGAAGAACCCTCACCAAAGGTTTTGTCACCTAAAAAAATGAAAAAAATGTTAAATTATAACAAAATTAACCCCTCAAGAAAAAAAACAGCAAATAGATTATCATGTATTTTTTTTTTTTTTGTGTTTATTACTTACCCCGATCAACTCTCCATTTTTGATGAACGTCTCATCAAAAACTATGAAAACAATCCTCTCCCCTTCAGGTCTAGTGGAAAATGAGGACTCCATCCAAGCATCAGACACAAACATTTGCTTGAGATGACCAATGGCACACATAATGCTTTGCAATGTGAGGAAGTGGCTAGCAAATCATGTCACTCCAGGTCGCACAAGGTCCTTGCCATTTGTGAATTTCCTCATCAGAGAAAGCACCCAAGTATGGTTGTAGATAAATTTTGTAACACTTTTTGCATCTTCAACCACACTTTTGACCCATGAAATCTTCCCAATGTCCTCTAGCAATAGGTCTAAGCAATGTGCAGCACAGGGAGACCATGCAATTGTGGGATACCTCTCCATAAGTAGTCTACCTGCAACTACATATGCAACTGTGTTGTCCGTGATAATTTGGACAACATTATCAACACCA
>VDFB02358134.1:111694519-111864702 GCA_007258455.2 Sequoia sempervirens | reverse complement strand
GGAGGCAAATACATGGGAGATAGAGGGGATATCACTAACTGTATGGATCAATTCATGGCAGAACAAAGAACTACTCAACAGTGAATAGCACAATTATTGGACACATTGACTTAAGTCATGATAAATACAAATAACAATAACAACCAAGGTGGCAATAGTGGAGGCAATGAAGACAATTCAATCAACAATAGAACTTCAAATCATCATGTTCCTACAACCAGTTCTAGACCCATGATACCTACTTTCTCACCTAGAGTAAAACATCAAGAAGGAAATGAACCTACATTGGTAGAGTTACAAGATTAGTTCCGCCAAGATTGGATAGACGGAGGACTACAAATATATATGTCCCTAAGAGACTACATGGACCTAAGAATGAGGCATTTGAAAAACAAGGGTAATAGAGAACATTACAATGATCTTAGGTGGAAAATTGGTAAGCTTAGCTTGCCATACTTTGATGGTTCGGGAAAGACCACACCACATGCATGGGCTCAAAAGGTTGATACATACTTCCAACTCAACCTAATGTTGGAGAATGAAGCAATCAAATATGCTGCCCTACATCTAGATGGGGTGGCTCATGAATGGTGGCACCATGGCATGATCACAATGGACCATGAACAAATTACTTTATATGTGGAATTCATGGAGAAGCTAATAGAGAGGTTTGACAACAAGGATCCCGAGCTCCACTTTAAAGAATTGGCACAACTAAAGCAATAGGGAACCATTGATGAATATATTGCGGACTGCCAAAGACTTTCTGTGTTGGTCACCAACATTTATGAAAGAAGGTTGGTTGTTCTATTTATGGATGGCCTAATGGACCCTCTAAGGGGTTGGGTCAAAGCTCTCAACCCTAGTACACTTCAAGAAGTAGTTAAGAAGGCTAGGGATATGGACTCAAGTGTGACAAAGAACAAAATGCCATCAAAAGGATCATCATTCTAAAAAGACAAAGAAAAACAACCTTTCCCAAAGGAATGGCCAAAGAAGAACAAAATGGATGAAGAAACTAGACAAGAGTTAAGGAGGAAGAAACTTTGTTTTACTTGCAAAGAACCCTGGGAACCAAGACATAGATGCCTTGGCAAGGGAAAGGTTCATTATATCGACATTGTGCTCAATAGTGATGAAGAAGACAAATCTGATCTAAGCAGTGAGCAATGTGAAATGGAGGAAGAACCACCAAAGGTAAAGGAGTCTCCACCTAAAGAAAAAAAGGGGGGTGTAATTGCCACTATGACCGGAACTCCAAGATTTAACTCCTTTAAAGTTTGTGGTGTATTGCAAGGACAAAGGATAATGGTGCTAATAGATAGTGGAGCTACTCATAACTTTATTGATTCAGTCTTGGTCACCAAGAAAAGACTTCAAATAGTTGAACATGAAGAGCTTAGTGTGATGGTGGCGGATGGCTACCAAATGTCTTGTTCAACACAAGTACCAAAATTGAAATTTACAATTGGTGACTACACAATCACTAATGATTTTTATTTTGTGAAGTTGGGTGATACCAACGCTATACTTGGTATCCAATGGATGATGTCCATTGGTAAGTACTCACAAAACTTTCAAACAATAGAGTTCAAGTTCAAGGTGAATGGTAGGAAAGTGGTATTTAGGGGACTATCCGATGGAGCTCCTTGATTGGCATCAGCCAAACGAATGGAGAGCATATTTAGGCATGGACATATAGCTTGGGCCACACAATGTCTTGTTTTCTCCAAATCATTGAACAAGCCTAAGTATCATCATGATTCCTTACAACCAATATTGGATAAGCATGGTCTAGTTTTTGGGGACATACCACCAAGGAGACCACCAAGTAGAGGATTTGAACCCACCATCGAGTTAGAAAAGGGTGCCAAGCCTGTCATCACCACACCATACCAACATCCCAAGAAGTTTAAGGATGAAATTGAGAAATGTATCAAGGAGATACTAGAAATGGGACATATTGAGAAATTTGCATCTTTTGTAGTGTTAGTAAAGAAAAAGGATGGAACTCCCCAAATGTGCATTGACTAGCAAGCCTTAAACAAGAAAACAATCTAAAATTGATATCCAATCCCTAGAATCAATGAACTATTGGATGAATTGCATGATGCAGTTTATTTCTCAAAGATAGACTTAAGGTTGGGCTACCACTAAATAGGAGTTCGAGAAAAAGACATCCATAAGACCGCTTTTCATTGTCATTTTGGCCATTATGATTTTTTGGTGATGCCTTTTGGCTTGACCAATGCACCTGCCACATTTCAATTTTGTATGAATCACATATTTAATAAGTAACAACAAAAAATTTTGCTCGTGTTCTTTGACAACAAACTCATATATAGTAAGACATGGGAAGATCATTTAAAGCACTTGGATGATTTTGGGGATCATGGAAGCACAATCCTTATATGCCAAAGCATCTAAATGTGAGTTCAATATGACCAAAATTATAAACTTGGGCCATATCATTATTGTAGGAGTCCAAGTGCACCAAGAGAAGATTCAAGCCATTCTAGATTGGCCCCCACCAAAGACCCTCACAAAATTACGTGGTTTCTATGGGTTGTGTAGTTATTATATAAGGTTTGTTAAAGGGTTTTCCCAACTTGGGGCCTTTACAACAAGTCTAACCAAGAAGGGGGCATTTAAATGGACAAATGAGGCACAACGGGTGTTTGATAAGTTGAAGGGGATCATTAGCACTTGTCCAGTTCTTGTCTTACCAGATTTCAATCAGCCCTTTGTACTAGAATACGACGCATCTGGAGAAGGAATTGGGGCAATTTTGATGCAAAATGGTCACCCTATCGCTTTCAAAAGCAGGAAATTGAAAGACAATGAAAAATTGTACTCTATATATGACAAGGAGATGCTTGCCATAATGCATGCATTGACCAAGTTTCGGCAATATCTAGTTGGTGGAAAGTTTGTAGTATGGACAAATCATAATAGTTTGAAATACTTCTTGGAGCAAAAAGACCTTAATGAACGATAACAAAAATGGGTTAGTAAGATCCAAGCATACGACTTTGATATTGAACATATAAAAGGAAAAAGGAACGTGGTGGTCGATGCCCTATCCCAAAAATCAACCATTTGCTCATTGTCCGGAATCTCAACCAATTGGAAAGCACATCTACTAGTAGAATATTCCAAAAACACTTTTGCATGTGAACTAATGGAGGGACGAATTCAAGATGACCAATACAAGGTAGTGGATGACATCATTTATTAAAAAAATCTGATCTACCTAGTACCTGAATCTAAACTAAAGGAGAAGATCTTAAGGGTTGTTCATGAGACACCATTGGCGAGACACCCAGGATACTTTAAGACCTACAAGCAAGTTAGAGAAAAGTTCTCTTGGAAGGGCCTAAAAAATGATGTCCTTCATTTTGTTAGGTAATGTACTACATGTCAACAAAATAAGGCGGAACATACTTTCCCAGCAGGATTGTTACAACCTCTTCCCATTCCAAAGCAAAAATGGGAGAGCATCTCAATGGACATTATCATCGAACTCTCTAAGGTCCATGGTAAAGATTGTATCTTTGTGGTTGTCGATCAACTAACCAAGTATGCTCACTTTTTCACGATCCCTTCCGAGTACAAAGCACCATAAGTTGCAGAATTGTTCTTCAAGGAAATATTCAGGCTCTATGGGCTTCCAAAAAACATAGTGAGTGATTGTAAGCAAATTTCTTAGTATCTTCTGGACTAAATTATTCAAACCATCAAGGGCGGAGTTAACACCCAGTACCAGCTACCACCCACAAATAGACGAGCAAACCAAAATTGTAAATAAATGGGTAGAAGGTTATTTGCATAACTATGTGGCAAGCCAGCAGAGGACATGAATTAAGTGGTTTCATTTGGGAGAATACTGTTATAACACTATTTATCACATGTCAATTAGAATGACACCATTCAAAGCATTATACAGATATGACGTGTCATTATTCTTAGATATGGCATTTGGAGAAAATAAGGCACCTAAGGCCAAAGAATGGGTCCAAGAATGTCAAGATATTCTTAAGTCCCTTAAGAATAATTTACAACACGCCCAAAACCAGCAAAGGGTCTATATGGATAAACATCGAGTTGAGTGAAGTTTTGAGATTGGGGATTTGGTTTACCTCCGCCTACAACCATATCGACAATCCTCTTTGAAGAAGAGTGGCGCCGAGAAGTTGAAGCCCTAATTCTATGGACCTTATAGGGTGATTAAGCAAATAGGAGAAGTGGCATATGAACTAGAACTTCTAGAAAGCAGCAAAATACATAATGTATTCCATGTGTCATGCCTCAAAAGGGCTCTAGGACAACAGGTTACCACCTCCATTGAACTTCCACCCTTGAACGAAGAAGGCAAGTTGGTCTTGGTTCCCGATGAAGTTATAGACATAAGGGAGAAAAGGTTGAGGAATAGGGTCATCAAAGAATACCTCATCAAATGGAAGGATTTACCTATGGAAGATGCTAGGTAGGAGAATGAGCAAGTTCTCCAACATCCTAACCTAAGAGTGCTTGTGTGCAAGCAATTCCAAGGAGGGGAGATTGTAATAACCCCATTTGATTGCTAAACCAATTGCAAAAAGCAAACGGATTCGTCCAAAGGCATTCCTTGGACGTGAGGAACAATAATAAGGTTATTGTTGTTCAAAGGAAGGGCAATCATTTTGATCAAAGCATTAATTAGTTAGCGAATGGTATTAAAGATATGATTAATTAAGTTATGTGAAAGAGACATGTTTAAAAAGATAAAACTCCTCACATCATGTCCACTTGAAATCTATTTGAGGAGGTTCGTAGTTCATCCAAGGGACATCAGAAGATTTGTGAATTCATATCTCTAAAACTCAGACCTGGAGTACTCTTAAGAGCCTACGACCAGTCAAGTAAGGGTGGCATATAGTTCACCTTACAAGGCTAATGGATGCATAAGCAATCAGTCAATATTCAGACACAGCACCAAGTAAAAATTGCAGGAGTATAATGATCAATTCAGGAACAGCGATCAGGTAGAGGCATAAGTCTCTTACACATTCAAACACATGATCTTCAAGTAATAAGTTAGAAACAGCAATTATATCTTCTTGTCAATTTTCCATTCTTGAACTAATAAGCAATTCAGACTTCATCATTTCAAACAGAATTTCAGAATTCACATCAGAAACGTGGCATCATTATTACTGACATAATATCCACTCCTATTAATATATGTGTCCAATATTCAGGACTAGTGTTAACCAGTTAAGTTAGAGTTGTTCTTTAAGTAAATCAAATGCACATAGTAGAGGTTTATAATCATTTATACCCTCCCTTAAAGCTTATTGGTTCTTGGCATTTTTTGATATCTTAATCTATAAGATTGAAGGAAAAATTTAAAGTAACTCTACAAGAAACATTACAAGCTTGTATTCATGCAAAGCTATTCCTAGGATAAAAGTAGCAATTAAATTCTTTTAATCATTTTCATGCAGTTCTTGTAAACAATATAAATAAGTGCCTTTGCACTTCAATTTTCAATAATAATTGTCAAGCTTGCATGATATTGCTGTTCATTGAGTCACAGTTAATGTTTGATTGTTCTATGTATAGTATGATTTGATAATTTTTTGCAAGCTTTATACTACGACTATTAACAAGAGAAGTATTACAACTTTGTGTGTTATTCTTTTGTATTTAACATTTGTGTGTTCTTGATTCTATCTTATCTCACTTATTCTTTTTTATCTTTGAATTTAATTAGAAACCATAAGTATCCTTAGTTATAGTTAGTCTATTTTCTGCAATAGATAGGTTCACATACACAAAACTTCTTATCTAGTGCACATATGTTGGAAATGCTTTTTGCTCTAGATTGGAAAAAAAAGGATAGGTTTTTAGATCTAGTTTATTTGAAAAGTCTTCTAAATTTTAAATCATAAGGAGCTTCCCCTACTGATTGAAGAACAATTTACTATACACACTATTCCATTTTGTGTCACATCAAAAGGAGTGAATTAAAAAACTAACAAGGTTGAAGTTCTTCCAATATCTAAAATATAAACACAAAAAAGGGCAGATTTTTCAATCAACAACAACAATGAGATTCCTCAAACTAACCAATTAGAGATAGGAAGAACCTTTTGAACACAACAAAGAGTTGTTTACCAATGACACTACTAATGATCCTCTTATCACAATTCTTGAAGACAATATCAGTGGTTGCATTTCCCAAAAAATTGACCAACAGTACAAAAAATTTCTTGACCACTTTCTTACCTTGCAAGTTCTTGGTGAAGCATTGAATTGCATGGCTACCAACTAGAGAATAGGCATGAATGGCCTTCTAGTTGAATTTTACAAAGCTCTATGACCCCATATTCAAGAAGGCTTCTACCATGTGTAGATTGAAGGCATTGGAACAGGTACCATAGGGGCCAACATCATCCAAGGTCTAATCAAATCCTCCCTAAGGGCCGAAATGATAGGACTATTAATGGATGGCAAACCATCACCTTATTCAATACCTCATATAAAATCATCACAAAAGCTTTGACCTACAAAATAAAGCATATTGCTTAGGAGATTGTGAAAACTTGAACAAATAGGCTTCCTTGGTGGTAGATTTGGAAACTACAAAATGGGCCCAACAAATAGCCTAAGATGCTCTTATCATTAGGTTAGATTTCAACAAATCCTATGACCACATATGATGGCCCTTCATTCTAAACATGATGCAATGGTTGGGGATTGGTTGTAAGCTCGTAGACCACATAAGAATGCTCATCAAGGATACTAATATTAAATTTGGCTACTAATGGCTCACTCTTGCCCTAATTTCCCATCCAAAAGTCCATCCACCAATGTTACCCCCTTGCTCCTTTCTGTTGTGACCTTTTCACACATCGCCCCATTCAAAATGGGGACCCCTAAATTTTTGCTCCATTCCGGTCTTTTGGCTTTGGTCTTTGTCTTTCTCTCTCGTTCTGCTTCTTTTCCGCTATCTGCTTTCCCGGGACGCTCCCGTCTGCGAGCTTGAACGTAAAATTTGACCAAGTGCTGAAATTAGGGTTTCACATCTTTAGGTCACTTTGGGGTCAAGTTGTATTGGTTGGTCAGCTTTTGAGCCTAACAGTGCTATCACGATGCTTTCAGCAAAGTAACCCCTAAATTTTCACTAAGTTCTGCCAACTTTCTATTTTTAGTAAGTGTCAGTTTAGGGTTGATTTTCTTGGGATTTTCACATTCCGACAACTTCATTGCATTCCTAACACGTCAAGTTCACTTTTGGAAAAATTTGAGCAAAAACGAACGACTTGCTATTTTTAGTAGTCCAACTTCCAGAGCAGATTTCAGGGCCTACATGTTACATTTTCTGATGCATGTCCAGAGATCCTTTCTGGGTTTTTCGAGACCTTTGCAGCGATATGACATGCAAAGCGGGACGACAACTTTCAGCGCTCAACCTTCGGAGGCCGATATTAGGGTTTGCATGCAGACTTTTTCGGCGCATGTCGGCATATTCTTTCTGGGTTTTCCAAGAGCTTCGCAATGGTGTAACATGCAAGTGTAACCGATCACTTTTTAGAAACTTACTATTTTTAGCCAGTGCTTGCATGTTGGAGATTTTTCTGGGTTTTTCGAGATTTTTCAGGCAGTGTGACATGCAAGATCATCCAGCAGCCGGTCGGTCACTTTTCAGCCGCTTTCTATTTTTAGCAGGTATCACTTGGGCAGCTCCTCAGCACTTCAGAACTGCAAACTGATCATCATGCAACTGAAACAGGGTCAAACGGAGCTCATCTGAGCAACATGCACAAAATTAGGGTTTCGAGTTTCAGCGCTAAAAATGAGGAATCAGAGGTCAAAATGTTCAAAACGAAAGTATCCACTGCGATCAACATCTTTCAGGGACTCTGCTGGCAAAATTTGAGGGCAATCGGAGAACCTACTATTTTTAGTAAAGTGTTCCAGACGCAGGCTATAAACAGAAAGACAATCGCTGGCGCAGCGCAAACAGGCAAATTCACCAGCAACAGGCACACTGTCCAAATTTCAAGACAAACGGAGCTAGGGAAGTCCCAGAAATGAGCAGTAAGTCACTTTAGAAGTAGCTATAAGTGGCAAGTCAGCATCAAATCTCAGCAGGAACAAATCAAGTGTGTGATAAGGATCTGTGGCGCAAATTTCAAGGCAAACGGAGTTGCAGAAGATGAGAAATCAAGCATTTGCTATTTTTGGCAGGTCAAGACAGAGAAATTAGGGTTTCCTAAAATCAAGGGCAGAACACGACATTCACACCAAAATGGCATCCGGCTGCGATCACCAAACTTGGGGCGTTCAACACATGAAATTTGAAGACCTTCTAAGCAGTTTCTATTTTTAGCAGGTTGCTAAAAATAGCAGGTATAAACAGGAATCAGGCATCGACAGTGCAAGTCAGTTGAAATTCAGAGTAGGGTGAAAATCAGGCTTCCCAAGGTCAAAAATCAGTTGATGGCGCAAAATTCAGAGAACTTTCTAAAAATAGAAAGTCAGGGCAAATTAGGGTTGACTAAGGAAAATCAACTCAAATCTAGCAGAGGGCATAAAATTCACGAAAATGGATAAAATTTGGAATCCAGCATTGAAGTCCACCTTGAGAAGCTGAACAGAGGCGAAAAATTTTCTAAGTCTGGAAAACTGGAAGTAGTTTGGGTCAAATGCGCCCAAGAAGGTTGGGATGTGAGATTTCGCCTAAGTCATGAAACTAAAAACACAACCCTTGATATGCGCCTAAACTAAAAGTGGACGTCCATGGGTCAATGTGCACCCCTCTTCAAAATGGAAGCTCGACTTGATATTTGCCCCTGAGAGCATCACTCTTAAATTGCGCCCAAGGTAATTGGAGTTTGAAATGTGTCTAAGGCCAGAACTTGAAGTATGGACCCCTATATGCGCCTGGGAGGATGAATCTTAAAAATATTCTAAGAGGCGAAACTGGAAGTAGGGGATCCCAAATGCGCCCCACTTCAAAGCATGCCAAAGACATAAGCTGAAAGCTCTGGGTACCATATGCGCCCCAGATTGGATGCTCCTTATATAATTTTGCGCCCACCCAATGGAGTTAAAATGAAAATTGTCTAACGCATCCAAAAAAAAAAAAAATGAAAACACAACATGTCATATGCGCCCAAGCCAAAGATGAAAGCTTGACAGGTGATTTGCGCCCAAGGTAAACTTAAAAGTTGCTAAGTGGTAAAATTGAAAGCTAACTCATCTAAATGCGCCCCCAACTGGAAGTATAACACATCATTTGCGCCTGGACTTTGGAAAAGGCTGGAATAATGCTAAGGTGTAGAAATGAAAGAGAGGACCCTCAAATGCGCCTGAGTCTGCAAGGACGTTGAAAATTTGCCTAAGTGACATGATCTAAATGCGCCCCAAATTGAATGTTTCTTATGAATATGCGCCCACTCAAAACATGAAAGAAGAAATTTTGATTATGGCGTTGGAATAAAAGCTCCCTCTAGGTTTTGCGCCCTGAAGCTTTAAGTACCATTTGCGCCTCCGGAGGGTGAAATTAAGATCTCCACCATCAATTGGCGCCTAGAAGGAAGAGAGATGATTAAAAATTAAAAGCTTGGTCTCTCATTAGCGCCCCAATCCAAATTGAAAACTCAGATGCTATATGCGCCCCTCTTAAAAGTGAAAGTTCCATGTGTTATTTGCGCCCATGAAGATACTGGAGATTCAAAATTTTTCTGAGTATTGAGAATGGAAGCCGCCCACCTCATTTGCGCCTAAGTGTTAAAAATGAAAGTATCACCCTCCATATGCGCCCAGAGTAAACTAAAAGCTCAGCTTATTATTTGCGCCCATGATGAAAATGGAGGTGAGCATAGGCATTTGCGCCCAAAGCTAAAAAATCGAAATTGGAAGTTGATGGTATGAAATGCGCCTCTGGAAAGAAATTGAAAACTCCCTGTATCATATGCGCCTATGGAGAAATAGCAAGCTGCCTGTGGGTTTTCCTTGTACCTCAAACTGGAAGTACACACACTTATATGCGCCTTGACTCATGATTATTTAAACACAACAAATTTGAAAGCAACATATGCCATTTGCGCCTAGATGTGAACAAGTCTCTAAAACGTGGAAAATGCATGAGTTACGCCTAGGAACATTGGAGGTTGGAAATGGTTTTAAAAAGCATCTTATATGCGCCTTGGGTAAGGGTGGAAAAGGATGTTAAGCGTTCAGACTAGAAGTGTGAGATATCTAATGCGCCTAAGCTAGAAATGCAACTGAAATACGAATTCAAAAGCTCAACCCATAGTATGCGCCTCAAAAGCAAAGGGAAGAAGTGATTTAACATTTGTCTAAGGCGTTTGATTTCAAAATCAAAATGCGGGGATAAGGAAATCAAGCAATAATTTTTGAAAATATTAAATGGCATCAAGATGAAAGTGAAAAGGCGTTGGATTTAAATGTGTGGGGAAGAATAAGTTCTAAAATGTTTAAAAATAAAAAAATTAAATGTCCCCCTTCATGATTTACGCCTGGACTGAAGATTGTCTACAAAAATTGAAGGCGTTTAAATTTTCCAAAGCGAGATTAAATTGAAAAGGCGTTGGAAGTTATATAATTTCTCCAGGCGATAAATTTTTAAATTTGCCTAAGACGGAGAAATTAATTTATTTAATTATTTAATTATTTTCCTAAGTTTAAATTTAAATTCCTCTTTAATTTTCGACACATAAAATTTTAATCTCGGACGACTTTCAATCGTGGGGAATTTATTTCGGATTAATTCTGGATGGAAAATAAAATTTCGCCTAGCCGATTTAAAGTTTTGGGGTCGAATTTTTGAGTGTGTTGGAGAAATAAATTAAAATGGCATTTAAATTAAAATTTTAATAAATTAAAAATGCCATTTTAAATATGCAGTTGAGATTATTTCAAATCGGAGCAAAAATGATTTTTCAAGATTACTGGCAGTCGGATAGGGAAATTTTAAATTTGAATCGAGGAAAGAATCTCCCCGAATAGCAAATTGTCATAGCAACTGCAAGACGACTGGAATATTCCCTTTTAAATTTAGCAAACGCGTCAGTCATGATGAAGGGAATAAAAGGCATCTGCTAAAATTAGCACCGGCTTTTGGCTATAAAATTATGAGGATTTTCATTCTCATCTCACAAGATTCGAAGTTAAAATTTCTGCTGGTTCAAGAGTTGCTGAAAGTGTGAGGTGTTAAGTTCGATTTTTGCAAGAGATTGAAGTTGCTGAAAGTTGATTTCTTGAAGTTGTTGAGATTCAGAGTTGCGAAGTGCTGCGATTTAAAGCTTGAAGGGTTAAGCATTTTTATTTCTTCACGTTGCTGAGGTAAGTACTCGAAGCTGCTGAGATTCAATATTTTGCTGAAAGTGGAAATGCTTTCGAAGTTTAAAATTGAAAAGGCTGAAATCAATTGTTTGTTCTGGAGGTCAAAAGTTGTTTTGAATTCGAAATTGCTTGAGCTTTAAATTTTCAGAAGTTGCTGAATGTTAGAATCAAACCAAGATTTAAATTTGTTGAAGCCTTCAAAGTTGCTGTTTTATAACTTTCGAAGTGCTAATTCGAGATTGCTTTTCGAAGTTGCTGATTTATAACTCTCGAAAAGTTGGTTTTAAATTGTTAAGGCTTGCTGGTTTGAACTTGCTCGTTTAAAACTTTCGGACTTATTTAAACTCTTCGAAGTTGCTGATGTATAACTGTCGAAAAGCTGATTTGAAACTTGGTAATTTATAACTTGCAAGCTTGCTGATTTTAAATATTCGAAGTTGCTGATTTAAATGTTGCTGAAACAACACGTTTTCCGAAGCTGAAATTGTTGGAGTTAATCTCTTACGGGGAGTTGAATATTTCTTTTAGCTGCAAGTTGTTGAAGGACGAAGTCTAAATTATCGAGAAGTCAAAGTTGGCTGTTGAAGCTATTAACTTGTATTTATTCTTGCAGCCAACTCCAGCCGCCAGCCACCTCACGTGATTTTATTTTAAAAGTTCAAAGTGTAATGTTTGTTTTTTGTTTTGCAGATGGCTGATGGACGAAAGGTCGATGTTGCTGGAACAAGCAAGGCTGGAGCTAAGGCTACAAACAACGAAGCTGGCAAAGAAAACGCCTCCAAGCAGGCAATTATCAAGGGTCTAAAGAAGTCCTTCATTCCTGAGTCGAAGATTGTGTCGAAGTTTGGCAGCTTGACGGACACTAATCTCGGGCCATTCAACCTCGAGGCCTTCACACGCAGAATGTATGGGCAGGGTGGCAACCTTCCGACAAAGGCATCATGCAATATTGTGAAGAGCGGATTGTACGCAGCAGCAAGGTTCCAACCAGCAGTCCGTTGTCCCGAGTTGATCCTAGAGTGCGCCAACTTCTACAACTCCGAGGATTGGACTATCAGCTCTCCGGGTGGTATGATCATGGCCAACTTCGCTCCTGATGCAATTGGCGAAGCGTTTGGGATACTTGCTACGGATAACATGTTGTACAAATCCAAGGCAAAGGCTGACAAGATGTACGCCACGTCCTTTGAGAAGTGCATGAAGAGGATAAACACCACGTGGATGTGAAAACCAAAGCCTCCTGCGGCCAGGCTGCCTAAGCAGGTAATCTCAGAAGAGCTGAAGCAAGAGTACTGCAATGTCATTATGCTACTCAGCAGAGTTAATGGCAGCCCGCAGTCGTTTGCGTTCGAGCCATGGATGTTCTTCTACATCAGTGTAGTGCTCGAAGGAAAAGAGCAAGTAAACTGGGCGAAAATGATAAGTGATAATATCGATGAGCAGTTCAGGAATCTCAGGAGAACACAAACATTTTACATGAGCTCGTATGTTATTTACATGCTCGCTCGAATGACCAAGTATAGAGGGTTGGCATATCAAGAACCAATTGGCTGCGGATATAATCAATTCAAAATTCACCAGTCCTGCAGACAATTGCATCTTACACACACTGGTGACTTTCAGAGAGTGAATGATGCTTTTACTATGTACATCACAAGAAACCTTCAGCAAAAGCTACAACAGAGGATATCCGAGGAGGCTCAGATGCTGATCGAAGAATATGGGTGTTGGTTCGTCCAATTCCCGAAATTTTCCTATTTGAGGCTGTCGGGGTACGATTCATATGTATACAAACTACCTAGGTATCCAACTAACAGAATGGTATTACTTGAGTTGTCCAGGCAATTGGTGGCCTATGACAAGATCATTAGAAGAAAGAAGAAGGGAGGCTTGCACTTCCCATTGTTTTGGGAAATTCACTCGAAGAATGCCCTACTTTGCAAGCAGCCAAAGAGGCCGAGAATGAACTAAAATTCTACAAGCTGACTCTTCATACGAGCCGACAAGATTTTGATCCTCGGGGTAAGATTGGAACGGTGCAGGGCATGGAATACAGACACAAGGCCCACCTGGAAGATTTTTGGGTGAATGCTGGAAGTGAGGATGAAATTAGAAAAAGAATGTTTTCAAGGCTGCCACTCAAGTTGATCAGAGAGTGTGAAGTGATCCAGGTGCCAGATCAAGTTGAGGATACTAGAGTAACTCACCCAGATTATGAGGCAGTAAAGAATACTCCTATTCCAGCAGTGGATTGGGCCGAACCAGAGATTGCGGATTTGGACACCTTGTCTATTCCCGTCATGACCTTTACAAGGGCTTGGGTGGATGAGCGTGTTAACAAATTAAGGAGGAGGTCAGTTGCCCTCACATATGACCTCATGGGTGATAAAAGGCCGCCGGTGTCAGCAAAGAGGAAGAAGCAGATCACACGAGGCCCAGAATCCAGAAGGGAGCCCGTTCAGCCAGAGCCTCAAGGATCGGGGGACACTTCATCTACTCAGTTGGTGTCGCATTCCTCTAGTGTACGTGAAGTTTCACTATTTGCTAATCAGAGGGCTCGAGGGAATGAAGGGGCAGAGGTTGGAGAGGTTAACCAACCGATATCGAGGGAATTGGATGTTCAGAGTGTCAATGATCCTGAAGGTGCTAGTAGACCAGATGAAGGGGAAGAAACGGATATGGAAACCCACTTCGATTTTTCCTTTGGAGAGGAAGATGTTGGGACTCATGAGGGAAGAGATCAAAATGTTGAAATAATTGAGCCTCAGCCGAATACTGCTCGAGAGGAAGTTCGGGAAGTAGAAGCAACTGAAGAGCAGCCCCTCATCATTTATGATATTCAGCGCAATTGGCTCTCGCAGGCGATCAGAAGGGACCAAGATGATGATGCAAACCTGGCAGTTGAAATGGAAGAACTCCTAAACAGAACAAGCAAGTCTCCGAAAAGGAAGAGGGCAAGAAAATATACGAGGATGGAAACTGATGAGGCAGGTTCCCGCAGCCTTCATATTGCTGTCCCAAGGGAAGACCATGATTTGAGTGATGCAATGCCGGAGAATTACACGATCACCACAGTTGAGTTGGGACGTCCTTCCGGAGCGCAAGTAGTGGAGGAGGCTGAAAGCTCATTTCAGGCATTGAAGGATAGGCTGGTAAAGAAGGAAAGTACAAGAGATTGAAGAAAGAGCATAAGGCGTTGGTTGAGTATGTGCAACATCTCGCACATCCAGTTGTTCAAAGGAATCCAGCGGCGGAGCTTCCATCGGAGTTGCCACAAGAGCCGATCAGCGGCCTTGAAGAAGTGAAGAGGGCTGTACGAGAAGGGGACAAATGGATAAATGGTGTCCGCACTGAAGCAGAAAAGTTCATGGCGGATCTTGTCTCAACATTTCAAAATGCCTCTGGTATTCTCTCACGCCTAGATAACGTCGAGCAAGCTTGGGGAGATACCCATATCTTTCAGGATAAAACTATCCCTCGCCTCGCTGTCTTGATGCGTGTGCCCACGCAGACTTTGGTGAATGAAGGGGTAATCCAAGCGGGTGATAGGTATGACTTTCGTGGGTGGCATTCAGCAGCCTTCACCGAGAAGAGTTTCTTTGACACTGTAGCTATGGAGTCCTCCAAGATCAGAAAGGCTATGAGGAATATTCGCGAGAGTATTCTCAACACGTTGGAGGCAGTGTTCGCAAGGAGGCTTACTCATGAGGAGGTAGATGCAGAAGGACTAAAGGCAAGGTTGCAGCCATTCTTTTCTGAGATGAGAACGTTTTCCCAGCTGGATTTTGAAAACATCTCTACGTTTTCAACAATCATTCAAAGTACGCAAGATTCTATGGAGACTTGGGGAAAGTCTTGTGAAAAGCATGAACAAATGGTGGTGATTCTAGAATATCAGCTGAATCTTTCTCCATCAATTTCTGAGGAGGTTGACGCCGTGCTGGCACGATTCATAGCGTACGCGGTCCGAGAGAAGAGCAAAGGAATCCGGGTCATGGACGAGAATCTTCTAGAAGGGTAGTGGGCATTAATTGCTCATAAGTGGTCAAAGGAGGAATCTGCTATTTTGGGAGCATTTATGACGCCACTCCTCCACCTTCTGGCGGTTTTTAGGGCAAAACTTGTCTAGGGCTGAGGTGGCTCAATCTGAGCCCTCCATTGTAATTCGATCTGGACCGTCAGTTGAGACTAGCCAGCTATATAAGGGGGAGTCCCCCTCATTTGTACTCTGATAGTTAGAATCAAAGAGTAGTGAGTATAGTGGATTTGAAGCAGAATAGAGAGTAGATACTTTTGAGTTAGAATGGTTTTCATTTGCATTGTTGAAGAAGGGGAATTCTCCCTTTGAGAATTTTGTAAGAGATTGTCACAAAAGCTATTCATAATAAAGCCTTTCATTGATGGTGGATTTAAACTTTGTTTTGAGTAGTTCATGAGGTTTCTTTTTCCTTTGACTTCAACTAGGATTTAGTTTCATGCTAATGGTTAGACATGGATGTTTACGTTTGATGTAAGTGAGCTTCTTTATCCATACCACTAACGATCTTGCTGATAGTAAGCTTGTCTTGCGTGGTCAACTGGAACATATTACACTTAACTTCGATCAAGATTCATGCATAAATATGCATCGTTGTGATGGTAGTTGCACTCTTGAATCATGATTTGAACATCATTTTTATCCTTTGAAGATTGCACTTACTTTGTTGAAGTTGTCCTATAGGAGGCTAGGCAAGGTTTGTTCGAAGTTCATTCAAGTTGAGCATAACACCCATTTGCATTTAGATTAGAATTTAAAATTTTAGAAATCTCTGCAGCCATTCAAATTCCGCATAATCTTGATTAGTTTTAGGAAATTTGCACTCTAAAGCCAAATCATTCGCATAAAAGTCCCTTTCGAAAAGCATATATTGGTTGTTAGTGCACGTATTCAGAACAATTACGTAAGTCCCCTCGTAAGAACACAGCATATACACATCAACCAAACTGGGTCTATTCGCATTACAAGAACCTTGGAGTTGAAAACGTGATCTCACTTGCAATCTTAGCACGCTGAATACTTTGTTCAAGAGAGAATAGAGTGCCCATTGGGAAACTTTGTTCTGTGTTGGTGCGGTCTCAAAAACCACGTCAACACTTTCCTCTTTGTCCTTGTTGCTAATGCCCCTGGCTACTTTTTCCAACATGCTCATTCCAACCACTTGATTCAAGGTATCTCTCTTCCTCATAATGCCAATGCCCTCAACTCCTACTTTACAGAAATAGTACGTTCATCCAAAATAATGCTAAAGAAGTGACCCACACCCTAGATATCTTGAACCTTTTATGTGTTCTCTCAGGTTCTTAGTTGGCTATACACGACCAAATTTCTCATGACTAGGCCTAATCCCCACCCTTGGATCCTTAGCAAACAAGTGAAACATTGAGTCACTACCAAGTGTTTTTGAATCCTCTTTGGCATGGAATTTCTCTCAAAGATATGTGGAGTTGATTTCTTATGAAATTCAAAGGTGTATGAATTGAAGCAACCAATTGTTGTCCATGTTGGGGGAATTCATATGGGAAATAAGATCCTCCTCACCAATCATGCCTACATCTCCTCTTGTTGGCTCACTTCCTAGAGCTATTACAACCATTTAGCACAACTCATACAAACCTTTGTATGGTGGAATGGGGCAACAAGAAGGGCATACACCCCACCACCTCTTTGCTACATTCCATTCAACAAAATGATAAGGGGGCCTAGATGCCACTGACCCCTTCTAGCAAGGTGTTTGCTACACTAAGTGGATTATGTGAGCTCTTGAGGGAGAAACCCCTTGGAAAAACCTAGTTAGATTCAAAATCCAATTGACTATGTTGGCAAACCTCACCATGTGGTGTAGTGAAAAGACAAGATTCTCTTAGCCTTCTTTAAAACCCAAGGATCTACCCCTTTCAACAGCATTTGGAAAGCTTCATAGCTTTTCTCCCAACAGCTCACCTAGCACAACCAATCCTTAAGGCATGGGCTTAGCTTCTCCACCTCCTCAATGTGGTGAAACAAGTTGATTCAACTAGATGAAAAATCTCCAGAGCTCATATGCAAACCAAAGGGAAAAATGCCTCTTCAAAAAGGGCCTTCAAGTTTTTAGAGACCTATTTTATATGCTCAACCGGGTCCAAACCTGCTTCCTACAGAGCGCCCAGTGTGGTGTGTTCAACCCAATTGAAAATCGGGACTTCATGCCAAGGGGGGCCCTAAGCTTATTCGATCTCTCTAATTCTAGTCCATGACAAGAAGCAACTCAAATATGAGTTCAGCCTCAGCAACAATAATGAACAAACTATAATAGAAATTCAGGAGCTTTCCCCCCTTCTTTACCATCAAGATCTATGCATTGTATCACTGTAACTTCCTTAAAGACTAGCATTGGCCTTATGCCCATAATATCCACTTCTTTCAACTCATATCCATTTACAAGCAGTTACTCCCCACTTTCCCTATTTCTCCTAGACTAAATGCCAAGTGGAAATGCAAACTTCCCAATGCCAAATGAAACAAACTCAGCCTCCATTTATGGCAATCAGAAGTTGTTGTCCAATCCCAGCTCACAGCTTGGAAATTCCTACACATTAAACTTCCAATTGGCTCTAGTCTCAAGTTCATCCAACCCTTTCCACCAAACTCAACCTACCCCACCTCCCACCTCTCCACCCCTGCCCACCTGTCCTAATTGTCTCTAGTCTCAAGTTCATCCAGCCCACTCCTTCAGACCACCCCAACCATCCTAAATGCCTCTCTTGTGCCAAACGAGAGTCTGTCAAGTGTTATCACGAAATCTAGCAGCGCTCATTGCACGGATAACCCCCCTATGAAACTTGTCCGTTTCCTAGGATTCGTGAGTTTCAAGAACGCATAACAAAGTGGTTTTCAAGCTACCTCGAAATGCGTTTCAAAGCCTCGAATAGTCAATTCGAGCATTCCCCCATGTTCGCCTCGCGAAGACCTTCGAAACGAGCTCCTTCGCGAAGTCTCACTGTTTGTACTTAGCAAATTGCAAAAAATGCAGTGGCACTGAAAAAGTGCGCTCCTACTCTGAAGCCAAAATTTGGCTAAGTATGAAAAAGGCGCTAAATTTTAGCGCCAGTGAATTTTAAAAAATGTAATAGCGCTAAATTTTAGCGCCATTACACTTTTTCCTGACACTTGACTTTTTTGGCCCTGCACGTTTCTTCATGATTTTTGCATTTTTCGTCAATCACACTTTTTGTGCCTAAATTTATTGCTTGACTTGAGTTAGGTTTTCGATTTTCTCTTTCACTTAAAAGTGTTTTATTTCGCCATTTTCATTGTTTATGGTCTTTGTTCTTCTTTTCTTCTTGTTGGGCGAGTTCTTCTCAAGCCGCAATCACGTGTTTTGGAAATTCGAAGTTCTTCTCCAGCATTTTTTGTGTTTCATCTTTGTAAGTTGTTACCCTTGCTTTCCCTTTATTCTCCAATTTCAATGGCAACTCCATGCAGACAAACAATTTGCAAACCCCAAGCGCCATTTTCATGCACCTGTTGATGTGATTTTTATGACCGCACCAATCAGCAGAACAAAGTTTCCCAACAGATACCCTATTCTCTCTTGAACAAAGTATTCAGCGTGCTAAGATTGCGAGTGAGATCACGCTTTCAACTCCAAGGTTCTTTTAATGCGAATAGACCCAGTTTGGTTGATGTGTATTTGCTGTGTTCTTACGAGGGGACTTACGTAATTGTTCAGAATACGTGTAGTAACCACCAATGTATGCTTTTAAAAGGGATTTTGTACGAATGATTTGGCTTTAGAGTGCAAGTTTCCTAAAACTAACCAAAATTATGCGGAATTTGAATGGCTGCAGAGATTTCTAACTTCTAAATTCTAACCTAAATGCAAATGGGTGTTATGCTCGATTTCAATGAACTTCTAACAAACGTTGTCTAGCCTCCAATTGGACAGCCTCGACAAAGTAAGTGCAATCTTCAAAGGGTAGAATGGATGTTCAAATCACGATTCAATAATGCAACCACCATCACAACGATGCATAATTACACACGAATCTTGATTGAAGTTAAGTATGAAATGTTCCAGTTGACCACGCAAGACAAGCTTACCATCAGTAAGAATGTTAGTGGTATGGATAAAATAAGCTCACTTACATCAAGCATAAGCATCCATATTTAACTACTAGCATGAAATTAAGTCCTAGTTGAAGTCAAAGGAAGAAGAAACCTCACGAACTACTCACAACAAAGTTTGAATTCACCATCAATGAAATGCTTTATTATGGTTAGCCTCTTGTGACAATCTCTTACAAAATTCTCAAAGGGAGAATTCCCCTTTTTCTTCAACAATGCAATGAAAACTAATCTAACTCGAAAGTATCTACTCTCTATTCTGCTTCAAATCCACTATGCTGACTATTCTCTGATTCTAACTATTAGATTACAAATGAGGGGGGACTCCCCCTTATATAGCTGGCCAATCCCAATGGACGGTCCAGATTGAATTACAACGGAGGGCTCAGATCAAGCCACCTCAGCCCTAGACGAGTTTGCCCTAAAAACCGCCAGAAGGTGGAGTGGCGTCATAAATGCTCCCAAAAATAGTAGATTCCTCCTTTGACCATCATGAGCAATTAATGCCCACTACCCTTCCAGAAGATTCTCGTCCATGACTCGGATTCCCTTGTCCTTCTCTCTGACCGCGTACGCTATGTATCGCGTCAACACCTCATCGACCTCCTCAGAAATTGATGGAGTAAGATTTAGCTGATATTCTAGGATTGCCACCATCTGCTCATGCTTTTCACAGGATTTTCCCCAAGCCTCGATAGAATCTTGCGTACTCTGAACAATCATTGAAAACGTAGAAATGTTTTCAAAGTCTAGCTGGGAAAACGTCCTCATCTCATAAAAGAAAGGTTGT
Organism: Sequoia sempervirens; assembly: GCA_007258455.2. Taxonomy (NCBI): domain Eukaryota; kingdom Viridiplantae; phylum Streptophyta; class Pinopsida; order Cupressales; family Cupressaceae; genus Sequoia; species Sequoia sempervirens. The sequence goes on along the minus strand of VDFB02358134.1, from coordinate 111,844,411 downwards.
AATCTTGCTTTTAATCCTTCCACCTCCACTTCCTCATGAGTTAGCCTTTTTGCAAACAAAGCATCCAATGTGTTGAGGATACCCTCGTGGATATTCCTCATTGCCTTCTTGATCCTAGTGGACTCCTTAGCTGCTGTGTCAAAGAAACTCTTCCCTGTGAATGCCGTTGAATGCCACCCACGAAAATCATACCTATCGCCCACCTGGATAACTCCCTCATTCACCAGAGTTTGTGTGGGCACATGCATCAAAACAGCCAGGCGAGGGATAGTTTTGTCTTGAAAAATATGGGTGTCTCCCCAAGCTTGCTTGACATCACTAAGGCATGAAAGGATACCAGAGGCACTCTGAAATGCTGAGACAAGATCGGTCATGAATTTTTATGCCTCAGTACGGACACCGCTTATCCATTTGTCTCCTTCCCGCACTGCTCTCTTTATCTCCTCAAGGCCACTGATTGGCTCTCGTGGCAATTCGGACGGAAGTTCTACCACTGGATTCCCCTGAGCAATCGGATGTGCTAGATGTTGTACGTATTGGACCAGCGCCTTGTGTTCCTTCTTTAATCTTTTGTACTTTCCTTCCTTCTTCACCAGCCTGTCTTTCAATGCCCGGAATGAACTTTCAGCCTCTTCCACCACTTGAACTCCGGAAGGGCGTCCCAATTCAACTGTGGTGATTGTGTAATTTTCTAGCATGGTGTCACTTAAACTATAATCTTCTCGTGGAACAGCAATGTGAAGGCTGCGTGAACCTGCCTCATTAGTTTCCATCCTTGTGTACTTCCTTGCTCTTTTCCTCTTAGGCAACTTGCTTGTTCTGTTCAAAAGCTCTTCCATTTCAACTGCCAGGTCAGCATCATCATCTTGGTCCCTTCTGATCACCTATGAGAGCCAATTGCGCTGAACGTCATAAATGATAAGGGGCTGCTCTTCCGTTGCCTCCACTTCACGAACCTCTTCCCGAGCAACATTCTACTAAGGCTCTATTATTTCAATGTCCTGATCGCTCTCTTCGTGAGCTCCAACGTCTTCATCTCCGAAGGAATAGTCAAAGTGGGTGTCCGTATCCGTTTCTTCCCCTTCATCTAGTTTACTAGCACCTTCAGGATCATTGACGCTCTGGGTATCCAACTCCCTTGGCATTGGTTGGTTAACTTCTCCAACCTCTATCTCTTCATTCCCTCGAGCCCTCTGATCAGCAAATAATGAAAGTTCACGCACACTAGAGGAATGGGACACCAACTGAGTCGATGACGTGTCCTCCGATCCCTGAGGCTCTGGCTGAACAGGTTCTTGCCGCGGTTGTGGCTCTTCTTGAGGTGGCCGTGGCTCCGGAGGCTGGGCAATTTGTTTCTTTCTTTTAGCTACCACCGGTGGCCTTTTATCTCCCATGAGGTTGTATGTGAAAGCAACGGACCTCCTCCTTAATCTGTGAACACGCTCTTCCACCCAGGCCCTTGTGAAAGTCAAGACGGGAATAGACAAGGTGTCTAAATCCGCGATCTCCTGTTCAGCCCAATCTACTAGTGGCAGCGGTGTATTCTTTACTGCTTCATAATCCGGATGAATCAGCCTGGTATCTTCCTCAACTTGATCTGGCACTTGGATCACTTTGCATTCTCTAATCATCTTGAGTGGCAACCTTGAAAACATCCTTTTTCTGATTTCAGCCTCACTCCCAGCATTCGCCCAAAAATCTTCCAAGTGAGCCTTGTGTCTGTACTCCACGCCTTGCACTGTCCCTATCTTTCCCTTAGGATCAAAATCTTGTCGGCTAGTATGAAGAGTCAATTTGTAGAACTTCAATTCGTCTTCAGCCTCCTTGGCTGCCTGCAACATGGGGCATTCTTCAAGTGAGTTTCCCAACACAATGGGAAAATGCAAGCCTCCCTTCTTCTTTCGCCTTATGACTTTGTCGTAGGCCACCAATTGCCTAGACAACTCAAGTAGTATCATCCTGTTAGTGGGGTACCTAGGTAATTTGTAGACATATGAATCGTACCCTGGCAGCCTCAAATAGGTAAACTTCGGGAATTGGATGAACCAACACCCATATTCTTCTATCAGCATCTGCGCCTCTTCGGATATCCTCTGTTGTAACCTCTGCTGAATGGTCCTTGTGATGTACATGGTAAAAGCATCATTAACTCTCTGGAAGTCACCTGTGTGCATAAGATGCAACTGTCTGCAGGATTGGTGAATCTTGAACTGATTGTATCCACAGCCAATTGGCTCCTGGTACGCCAACCCTCTATACTTTGTCATTCGAGCAAGCATGTAAATGACATACGAGCTAATGTAAAATGTTTTTGTTCTCCTGAGACTCCGGAACAGTTCGTCAATATTATCACTTATCATCTGCGCCCAGTTTACTTGCTCCTTCCCTTCAAGCACCACACTGATGTAGAAGAACATCCAAGGCTCGAACACAAATGATTGTGGACTATCGTTAACCCTGCTGAGCAGCAAATTGATATCGCAATACTCCTGCTTCAGCTCCTTTGAGATTATCTGCTTTGGCAGCCTGGCAGCAGGAGGCTTTGGCTTTCGCATCCAAGTAATGTTTATCCTCTTCATGCACTTTTCAAAGGACGTGGCGTACATCTTGTTAGCCTTTGCCTTGGATTTATACAACATATTGTCGGTAGCAAGTATCCCAAACGCCTCGCCAATCGCGTCAGGAGCGAAGTTGGCCATTATCATACCATCCGGAAAACTGATAGTCCGATCCTCGAAGTTGTAAAAGTTGGCGCATTCCAGGATCAGCTCCGGACAACGGACTACTGGTTGGAATCCGGCTACTGCGTATAACCCACTCTTGACGGTGTTGTGCGATGCTTCCGTCGGAAGATTTCCACCTTGTCCATACATTCTGCGCATGAAAGCTTCGAGATTGAAAGGCCCCAAGTTGGTGTCTGTCAAGTTGCCAAACTTCGACACGATCTTCGACTCAGGAATGAAGGACTTCTTTAGACCCTTGATAATCGCCTGCCTGGAGGCGTTTTCTTTGCCAGCTTCGTTGTTCCCAGCCTTGGCTCCAGCTTTGCTGGTTCCAGCAACATCAGCCTTTTGTCCATCAGCCATCTGCAAAACAAAAAGCAAACATTACACTTCAAACTATTTTAAATAAAAATCACGTGAGGTGGTTGGCGGATGAAGTTGGCTGCAAAAATAAATGCAAGTTAATATCTTCAGCATCAAACTTCGACTTCAAACCTCGGTATAGTTAAACTTCGAACTTCAACTACTTGTAGCCAAAAGAAATTTAACTCCAATAATCTCAACTTCAGCATGTGCTTTAATGTTTCAGGCGACGTTTAAATCAACAACTTCGGAAGTTATACATCAGCAACTTCGAAGATTTAAAATCAGCAAGCTTGCAAGTTATAAATCACCAAGTTTCAAATCAGCTCTTCGACAGTTATAAACCAGCAACTTCGAAGAATTTTGAAAGTATCAAATGAGCAAGTTCGAATCAGCAAGTTTCAAAAATTTCATATCAACTTTTCGAGAGTTAAAAATCAGCAACTTCAAAAAGTTTTAGCAATCTCAAATCAGCACTTCGAAAGTTATACATCAGCAACTTCGAAGGCTTGAACAATTTTAAATTCGATTTGATTCTAACATTCAACAACTTCAGAAAATTTAAAGCTCAAGCAATTTTGAGTTCAAACAATTTCGACCTTCAGCATAATTAAATGATTTCAGCTTTTTCAACTTTCAACTTCGAAAACATTTCAACTTTCAGCAAAATACTAAGTCTCAGCAACTTCGAATACTTACCTCAGCAACATGGAGAAACAAAAATGCTTAACACTTCAAACTTTATTTCGAATCGCAGCAACCTCGCAACTCAGCAACTTCGAGAAATTCCACTCTCAGCAACTTCAATCTCTTGCAAAATCGACTTTAACACTTCACACTTTCAGCAACTCTCAAATTGAAGATATTAAATCTCACAACTCAACTCACCAGCACAAATTTCAGCTTCGAATCTTGTGAGATGAGAATGAAAATCCTCAGAATTTTATAGCCAAAAGCTGGTGCTAATTTTAGCAGATGCCATTTATTCTTTTCATCACGACTGACGCATTTGCTAAAATTACAAAGGGAATATTCCAGTCGTCTTGCAGTTGTTATGACAATTTGCTATTTAGGGAGATTCTTTCCTTGATTCAAATTTAAAACTTCCCTCCTGACTGCCAGTTACCTTCAGAAAATCGTTTTTACTCCGATTTGAAGTAATCTCAACTGCCTTTTTAAAATGGCATGTTTAATTTATTAAAATTTTAATTTAAATGCCATTTTAATTCATTTCTCCAACGCACTTTAAAAAAATTCGACGTTAATACTTTAAAATGGCTAGGCGAAATTTTATTTTCCATCCATAATTAACTCTGAAATAAATCCCCATGATTAAAAATCATCCGAATTTTAAAATTTTATGTGTCGAAATTTAAAGGGGAATTTAATTTAATACTTAGGAAAATAATTAAATCAATCAAATTAATTTAATTTCTCCGACTTAGGCAAATTTTTAAAATTAATTACCTAGAGAAATTATTATATCTTCCAACGCCTTTAATTTTTCACCTTGATTTCTTAAACGCCTTGGGAGAATTTTAAGTGCCTTCAATTTCACAAAATCTCCATTTGATTTTTTTTTAATGCTAGGCACAAATGAGTTCTCCAACTTTTAATTTTTTTAATCATAAAATAATTCTCCAGCTTCAAACTTCTAGGCGCAATCAAGAGGGGTCTAATTTTATTTCCTTGAATAAATTTCAAATCATCTCCATTCTCAAGGGCGCATATAGGAAGTCAAGTTCCAAAATTTTAGTCACTTAGCCAAATTTTTCATTCATCTCCATGTTAAGGCGCATATGGGGGAGGTAGCTTGAAGTTTATACACCATAAAATAAATTCAAGTTTGTCTCCAAGAGAAAGCGCATTTTACTCTTCAAGCTTTGAATTTCCAACATTCTTCTAGCAAGGGCACACTTGGAGTCTTATACTTTTAAATTCTCAACACTTAGGCGTTTTCTTGCTTCTTCTCAAGATCAAGGCGCATATGATGGTCCTTAAGATATTAAATTTCCCCTCTCACTTTGATTTTGATGCCTTAAAGAAATTTCAAATCTTTCCATTCCAGCTGGGCGCACATAAGAATCTAACTTTCAGTTTGCCTGCCTTGGAAATATTTTTCAAAACCCCCCCTTTCTCATCAAGGCGCATTTGAGAGTAGTAACTTTCAGTTTTGAATTACACGCCTTAGAATCTATCCAATCTCAACCATTGAGTTGGGCACACATGGGCCCTCCTCCTCTCTCCCTGGGCGCAAATGAGGTAGGGAGCTTCTACTTTTGTTGCCTTAGAAAATTTACCAATTCCACTCCATAAGCTGGGCGCATTTGGCACTATATGCTTTCATTTCTTTACTTTAGAAAATTTCCTAGCCCACATATTATTCTCTTCTTACTTGGGCGCATATGAGTGCTGAAGCTCTGACTTTCAATGCCTTAGAAAATTTTTGATTGCTTTATCTTGGCTGGGCGCATATGAGGGGGTCCTCTTTAAATTTACTACGCCTTAGAAAATTTTCCTAACTCATCTCAAAGCTAGCGCATTTAACCCCTGGAGCCTTCACTTTTTGAGACTTAGAATATTTTTCTCATCTTCTCCTTCAAGGCACAAACTATAGGGTCAACTTTCACTTTAGCAATTAGCAATTTCTAAGTTCACTTTGGGCGCATTTGTCCTGGGAAGCATTCAGTTTGGGGCGCATTTAGCATAGCCTACTTTTAGTTCTAATTCCCACGCTTTAGCCAAATTTGTTATCCAACATCAAGGACGCACTTTAGCCTTGCAACTTTCATTTTCAATGCCTTAGTGAAATTTTAGCTACTCCCTTCTAGGCGCATTTGACACTGGCAACTTTTAATTTCAACACTTAAACCTTTTTTTTTTTATATTCTCCTTCCCAGGCAAAGGCGCATATTAGAAGGCAAGCTTTCATTTCAACGCCTTAGAGAATTCACGTCTTTCTTTCAACTTGGAGGGCGCATTCTGCTAGTCATGCTCTTAGTCTCACCATAGGCGCATATGCACTTGCAACTTTCAATCTTATCATTAAGGCGAGATTTCTAAGTCCCCAAAGAAGGGCGCTAATAGACCCATGAGCTTTCAATTTTAACGACTTAGATTATTTCAAACTTCTAACCTTGGTGGGCGCAGATCACTTGTTAAGCTTCCAATTTATCATGGGCGCATTTTAATGGGTCAACTTAGTTTCCATGCCTTAGAAACTTTTCCTAACATCTTCACAGGTTTAGGCGCATTCTACTTGTCAAGCTTCCAGTTTGTGCCTTGGGCGCATTTTACATGGGTAACCTCCAGTTTCAGTACCTTAGTCAATTTTTATCAAGTCTCTTTCCTAGTTTAGGCGCATATCATTCCTTCAACTCCAAGGCGCAAAACATAGAGGGTGCTTTCAATTTCGTGATTTGGAAATTTTCCTAACTTACTTTCTCTTCTAGGGCGCATTTACCTGTTGGTACTTCCAATTTTGGCCTGGGCGCATATGAGGGTCTTGGCTCACTTTTGTCACTTAAAAAAAAAAAAAAATTCAAACTCTGACCATACTGGGCGCATTTGGACCCATGGCCTTCCATTTTGACTTAGGCGCATATGATACTGACAACTTTCAATTTTACACATTGGGCGCAAATGATGTGTTGAACTTTTAATCTCAAGACTTAGGTGAAATATCCCATTCCAACAGGGGCGCACTTGATAGGTGGAGCTTCGAATTTCTTATACTTGGAATATTTCCCAGCTCTTTTCTTTAACTAGGCGCATATCACACCCTGAGATTCCAGTTTTGACGCCCTAGAAACTTTATCAAGCCTCCTACTTGCTAAGGCGCATTTGAGCTAGGCCACTTCAAGTTTGTAACTTAGGCAAATTTTGACCCCTCAAGCTTAGGCGCATTTGATAGGTTGAACATCCAATTTTGACCTCAGGCGCATCTGACACTTGCAACTTTCAATTTTCGGACTTAGCCAAATTTCCAAGCTCCAACTTCTCAAGGTGGATTTTAATGCGAGACTCCAAATTTTATCCATTTTAGCGAATTTCACGCCCTCTGCCAGATTCATAGTGATCTCCTCTTGCTAACCCTAATTTTCCCTAACTTTCTATTTTTAGAAAGTTCTCTGTATTTTGTGCCATCGACTGAATTCTGACCTTAGAAAGCTTGACTTTCACCCTACTCTGAATTTCGACTGACTTGTGCTGTCAGTGCCTGATGCCCGTTTACACCTGCTATTTTTAGCAACCTGTTAAAAATAGAAACTGCTCAGAAGGTGCTCAAATTCCACATGCTAAATGCCTGATGCTTGGTGATCGTAACTGGATGCTGTTTTTGCTTGACAGTCCTGTTCTGCCCTTGATCTTAGGAAACCCTAATTTCTCTGTCTTGACCTGCTAAAAATAGCAATTATCTGATTTCTCATTCTCTGCAACTTTGTCTTGAAATTCGCGCCACGGATCCCTCAGCACATGGTTGACTCGTACCTATTGAGAATTGGTGTAAACCTGCCATTTATAGCTGCTTCTGAAGTGACTTACTATTTATAGTAAGTGCTTGTTTCTGAGACTTCCCTAGCTCCGTTTGAGTTGAAATTTGGACAGTACGCTCCTCGTTGGTGAACTTGCCTTTCTGTGCCGGCGCCCAAGATCAACTTTCTATTTATAGCCTGCTTCTGGAACACCTTACTAAAAATAGCAAGTTCTCCGATTGCCTTCAAATTTTGCCAGCAGACTCCCTGAAAGATGCTGACCATGATGGATATTTCGGTTTTGGAGATTTTGTCGTCAGGTTCCTCATTTTTAGCCTCCAAGCTCAAAACCCTAATTTTATGCATGTTCCTCAGATGAGCTCCGTTTGACCTCGTTTCAGTTGCATGACGATCAGTTTGCAGTTCCAGAGTGCTGAACAATTGTCTAAGTGGTACCTACTAAAAATAGAAAGTGGCCGAAAAAGTGACTGTCTGGCTGCTGGATGATTTTGCATGTCATACTGCCCGAAAAATCTTGAAAAACCCAGAAAAATCTTCAACATGCAAGTACTGGCTAAAAATAGCAAGTCCCAGAAAAGTGATCAGTTACATTTGCATGCTACACCATCGCGAAGCTCTTTGAAAACCCAGAACGAATATGCCGACATGCGCCGAAAAAGTCTGCATGCAAGCCCTAATATCGGCCTCTGAAGGTTGTATGCTGAAAGTTGTTATCCTGCCTTGCATGTCATATCGCTGCGAAGGTCTCGAAAAACCCAGAAGCAATCTCCGGACATGCATCAGAAAATGTAACATATAGACCCTGGAATTTGCCTTGGGAGCTGGACTGCTAAAAATAGCAAGTCGTTCGTTTTTGCTCGAATTTTGCCAGAAGTGAACTTTAAGTGTCCAAAATGCAATGAAGTCGGAATGTGAAAATCTCAAGAAAATCAACCCTAAACTGACACTTACTAAAAGTAGAAAGTTGGCATAACTCAGTGAAAATTTAGGGGTTACTTGCTGAAAGCATTGTAATAACACTGCTAGGCTCAAAAACTGACCAACAGACTCAACTTGACCTCGAAACAACCTAAAGATGTGAAACCCTAATTTTTAGACTTGGCCAAATTTTCGATTCAAGCTCGCAAACGGGAGCGTCCCCGGAAAGCAGATAGCGGAAAAGAAGCAGAACGAGAGAGAAAGACAAAAACCAAAGCCAAAAGACCAGAATGGAGCAAAAATTTAGGGGTCCCCATTTTGAATGGGGCGATGTGTGAAAAGGTCACAACAACACCGTTACATCTGTTTTACAAAATCATGTCTCAGATGCAGAAGCGCTAAAATTTAGCGCCCTGACATGTTGACCATGTCAAAATAATTCTAACTCTGAAAGTGCAGGGGCGCTAAAATTTAGCGCCCTTGCATCAAAAGTCAATTTTCCTGAGATGTAAAGGCGCTGAAATTTAGCACCCTTACACTTTTTACAATCTTTTTCCAGACTTAGTCATTTTTTGTGCAATGGTGCTGAATTTTTGCACCTTTGCACTTTTTCTAGACTTAGTCATTTTTTGTGCAATGGTGCTGAATTTTAACACCTTCACACTTTTGGCAGTTTTTAACCTAGTCTCTTCAAAATTGCTCTATTTCCATTCCAGACCCCATTTCTTCGCTCCCGCATCGTTTTTCGTGCCTAGTTGCTCGTTCCATGCTTCCCAATGCTACTTTTTCTGCTAACGTCTATTGATTCACCATCCTTGCAGTTTCTCTCCAGATCTCGTCAAGTGATCCCGAAGGTGATATCCTTTGATCTTGGTTCTTCCAAATAAAAAGTTCATGCAAGAGACCAGGAAGAAGTATGAAGACTCCGCGCCCAAGCAAAGAAACATGAAGAAGCTTCCTGTTCTCCAGTGTTAGACATTTCCGGTGCATCCCTTTATGCATCTTGTAAATATTTCTTGACATTTCAAATGTCTTTTTGTAAATTGTAATTACACCAAGCTCGAAGATGTAATATTTTGAAAACAAATTACACTTTGACTTTGGTCAAAGTTAGGTGAGATCTCCTAAAATCGCTCACCTAACTTTCCCTGATTTCCTCAATCTATTTCCTTCTTTTGCTCATCCCTCTTTCTATATAATGTGAGGGATTTTCATTGTAAATTATCCTTTAGTGTTTTGCAACGAAGTGCTGCCCTTTTTGAAGCAAATTTATGAAACTTTGCGTTCATGCTTTGTGAATGAAATTCGATTAATAAAGAAGAGGATTGCAAAACCAAACTTTCGTTGGATTCGATACTTTTGTGAGTTGATCTTATTTGGTGGTGATTAGCTTGAGAAATCTGAAGGACTCTAAGTAGTTTATGTAAACTTTGTGTTACATTTATTATTTAGATTGCATTTGTATTTTTGTTTATCATTTGGTTGAATGATCTACAAGACTTTGTGCTTGTAATCGTTCATGCTCTTGCATATTTTGTCGAAGGATCTACAAGACTTTGTGCTTGTAATCGTTCATGCTGTTCGAGGAATTGCTGCGTCTAAGAAGAATTTGTGCTTCTAACGTGACAAACGGTACATCTGCACAGATCCAACATTGATAAAGCTACGGAACGACTTTGTGCCTTCGTAAGCTTTCCCTTTTTACTTTATTTGTTTATTATTAATCACTTCCGGTATCTCTACGCTTCGCTTTGACGAGATAGAGGTATTGGTATTACTGCTAGTTGTTAGTTTAAGGTTATCAAGAATTGTAAACTTCCAACGGTGAAGCATTGTAAACATCTTCTCTAAAAAAAGAGAGAAGGATGAATGTAACACACCCCCCCCCACTTCATAAGTATTGTGTACATTTTGTAATTACTTGTTTGTTTTACTATCGTTTCTGTTAGCAATAAGAAGGGCGCCTCCCCTTTCCGAGAGGAGAGATTCACATCTCACATAGCTGTGGCTGAAGTCCAAGTTGTGTAATCTATCGAAAAGCTGATTACATAATTTTCACCCAACATCAAGCATGCCTTTTGGGTCTGTCCTCATGCCCACAAGATCTAGCAATCTATCATGTCTTCTCTCCCAACCCTCTTCCTACACAGATGATCTTGGAAATCAGCCCTGTTAAGTCTTTCAATTTCCCATGATGTGATGTCAGAAATTTGCAAACAAATTGAGGTGAAGTCGTTTAAAAATATTGGTGTATTGTTGCCTTCTCTTAATCTATTTACTTTTTGGAGGTTGATTGCAAATGCTCTACTCTAACCCTCCATTGCAGACATTTAACTTATCCACAATTATGAAGAAGCAACTAAAAATCAACAAAGATCTTGAGAAACAGGTTAATCTTCTACAATCCCAACAACACGCTCTAGAAAGTAAACAGGACATGGCTACCAAAATCTCTCAAATAACAAAGAAGTCCAATCAGCTCTCTACCATTTCCAACACTCTCCACAATAAAGGAAAAAACAAGGCCAACTATGAATTTCTTTGCACTATTCAAGCTACTATCAGTTGTATTGCCAGCTCGGCTAGCATGCACACTAAATGTCCTGTTGTTGAAGAGTTCAATCACTAGCCATTCATTTGTGAATCTGCTAGGGTCATGCCAATTTGCTTCATGCTTTTGGTTCTCTTCTACAACCTAAGTGATGTTAACTCTGTCTTTTGCTACTGTTATCTGTTTGGTTCTACTGCTGCATGCTTGCAGCACTCGTGTTTGCATTAGTTGGTTGCTACTGTTAGCTCCTGGAACTGTTCTGTTGTAAACACTGATATGTATTCTCTATAACTATGTGATTTGGTTAACTCAATATAAAAATATTCCCACTTTTGAAAAGTACATAAATGAAATTCATTAAAGAGTATACTTAGAAGGCTCTCATATAACATGACTCTTAATAAATCAAAATGAGTCAATTTGGCTCACTAAAAACACATTTGACTTAAGTATTAATTACTTAAAAAGGAAAATTCAAAATTGACTACTTACACACATAGATCAACCATCATACTAATCTGACATTAAAATTAGCTTATAATGGTTACGTAGGTTCAGAACATGAAATATTTTTGACAATGTTATTGCAACTTTATGAATGGAAATCAGATACAATCTGTTCAAAACATTTGGGGCATATACATCAAAAATATTGTAAACAGTTACACTCTGCCTACTTATAGTGCATTGTTACAAAGGGATCTATTACCGTGCAAGAGCTTCCATACATACAATACCCTGCAGCAATCATGTTTTTGCCTGCTTGCAGTACAGATTTCAAGCTTCCTTCACTATCGTTCTTGAGCATGTATATTCCAAAGATCTACAAGAAATCAGCACACTTTTATAAGTACCCACTTTTTCATTGTTTTTAACACAACAAAAAGAACCATGCCTATGCTTTAGTGTTTGATAGTCTACAGAAAGAAGCAGCAATTACTAGCATGCCATTAGTTAGCAAAGAAGCAGTTTAGAAGGTCTGATAATGCATACTAATCTTGGCCTGGAGGAAGTTGGATCAATCTTGATCAATGGCTTTTTGCACTTTTAAGGGCTAAGGTAGGCATAGGCTACCTTATATCTTCAAAGCCACTTGAGTAATCAAATCAATCTTGATCAATGGTCTTTCAAGCATTTAAGTTATGAAGGGATTTCAAGTCCTTTTAATTTCAAAAACTCATTAGCACTATCAGATTAAGCTTTGATCAATGGTCATGCCAACCTTTCAAGGCTTTAATTAAAGCATAAAAGTTTGGGGTCTGTTTAAACACAAAAGAGCATGTGTGCTGTTGGATCAGAATAATGGTCATCATTGTTTTAAGTTTAAGCATCATGAGGAATCACATGGAATCAAATCAGCAGATGACGTTTTGACAGATGGACAGCAGAAGAATCCTTTAGAGGCTTTTTGGGGCAGGCTTGAGTATGGACCTCTTTGAGCTCAAAATGAGTTAACAATCAAATTCATCCAATTGGGATCAACAGTGACTAAAGCACCTTGTGCCTTCAAAGCAAGTAAATGCTTTTAAGTTGCCCTCGAAGTTTAAACAACAGCAAAGATTCTTCAATGATAGGTGGCAAGGTTCTTCAAGCAATTAAAGCTAACTAAATTTTTAATCATTGAAAGTAATAGAACAGCTTGCTGGGGAAGGATTAGATCAATGGCTAGGATGAGAGAGATGCAGCAGAAGCTTTGTAAAACAAAACAGACAAAGACGGCATGTATCTTGGCTTTGCGATTTCATAACATTCATAAGGTTGTATAGTATTACCCTTTTTTTACAATGCATTCTTGCAAACAGGGAAAGCATGCTAGGAGAGACAGAAAGAGAGGTGTTTGTCTGAAGTAGGAAAACAAAGTGGTTAGTTTAGCAGTTAAGATAAGGGTTCAGTAAACAAAATTGTGCAGAAGAAAATTGTTTTGAGTTAAGAAGGTCCGTCAAGACCAAATTGTGATGTGATTTCAGTTTGAATAGAAAAAACATCTGAATTGTGTCTACCTGTAAACCTTCTTGTATCTTTTGTGCAAATTAATGAGTTGAAGGTTGTAGTGTGTGTTCAATTTGGCTTCCTTATTGTGTCTGTGTACTCTGAATTGATTGAGTGATTGATTGTTGTTCATTTGACATCAACAAGGCATCCATTTTCCATTAGTGTAAAAATCAAAGATTAAACTAGCAAGATTTACTGAAACAATATCAAAAAGGGTGTTAATAGTAGTTTTACTGTTCCAATAGATACTCCACAATCGATGTTGGAGGACCCATCAAGTGGATCAAAACACACACAGTACCTGCATAAGGATAAAGTCCAAATAAACATATCTTATCAGGAAGATAGCCCAAGTTTGTAGTCATGAATAGATACCATAACTAAATAGAAAAAACCCACAGCCAAAAAATTGAAGGAACACCTTCCTCTTTTTGATGGCTCTACAAAAAATGCATCCTCATCCTCCTCAGAAACAAGAATGCTCTGCAAGAAATCTAGCAGTTATCAAACATATTTATGTTGAAATTACAATGCACAGACACCAGTGAACTATTGATCATTGTACCAAGGAATCAACAGAATAAACCCATTATGCTGGTTTTCTTTATAAAATGAACTTACTGTGCGCCCACTGCTTACTAGAGCCTTGATGAATACTTCATTTGAGAGAACATCTAGTTTTTTTTGCTCCTCTCCCTGAATTTAGTTACAAGTAGAAAATATAATCAATTTTTTGTTCAATAATTTATCAGACACACTCATGCTATATCAAAAGAGTTCTGAAACACAAATTCTTGAAACCAGGATTTCCTTCTTATAACCATGACTTGATCCATATTTCACAAGATTGCAGTCAAACCTTCAGAAATACATATAAAAATCCTTTGATCACAATCAATAGAGGATTCAAATCATATTACGCAATGCATCCTTAAGACACCCTGCTGAATTTAATCAAATTGATACTTTAAAAAAATGCATGTACCAACCTGCACATTGGTCTCTCCTGCAAGGCCAATAAGCTTGGCAAGTCCTGCCTGCTCAAGCAACATTGACAGGAAGATGGAATAAGTTAAAAGGTAGAACTTAACCTTGCCTAATGCTACTGGTCATATTAATGTTTTTAAATATCAATTGAGCCATTGCAAAGATAGTTTCCACCGGTTTCAATGATCAAGTTACAGAACATAACTACAGAAGATGCAACAACACACAAGATGGTAGCTAATACAAAATAGAACTGCATGAAAATAGTCAAGAAATTCAGATCATAGATGGCATCAGATATTTGCATTTTTTATAATTCATAAACAAATTAAAGATGCTAAATCTACCCATTTTCTCAGGGAATCCATCAAACTCTGTTAAAATTTTGGAAGTGAATGCAAAACAGGATTAATAGAGTAGAGAACCCAGTCCATCTATAATGAAGCAGGATTGATTGTTTCACTTTCTTGTATCAACCTTGTGGGAAAAAAGATGGTAGTTCCATGGTCATCATGCAGCTAAGACAGACCAGGAATCTGCCCAAATTGAATTGCAGATTGATCAAAGCAGAGCCAAAAAAACAAGATAAACAGACTAATTTTAATAATAAGGCATCAAAGAAACTACTTCCCAAGTATCATGGTTCTTTAACTATTTTTCAGAGAGTTGGACAGTAGCCTATGCTTTGCAATTACCTGCTATGAGTCTAATTTAAAGAAGGGCAATTAATTGGTCAAAATTTCAAGGTTTCATCAAGTTCAACTATACCTTGCCTTAATGAGGATGGGAAAATGATTCTACCTGCTAAACAAACAATGGTTACCAAGGATAAAGAGTAAGAAACAAGGTTCTTACAGAATATTTCTTGTAGTTGAAAGGTTTGACCCACAAGAGGATGCCTCTTAGGAGGGAGTTAGCATAATTCAGCATCCTTCTTTACTTATATCAGTTGGAAACCAACCAATTCAAGAAGAGAAAAATATAATGAGCCCTACAATAAAACAGGAACAAATCTATTTTAAGGATGTAAGATTTGGCTATGAAGGTAGCCACCCAAGATCAAGAAAGCAAAAGGAAAGCACAAAGAACTGTAAAGAACATATCAACAAAATAATGTTATTCTATTCATTTGCTTGAATCAAAGGCATCCCTTCAAAATGAAGCAATTTTCAATCAAACATCTTTTTAACACTTTCATGGGATATGAAATCGACCTTCATAGATGATATTAAAAGTAGGTCACCATCCTACTTATTTTCATCCAGTGCACTTCTAAAAAAATTTTAGTGCAAAACAATTGAATCGCATTTAAAATGAAAAGTTATGATGGCATTGGCATGATATTCATATTATCAAATTGCAAAATGATATAATCATATTTCTAAGCTGAGATTCATCCAATATACCATAAATTTGAAATTTGAAGATCACATTAGTTGAATACATATTTAGTATCTTATTTTTAAGGTTCACTACAAAAACTTAAATTCATCAGTTTACATAACAAAGAAAAAACAGACAGAATAATTCCAAAATGCAACAGGCTTACGTTGGATACTTGGGCTGATATGAATAGGATAACTATGATTTCTAGAAACTCAAATTGAGATAAGGGCAACTGTCCTTCTTTGTGCTGTATACTTGATGGAATAAGAATAAGAAGAGTTGCCAAATAAATAAGAAATAAATTAGTAATCAATTAGTAATTTAATAATTGTACAAATGCTTATTGGGTATTCATCATATTCAACATTACCCTTCTACCTCTTACATATACAGTTTTGTCATTTATGTTTACTATCATTTGTTTGTGCAAACCTTATTAGGTTTGCACCACTTTGCAACTTTCAACCATATCATTCATAATGAAGTACTATAACAAGCAATACAATTCTTGATTGAGATTCTTCAGCAAATAAAGACTTAAAAGGGATAAAAGGGAATGTTAAATGATCTGTATTAGATCATGATGTAATGTGATTCACCATCATGTATGTTGTATCTCTGATGTTAAAGACTCTAAAGGTTCGTATGGCCTTTAGAGCATCAAGTTTCATGTATTGTAGACACTCTAGACTTGTGATTACTGAAAACAAAATTGTACAAGTGTTTAAGAACCTAGTACAGAGATTTGGAAATTTCTATGAATAAGTATGGTGGTTAGCGAAGCTTCCTGCACAATGTATTTTGCTACAGCGGCTCATAGAAGCAAGTTAGTGCCAGAATGAAACTGTGCTGATGAATTTGTAACAGATTTTTCATAGAATAAATGTCTCTCCAGAAAAAGAAAGTATTGTTATGGGTTTGTCCAAGACCTAACCCACCCATATATGTTCTGTCATGTCCCCTAAACCGTGACATTTAGATAACAAAAAGCATATTTGAAATTATTAACCATTTGATATCATTATAATTATAATTGTCCAAGACAATATTATAATTATAAATATTATAAATAATGTTATAAATATTAAAATAATATTATAATCATTATGGCAATAATGGGTATTAAAAATATATATAAAATTAATACAAATAAATTAGCTATTTATACACCATAATCAATATGATATAATACATAGTAAAGATATAAAATTATGACTATCAAATCACGAATGCCATCAGACTTATCGTGGTCTAGTGTTGAATCGAGTCTTTTAATCCCTACGCCACCATATGATCAGATATCGACATCTTATGAATGTTATTGGGCTTCTAAGGTCAGCTATCAGCGCTTTTCTCATTCATAGTATTTATTAATACCATCGCCCTCAGGGAATCGGTCAACTTCTCTAAGTTTCAGGATCAATCTAAAGTCAAAGACGTTGTCCAGCATGGCTTCCTTTTGTCAGGGAATAGCCAATATTAATAATCAACTTATTAACACTGGCAACACCACATAATGAGAGCATATCGGGTATCGCGTCAACTTCCAAAGTATGATATCTCTGACCTATGTCTGAATAGTTATGTATTTCCAATATCGGGATTCTGAGTATCTTACCGAAATTCACAAAGTGCATAGCAGCATCGAACATTAGTAAACATTAGTAAACATTACTTATACCTTAAGTTGACTAAAGGGAATAAAGACTATTAATCACGATACGTCAAGAGCCATGTCCCTGACTGAATGGCTACTATGTAGCGATACAACTCTTGGGCCAATGAGGATATAAAAATGAGTCAAGTGATGACAAGAAAAAAAAAAGAACAAAGATATATATAAAAATAAGAGCAGATCCAGTGTGAAGAAAAGATAAAGGATAAACAGCTGCAGATCTTCATATGCAAATAGGAGAAGAAGATCGTTGTAAAAGATATATACAGATTTAAAGGAAAAATATATATATGAAGAAATATCAATAAGGGGTGTAGAAATATAGGAAATCACATCAATGATGATGAAGTATGGAATGATATGAAAGATATGAATAGATATAAATAAAGTTATGGAATATGGAGAAAGTGTAGATTAGAAGACATGTCCAATATACACCAACAGGCTGATGAGAAGGTGTGTTGTAGGGTAAAAGACAATATGATAGTTCTGATCAACTTATTGAGTAATCACCTATAATAGAATTGAGAGTAAATAAATTATAGCTTCAGTGAGGATTATTACTATCAAAGGGCAACAATAATATAATAATAAATCATTGCATTAATGATAGACAAAATAGGCATGAAAGGACATCGATTAAGGGATTTGGAAGGGAAGTCTTATTGCGTATGCTGGTAACTAGTTGAAGACTACAGAAATAACATTTACTTGATGGTGTCAACTCTGTATCAAATATAATTGCAGACAATAGATATGGACTAAATCAAGCTAGAGTATTTTCTAATTCATTTATTACTTGGGAAATTAATAATTTGGGATAAGGCTAGTATAGTTCCTACTAGGGACATTACATGTTCATTCAGGACCAAACTTGTCATAAATTAGATAGAAAATAAAAATCATTGCCCAACTCAGAATATGGATGAGTCAGTACGCTTTTACTTGTCTTACTGAGTCAATTGGAGCCTGTCATATTTTGAACATGCTTTTGTTAAAAGAGAGCCTTTGGGGAAATGTGAATAATCATTTAAGAGTTTGAATTCAATCGTAGAGCATGGAAGAGGAAAACAACAAAGGACAAAGTTTTGGAGATGCCAAACAAGGGAAAGAAGTTTGCCATTGCAATGCAGACTGATAACCTTTCATTTCTTGTTGATAGTTTCTGGAGGCACAACCCTAGCTGCTGGAGTTTTGCCACAAAGGATTTCTTGAGGTTAAATCTGTGTTTATGCTGAATTTGTTTCTTTTTCCATGTTCACATGTTTATTTCTCAATTCTTCATGCAATATGGCTACTCTATGAAGTATAAACTAATTGTGCATAGGAATGATACAAAATCTACATATACATGGCAGCCCTAAGATTAAGATTTGTGTTAATGGATCAGATACTAGTATAACTGGGCAAATTGCAGATCATATTGGTATGAGAGATATTCTTGTTCCTTAGAATGTGAATTGTGTGGTGATGCTGGTTGAAGTGGATGCCATTGACCTGATTGGAAAAAGTTAAGAGGTGAAGACAGCATACTATCATGGTAGCAATTGATTTCTACTAGAAGTTGGAACCATCAAGTCAGACATGACATGGTTGAACAAAGGGAAACAATGCCCCAACATTATGAATACCAAGACACGAAATCCCTATGAAGGAGAAGTTGACATTCAGAAACTTGGCAATTGGTTGTCACAATTGGAGATATATATACATGCTTGCATAAAGTGCGTGAAGAATAGCATATTTCTTTTGCTACTTTACAGCTTTACAGTCCTGCTCTTTCATGGTGGGAAAGTTATCCACAATCTTTGGCTAAACTAAAAAATAATATGAAGTATATTTCAGGATAAAAGAGCATTATGTTGATGAATGTGTTGTAGATATTGTTCTTCTTGATGATTGTGTAGTCTTTCACAACCCCTATGTTTATGAGAGGGATGTAATCTTCATAAGAAGGGTCAGCAAGTAAAGCTTGATCAAAGGAGAGATCCACATAAGGGAAAATTCTCTCTCAATGAATCTAACTACACAAAAAGACTTATCAATGCCGGTGGTAGATTCTCATTGCTGATATCAATAAACAAGAATAACAATAGAATTCAGATTCAAACTTCTAAAAATCTGATGTGCACTAACCAAGAACAACAGCAAACAAATGGATTGCAGCAATCGAATGAGGATGTTGAAGATCCTATAGACACACCACTCAAGAATAAGTTAAGCATGGGATTCATTTGCTGCCAGATGCCCATCTTCCCAGCATTGGGTTGTAAGGAAAATCTTTCTTGGAATCAAAAGAAGTGAAGAAGCAACTCCAAAGCTTGTTGGAACAAGAAGTAATCAGGTCCAGTTCGTCTCCATGGGAATCACATATTATCTATGTCAAATAAAGATGGAACATGGAGTATGTGTATTGATTATAGGGCCTTAAACAAAATCACCATCAAGAATCATTACCCATTTCCATGCATAAATGACTTGTTGGATCAGCTGCACCAAAGTGCTTCACCAAGTTGACTTTGAAGTCAAGCTATCACCTAGTTTGTGTCAAGGAAGATGTATGGAAACTGTTGATGTTGTAGCTATGGCCTACATACTTCTGCCATATTGTGAATAATAAATTCATATAGCCTAACGGCTATTCATTTATTGACTTAATCAAAGTGAAGAGGCGCTTCACTTGACAACTATATTATTTTAAGTGGGCCAACCCTCCTTGCAAGTTGCATCATTTAATTGTAATTATATTTTCCATATGTGGCCGACCTTGTTCATGAAGAGGTGTGACCTCTTGCTCACATTGTATATATACAAGGTCATTTCATTCATTCAAAGCATCAAGTTAAGTTCGTCCATCATTCCATCTGCAGTTTGAATTCATTCAAGGAGTGCGAATTATTCTGTTTGAGCATCAAAGTGTGGTGCTGGATATTGGCCTAGTAATTGGCCCCATTGTAAAGAGAATTGTTGCCATTATTTATATATATAAGAGAGATCTTTGTTGATGGGTTTTTCTCCCTCAAGTGGAGGGTTTTCCCAGGGTACATGCTGTGTCTACTTGTCTGATTTTTGAATTAAATTCTGCTTATTTAAATCTGATCATAAAACTAACATGGTATCAGAGCGGGTTTAAAGGAGATCCGAGCAGATTTTATTTAACGCAGATTCAAGATGTAAATCAGATCTGCTGCTTCTATCGGTGGTGGTGTGCATCTCTTTCTTCAGCTATCAAGAGTTGCTACTTATGTTGAGAGAAAAAAACATCAAATAAAGGATTTGATATCATTATCGAAGATTATCATCAGATTCAACCTATAGTTCGATTTTGATCTCTCATGGGTGCTATTGGAGAAACAACTGGAGATCATAGTGTGTCGTCTCTGGAGGAGCCAATATAGTTTGTAGATGAAAAACTAAGAAGGAAGAAACAAATAGCCAGCGCAGCCTGGTGGTTGATAGAAGACATTCGAAGGGGCATTGAATCCTATTCAACAAGTGATGGGAGTTCCTTAGGCGTCGACTCATATTCACCAAGGATCAAGATCTTCAATGGTCAGCGATTTATCAATCTCGGTTGTCAAGAGAGCTCACAGGAAAATTTCAGGACATCATATCTTTAATTTGACGGTTCTTCAATTATATAGTTTGGACTCATTGTCTTGGAATTCGTCATTGATCATCCGTGTTGAACTATCGAGCATCTGTTTCCTGCTCAGGAACGATTGTCAAGGACGATTGAGCTGAGCCTCACGACTTTGGCCATCTTCTATGGCGGCAGTCGTCATTACCTACAGGTGTGCTCTCTTTAGAAGAGATATTGTTGCCAGAGTTCCAGAATCTAAGTTCACACGGGAGTCACTTCAACATCTGTGCTTAGCTTGAGTTCGTTTGGCACAAACCGAGCCAACACGTCTAGGTGATTCCGTCTCCTAGGAGCAGCGAATATTCATCAGAGACTAAGGTGCAATAGTGGTAAGCATGTTCATTCTGCCGATTCCAAGGAAAATCTCATAGCAACAATATTAACAGAGATTCAATCCAGCGACGCCACCTTGGGCAGAACTGAATATTATCGCTTGAACCTGGGCCACGTCTATGAAAGAAGTCTCCATCGTCTGTGTCACATCTTATTCCCAGGTTTCGCAAGTTTGAGGTGTTTGATCTGGACATTGGGTTGAGGCAACATGTTGGGAGAAAGATGTCTGGGAGGAAGTCAAGTTTAGCGATACACCAATCACGAATCGGGAGACATTCTTGTGCGGGGTTGTGATTCAAATCACTTGACCGAAATCCACTCAGGCATTCGTGGCAACCACTCACAAAACGATATCACCAATTATCACAGGCGACTCCCACCAAGAGTCTTCACGACTTCCAAGAGCATTGTGATCTATTGCAAATGCTGCTCTAAGTCAAAACATCAATGGGCTGTCATTTGTGCAGAAATCAAGTCGGGGGTCTTCTATGCCATTTTGGGCGAGGACGTGGGCACCATCAGTATCGACTTGAGACCTACAGAATCATCGAAGGATTCTGAAGCACACTCTGGACCGTTAGAGTTGTCCATCTCAGGATCAAGCAAGAACAAAAGTATTATATTGGCGAGAATCGTTACCCAACCAGGAGGAATCTCAAGTCGGAATCGTCGGGGCAAGCCTTCATGCTATTACCTGTGTTTGGAGATGTTTTGTGGGTCGCTGCAAACTCCAGATTGTGGTTCCTATGATGGGTTTGAAACCTCAGGAGCTGGCAAAGATGAGACACAGCCTCAAGTTTTAGCTCTATGGTGCACCATCAAGAACGAGATAAGTATTTTTTTGGTTATACTTTTATCTGAGGTAAAATTCAGTTACTAAGTTGTGCATGTCTGACATCGTTCATTTTGGATCATGTGTGATTAGTAAAGATCGTGGTTTCTCTTGAATAGTGATCACTAGCATAAGATCCTTTGGAGATACCAATCCTTTCGTGCTAATTGTGAAGATCTCTGAGTGTGACTCTGAGATGAAAAGAGGACTGCAATTTCGTTGTGATTGGATGGTCACATCAATACCATTCTCTATGTGCATGGACTGTGATGATGCCTTGAGAGGCCTGGTTCCATGTTGAATATGTTGGCTACATAATGTGTCTAAGAAATCTGAGTTGAGCAGATTGTCTTTTCTTGTGTTGAGATTAGCGCTTTCGAGAGGAGTAAAAGATGGAAGAAAGATATATCAAAATCAATAAAGATAAGTCCTATTATTTCTTTATTTTGATCTTTTTGATATTTGCTACATATTTCACTTATAGTTTGATTCTTATATATAAACTATTATTAATCCTTTAAAATGCAAGTTGAATCGAGAAGCAATTGAATGATTTTACTCAATGACATTTAGAGGGAGCTAAAATCTGAGGATTCAAGGCTTGAGTTGAGTGTATGTCCAAGAAAAGGATTGAGATTCTGCCAATGGAGGGATTTCACTTCCAGAGGATTCTTTGCAATCTCAGTGGCAGGGATCAAGAGGGAGTTATGTGACTCACTAAGATGAAGTGAAGGTTGCAGCCTTGCAAGGCCAATGCTCAAGTCCTTGGAAGACCTTGTAATGTCCCCTTCTCATCAGTGATATGTTCTGGCACTCATCAGCTTATTCCGGAATCCTGTAGGCTTGTTTGAGGTAAAATTAGGGTTTCCATTTCTGAGGTTCTAAGGGTTTTCAGGGAGTTTACTATTTATAGTAAATTCTAATTTTGGCAGTATGAAGATTGTCATCTTTCAGGACTTCATTCCCAGTTGGAGCAATTATTTGAAGTTAGACTTTGGCTTCTAGAAGTTTTATTTGGTGAATTTCATAAATAAAGGCATTAATATTTTAAATTGCAGTTGACCCCTTGGCCTAGGAGAACAACTTTAAGTTGTGTTTAAAAAGAGGGACTTGGAAGGGGGACACCTTCATGGGGTGTTTAATATATTTCAATTATCATCAAATGCCTTGGGAAAAGTGGACGCCACTTTTAAAAGAGATAATTTTAAATTAAAGTGAAGTTCCTAAGTGTTTTATGGCAAGAGATCTTCAGATTGAGTGGGACAATGTTTACTCCAAGCACTAGTTATCACCCACAAACAAATGGGAAATCAAAAATTGTTAACAAATGGTTAGAAGGCTACCTAAGAAACTATGTTTCAGGACAGCAAAGAGCTTGGATTAAATGGCTTCATTTAGGAGAGTATTGTTATAACTCTTCCTATCATATGTCAATTAAGATGTCTCCTTTTATGGCTCTTTATGGATATGATGCTCTTAACTTTGTTGATTTAGTGTTTGGTGATAGTAGAGCTCCACAGGCAAAGGATATGTTACAACAGAGCCAAGATATCTTAAAATCTCTAAAGGAAAATCTCCAACAAGCTCAAAACCAGCAGAAGTTATACGCTGATCAGCAGCGTATTGAGAGATCTTTCGAAGTAGGAGACATGGTTTACTTGAAGCTTCAGCCCTATCGACAATCTTCCCTCAAGAAGAGTGGTGTAGAAAAGTTGAAGCCACGTTTTTATGGTCCTTTCAAAGTCACCAAGAGGATTGGTGAAGTTGCATATGAGTTGGAGCTTCCAGCTGAAAGCAAGGTGCATAACGTCTTTCATGTGTCACGCCTCAAGAAGGCACTTGGACACAATGTTGTGGCTACTTCAAAATTACCTCCATTGGATGAGGAAGGTTAGTTGGTGTTGATTCCAGAAGAAATTCTTGATACTAGAGAACGTTCCTTGAGGAGGACAATCAAGGAATACTTGGTCAGATGGAGAAATTTACCTATTGAAGATGCCACATGGGAAGGAGAACAGATTTTGTTGCATCCATCTTTTTAGTTGCTTGAGGACAAGCAATTTTGAGGAGGGCGGACTGTAATGTCCCCTTTTCATCAATGATCTGTTCTAACACTCATCAGCCTATTCCGGAACCCTGTAGGCTTGTTTGAGGTAAAATTAGGGTTTCCAGTTCTAAGGTTCTAAGGTTTTTCAAGGAGTTTACTATTTATAGTAAATTCTAATTTTGGCAGTATGAAGATTGTCATCTTTCAGGACTTCATTCCCAGTTGGAGCAATTATTTGAAGTCAGACTCTGGCTTCTAGAAGTTTTATTTGGTGAATTTCATAAATAAAGGCATTAATGTTTTAAATTGCAGTTGACCCCTTGGCCTAGGAGAACAACTTTAAGTTGTGTTTAAAAAGAGGGACTTGGAAGGGGGACACCTTCATGGGGTGTTTAATATATTTCAATTATCATCAAATGCCTTGGGAAAAGTGGACACCACTTTTAAAAGAGATAATTTTAAATTAAAGTGAAGTTCATATTATGCAAAAAGGGATGCCACCTTGAGGAATTAATTGTTTTTGGAAATTTGAAAAGATTCTTGTGTCTTTTGGTGTGCTTTCTCGGAAATTTGAGGAGTTTTGTGAGCTTCTATTTAATGAAGGGTTTTGCTCTAGCCTTGTATCCATTCATGTTATCATACTGTTATGATGTCGGAATGACAAATGAAATCTTGCTTCAAGGATGCTACCTCCTAGCCAATTATCCAATTTCGTGTTTGAAATATAACACCTAGTTGGAATTTGCTGCTTCTCATTCAGACTAGCAGATTGAGCTCGATTGTGAAGAATTTTTGGAGATTTATCAGTTTTGGTCTTGCTGATTCATCAACAGCTGAAGGTGATTTTGATTTATAGCTTAATTTTCAGTTGGCTTTTGGTTATGGGTGCTTTATCATGTGATTTGTTGACCTTGGGCAACTCAACCAGCTAAGTTTCAGATTTTATTGTTGAGAGTTTGATTTTTAAAAGAAAATCGCCCCTTCAAGGAGGGTCGTACCATTTGGAATGTCTTGGAAAGTGTGCCAGGAATTAATGATCAAGATTTGTTGTTGTTTCTTCATCCTAGCATGGTCGCCTACCTTCCAGAAGTCCATTGCATTCAGTCTCATTCGAAACGGAGGTAATTTGATGAAGTTATAAACATTTTATGAGTTTACAGTTTGCTGATCAGAATTCCAGAAACTCTGTTTTTATATCAGATTCATATGATTTATGTTTTGGTCATAATTCTATCATTGGAAGAGTAAAGGAACATCATTAGAATTCATTCTTCTCTTCTAGTCTTATTTCTCTATCATTGTAATACTTGTTTTTGCAGTCTTTTGAATTGTAAGGTTGTGATTTAGTAGTACTAATCCAACCCATGTTATTGCTGCAACTACTTGTTTTATTTCTTATTAATTACCCCTGGACGGTTTACCGCCAGTGCGGAGAACGAACTTGTTATATCATTCTACCCACTCTCAAGTGGTGAATCCCCACTATTCAGTGGATGCCCGCCGTAGCGGACGAATTAGATTGTTGTAGCTTCATGGCTGGTTATCCGCCTATTAGTTTCAATTTCACTTAATCACTCTGTCATATGTTAGCACCTCGCCCTCAGTGGGATCTTGAGTGCACATTCTTGACGTTGAGTAGTTTCATTCAAGTACTGTTCTTTAGTTTCTCCACCATATGTCAACACCTTTTCTTCATTTGGATTAAGTGTGCATTTTTGGCGTTGAGTTTCATTTAAGCTTGGATTTAGTTTGATGCTAAAGCTAAACCAGTTGGCTAGTGCTGGTTTATGTTGTGAAAATCCTTCAAAAAAATTGGTTAGCATATTTCAAACCTCTTCAACTACTGGGATCAGAATTGCACAAGACAGTCATCTGGATTTGATATTGGTAGCTCCGCAAACCTATTCAGAATGGAGTGATTTGGGATGAGGTCAAGGAGGACAATCCTGAACTCTCTACAGTATCAGAGGTATGCACGGGAAAACATTTCTCTAAGGAAAGCGTTGCAGGCAATCTTAGACGAATAGGTCAAAAGGTTGATGCAAGTACTTGAAGATACAGAGGGAGCCTACTGAACCTAAAGATGGTAATATAGTTGAGCCTCTGGAACCAACTGATGACAAAGCGTTGATCTTGGTTCTTTATGTTGATGATCTATTTCTTATTGGAGAAGAACACCACATTATCAAATGCAAGAAGGAGTTGGCTTCTGAATTTGAAATGAAGGATCTTAAGTACATGCATTACTTCCTTGGTTTAGAAGTATGGCAAAGGCCTAAAGAGATCATTCTAAGTCAAGGGAAGTATACAATAGACATCTTGAAGAGATTTGGTATGATGGATTGCAAATCCATGTCTACACCTATGGAAACCAATTTTTTAGAAGTTAAAGAGGCTACAGCTAGTTCAGATCTAGTGGATTCTACTATGTACAGGCAGTTGATTGGATCGATGATATATCTAGTCAATACTAGACCAGATATTTGCTATGCAGTGAGTGCACTTAGTCAGTTCATGTGTGAACCAAGGAAAATATATCTAGTTGCAGCAAAGCATATCCTGAGAAACTTGCGTGGCACAGTTGGGTATGGCTTGAGATATTCTTTTGGTGTGGATTTGAAGTTGTATGGATATTCTGATTCTGATTGGGCAGGGTGTGTTGCTGATCGGAAGAGCACCTTTGGATGTTGTTTCAATTTGGGGTCTGTGATGATCTCTTGGTGTAGCACGAAGCAATTTTCAGTGGCACTGAGCACCACACAGGCCGAGTATATTGCAGCTTGTGTGGCAGCCCAAGAAGCAATGTGACTTCGGAAGCTCCTTGCAGGATTGTTTGGAAAATCATTGGAGCCAACTGTCATTCATTTGTGATAATCAAAGCTATGTGAAGCTTTCTGTCAATCCAATGGTTTATGACAAAACAAAACATGTTGAGATCAAATACCACTATATCAGAGATATGGTATTGAGGAAAGCTATCAAATTGAAATACATTAGCACTGATGAGCAGACGGCCGACATTCTCACCAAGCCTCTCGCCAAAGTGAAGGTTGTGTACTTTCAAGTCAAGCTTGGAATTGTGGAGAATGAAGCCCTAGATGAGAGGGGGACTCAGCGTCAATGATCTTCTATGATTCGCTTTAATGCATCTTTCTCTGTGAGAGAAATTTGAGGTGTAAGCCCTTGTTAATGCATCCTTCTTTGTGAGAGAAATTTGAGGTGAAAGCCCTTGTTTCCACCCTCTGGGAGTAACCGTGATGGATGTCATGTTGAGTGACTCCATGACAACATCACATGAGAGAGTCTGTGATGATTTACTTGTACTTGTGTTTTTCACCCTTTGGGAGTAGCCATGGTGAACGTCATGATGAGATGACGACATCACGTTGAGTGATTCCGTGATGGGCACTTGTGCACATATGCCATACCATACATGGAAGTAACCATGATGGTTGATATCATGATGAGGTGATATGTTTCTCTCCACATATGGGTGTAGCCATTGTGGGTGTCATGTTGAGAGAGTCCATGACATTGTGTATCGGAAGTATTCCTCCCTAGCTAAGAGGGAGTGTTGATGTTGTAGCTACGGGCTACATACTTCCGCCATATTGTGAACAATAAATTCATATAGCCTAACGGCTATTCATTTATTGAGTTAATCAAAGTGAAGAGGCGCTTCACTTGGCAACTATATTATTTTAAGTGGGCCGACCTTCCTTGAAATTCGCATCATTTAATTGTAATTATATTTTCCATATGTGGCTGACCTTGTTCATGAAGAGGTGTGACCTCTTGCTCACATAGTATATATACAAGGTCATTTCATTCATTCAAAGCATCAAGTTAAGTTCGTCCATCATTCCATCTGCAGTGCGAATTCATTCAAGGAGTGCGAATTATTCTGTTTGAGCATCAAAGTGTGGTGCTGGATATTGGCCTTGTAATTGGCCCCATTGTAAAGGGAATTATTGCCATTATTTATATATATAAGAGAGATCTTTGTTGCTGGGTTTTTCTCCCTCAAGTGTTGGGTTTTCCCAGGGTACATGCTGTGTCTACTTGTATGAGTTTTGAATTAAATTCTGCTTATTTAAATCTGATCATAAAACTAACAGAAACTACAACGAAGACAAGAGAAGTTCTATAAGAATGGTTGGTTACTTTTTTGTTTGTGTATTGCACTTGTCATATCCATGAAGTTAATCAATGATTTGCTTAAAATATGCATGGGTTCCTTTGTGAAAGAGCACTTGGATCTGTTAGGACTTCTCTATATGTGTTAGCTGCCTAAGGATTTGGTTATCTTCTTGCAAATGCCATCTCACATCATAGAGTCAAAGGGATTTCTCTTCCTGGCAACAATCACTAGAAACTCCTTGATGATTCTTTCCTCATTCTACTTAAGGATGAGGAAATTATTAAACAAGCCTTCAAGTGTCTTGACACCTTCTACTTAGCTTCTAGCTCCAACATTCAATGGAGCAAAATGCAATTCTACAAGCAATCTTTCTTGTTGCCTCAGACCTAGCCTAATTATTTTGGCTAGATGCCCATTAACTACGGGGAGATCTTCCAATTCCTTGGCACTCACTTTTCTTTCTAGGCATGTCAAGCTATGTTGTGGTGATTCCATTAACACGGTGGAGAAAAAGTTAGCAACTAGATTACCAAGCTGCTCTCAGTAGCAACTAAATTTCAAATATAATCTAAAATATTAGCTTCCACACATGTTTACTATTCTTTGGTTTCCCCGTTGGGTACCTTTCAAAGCCCATACCACAAGTTCAATAAGTTCTTTCAAGATTTCCTATGTGCTAATTTAGACCACAACAAAGGCTTTCATAGAGTTGCTAGGTTAGGTTGCCTTCCTAAGGACTTTAGAGCTTTAGGCCTTATTAATGTTAATTGGAAAGGTGTTATGCTTTGCACTATAGGGAATATCAAATCCTACATTAGTAATGAAGCCTAGAAATTTTCGCTACAAAATTGTATTGCATCTAACTCCCCTAATGGGAGAGCTTGCTAGAACGGCCTTTAGCTTCCACTCTCTTGTGATCTCTCTTGTCCCCATCAAAAGCAATGGCAATTTTGTTGCAAAAAGTATTTGGAAGGCCTAGGAAGCTATTAAGCCTTGGTTAAGTTGAAATGAAGATGTATTTCACACTCGCCTATCCATCAACTACCCTTCTATATGGTAGTATCCTACCATTCTATTTCAAAATAAGTCATTAGCAACAATCCCCTAGATGCATTCACTTAGGTTCTATAGAAGAAGAGTTCAATTTGTTTTTCGAGGTTAATTCCACTTGGCTTACTTTGCAGCAAGCCATAGCTAAGTTCAAATTATGCCTTGCAGACAATGAAAATTTCCAAACGATAATTTTTGTGCACTCATAACATTTGCATAAAATGTATGTGCACTCTTCAAAGCCCTAGTGGAAGGACTAGAAGTGGCATGTCGATATTTCCTTCTACAATTGAACTCTTGGAAAAGGATATGGGAGGTTGTCACCACATCTTCTATGATTTAAAAGCTTGATTCCAGGTGTTCCTTGCAATCTCCTTTCATATGGGACAAATGCTTTCAAACAATCTAGAAAGCACTAGTGGAACCCAAGACTACACAATTTTCTTGGTGTTTATTATATTAGGGCCTTCCTATAGGCATTCACCTTATACATTTAGGTGTTTTCGATCCCAAGTTCCCATTTGTAAGCAAATGGAAACTCTTCTACACCACTTTTGGTTCTGAGCTAGTGCCAAAAATGTTAGGCAATGGATTCGTGACTTTTTTTGGTCATTCCGTTTTGATCTTTTCACATGGAATAATGTATTGTTAGGTGATGAAGCCAAGTTTCTCATCAATTTCCCCCAACCATGGCATGCTTTCAGACTAGAGATTCTTTTTTCTTGTGGAAAGACAGGAACTCTACTATATTTAACAAGTCTAATATTGATTCCAAATTTTCTGTTCACACCAAATTCTTGGTGATTTCTAATGTGCTATTGTAGATACAAGTCCAAGCAAATAAAGTGGCCCTTGAAGTGCAACATCTTCAAACCATTCTGAACCACTAGGGGAATACTCCTACATGGTTGCCAGGGTTCCACCCTCATCACACAATCACACCAAATCCACCCATTAGGAACAATGGTGTGGCCACTCAAAATCCTCATGGTGTCATCTTACAATTGATGAAGAGGATTTAATCCACCTTTGTTTGGGCAGCCTTCTCACTAGAATCCTCCAAACATATGCCAAAGTGGGTGGTCTCTTCTTCCTTACCATTCTCCATCATCCTCTCAAAGGAATGGGTGAGCCCCCTAGTGATCAAGGAAAATTTCCTCATCTGTCACTAGCCATCTCCCAATATTGGAGTGCCCAGTTACAAATCAGTTTTCCAAATCAGTAGCACAAAGGACCTAAGGAGGGAGAAGACGCCACCCTAATTGGTTGGGAGCCTATGGAAGAAGGCAAAAACTTTCCTACAAAGGGATGGAGCCATAACTCATAAATGTGGCACAAATTCGTCATCACTCAGCATGACTCACAAGCTCACATACCAACCACAACAATCCACCATGACTTGAGCGTTGGGTCTAGTTTGTGGAATCGTCTAAATCACCCATTTCTTGCAAAAATCATAGCTAAGTCTTAAAATTAGACTCACAAGTTTTAACATTTAACTCTCTTGCATGTAGAACATAAAACAAACATGCCTAGATTCTTAATTTGTTCATTTTTTTCATTGATTTCATCTTGTAGAGGTGTAGAGAAGTGATTGTAATGCTCAAAGGAGTGTTTGGAAGGTGAGTTTAAATATTGAATTGAGTTTGGAGTGGATTTGACAAAGGTATATATCTAATTTTTTTTTTCAAAATTTGATGTTGAAAACCTAGGTGTTATGTTGCCTAATTTTATTTTATTTTCTCATTTCCCAACCCTCCTTACTATTGTTTCATTCTATTTAGTCCTTTTGTTGTTTATCATTTCAATTTTTTTCAAAACCCCACTATTTAGTTGTTTTCCAAAACTCTACTGATTTTATTATGTGTTATAATTAGCAATGGCAAGTTCAACACAAGGCAATGGCAAGAAAGACTCTGCATAAAAGTTGTAACTTTTGCTAGCTCCCTATGACAAGAGGAATCAATCAATTATATTATCACCTTCTTGAGATGCCTAGACATAATGTAAAGGTGTGTCCTAATTTACCCAATGAGATTAGGAGAAAAGAAAATGCCATACTTACCAATTTTGATATGAATAAAATAAAATGGAAAAGAAGAGGATAAGGGAAGCAATTGCAGCAATGATGAATTCCAAGCCCAATTCATCTATAGATTTTTTTATTGGCTCACACACTTGGCATCCACTTTACTCCTCAAACTCGTGAGAGTTCTAGTTGTCTTCCTTCATTTCTTTATTCCTAACAATGTTCAAGGGGCACAACCTTCAAGGTACTACTTGGAACAAAGAGAAACACAACAAGGCTAGGATGACAGCAGCAAACTTTTCTTGCTACAATATAACCTTCAATGTAGTGAGTGGCCCATATTAGGAAAGGCAGATAAATGCATTAGCAATTGCCTGTAAGGCACTTAAGACTCCAACAATTAAGGATTTGAGTGGTTTATTGCTATGGGAAGCCACTAAAACATATACCACTTGTAGTGGATGATCAAAAGAAAGTATGGTGAAAGAAGGGTTGCAACGTCTTATCAAAAGGATGGACAAATTATAGGAACAAGACTCTTCTTAATTTTTTAGTGCTTTCAGTGGTACATTGGTGTTCTTAAAGTCCATAGATGCCTCACATCAAATCAAAAATGCTGAGAATTTGTGCAGTCTATTGGAGGAGCTGATCCAAGGGGTTGGGATTGAGAATGTTGTCCAAATTTTCATGGACAATGTAGTGACATATGTAGCCACATGAAGCCTTCTTATGGAGAGGCATCCCACTATTTGATGGAGTCCCTATGCTAGGCATTGCTTCAATTTGATGCTTGAGGATATTGAGAAGATTGAATGGGTCAAAAATGAGGTTAAGGATGATAGAAAAAGTACCAAATTTATCTACAACCATTGGCAATTCTTTTCTTTGCAGAGAGACACAAATGAATGGCAAGGAGCTTGTGTCTCAGTTTGGACAATTTTTGGTTTTCTTTCCTCACTTTGTTTAGCTTGTAGCCACAATTCCTTCTCAATTTAATGTTTGTGAGCAATAATGAAACATATGTTGTTTTAAAGCTGGGGACACTATTTACAATGAGCTATTCATTAATTATTTTTAATGTTTTATTGTAAGCTATGTGGTAAAAGAACTAAATATTTTATTATTTGTTTTTTTAAAAGGCTAGGTATCCCTTTTTTGTTTTTCAACTTCACTGGAGAAGAGAGTTGAGCTTGGTTTGCCAAAATTTATGATTACCAAAAGGTGAGTGAAGGCCACAGAAGCCATTTAATTTTATGGTGGAATGAAAGAAGATGATAATGCATTGATCTAGATGGATCTTGCTCCATCAGCCAATAATGCTTGAGGCTTTGCGCCCTAATTTTAGACTCTTTGATACATTTTGTTGATTGAAGATTTTTAGTTTAAGTTTTAAGAGAGGATACAACAAAGATAAAGTAGTTTTTACTTTAGGAATTATTTATTGTATACTTATTAATAATTTTTCACAATTTACCACTTTGCAACATTATTTTAGTTTTGAGCATAATTTTTATTGTCAAAATATGAATATTTAAGTTGTACCAAAAAGCTTACATTTTCCAAAAATAATTTCTGTTTTTTTTGATGATCCAATTTTCCCCCCCTTCTAAAAGTTTTGTCAAAAGGGTTCTTTGGGGGAGTGAATTAAGTGAATTATGAACTTTTCATTGATTTCTCTCTAGAGGTTTGATTTTCCAGGAGCGATTTAGATATTGTCTCCATTTTCAACTTTTTGGTTTATACTTCAGGTTAGAGGTGTTCATGATTTGTGAATTCATGTTTTTTTTTGAGGTATTGTATCATTGAATTTGTAAATTTTAAAAATTCTTGCTGAATTTTAATCAAATTTAAAGTAGAGCAATTACGTTTGTTGCAAAATTATTGGATAATCAACCTCATGTTGGAAATCTTATTTGGAGTTTGTTGACAAGTTCAAGTTTTAAGGAGAGTTGGGTAATCCGCAATTTAGAATTTTCTCAATATTTTCCCCCCCTTTTATACAATTTAAAATGTTTTTCTGGCTATAATCTATCACTTTGCAATTTTGAAATTTCACTCTGTATTTTACACTCATATGACAAGCAATCTTGAATTACATTTTGATGACCAAATTTTCTTCAGTTATTCATTTTTTAATTTCCATATTTTTTGTGAATTCTTTTAATTTTGCTAATTCTTAAGTCCGTTCAAAATTTTTCAACGTCTCTTGGAGCTAATATAATGAGTTGTTAATGATGGTATATAGCACTTGCACTTAATTTTTGGATGTTTATGTTATTTTACAAATAGCAACTTAGATGATCGCAACCTAGGGGACACTTGATAATTGATACTGCCTCTTGGTTTTTGGTTTCATTTTGGGGTGCAATTCCATGTTCCCCCTTTGTTTGAGGTTTGAGGTATCATTATAATTGAAGTTTTAAACATATGGACTACTTCATCAAAATAAAAATATTTAGAACAGTCACAGTTTTAAGCCAAGTGTAAATCAACATAATGCATTGGCACGAGTTTGCAAATATTATTAGAACAAAGTGTTGTTAAACCAGAAAAAGTGTGAATTTGCAAAAGTCCTTGGACATAACTGGAGGAGGAGATTGAGGAGAATCCAGCAAGCATTGAGGTTTTCTCAATTGGGCCAAGCCTTTTAGCGTAAGTTTTGCTGTTGTTGTCAATGTGGAAACATGATGCAGACTTGTAATTTTGCTAGCCTAAACCATGTTGTATGTTAAGAAGAAACATGTAGTGAAGTGGGGGATGTCACCCATAGCGCATGACCTCCAGCAATTTCATTTTATCATTTGATTGATCTTTGATACATCAAGGAGAAGACTGATGCAACTTTAGTTACTATATCTCAGCTTGAGCCATTCAAACATGAGGCCAACAAGGAGCAGTATGTGCAAGATGCATATTTTGGGCAGGCATATCAATGGTTGCAATGATTGTGTTTGATTTCAAATTAGAATTGTACCTAAAGAAAGAACTGCTTTCTGACATTGAGAATTGTTGTATGCCTAAAGATGAAAGAGTGAAGCTCATGCCTCCAAAGTTGCTGGTCACTTTGGAGTGGCCAGGAAATTATCAAATCTGTAAATTTATTTCTACTGACCTAAGATATGAGGTGATGTTTCAAAGTTCATAAGAGGATGCTTGTTATGTAGCATAGTAAGCCAAAAATTCGAAAATTGGGTTATGTATGCCACAACGGTTCCATATAGGCCAGGGAAGAGTATTTTGAGGGGAAGGTAATCAATGAGAAAGGAAGCACATGACTAAATTTTGTAAAAGTTGGCCACTTTAGCAAAATGTGAGTTCTCGTTCAATGTAGAAATCCATTAAAGGGGTGAGCAGTTGAGTTGCTTTTCACCAATGTTTGAGTGCATTTCAGTTTTCCTAATGTCATTGTTTCCAACAAAGATACAAGGTATTGGGGGAGATTTTGGACAATTTTATGGGAAAGTATCAACGCTAGTTAGACTAAAGTAACGTATGGAACATTTGGTCCTCCCCTTGAGGGGTTATAATAGGAAGAATCCTCAAACATGTGATGAGAATTTGGGATATGTTCAACACTCAAGCAATAGAGCAATGCATACATCAACCACAAAGTCTAAATTTGAACCATTTTTTGGATATCTGATACATAATCCTTTTGATGTTGTGATGGGGCAGCCAAGATGACAAGGAGCATGTATATAGGTGCTGAGAGCCTCAAAGTTGATCAAAAAAGTGATATAAATCCACATATACCTGCATGTTAAGGTTAAAGAGTCACAGACAATGCACAAGGCTAGTCATTATCAACATAAGACAGAGCATAAGTTCCAAGTGGAAAACAAGGTATGGTTATACCTGAGTAATGATCGACTCTTAAAACAAAGCAAGAAAACTTAAGCAGTTAAGGTATGGTCCCTCTGAGATACAGGTAAGTAAGTGGGAATGCTTTGAGTTTAAACCTACCTCCTTCCATGGGAGTGCATGTTGTTGTCAATGTGGAAACTTGGACTTGTTTGAGCCTTCCATGTTGTATGAAGAAGAAACATGTCTCATGTCACCCATATTTGACATCTTACCTCTGTATGAGATTTGCAAGAAGACTTGGTGCTGCAACAGAAAGAGAAGAAAACCAGGAGAGGAGAAAATCCAAGTTGGACAGAAGGGACGGCTGATGAGGTTCCTTGTCTGAATGAGATTGCGTAAAACGGAATTTGATGATGACCTGGAGCCGCGTCATTTTAGTCTTCCACTACTGGCAATGCTTTTTGGGTTTGTTTTCAAAATTCCGAATAAAATATCCGTTGCCACGATGAATGCTTAGGATCATCTCAAGGTCAGGTGTTTACTGTCCAAATGGATTGCGTCATTTCTAATCTTCCCCTACTGAATGCTTTTTTTGGGTTTTTAAAAATATCGGAAGAAAATATCAATTGCACTGATGAATGCTACCTAGGTTCACCTCATTGTTAGGGAATTTCACAATAGAGGTCACACGACGGAATTGAATGGATTTCAGAAGGATAAAATTGTGTTTCTTTTAAAATGAGTTTGGAGAGAATTATGAATTTTATCATTTGGATTTGTGAAATTCGTTTTATGAGATAGATGTAGGATAAGGTATCAAATTGTATTTGTTTTCTAATTTATATTTATATATAAATGTTTAGCATAGAGTTATGAGATTGTTTTCTTTTTATAATTAGTCGATAGGTTATATATAGTGAGATTTGAATCTAAAACAAGTCTCATGTCTGCAAACAGTTGTTTAGTCATTGGAAAACAAGTTTCAGCTATCGTTTAATGGTAAAATCTTCTAAAGTAGCAAATGAAAGCCTTTAAAATCTCACTTATCATGTAAAAGCCAAATAAATATTGATTTTCCAACTGGATGGGAACATTCTATTTCCATTTGCAGTGAATTTTGTCAATTCGATGACAACTTTCCTTTTTTATTTACATTGATTTATGTTTTAAATCTGCATTCAAATATTTCAAAACCAAATAATACCTATTTTTTTATTTCTTATTGGCACATCCTTGCACCTCCTAAAGTTGCCAGTGCTAGCTTTATTACATTTTTTATAATTGTGACTTAATCAATAAACTTTTATAGGTTTTCTTAATATTGATAATTGAGTTTTTTATTTTATCAATATTTATGTTTTGAATAATGTGATTGAAAGAATTTTGTTATGGCAATAGATCACAGATGATTTGTCAATACATTGAGTTCTAATGGAGGCTTCAATATTGTTGAGGTGGCATATGATAAACAAGACCATTTTCCAATCTGTTGGATAGCTAGCGAAGATGATATGTGATTCTACATGTGCAATAAATTGAGCCTTTATGATCCAAATATTGGCCACCAAAACACATCTTCAATTTGGTACATTTGGTCCAATTTATGTAGTGTGTTTGAAAGTCATTAAGAGATAAGTGATCATGCCATAATGTTAGAAAAACCATATGTGTCCTTGCCAATCGTTATTCTTTTTCAATAGAACAACTACTAGATTGTGTCTTTTCATATCACTTGCTAATTTGATTCAAAATTTAGTGGGGCCCTCAAAACTTTCAGGCTAAAAAGACTCATTTTTTTAACATCACTACTCCATCACAAATTGATATTGGCTCTTTTTGAAAGTGTTTGGAACCTAATCCCACATTTGAAAGGTAATTGTTTGGTGGTATGACCCCATCAACATATTGCCCATTTCTTGAGAATGTTTTGTTGATAGCTATAAATATCCATCACAAGTCCTACATGGTCATGGCTTTGAAGCTTAGTTGTCTCTCCACTTAGCTCAAAACATTGCCTTTCCACATACATTTCAAGTCCAAGTGGCTAAATAGTGTGCCTTCTTCAAGTGGTTGATGCTTATGTTACCAGCCTAGAGCCTAGATCAAAGCCAAGCTTCACTAGTTAAGAATTAGCACCATATCTAAAGAAATCTTCTAGGTTAGGTACAACTTAAGAATTCTTCTCAAGACATCAAGTATATCAAAGAAGATGGACATATCCTTTTTTTCTATCTTAGAGATGATTTGTTCCTTTGTTCAACATTATGCTAAAGTCTTCTAAGTCCAAG
Organism: Sequoia sempervirens; assembly: GCA_007258455.2. Classification (NCBI taxonomy): domain Eukaryota; kingdom Viridiplantae; phylum Streptophyta; class Pinopsida; order Cupressales; family Cupressaceae; genus Sequoia; species Sequoia sempervirens. The sequence goes on along the minus strand of VDFB02358134.1, from coordinate 111,807,153 downwards.
CCTCATCACCAAAAAAGAATGTTTCTCTTAGGACTTGTGTGGATGCATTTCTATGTAGGGTTGATGAAGACTAGGTTACTACTAGTGACAAAATCCTTTCTAAGGAGGAGCTCTACTTGGCTACATTTGGAATGGCCAATGATAAAGCTCTTGGTTGTAATGGCTCTCCTTGTGAATTCTATAAAATCACTTAGGACGATGTTGATTGTGACTTGTATCAAGTTTATCTTGAAGCTACATTTCATTTTAACTCTCTAGACCCTATAATCAATCAAAGAAATATCAAGCTCATACCTAAAACTAGGGAAATGGAGCAGTACAACTAGAGACACATCACCCTTTGAACATGTCCTAGACAACATAATCACCAAAGTTCTTTCCTTATGTATTAAAATCTCCTTAGATTGATTATTTGACCTAAACAAAGTGGTTTTATTCAAAGTAGGTATATCCTTGACAATGTTATTATTTTCCAGGAGGGTGTGAAATGGGCTTGTAGGTCCAAATAGCAAATTTTATTGATCAAAATTAATTTATAAAAATCATATGATAGAATTGAATGGAATTTCATTCTTACCATGCGTAAAGCTCTAGTATTTGGTCCAACCTTTGTTCAATCCATTCAAATGATCTTTGTTGACGTTGAACTACTTAAATCTCAACATTAATGGAATCCAATCTAACCATTTTTTATTTTCCATTTGATACCACAAAGTTACCCCATTACACTTTCACTAGGTATGTTGTTGAAGGTTTTGCTTATTTCCTTTCCAATGCTACTTTACAACAAAGAGTCAAATTTATCCACTTAGCAATGCCTCATAGTAGTTAATCAATGCACACTTTGTACATGATCTTTTCTTGATGCTCATCGAGGATGAAGATATTTTTTTCCAAACATTTAAATGCCTTGATAGCTATTTTGTAACCTCTAACTCTACTATAAAGCACAATGTTACCAACAAGCTTTTTCTTAGCCCCTAGCTTGGATCCATACTTTTGGATGGAAATTCATTGATCATGAGTAAATTATAAAATTTTAAGAATCGGGCTTTTCCCTTTCATGCCGATTAGTCCATGCTTTGGAAATATATTATTGATATCATTGAAAAACTTTATGATGCATGAGCATCTAGGGCGAAGAGCAATCTTGCATCTTCAAACTTTGTGTTTGTTTCGAATAAGGGCCAAGGTTGTGAGTTGCGGGATTCCAAGTTTTCCTAACCTATGTCGCGGGATTCCAAGTTTTCCTAACCTATGTCATGAGGTTTTGGATTTTCAAAACCTTCTGACTTGGCGATCTCTTCATTGTCAGTGTGTTGCGGGTTTTCAAAACTTTGCAACCTCCAACAAGAGGTTCTAAAGTTCACATTTTTGGTGACTTAGCGATAGAGCGATGGGGTGTGTGATTCCAAATGTGGGACCCGATAGGTGGAAAAAGACAGATGGTGACACGTAAAATCAAATGGTGATTATCGTTTGGGTGATCGTGCAATTCACATCCTTGTGAATTATGAGGCAGTGAGTTGGAATGGTGGGCCTACGGGTAGTAAAGGCTTATGTAAATCTTCATCAGGGAGAAAGGGTGATGTTGTTGGGAGAAGGTTGTTGGTCCCTCTGACATAACGATGGGCGTTAAACTAAAGGTGATTGACGGTGTTGAGTTGAAGGATAGACAATCTAACGACTATGTTTTAAAGATGCTGAGATGAATGAAGAGCCTGAGGTTCGTGGTGCAAAAGAGAAGATCGACAACCATAATTCAAAGGCAAAAATTTGAAGCGGCTATGACAGTATGAACGAGGGTTTGGGACAACAAACTGACATAGAGGAAGAAATTAATTGGTCCAACAACACTAGCAACCAATGTAAATGAGGATTTGATCTTCAAGGCAGTGGAACAAATTATGAGGTAATTGAGATCAAAATCAGATTGAAGGATCAAAAGAGAGCATTAAATGCATATCCAATCTTAGGGTTGGAAAGAAGAGATTGAGGGAAAATTATCTGTAGCAGATGAATTAATTGTTGGGCGGCTCAAGGAAGGATGGAGCATATCTGGTAAATCCTATTGGGTATCCTGAGGAGGAGCTGGATAGTGGTGTGTGGCTCAAGGCAAGGAAGCTTGCTAGTGAGGTTAGTAAGTGAAGAAAACCCTAGGAGACAAGGGTGGCTCGAGGGAGAAGATTGGGGGGAAGATTGGAGAAGATCTGAACGACAGGGGGCTTGGAGAAGGAAGGTTAGCATACCCATATGTTGTCGGGATTGGCACAAGGTTGTTGAAGACAAGTTTGTTGCAGGTGTCACATGGAATATTGTGGAGGAGCCAATGAGTTTCGAATATTTGTAATCTTTTGCATGTTTGAAGATAATATAAGTTGCAGATTTTATCTTCCAAATTCAATTCCTATTATGTATTTGCAGTCTTTTCCCATTCATTCTTGTGAGGTTTTTGTGATCAAATTTGAAAGGGAGAGCCTCCTTCCCTCATCACTTCCCTTATATATCACCAAGCTACTAAATGGCTAGTAAATAACTTCTATATTTTATCTAATTTTCTAGTTATAACCCATGTTTATTACTCCTCTTGTCAGGTGCCCTTTGAAACATCATACCACAAGCTAGACAACATTGTAATGGAATTTGTTTGGGCCAATTCTAAGAAACATAAAGGTTATCATAGGGTGGCCTGAGATATATGTCATTTTCCTAAGGATTCAAGAGGGATAGGTCTCATCAATGTTAAAAAATAAGGTGCTTATTTTTGTGCTAAAATTGTAGATAGTTAGATCTTATGATGAAAATGAAGCATGAAAATTTTTACTAAGAAATCACAAAGCCTCTACCTTTCCTTATAGGTTTCCTACTTGGAATGGCCTTGGATTTCATTCTCTATTCATTTCTCTAGTGCCCTTCAAACTAAATGGCATCAATAACACTAAAAGTATACAAAAATCATAGGAATTTATCAAGTTGTGGGTACTCTAGAATGGGGATGCATTTTTTAATAGCTTATCCATCAACCAAACTTTTGTATGGTGGTAAACTGCCTTTATGTTTCAAGAGAAATTGCTTACAACTACTACTCATATTCATTCCCTCAAGCTCTTCAAGAGAGGAATCAAGCATCTTTAGGATCTTCATTCTAAGGTCAATTTTGCATGGCTCTATTGGCCTCAAGCTCTAGAGCAAAGTTAAATTTAATCTAGGCCAATTTTCCAACCTATCAAGCTATAATTGACTTGTATCCTTCTCAATATCTTAAAAATATATGTTAGATCTCTCAATCCTTATTGGAATGATTGGGAGTGGTACATTGAAACACTTGTAATGAAACAAATTACAAAATAAGGGAATATAATAGGAAATAATATGCAAATACTTTTTTTTTTTTTAAAGACCAAGGGTGAAAATATTATTGAAAGAAAAGTAGAAAATTATAGTAGAGGGGATAGATAACCCCAAAACATCAAATTAATGTCCAATTCAGGCCCTAAGGAGAAAACACATGTATCTAAAAGGGCTCCACACCAGTCATCCTCCCAACACCAAAGAGCATACAACCAAACCAACTCTGCACACCTAACCTTTATGATCCTCATGAAGAAACTGTGCAAGTTGCTGATATTTTTGTTGATCCAACTGACCCTAACTCCAAACTAACCACACCCCCATCTCATCAAAATCCCATTTAGCTAGACAATCGGCCACTTTTTTCCATTCCCTAGGAATATGCACAAAGGAAATAGAAACAAAATTTGAGGCCAGATTGAGAATCTTTATAGAAATCATGCCTAATCTCCATGAAGAATTATTGAAATCATGTTTGTTAAGTAGAGAAACAATAATAATTGAATCCATCTGACAAATCACCTTCACCCAACCCAACTCACAAGCTTTCTCCAAAGCCCAAAGAATAGCCCATGCCTCCATTTGATTATTGGAATGCACCCCATATAAATGGAGGAAAATACTGACCACGACCCCTATTATCATGCCCCACTCCACCATTATTCATAGCACCAGGATTACCACAAGCATATCCATTCATGTTAATTTTATAGAAATCCATTGGGGGTGGACACCACTTTCCCACCCAATTTACCTTCCTAGACAACTTCATCCTGGAACCAAGCCCATAATGAGCCTTTAAAACCATAGAGAGCTCCAATAGGGGAAAGAAACTAGAGTCATTAGAGGAAAAAGGCTCCCCCAGGTCAAACTTAGCCTCATAGTCTCCTTAAGCATGTACTTTTAATCTTAAGACAAAACTGGAGGACAACCTACCTATGATCCTAAAAAAATTGCATATTTCTCTCTAGCCAAATTAGTCAGATAATTAGAGAAGGAACCAAATCCCAAGTAGCCACTACGAAAGAAGTAGAAGCTAGAGGGAGGCCTAAATTTTCCTAAAGATCATACAAATATGAAGCCTAAACATATAGTCCCTTCCACAAATTCCACCACAACCTCCAAATTTCAGACGAGAAGGAGCACTAAAAGAAGAGGTGGTTAGATTTTTCTTCGCTATTTCCACAAAGAAAGCAAAGTGAGGGACTGCAAAATTCCCTTTTTTTATATTCTCCCAAGTGAGTTATTTGTTTATACTTAATAGCCACACAAAAAAATTACACTTGGGCCAACCATTCTTATTCCAAATTCATTTCCACCAAGGACTCTCCTCCAAGTCCCCAAGTTGACCAAGCAATGTAGCATAACCCTAAGCCACCGTGTACTTCCCTTTAGGATCATTACCCCAGGCAAGCACATCACTCTCCACCAAAGAACAATAAGATCACTTAGTAAGGATCAAAGCCAAGGAGCTTCTTGACTCGAGAGATCCCCCACCAGGCCAAGAAACAGGGTGACACCAATAAACACCAAAGAGGTCCCCACAGAGGAAGATATCTTAAAGCAATCAACATTGGACAATCCAACCTCCACAAAAGATTCACTTAGTGCCTGAAGATGAGGGTGAGATGAAAGGATTGGTGAATTACCATCCCAAGAATCAAACCAAAAGTGAGCAAGGTTACCTTTATTAATAATCCAAAAGAGGCCCGCCTTAATGAGTGTGGAACCTCTTTTTATAGTGTTCTAGATCATGGAGCCTTTCCTTGTTAATTCCATACATGGAATATCCTCATCAACAACACCACTGATAGGTTTTCATTAGGTCCTAACACTTTAGTTAAAAAACATATCAATATATCAATCGGGCAGTGTCTAAAGGCTGTATGCAATAGGAGTCATCTTAACTATCTCTCTTAGGTTTTCTAACTACCAACAACTAAATAAAACTCTAAACTAAAAAGCCTCTAAACTTAGAAAGAAGTAAATCTTTTATCAAGAAAGCTGGAAATGGTTAAACTAAAAAGCATAAAACTACGAATCTGAAAAGCATAACTACTAAGCTAGAAAGCATCAAAATGATTAAACTGAGAAATGTATAAATTCCTGAAGAAGTAAAACTAGTAAAGAAGCTATGAAACATTGGGCTAACCAAAAGATAACAATCTAAAACAACTAGCATTAAACGATTTAACAGAAATAACTAAAGGAAGGTGCTCTGAAACTTTAGTTACTAAATTCAGAAACTATGGACTTAGCTACAACTTGTAGGGTTAACACTAACAACATGACACACACACATGAAAATGAATTCCAATTTGAATTTTATCTATTAAAGAAAAGTACAGAATAAAAAAAAGTAAAATACTTATCTATCTATACATAACCCTTGAGTGGCCAGCTCTCGAGTGTCTTTACAACTATCTCTGATCACATGCACTGCTAATCTTCAAATTACTTCATTCAAAGGACTCCATTCGCATTACTCAGTAATTCAAAGTATGACGGGAAAACTCATTTTTATTCATATAGCAGCTTTTCTCTAGAGAACATATTAGCAGCATAACGATATTCTTCTATATTCATCATTTGCAACAGTTACATGTTTTTATATGAAAGTGACTAACAAAATCCTACTTTCCAGTCGATAAAGTCTTTAACAAATTGTCAAAAACTAATGGACTTTAAAGCCCATGACATGAAGTATTAAAGAGGCTTGACACGAGCCATAAAGTTTTTAAACTGAAAATAACAAAACTATGAAAATTCAGCCCATAACATAAGCTCCTTCAATTCCAGTGCTCACTCGCTTGTTTTCAAAGGTGTTAAGATCTACATTCATTTCCCTTTGACTAGAATGGTAATTGGGAGTGGAATTTGATCTGTGAAATGCTCAAGACTAAACCAATAAATCAACATAAGTTAGCTTAATTTGACTAATTTCAAGAAGTAAAGTTTGCACGTTTATTCATAAAAAGAGAGCAATTATTTATCCTAAAGGTAATCAATTAGCAAGGTAAATTGGGCTGAAAGGTATACGTTTGCTTATTGAGCCCATTATATTGATGAGGTTATTTTTACCTTATCATTCCCTCCCCTTCCTAAGCTCGAGTAGGTCCTCCTGCTCTCTAGTATGCCCCATGTCCTTCATTCCTCCTATTCATCTCCTCATACTTGGTACTGAGGTCATACAAATCATCTGCCTCTGTGTCCAACTGCCCTGGCTGCCTTAAGAATCCTTGATGAAAAGTGACCCTTTGTTTTCATCTTGCAAAGCCATCATCACTCTAGTCCAGATTGGTATATACTGAAGGAGGTGGTGAAAGAAGAAGAGGAGGCCTATACCTCATACCAATCCAATTGATCTTCAATTCCTCAAGGATTTTGGCCAAAGTTACTGCTCTTTTGTAGGACCACCTGATGCTAAAGGGTGAGATTATTTCCCTTTTCTTGAGATGCATAGGAAGAGGGGTATACCACTCTTCACATGCATGCCAAGATGGTCCTATCAGTTTCAGCCCCTATTCCTAGAAGTGATCATAGCACAACCAGAGGTTATTATTGTACTTTCCCTATACTTCCTTTTTAAGTTTGATGCCCATAAATTTTATTTTGAAAGAGAAAGGTTTCCTATGGGGATATCTCATTTTCAATCCCATAGTCCTTTTTGCATGTGCATACTCTCTTGATTTGTCTTGCTAGTGCAACTAATTTCTCATTGTAGACAAGAATGATCTCAATTCTATTTCCCCCACAAAGAAATTAATAAAGATATCCGTATGATTTTCTAGGAGAAAGTTACACAACAAATTTTATTGTTCAGGGAGTGACTCAACAAAAATCTTTACAAATTCCTTGTCATCAGGATCATGTGGCTGATTTTGGCGAATTCTTTGTAATTTTCATCTTAAAAGTTGTTCATTAAGAAACATAGAGTACAACCTAGATGGTCTTTTATAGGCTAATAGTAATTCACCAATTTCACAATCATCCTGTTTTCCGCTATATGCTTGATGGAAGGATTCTTTTAACATTACCAATTCCCTCTTCAGCCTATTATTTTCAAATTCCACATCCCTCAAAAGATAGCAATGCTCTATCCATTTCATTAGTATTGGAGGGATGTGTACCTGGAACCAATCTATGACAATGGGTTCAGTTTGTGTCTCTTTTGACTCCAGATTGGTTTGGTGTCACTCTCCTGTAGGTCTTGTTCTAATTCCACTATCTTACTCATAGAAGCATTTAATTTAGTTTCTTGTTTGTTCTTTTCTTCTTCAAAGGCACTAAATAGCTACGTAAAATTATTTTTCAAGTCCTGAATATGCTTATCTTTATCATACAGGGCAACCTTGTGTTGCCTATCTTGCTAATTCCATTGTTGAATCTGATATTGCAGCTATTCAATGAGCTTGTCTTTTTCCTCCATTTGTGTTATCAATTTTGCAATTTCCTAGTCTCTTTTATTTACAATGGAAGTTTGTACCTCAATTTCTTCTCTCTGCTGATTAATTTGTGTTTCATCATTTTGTAGCCTAATTCTTAATTACTCAATTTCTACCTTTAATTTTTCTAATTCTTCATTTTTCTAACTAGATTTTGTATCCCCTGTCTCCACAGAGAAGGAGGAATGAGGAATTCCTATATCAATATGAGGCACATTTTCTTCAACATTCTCAGTATGAGGCATATTTTCTTCTTCAATATTCACAATATGAGGCATATTTTCTTCTTCATTATTCACAGGTAAGGATGAGTGAAGAATTTCTACATCAATATGAGGCATATCTTCTTCAACATTCACAGGTAAGGATGAGTGAGAAATTTCTACATCAATATGAGGCATATCTTCTTCTTCATCAGTATCCACAGAGAAGGATGAATGAGGATTTGCATGAGGCACTTTTTCCACAAATTCATGTATGCTTCCCAATCTATCAAGAAAAGGAGAAAATCTCCCCACAGGTTCATCTTCAATCTACTTTGAATGTGGTGATTGTGCTTCCTCCCCCTCTTGTTGTTTGGGTGATAGGGTTTTCTTGTCCTTCTCCCTAGGAATTTGATCACCCTATTTTTCCGCCTCATTTATTTCCTCACCCTCGGGTGGACTATCAATTTCTACCACCTTTACTAGAGTCTTGGCCTTCTTTCTTTTGGAAGTATTGCCTGTGTCCTAGGGTTCAGTTTCATGGGCTCCTAAAGATAGCCTTTTACTTCTCCATAGAGGAGGAGTCGTATGAAAGGTAATTTTGCTTTGTTTCTTCCTCTTGCAAGGAGATTCCTCTTCATCTCTGGAGTGCACAATTCCCATCTCCCCTTCCTGTCCTGTGGTTTCTAACTCGTTTGGAAAAGTTTTCGGCGCATCACCGCTAGGAGTAGTGGAGGTGTGTTGGGATTCAGGAGCATCTAATGCCTCCAAGGAGGGTTCTTCTAATGACTGTTATTTTTTCTTTGAAGATTCTCCCTCCTCAAGCAACCTCCCTAGTTCTACATTTTCAAATATTTGCATAAATCTTTGCCACTTCTTTTTTGGATTTTTGTGGAAATGGAATTTGCATATTATCTATATGAGATCGTGATGTTTGAGGGGCCCTGTTCCAACTTTGTAATTCTCCATCATAGAGGTGACTAAATGACATAGGAAGGCTGATAAATTTACCCAAAGAGAAGGGTCCTTAATGTCATGGCATAAATGAGTGAGCAAACAAAAAGGGGGTCCCACTTCTATAGTCATTTGTACCTCACAAGTGAAATACTTAATTACCCAAGCTGTGACAAACCTCCAAGGTTTTGGAAGAGACATTCTATGGATTCAAATTAATTCCTTTATTTTCGAGACCGGAAAGACAAGCAATGATTTTCGTACTTACCCGAAATCGCTTGTCGTGCACCACTGTCTGCCCATCTGCGGAATTCTCGATGAATTCCTTCACAAGCTGCTCTATATACCCTTCAAATTGCTTCATGAATTCTAGCCACCTGACTTTCTGAAATAAAGTTGCAATATTTCCCAATTCCAACAATGGAGTTATAGAAGTTGGCTTAGACTTCTTCTTAGCTCCTCCCATTTTCTTTGTTTTATTTTCTTTTAGTCAGTGAAATTCTACATAACTCTGTAGTTCTTGCCTTACCAAATTACAAACGAGAAAATAATTTTGCGTCGATATACCCAATGGAGGAGGATTTATCACCTTTCTTGTCACCTTACTGAGTAATTACGACAGGCTTTCATGGGGAATTACACAACTGTTGTCATACTTTTAGCAATCATGTAAAGGCACAAGTTTCAAAATTTCAAGGAGGGACAAATCATGCCAATTAATTAGCAATTATTCAAAATAATTACTAACTCTTTTAAATGAATAAATTCACACGCACCTTAGGTCTTGTCATTAAACTGAATGTCACTCACCTATGCTGATGTAATTGGATAGTCATATGGTTGGCGAGGGTGGTAGTAGATAATAATGGCACAGATAGGATGGTTGAAGTGGTGGCATAAATTATTATGAAAAAAAGGTATCATAATAATTTTATTTAATATGAATGGGTTCGGTATGATGTGGATGAATAATCATTAAGGAGTAGATCTTGAAGCATCATAAAATTAAATGATAGGCATGCATGGAACTTAGGAAAAATCAAAAGACTGGAAAGACAAAATTTACAAAAAATCAGAGCATTACTAAAAAGATCCAACTGAGGTAGAAGAAAAGAGAGTTCTGGAACGTCATAGAAAGATGTCATTAGAACAAGCTTGAGGATTCTGGAGCATCACTGAAAAGATGTAGCCAGGACAATAATCAAAATTTTTGGAGCATCCGAGCAAAATTTTGGGGCATCACTGAAAAGATGAAGCTAGAGTAACAACCAAAATTTCTGGAGCATCACCGAAAGATGCAGCCGAAGCAGCAACCAAAATTTATGGATCATCCAAACAGAATTCTGGAGCACCTGAGCAGGATTCCAGAGCATGGTTGAAAGATGTCACTAGAAGGAAGAAACAATAGAATTCTGGAGCATCGCTGGAAGATGCCGCTAAAGGAGGAAAGATGTGAGATTCTAACCTTGGCTTCCTGAAGCACCATTGAGTGATGCATTAGAATGCAAGATCAGGACAAGGAGTGGAACCAATTTGTTGTGCAAATTCCAGAGCATTGCAACAGCAAATTCTAGAGCATCGCAACAACTGCGCTAACAAATTTCGGAGCATCACAGAAGAGTGCGTCGGAATTGTGTTTTCCAAAAAGATGAAGTCCTACAAAATATAGAAAAAACTTTAGCCAAGTCCAAATGGTGAATTTGATGAAGGAATTGAAGAAACATTCAAAAATGAAACATTTTTTTTTTCTTATTTATTTGACAAACTATATTGACCTTGCCATAACAGAGTCAATGCAATGGATTTCTCCCTGTGTTTCTACCATTTTTGTAACCTCCTCTTTTTTAACAGGCTTACGGTAGATGCGTAATCAGTTCCCATTAACTAGAAGAGTTCGGGTGTCACCATGAATAGGTTTTAGGTGGACCAAACCATTAGCAAACACGTCAAAAATTTTGTATGGTCCAAGCCAATGTGTCTTGAGTTTCCCTTGATGATCCTTGTATTTGGAATCGAACAGTAATTCCCAATCCCTCATATGGAATTATTTCTCTTTAATATGTTTATCGTGCCAAACCTTTCATTGTTGTTGGACCAGTTCAGTTTGATGGACAACGTCCAAACGAAGTTCGTCCAATTCACTAAGCTGTAACACTCTCGATTTGGGCCCATTTAAGATCCATGCCCAAATCCATGGCTATTTTGAGGGTTTGGAGTTAGGAGGGGATTCTTCCCAAAGACTAACTCATAGGGACTGTAGCCAGTAGTTGATTTCCAAGTTGTGTTGTAGGCCTAGACAGCTTCCGGTAATTTCCTAGCCCAGTCTTTCCTTCCTAAAGAAACTATTTTTGTTAAAATGTTCTCCAAATCCCTATTAGTGACTTCAACTTGTTTGTGTGCTTGTGGGTGGTAGGGTGAAGACTTCTTATGACTTACTTGGAAATGATCTGTGAATGAAAATATAAATTTAGACATAAATTGGGGGCCCTGGTCTGTGATAATTGTCCTTGGAGCCCCGAATCCTAGGAAGATTTTGTTATAAAGAAAGTTAGCTACCTACTCTTCCTTAGCAATGTGTAGTGCTTGCACTTCCGCCCACTTAGTCATTTAGTCGATACAGACCATAATATACTCTTTTCCTTGTGAAGGAGGGTCTACAGTGCCAATAAAATCCAATCCCCATTTTTCAAATGGTTCAAGGACTACCTGAGGTTGCAGGGGAATTTCATTAGATGTGGTTGGTCTTCCTACCCTTTGGAATTCATCACATATGTGAACGTACTTCTTGATGTCCCTATGCATTGAAGGCCAATAGTATCCTACTCCCAGAATCTTGTGAGGTGTCATTTTAGCAAAATAATGCACTCTAGAAGGGTCATCATGACAGGCCCTGAGGATACTATAGGTCTCGTCTGCCCTAACACATCGTCATAAAACCATATCAGGTCCACATTGAAACAAAATTTCATTAATCCATTTGAAAGGGGCACTCTCTCTAATGAGGCGTTTCTTTAATTTTGATGAAAAGTGAGGTGGTACTTCTATGGTGGCTAAATAATTCACAATATCAACAAACCAAGGGGTTTTAGTGGAGATAGCGAATGGATTTTCATCTGGGAACTTGTCTTGTACCGGAGTACAGTTGCCATCATGTTTAATCTGGGATAAGAAGTCTGCGACTATGTTGGACTTCCCCGATTTGTCAACAATTGTCACATTGAACTCCTAGAGCAGTAACCACCTAATTATCCTTGCACTTACCATAGGTTTATTCATGAGATACTTGATGGTTGCATGTTGTGTGCACTGTAACTTTGTATCTCGTGACGTAATGTCAAAATTTCTTGATGGCATGCACTACAACCAAGAATTCTTTCTCTATTGTGGTGTAATTCTTCTCTGTTGGCGTCAAATTCTTGTTGATAAAATATATAGCATATTTCCCCCCATTCTCATCTTCTTGCCCTAGAACCACTCCAATGGCATCATTAGACGCATTGGCATAAATTTGAAATGGTAGGCTCCAATTAGGTCCTCGAAGGACAGGGGTAGAGATGATTTTTTCCTTGATAATTTCAAATGAGGACTAACACTTAGGTGTCCAAATGAAGTCGATGTTTTTTTGAAGGAGAGAAAAAATAGGGGCTGCAATTTTGCTAAAGTTTTTTATGAATCTTCGGTAGTATCTAGCATGCCCTAAGAAAATTTTGAAATCCATTTGAGTTTTTGGGATCTCAAGTTGTTGTATGACTTCAATTTTCTTAGGATCAACCTTAATCCCTTCGACTAAAATATGATGTCCCAACACTATTCCTTGTTCCACCATGATCAAGTATTTTTCATGGCTTAGGAAAAACCAATGATCCTCACACTGTTTTAACACCTTGTCTAGATTCATGAGGGATTCATCGAAGGTTGAATTGTATATATTGAAGTCATCCATGTAAACTTCCACACATTCATTTACCAACTCAACATATATAGCCAAGAAGGCCCTTTGGAACATTGCAGGAGTGTTACATAGCCCAAAGGGGAGAACCCGATATGAAAATGTCCCCCAAGGGAAGGTAAAGGTCATATTATCCTAGTCTTCTGCTGCTACATGTATCTGGTTGTATCCACTGAATCCATCTAAAAATGAAAAATATTTCCTCCCAGCCAGGTTATCCAACACTTGGTCCACGAATGGCAAAGGGAAGTAATCTCTACGTGTTTCTTTGTTAAGCTCGCTACAATCTAATAACACTCTCCACTTCCCATTCTTATTTGGTACTACAACCAAGGGTGACACCCACTTGCTGCCAGAAATTGGGTAGATAAATCCTACCTGTAAGAGTTTCTCAATCTCAGTTTTAATGATGTCTTTCAGAGCAGGATTGAGTCTCCATTGTGGTTGGCGAATAGGTCAAACATCCTCAGTATAGATATGATGTGTACACACACTAGGGTGTATTCCTCACATATTTATATAATCCTAGGCGAACGCTTTAGATCTATTCACCAAGGTTTCAAACAATTTGTGTTCTTTCGTCTTAGTCAACCAACTTTTGATATTCAAGGTTGTTCTTGGTAGTAGTATAATAGTTTTGACTCTCGGATGGTTGGATGTGATAGTGCACATGGGCCTTATCAGGGTGTTGAGAGGACAATTTCGAGGTGTAGTTTTATGAAGCCAGACAACATATGCAAAGAAGTGGTGAGTTTTTGGAAATAAGTTCATCAAAGGACAAGGTAATCTGATGAAACTGACATCATCAAATTTTGTGTGGTCTATGTTGATTGGGTGTCCTAGAATTTCTTCTACATCTATCATTTCTTCACTACTGGAATCCATTGCAAGACTTCCCATGTCATTTTCTAATTCATCTTCTAATTCTTCATCGTGTTGTTTGATGACTACCATGGCCAATGAAGCCAAATTTTCTTGTCTAGTGGGACTTTCTAGTTCATCAACCCATACTTTATTATGTTTGGTAGGCTTGGCAGGAGGATACAAGAACAAATATTTTCTATTAGATCCATGTGAGATGGTCATTCCTCCCTCTCTATAGTCAATTTTGGCTGCAACGGTAGCCAGCCATGGTCGGCCCAGATTTATGGGTAACTATCTTTGGGTGTTAGGGATTCGATTATCTAGAAATGTACTGGGTATTCCCATCCATCCACTTTAACAAGAATGTTTTCAATCCTACCCTTAAGAATAGCTATGGATTGGTTAGCCATTTGTAAGACTGTAGTTGTGGGACGTAGGTTAGTAAGTCCCAATTTCTCCATCACATCCACAGTCATTACATTAATGACTACTCCAAGGTCCACTAAAGTGTTAGGTATTGCTACCCCATTAACTATGACTGTTATAAGTGGACTTCCTAGATCATCATATTTTGGAGCAGTGGTCATCCCAGCCAACAAGCTAGCTAGGTACCCATTTATGTGGACGGTGTTGATTCAGTTTGGTTTTCTCCCTGGGGTCTTAATACACAACTATTTAATCAGTTGGTTTAGCTCAGGAATTTCCTTAATTTCCTGTAGCAAAGTGTAATGTCCCCTTCTCAATTGTGATCAATTCAGTTGATCATTGGCCTATTCCGGAGACTCATAGGCTACTTGGAGGGTGAAAATTAGGGTTTCCTATTTTGAGGGGGTTGTTGCTTGAAGTTAGGTGATTGGATTATGGACTCCTTATGGGTTTTCAGTGAGCTTCACAGTGGTATAGCATGCATAGTGATCTGAGCAACTTCATGAATTTGCTATTTTTAGTAAATTCTATTTTCGGCAGTGGTCCTGTTGGCTTCAGTGCAGTTGGCTCTCTTCTTCAGCCAGTTCAGTTGGTATTGTGATTTTTGGCCTTTTGATGCATTTTCTAGAGGGATAAGTTAATTTAATTAAAATAATGTTATATTTTAATGTTATAACCCTTTGGCCTAGCTATATGACTTTAAGTTGTTCTAAAAAGGGGACTTCAAGGGTGGACGCCTCATCTAGAGGTAATTTAATATTTTCTAAGGTAAAAAATCAAGCTTGAGAAGTGGGATGCCAACTTGGAGACGGAAGATGATTTTAATTAAAAATTCAAATTTTTCCTTGAAGAAAGGGATGCCATCTTTGGAGGGAAAAGAGAACAAATTCAAAATTGAAATTAGGCGCCTTCTTGAAGCTGCTAGAAGATTCCTCTCAAGTTTATTAAAGAAAGCCTTTGCTCTTCATCTCATTATCTCTTGTCTTCAGTAATGTTATGTTGTTGGAATGGTAACAAAGTTGCTTCCAGGAAAGCACACCTCCTAGCATAGGCTTGACTTCTTGCTCAAAAGATAGCAACTAGTTGAGAGATTAGTTTGTAGTGGGTTTCTTGCACTTTTAGTTGGGTTTCTTGCATATTGAAACTGAGTCCTTGCATTTTCAGTCAAATTTTGGAGTTGTTGGTTAGAGTTGTTGAATGTGTGTTTTGCTCATAAGTTTCAAAATAAAATTATTCTCATTTTGGGTACTGAATCATTGTGTTTCCTTGTTAGGGGTGAACCTTCTTGTCAAATTGCATATTTTATTAACATGAAATGGATTTTCTAGAGAGAAATCACCCCTCCTTGAGGGTCATACCGTTCTGAGCATATCTTGAAATTCATGCAAAATAAATAAGGATCTTGTGGAGTGGTTTTAGTGTTCCATCTTGGGCGCCATCATCAATGGAACATTATGCATTTGATTTTGGGTCAATAGAGTGAGTTTTGAGTGAGATATATGCATTTTAGTGAATTGCTAGGTTGTTGGTTATGCATTTTCAGTGCAGGTTTGTCAAAAATCAGATTAAGAAAAGTTGGTTTTTTCAGTGGGTTTGAGTCTAGATAGTTTTATAGTGCATTAGTGAGGTAGTATACATTATTGCAACTTTGAAGGGCTTTAATCTTGTGTTCTTGGCAGGTATTCAATCTCATTGTAAGTTGAACAGTAGTATTGTCACCATTCTCACTTCTTTCTTACTTTCTTATTTGTACTTCCCACTGAATAAGTGGAAGAGGCTAGCTTGCTGCCTATTTACTTTCAAAAATTGTATTGTACTTCAAATTGCTGATCGGCTGAGCCATCACAAAACTCATGGATCCTCTGACCATATGCTCATCCCTCCTCCCACCTCGGGTCTTAGAGCGCATTCTTGGTTAGAGTTACTTTCAGTCAGTAGTTTGTAGGGACCCTCTGACCATATGCTTGCCCCTCCTCCCACATCAGGTCTTAGGGCGCATTCTTGGTTAGAGTTACTTCAGTTCAGTAGTGCATACGATCCTCTGACCATATGCTCACACCTTTCCCAACATTGGGATCTTGGTGTACATCCTTGGTTAGAGTTGCTTTCCACATCGTTTTGGTTTTAGAGCTAACCTTAACGGGTGCATGTTGAATTTCCTATTGTAATCAAAAATATTTTTTTTTGGTCTGGTTCATTACACAAAGGAACTTCAATCTGTAATTGTTTAATTTCTTGTATCAATGTAGTTTTTGTAGGCGAGGTTATTTCTAGAGCATCTTTCACAAGAATTGGTTTCAGACACTCCAGAAAAGGTGCTTTAGTTTTGTCTTTAGGCATGGAATCCTTTGGAAGTTTAGTTGGAGACTGACCCTCCTCCTCCTGAGGTAGGTCAGAAGCTCCTACTGAAGATGGCAAGTCGGGTTCATGTTGCATAGTGTTTGGGATTTGTTCTATGGATGCGATTGTTATTGTAGTTTTCTCAACATACTTCTTGATAGGTTCATCTATGATTTCTTCAATAGTCAGTTGCGAAAGTGTTTTCCCAGACCTCAATTGTAGATTCCCATAGTGTATGGCATTAAGTCCAGTGACATTGTCTTGTTATGCAGAATATACCAGAGTATTTGGGCAATTATTCTTTGGATTCAGAACTGGTTGTGCCGGAAGTGGTGGTTGGTTAACTTGTTTAGTTTGTGAAGTGTTTTGGGGAGGTGGCAGGAGAGTATGTTGTTGAGTAGGCATCCTCTTGGGCCCAAAATAAAACTAGTGTTGGGGTTGATTCCATTGAGGGATGAAATTTTGAGGGTACCACTACTATTGAGACTGGTTGGGCCACTAAGGGTTACCCCAAGATTGGTTTGCCCATTCTGGTGGTCCCCAAGGATAGGTTCCCCAATTAGAGGGTATTTGAGGTGGTGCCTAAGGCTAGGGTGTTTCCCATTGATTATTGTTCCAATTTGGTTGGGGCCGCCAATTAGGATTGGAATTCTGGTCATAGGAAAAATTACCTCCAGTTCTTTGGTTGACAACGTTCACTTCTTCCTCGACTGGGGTTGTTCTTTTCTTGGAATTTTTGATGGAATTCAATGGCTCACACTAATCGGTGGGGTGATTTTTGTCACACACTTGACAAACATCAATCTTGTCAACTTTTTCCAAGGGACATTCCCTTAGAAAATGTTTATTTTAGCACCTAGGGTAGTAAATAGACAAGGTCTTAGGATTTTAGGATTTAGCCTATATGTCATCTAAGGTGGTGTTTAGTTGAACAAGGATTTCGGTTTTGAAGTTGGCCAAATCCTCATGAAGTTTTTTTATGTCATTAGAACCATGTAAGAGGGTGAACTTCTGGATACCTCCACGAGTGCGAGAGAAGTTCTGACATAATTCCATAATATCTTCTAGTCTCAGTTGGGACATGTCTCATTTTCCCATTAAATGTAAACTCCTTTGAGCTTTGTCATCAAGACTTTTGAGGAATAAGGTCTTCAAAATATCAAGACTTATAACTTCTCCACCACAACATTTAGATAAGAAGATAAACCTATCTAGGTAATCCTCTAAACTTTCATCCTCATTTTTCCTTATTTTGAACAGTTCTTCTTTCCTATCATTCACCCTATAGTAACTTTGGCACTTCTCCAAAAATAAAAACTCCATTTCATCCCAAGAGGTTATTGATTGAGAAACTAATCCCATAAACTGGCACATAGTTGAGTCTTTCGAAGTGGAAGGAAAAAGCTTTAGTTTCTAATTATCATTCTTGTAGTCACATGTCTGACACAAGACTTTAAATTCAAATAGAAACTGATCAGGGTCCTCAATAGACAAACCTCGAAAGGTTGGAAAGAAATTCGGTGAGATATTGTTCATTGTGGTATCGTCATCTGCATTAATAACAATAGGATAAGTGAATGTGCATGGTGGAGGGTTATCATTGTTGTTGTTATTGGAAACATTTCTATGGTCACCCATAATGTTGAAGGGGATGTGATCCTCTTCCAAAATTTGCTCAGTGGCATGAGGTTTAGAAGTTTGCAAAAGAATATGCTCCTGGACCACTATTCATTCTCTTTCCAGGGTATGTGGGAAGGTCTCACGTTGACCCTATTCGGTCAATTCCTTATCAATCATGTTCGGTCAATTCCTTAGTAAATTCTTGATCTGAGTTTCCTTCCTCGCTACTTGTTGTTGGTACATGAATTGGGGGGGTTTTGGTATGAATCTTCCATGGGGGCCTCATTTCCTAACCATGCAAAAAAGAAGCCAAAGAGTTATTTCTATCCCTAAAAGAGGTATTCAAGATATCTCCTACTAACACTAGAAAAAGGATGTCCCCGACAACGACGTAAAAAAGTGATAGGTTGTTGTCATGTCCTAACACTTTAGTTAAAAAAAATATCAACATATCGTCTGGGCAGTGTCCAAAGGTTGTATGCAATAGGAGTCATCTTAACTATCTCTCTCTCAGGTTTTCTAACTACCAACAACTAAATAAAACTCTAACTAAAAAGCCTCTAAAATTAGAAAGTAGTAAATATTTTATCAAGAAAGTTGGAAATGGTTAAACTAAAAAAGCAGAAAAATACGAATCTGAAAAGCATAACTACTAAGATAGAAAGCATGGAAATGATTAAATTGAGAAATGTATAAATTGTTGAACAAGTAAAACTAGTAAAGAAGCTATGAAACATTGGGCTAACCAAAAGATAACAATCTAAAACAACTAGCATTAAATGATTTAACAAAAATAACTAAAGGAAGGTGCTTCAAAACTTTAGTTACTAAATTTAGAAAGTACAGACTTAGCTACAACCTGCAGGGTTAACACTAACAGCATGACACACACACATGAAAATGAATTCCAATTTGACTTTTATCTATTAAAGAAAAGTACAAAATAAAAAAAGTAAAATACTTATCTATCTATCTATAACCCTCAAGTGGCCAGCTCTTGGGTGTCTTTAAAGCTATCTCCAATCACATGCACTGGTAATCTTCAAGTTACTTCATTCAAAGGACTCCATTCACATTACTTAGTAATTCAAAGGATGGCGGGAAAACTCATTTTTATTCATATAGCAGTTTTTCTCCAAAAAACATATTAGCAGCATAACGGTATTCTTCTATATTCATCATTTGCAACAGTTACATGTTTTTATATGAAAGTGACTAACAAAATCCTACTTTCCAGTTGATAAAGTATTTAACAGATTGTCAACAACTAATGGACTTTAAAGCCCATGACATGTAGTATTAAAGAGGCTCGATACGAGCCATAAAGTTTTTGAAACTGAAAATAATAGAACTACAAAAAATTTGGCCCATAACATAAGCTCCTTCAATTCTGGCACCTGCTCGCTTGTTTTCAAAGGTGTTAAGATCTGTGCTCATTTCCCTTTGACTGGAATGGTAATCGGAGTGGAAGTTGACCTATGAAATGCTCAAGACTAAACCATTAAATCAACATAAGTTAGCTTAATTCGACTAATTTCAAGAAGTAAAGTTTGCACGTTTATTCATAAAAAGAGCAATTATTTATCCTAAAGGTAATTAATTGGCAAGGTAAATTGGGCCGAAAGGTATAGGTTTGCATATTGAGCCCATTATATTGATGAGGTTATTTTTACCTTATCAACCACCAAGATATTTATAATTAAAATATGAGCCCATGGCTGATCAGAAAGAGTACACCACCTCCAAAATAATTTAGCAGCGAGAGCCAGACTATTACGCCCTAACTATCGAAGGACCAAACCGCCACACTCCTTGGGCTTACACACATGGTCCCAACTCACCAAGATCCACTTTTGATGATCCAAATTTTCTGCCCATAATAACTTCCTAGAAAGAGAGTCATATTCCTTAAGAAAGCCCTTAGGAGAAGATAAAGCCATGAACCTGTATAGAGGGAGAGCTTGCAAGACAGATTTTAGGAGAGTCAACCTACCAACAAAAGATAGCCACCGATAAGTCTAGTGATTTACCTTTGAGTGAAATTTATCTAGGAGCACCTACCAGTACCTCTTATTCATGTCGCCCATACAAAGTGGGATGCCCAAATAATCCATGGGAAGGCTACCAATTTGAAAATGAAGAATGTGAGAAATCCTATTTTGAATCAATTTAGGAGTATTAAAGAAAATGATGATAGAATTCCTCTCATTTATCTTCTGACCAGAAGCAACCATATAAATATCAAGAACCTTCTTGAAATTATATTCTTCCTCAATTCTTACCAACCCCATTAGAGTAGTGTCATCAACAAACTAGAGGTGAGTTAGGGAGTCTAATCCCTGGTTCCAACTCCAACCCTTAATTAGACTAGTATCCTTGTATTGCTTCAACAGTCTACCCATACCCTTCGCCAATAGAATAAAGATATACGAAGAAAGAGGATCTCCCATTCCTTAGACCTCACGAAGCTGAAAAGATAGGAGAGTGCAATCCATTAATCAAAATAGAGAAGGAGGACGAAAACACACAACTCATAATCCAGGAAATCGAGTCAGGATGAAATCCAAAATTTTCCATCATACACTGGAGAAAAGACCACCTAACTCTATCATAAGCTTTTGAAATATCCAATTTAATAAACATTACTTTCTCCTTAGAAGAGGACATGGAATGCACCACTTTCGTTGCCACCACAATCTCGTCAACAATCTTACGACCTTTGACAAAACCTCCTTGTTCTGAATAGATCAGGGCAACTAGACAAATTTTCAACCTTTCCGCCATTAGCTTGGTAATAATCTTAAAAGACACATTACATAAAGCAATAGGCCTAAAAAATTCAAAGGAATTGGTACCATCCTTTTTAGGGATAAGAGCAAGGAAGGTTGAGTTAAAAGCACGAAGTATTTTCTTATTAACTTGAGACTCTCTCACAACCTCTAACAGATCAAATTTTAGGATATCCCAAAACTCATAGAAAAACTAAAATGGAAATCCATTAGGACCAATGCCTTAGATTTATTCATCTAGAAAATAATGCTCTCAACCTCCTCTAGAGAAACTAGCTTTAGAAGAAAGTTATTCATCTCCCTAGAAAACACCAAAGGAATACAATAAAAAACAATATCGTCTTCAACCACTGCCATCAGAGAATCCTCTATGAAAAGGGAAGAAAAGAAGCCATCACAAAAAGGGATAGCAACCATAACAACCCCTGGATCACCATCAAGCCCATTAATATCCACTGAGGTCCCACTAGTGGAATCAGTGCCTTTGAACTGTCATCCTTTAAATTCTCAGACGAATCCATACCATGAATAGGAATTTGTTAGATATGAGAAGATGGGTCCAAACCTTGCATATCTTGATCGCCAAGAGTAAGATCATGCTTCATTGAGTCTAAGTCCTCAAAATTTTTGAGGACATCAAACATGTTACCAAAAACACCTTTTTGCATGGATTTGTTTTGTCGAGCTACCCCTAGCCATTGATCGACCTTTCACAGGAATAAACCCTTTTGAATCAATCCCCTCATTTTGAACCAGGGCTTTGCCCTTTGCTTTAGAATCAAAAGCATGCCGCTCAGGTGGAAAGTGGGGGTTGCTACCTCTTGACTTGGGACAATTTATTTGCAAGTGTCCATACTCATGACATAATCTACACTGAAAAGGTAGAGCCTCGTAATCAATGTATTGAATCTAGCTCATACTCCCTAATCTAATCTCAACAAATTCAGGCAATGGAATATTTAGGTTTTTTTCCCCACAATGTCAAGCAAAAGTGGTCACCCTAGAGTCGAAGGTTTGATGAGAGGGGCCCAAGGGTTTCCCCAAAGTTGTAGCAATAGAATGCATAACATCCTTCCGCCAAAATTCCTTTGGAAGCCAAGGCAATTAGACCCACACAAGTATCTTCAATGAGAGCTCTTTTGAGGGATCAAACCCTAAGTGCCATGGTTTAATAAAGATCCCACCTGATTGTGGAAATAAGGTCCACCTTCAAAAACCATATTCTGATCCGCAAGCATGGAAAACACAACAAAAAATAACCATTTGCTTCTAGGATAATCTCCATATCCCCCTCCAAATTCCAGTTTCTTCATGCCCATGACTCTAAAAATGGCAATGAGATACAAACTCCCATAAAATTATAGATTAAAGCATGCTTCACCAAGTACATATCATCTTCAGGATTGATCACCACAACTTGATGATCCTTGCTCCTTTCCAAGCAACCCGTTAGTATTGATCTCGTTTATGAAGAATGATTAAGCTTTGATTCCTCTGCATCATGCAAGAGAAATTTTATTGCATCACCATGCCCTAAGAATGATGAATCTCCATTTAAAGCCACCATTTTGAACGAAATCCGAGAGGGGTCCCTGAGACCCCAAAAGGTGCCATGAAAAATGCACAAAGATAGCTCCACACAAAATACCAAAATCCAAAATAGAATAATAAAAAACAAATGCAAACTCTTGCAACCTACACTAGCAAGCCCATGACCTGCCTTGTATGCAAAAACCCACCAAAAATAAGAGATCAAAGGGGCCTTGGAGGGACATGCATAGCCCCCCACAGCCAGGGAAGCTCCACACAGACCACTCAAGATTACACGCCCTACACAACAATGCTCAAACTAGTCTCCAACCTATCTGGTGAACCCCATACAAATACTTGTTAATAACTAAGAATAATAAACCAATTCAAGTGGGAAAGCCTCTAATTATCTCTAGAGAAAACACAATTAGCAATATGGTGTTGATAAACTAACCATAAGCTCTTATGTATATGCTAATTATTCCATAGCTTCCACCTAAGCTAACTTAGACACTTAAATACAATAGTTATGATAACCTAAATATCTTAATAAGAGTGTAATAAAGATCATATAGCTTAATTAGTAGTTATTATAGCCACAAGCTGACTATTCATAACTCTATGGGTAAAATTACAAATGTGTGTCACACTTTTATAAAAGAATCAAACAACACAAATAAAAATTCTCAACTTTCACTGCATAAAAGCGATCTTTATGTTTTGAATTTCAAAATGATGCAAACAAAATGAAATGTATAAATCTTGATGAAGTTTATTCTTATAATTTTTCAAAAAAATCTAAAATTGTTTTGATATTTTTTTATAAATTTAAGAGCTGATTTTGAATTGCCAAAATTTTTAGGAAAACGTGATGTTGAGTTAACATCAAGAAAAAATAGAAAACAATTTTATTTTCCCTTGATTTTTTTTTCTAAAGTAGTTAACTTCAATATATAGTGCGTGGTAAAAAAATTAAAAAATTTCATGTATATTTTCCTCATAATAATGTGTTAAAGTCAAACATACCAGAATTTTATAGTTTTCATTTGACATCAAATATTGTCTATTTTTTTTATCATTTTCAAAAATCAAAGCATACCCTTTTGGAGAGGATTCTCTCCTCTAGTGCATCATATATTTTTAATTTTTTTAATATGTTTAGTATTTTTTAAAAAATTGTAATCGACCTTATTTTTTATTTTAACAACCTACTTACATTATTTAAAAAAAACATATTAAAACTAATCAAAATATCAAAAAAATTATATATTTAGATTCTTGACTCCGAGCTCTACAAAAGGGTATTTTTAGTTTTTGAAAAAATCATTATGATTGAGGAAATATCATTTTCAAGTGGAAGTTTTCAAAAAAAGATGAAATGGTTGCCAACAAGGTGGTGGTACTTGCAAAATCCATGGCCATTTCAATAAATTTTGCCCCTTGAGCCTCTAAAAATTCCTCATTACTATTTGATAAGGGTTTAAAATTTCTTGTAGGGCTTAAACCCTTATATCCTAAAGCCCTAGTTACCCTATAATGCACTTTTTTCTAATTTCAAGTTGGCCTTTTGTGCCTGGTTATGTCATAACCCAATTTTATTGCATATTTATTATAATATGGTAAATTGAATTATTGAAGGAATTCAATATATATTAAATGAAAATTTTGGAATTTAAAAAAAAAAAGATTGAAAGAAGTTGATTGATGTTGACTATATGCAAATTTTTGAAAATTATCTTATATGTTATCAAGAATTGAACGTTATTGATAAATTTTGCAAGTGCAAGTGTGTGCAGTTACAAGGTGACAGGTTGAAGGATGAGAGCACGATTAAAGTAGGATTATTTAGCTGAATCAAACAGTAGGCCAGTTGGAGTCTGGGTGCACACACCACAAATGGCATGACGATTTGCATTTTGAACTATTTTGCATATATAGAAAAACTTAATTTCATGACTTGAATTTTTTCAGTGATTGAAAATGAATGGCTTGTAGAATAAATTATCTACCTAAACTCCATGTTTTGAAAAAAACAAAAGTATGTATTTTAAAGAATGATTAAAAGGATAAGAGTTTCATTATGTGAAATTAAGTTAAGAGAAATCCCTTTTAGCTCACATATATATGGATGCTTGAGATGAAATTAAAGTTCCTTATTTAATTAAATGATAGCATATGGAACTCATAAGCTCCTTCAAACAAACAATCTACACATGAATATATATATATAAATACATACATATATATATATATAAATATGTACATATATATATACATACAAATATATATACATATATATATATATATATATATATATATATATATATCTATACATATATATATATATATATATATATATATATACATATATATATATATAAATATAAATACATACATATATATATACATACAAATATATATATACATATATATATATATATACAAAATGAAGAACGAACATAGTAAATATGAATGAAGTCATATAAATACACACACACACATATACAATATATACATATACATATTTATATTCTTATTGAAATTTAATTTGATAACCGATAATATCCCAAATCAAAGTATTTGAAATCAAATAAAAATCATGAAGCCATCCTATGAAGGACATGGTTTGCCACAAGCTTAATGGAAATATTCAAAATAAGATAGTGGCCAGCGATGAAGGCAATAACACCATAATGGCAACACCCAGTAACATGCAAATAACATTTCCAGTTTTGAATTCATAAATAGAGGAAAAAGCACAACAAAGGGGATTCGACTAGCTCGAAGGCAAGAAAACCAAAGAAATAACTCAAGAAAGGGAAAATTTTGAGGGAAACTTCACAAAAGCTCAAATTTGGAGGTAAATCGATCTCTTTTAGAAATAGATTTGGTTTTATTATCATTCCCGAAACATGCTAGATGTATTCCTTCATTTTGTCGAATGTTTTAATAGCACAGTAAAATGTGAATTTTCTGTCTGTGTTTGAATCAGCCTTGAGCCAAATGTATGAGTATTGTCGACCACCTTGTGGGGTTGCATGGCCAAAGGCCTGCCTTGTATGAATACTATTAAATTTTAGAGCCTTATCAGGTAACTGTTGAGCTAGGCCAAGGCTTAGAGCCTTAAATAACTTGACTATCTTTTGATCTAGCATGATGGTGCTAGCCATACAATGGCTATCAAAATTTCATTCTGAATGACTGTGTTATTTAGCATAGAATAACCTTGAAGAGAACCGACTATCAATCCTATGGGAGGGACATGATACCCAATACTTCATTTTATATGTCAAACATATCGATACAAATGGTGTAAAATCAGCAAGCCCATATGGGCATTTTCAAATATGATCCTTGTTTGGTTAAGGAATAAATGTATCAAACATATAAGGAGTAGTTGCTCCTAGAGTGACCAGAGAATGTTTTTCTTATAACCATGAAAGAATGAGTTTTGTCAAGAACCCCGAAGTCATTTGAGTTTTGTTTCACAACTAAATGATTGCTTAGATTTCACATACAATGAGCATTTCGGTCTAGTTTCTTTCATTTCTTACTTAGTTTCCCAATGAATTTTCAGGATTGTTTATGTTCTTGAAATGATGAGTAATGGACATTCTGTTAGCTTAATTTGTTAGTGAAATTTTAATGGATTTGCTTTGATATTGACATATGAGTTAGCTATAGACAATATTTGTCATTGGAAAAATAGCATTGTACATTATCTGTTCATTGTAAGATAACCTCATTCTATTAAAAACAATGAACATTAAGTTGTAATGTTATCATTTAACATTTGAACAGCTTGAAACAACAATGAATAATTTCAAATAGACAATCAGGGAAAAATTTAAGAACCCCCCCTCGGTGAAGGTGTAAAATCTTGGCGAATCTTGTATACTTCCTACTAAAAATATTAATTTTAGTGGATTTTTTTTTCATTTTTTTGTGAAAAAAAATGTCCATTGGCGAATCTTTTCTAATTGCTAGAAGTTTGTGGAAAATCCTGGCGAAATGCAAAAAATTTAAAACCACTAATTTTTTTCCATTGGCGATTAAATTCTATTTTCAAACCAACAAAATATTTTGATCGGCAAATTAAACCTATTTTCAGATCAGAAAAAATAATTTTTTTGGCAATTAAAACTTTTTTTCAAACTAAAAAATAAAATTCATTGGTGAATTAAACCTATTTTCAAATGATTAAGAAAAAAACATTGGCGAATTAAACATAATATCAAAATAATAAAAAATATGCAGTGGCAAAGTGTTAGTGAAAACCAATATAACCATGACCATTCGATGAATTGACAATGGACGGTTGTAGTTGCATTCCAAAAGTAAATATCTGAAGTAGTAGACTTGCGAATTGAAAACTCTGGAATAACACTAGAACTGTTAGATTTTTTTTTTTGGTTGGTAATAGTATTTTGTATTGCTTGAAAAGAAATATTACATTATTTGCCTCATTGTTTACTTTTCATCAACCATCCAAAAATCACCTACAACTATAATAGTTTTTTCAAAAAAGCATCTTAACATGCTTCATAACAAAAAAAGTAACCCTGCCCAACTAAAACCAGTTCCACAACTATCTGTAAGTACCTTACATATTTCAACAAGATTTTCAATCATTCTTTTACCCTTCCTAATATTCACACTATACAACCATAACAGGGTTTGTAGGACCCTAAATCTGCAATGTTCCTCAAACAATAATCACCATTAGCTTGGTTAATCAGTTTAGAACAAGCAAACCTAAGATACCCATGAAATAATACATTAATGCTTCCCAAATGCTATAAATTACAAAAAAGTAAACTAAATAAGCACATAAAAAGCATGATGTATGTTTATCTCATGGTGGATTGGTGCTATTGTAGAAAATAGCCCTTTCCCAACCCCTTTAGATAAGCTAATGATAATGATGGACAAGATCATTTCTCAAATGAAGAGAGTGACCTTGCATGATATTGGAGATGAAAATGCTAAGATTGTGGAGTGGATGAACAAAATCAGTTCTCAGTTTGAGAGAGTGACCTTGCAAGAGATGTAGCTTTGTGGAGTTGTGAACAAGATTAGTTCTCAAACCAAGAGAGTAACCTTGCATAAAAGTTGTGGATGGATGAATGAGGATTAAGGCCTTCTTTTATAGATTTTCTTGATGAGAGATTGTCCAAATGGGTGAATGTGGTACTAAAGATCCACCAATGAGAAGAGGACACTTGTCAAGTGGTGATAGGTCAATGGATGTGCAAGATTTGGGAAGTGTGCCCATGAGAGGGAGAATTTGAATTCAAATTTGGCAATAAATTTAGGGAGGGGGACAAGAAAAAGAACAATAAATGCAATGTTGGAGGGACAAATCAACTTGTCATGTTTTTCAAACTTGAGGGATTATTCCCCATAAATGCCATGTTGAATGAAAATGAGGGTTTTAATAAATCAATAAATTGATTTATTTGTGCAAGTGGCATAATCTAGAGAATGCAAGTGGTTAGGATTAGTATTTGATCATTGTTAGGTTAGCTTAATGATGATTAGGATGTTTGACCTCTTTGACTTGAATATTTGATTTATTTAAATCAAAAGGGATGATGCAAGATAAAGGTGGATTAGTGAAATGTTAGGATTTGATGTATTTAAATGAGGTAATGGTAGGCTTAAATCAAATAAAGTTAATTTATTTAATTTAAATGGATGATGAACCTGATTTTCCTACTGAATGGATCAATGTAAATTTGATTTATTTAGTGAGCGGATGAATGTGAATTTTACTTATGAATGAGCGAATGCATATGCATAATTTTGCATGTCTACAGGGTTCAACCCCCAGCAAGCCAAAAATTTAGTACTAGTCTTACGTTAATTCTGCAAAAACCCTACAAAAACTACACATTCAACTAGTGCTACCCATTTCATAAACAACTTTCCTTGTTGCTTTTCCCTTCATCTTCAGCTTCCTCACATTCTGTCATTTTGATTTCATACACTTTGCCTTTGCTTTTGCCTGTGCTTCCATGCTTCCTACCTCTGCTTTCTCCTATACTTTCAACTGTGCTATAATTACTTCCACCTTCATCAACTCTATAAAGAGCTTGAATGCTTGCCAACCTAACCTTGCTTCTTCCCTGCATTGATTTTTAATCTCATCCTCCGACCAACACACGAATGGGGTGCATCCTTCTGCCCCTTCTAGTTCCACATTTTCAAAGCCTTCCTGGTAGTCGAAACCTTCACCTGGAACTGCCCATTCAAGTATTGATTCTAATCCTTCCAAGAAATGTCTATGAACAATCATCTCCATCACTTCTCTCACTATGCTTGTTGATTTCCCCAAGTCCAAACCCCATGCCATAATCAAGGAGTATACATTCATGTTAGTCCTGTATCTATGCCTCATATTTCCAAAGGATTTCCCCAAAATCATCCACACACTTTGTATCAACCTCCCATCAGTGAATAAAAAAATCCCCATGAATCTTTGGTCAGAAGCATCACCATAAAAAGGGTTTAATTGCCTCCTCGAACACAAAGTGATGTTGGCCTCCATTTGAAAACTATTGCAGCTACACTGCCACCACGACCACTCTTTTAGAATTTCTGTGTGCCTTCTTCTCCATGCCAAACTCTATTATTAACTTCGCTAATCGAGTGTTGAGAGCCGAGAGGTAATAATTTTCCAAAATCCACACATACCGATATTAATTACCCATCATTTGTCTAGTCATGTCCACTGACTCGAATCTGCCTGCAATCTTCACTTCATAAATGTACCATCTTTGCCACCTTTCGTATCTTAATTCACCAAAGTTGAGGTTTTGGTGCTTTTCCTAACCTTAGTTGCAAGTCTTTCTTGGTCATCTTTGTAGTCAGTGGGTCAGAGGTTTTGAAAAATTTGAAACTTCAGACTTTGGTTCTAAGGTTCCAAGTTTCAGCGAGCACGTGACATTATGGACCATGACCATTCGATGAATTTTTGATGGACGACTATAGTTGCATTCCAAAAGTATATCTCTCAAGCACTAGATGTGCAAATTAAAACCTCCAGAATTACACTAGAACCATTAGATGCGGACATGTGGGGAGATCAAGGCTCATAATCGTGGTAAAGAACCTGATGGGTTGGATTTTGACGATGAGTGATAAAAGAACTTAAGTAGCAGAAATATGCACATGCAAAAAGTTTTTTTAAAAGAGGGACAACCTAGGAAGAACGTAGGACCAAGGCTTAAAAACTTAAGAGCATTTTACGCAAAGGATTTAAAGGCCAATTAATATAACCACAACCATTCGATGAATTTTTGATGGATGATTATAGCTTCATTCTGGAAGTAAATCTCTGAAGTAGTAGACTTGAGAATTGAAACCTCCAGAATAACACTAGAACCGTTAGATGCAGACATGTGGTGAGATCAAGGCTCATTTCTCTCTTTTCAATGCCTTGACGTATTACCTTTCATTTAATTGAAATTCTCAATCTTTTGAACATCTGAAGTGATTGATTGGACAAATCATAGCTTTAATGAAACAAGATTTGTAATGATTTCATATCATTTGAGTGGCATTGGTAGTGGTGACTGGAGTTTGGCAATTTTGACAACTTGTCAAATTGAGGTACAATTTTCATGTAGCTAGACATCAATCAAATTAAACATTTTAATTGTACATGTAAGGCTTAAGATACACGAATCGAGTAAGTTGGTTTTTTGGTTTGCGCAAATCAGGTTGGTAGTAGCACTGGTGGCCCATAAATAGGGTTAGTGATAGTGGATAGTATCATAAGGGTTTTCATTTTTTTGGGTTAATAAGGATTCAAGAAGAAGATGTGGTATTATTGGGGATACTCTAAATTCTCCTACCTCCAGTTATGTAGTTACAGAGTAAAAGACCAAATTCCTTCAAGTTCAGAATGGGTGGAATTGGAAAGAAGTTGATTTGGTTCACCTGACTTCTCAGACAAGTTTTGAACCAAGATGAGGAGCTCTAATGGACATAAGTGCTATCCCGATGCATGGAGGCTACAGGTAGAAGATGGGAGCGATTTTACTAACCCTCATCTTCTGTATGACTCTGGTTCTCAAAGGGGATAAGCACATTTTGTATCTTCACAGCTCTCATTTCCCCAACATTGTTGGCTAGGCGAGTCCCTTGTGTTTATTTTCATAGCCACATTTGTATTATGTTGTCACCAGCAGAAGCTTTGGAATCATGCATTTATTTTTAGTGTCACATTTGTATTATGTTGTCACCGACAAAACCTTGGAAATTGGAATCAATTTGTAATCCATTGTCATGAGCAACAACTTGGAATAAATTGTGTCTATGTTATTTATACAAAACAAGAGCTTTCCTTCTCTACAACTACTCATCTTTAAAAAGATATGTAATAATGTGACATTGTAATTCAGTTCTAATAAAATAAATGGTTGTGTTGTGTTAATATTTGTTATAAATTTGCAGTAAAGAGTTATTTTTTGAGTTCAGTGTCTATGAATCTATTCAAATTAGTTTATTTTTCCTTTAAGAAATTAAGTATTATCTATTTATGAAATAATTGCATGCAAATTTAAAAGTAAAACATAAAGCAATACAAATGAAAAAAGAAAGTTGCCATCAAATTGACAAAAAAACATTATAAACACTAAATCTTCAAATTTTTTTCCTTTAAGAAATTAAGTATTTAGTATTATCTATTTATGAAATAATCACATGTAGATTTAAAAGTAAAACATAAAGCAATACAAATGAAAAAAGAAAGTTGCCATCAAATTGAAAAAAAAAACATTATAAACACTAAAAGTTGTCACTCTTGTTAGGGTTTACCGAAATGTTATTTATTTCTAATTTGTCATTGACCTTCTCCCCCAGTTCCTAGTATCATTATTCATTTTATTAAGTCCTTTGCAACATTAAGTTACCAACCCCTTGGCCTTGATGTCAATCCTAGTGCATTAAAGTTTAAAACAACTTTAAAACACATGTTTATTATTTATATCATAATTCATAAATTACTCAACCGTTCGATGAACATTTGATGTATGGTTGTAGTTGCATTCCAGAATGAAATGCAGAGAGCACTAGTCTTGCGAACTTAAACCTCTAGAATTACCCTTTAACCATTAGATTTACAATGATCAATGGTTTAGAATTTTTTGCCAATGCAGGACTAAATGGCTAGTGAAACAAGATTTGTAATGATTTCATATCGTTTGAACTTTGAGTGGCACTGGTGATTTTGACAATTGATAGCTTGTCAACTTGAGGTACATTTTACATGTAGTGAGGATTTTAGAATCCAGACATCAATCAAATCAAACATTTAAATAAATGTAAGGCTTAAGTTACACGAATCGATTAAAATTTACTTAGTTTTTTGGTTTGTGTGAATCGCGATTATGATTCATGATTATACCTAATCTCACATGTGACACATGTGAGGTGTACACAGGGACCAGGTTGGTAGTGGCACTATTGGTGGCACTGTTGGCCCATAAATAAGGATAGTGAGCACAACTAAAAATTGAAAACATTTGTTGAAGGCTAAAGGATTTACTATTGAGTGCAATGTTCAAATTGTCATAAGGGTTTTCATTTTGCAGGGTTAATAAGGAATAGGATTCATGAAGAAGATGATGTGGCATTATTGGATTTGGGGATACTCTAAATTCTCCTACCTGCAGTTATGTAGTTACAGAGTAAAAGACCAATTTCCTTCAAGTTCATAATGGGTGGAATTGGAAAGAATTTGATTTGGTTCACCTAACTTCTCAGACAGGTTTTGAGCCAGGATGAGGAACTCTGATGGAGATAAGTGCTCTCCTAGTGCATGGAAGCTGCAAGTAGAAGATGCGAGCAGTTTTACAACCCATCATCTTCTGCATGACTCTAATTTCCAAAGGAGAGAAGTACATTTTGTATCTTCACAACTCCCATTTCCCCAGTTTGATTAGCTCACCTTTCCCCATGCATTTATTTTTAGACACCATCGTTGATCCCAAAAGTTTCATGCATTTATTTTCAGAGCACATGGTTGACCCAACAAGTCCCATTTATTTTCAGACACACATGTATTACATCTACATTTTCACCAGCAGTCTAGAAAAAGCTTGGAACTTGTGCTTACATTTGTATTTGTACTATGTAATAATGTGACATTGTAATTTAGTTGTAATAAAATAAATGGTTGTGCTATTAATTTGACATTGTAATTCCTTTTATTAAGTCCTTTGCAACATTAAGTGTTATTGTGCTATTAATGGTTGTGTTATTAATGTGACATTGTAATTCCTTTTATTAAGTCCTTTGTAACGTTAAGTGTTAGTGTGCTTAGTGCTATTAATGGTTGTGCTATTAATGTGACATTGTAATTCATTTTATGAAGGCCTTGATGTCAATCTGAGTGCATTAATGGTTAAAAATAAATTACTCATAAATTACTTATATCATAAATTACTCAACCATTTGATGAACATTTGATGCATGGTTCTAGAATCAAAATAAGGGAGCAAAGAAAGCTTACTACTTAGTCGCTAGTCCTTTGAGTTTTATAACCATGTCGCGGAGTTCTAAATTTTCATAACTACCCAATTCCCTGACTTGGTTTACTTTGTTGAGTAACTTAAGTTCATGCATACATAACCTTTGAGTTATGGTGTGTGGATTTAGTTATTGGGCCAAAAGTTTCAAAAACTTTGAAAATTCAGACTTTGGTTCTAAGGTTCCAAGTTTCAGCAACCATGCGACATTATGGACTTATCTTGCCTTTCAAAGGTGTCGTCATTTGACATCTCACTGAATGCTATGTACGAACTAAACTTGAGTTGTCTTTTCAGGAATTTCCAAAAGTGTGTAGGTTTAAAGGCTATCTTTACGAGGAATGAAATTGAATGCCACATTTAAAGCATGTCTTATAAAAAATAATGGCTTAAGTGGGTGGCAAAGTTTTACTTAGACATTTAGCTTGCATTCTCGTTCTTTGCCAAGGCCAATACTTCTCAAGTGGAAACATTATTTTTACTCAGACATTTAGCCTGCATTCTCATTTTTTGCCAAGGCCAGTACTTCTCAAGTGCAAACATTTGTTCTCCGTGAATTTTTGCTCATGCAAAGTGAATGTTGGGTCAGTGTAAGGGATACGTTGCTCAAACCTTTTAAGTTAGACGAATTTTGGGCGCGACTGGAGAGGGACGACAAGTGTGAGTTGGATATGAAACTCTTAGAAAGTGGGCTAGCTCATGTTGAAGGGTTTCTAGAAGCTGTGTTGAGTTTGGACCTAATAAGTACATGTGTGAGAAGGTACATTCCACAAAAATGGGAAATTAAAGCTGCGAACGAGACTGTAATTGCAAAAATTTCTCCTGACGCTGTTTCCTGCGTGCTGGGGATTCCAAAAAGGGAACTTGTAGAAGACATGTCTTTCACAGTGGCAGGTGAATTTTTCAAAGAAAATAAGGACCAGTGTAAGAACTCCATGGCCAAAACCTGGTTGAAGTCTAAAAAGAAAGGTAAGTCGCAACTACCGAGTAAACTCAAAAGAGTGCATTTTAAGGGAGAAATTGCAGAGGTTATTGCTTTATTGCACCACGTTGTTGGGAATGCCAAAGTTGAGTTATTTGAGGATTGGATGTGCTAGTTTATCTTGATAGTCTATGATGAGAACATTTTCATTGACTGGGTGAAGTTATTTGCTTCCATTTTAATGAACAATTAATTAATTTCCATAAGACTGCTACTTTATGTATGTGTTCTTATCTGACATACATTATAGGTAGTCAAAGGTCCTTTTGGATTGTGTTGGAGCCACAAGGAACCCCAACTTCTGATATGCTTGTGTATAAATGATTTCCTTAGTTCACTAAACAATTTGGAATGGGTGATTTTTGTCATGTTAATGATGCATTTTTAATGGCGGTCGTGAAGAAGCTAGATGGAAATCTAGAAATGTGCCTTTCCCCTAAATCGATTTCTCTTCTATCAAAATTTGGGAGTTTTTATATCCAATTTGATAAGTTTTCCTATCTGAGAATAAGGTGTTTTGAGAAAGCCCCATTTAAATTACCTCGGTATCCTGAAGATTTAATGATATTTCTGTAAGTTTGTCGACAAATGGCCATGGTTAATATTAAGTATATGAACATGGGGAAACGAGGGTATGTCTTCCCATTGGACACCCCTTATTTTATGTGCAAAACAAACTAGATGGCTAGGGTAGCTGAAGGAATTCTCAAGGAATATAACCTCCAGAATCTATCTATGAGAGCTAATTTTGATGGTAAGGGTTTTATGAAGCAAAATCTCTATGGAGGGAGCTTATATCGACATCACCCATCTATCAAATATTTCTGGGAAGATTGTGTCGATGAGAACAAAGTTTTGAGAAGAGATTATATGAGGCTAACACTGAAATAGATACAGGATTTTAGTTTGTCATTTCACATTCCTAAAAATGTAGCCAAGGATTCAACAATCATAGATCCTGCATATGAAAACTTGCCTGATAAATCCCACCCTAGGGTTGATTGGAGCCAAAGTGAAATTTTAGATATGAGGGTGCATGTTGCCTCAGTGCTTAAAAGAACCCAGGACTGGTTGGATGGGAAATGGTGGCAAGTTGCTAGTCTTATTCAGGAGCCTAAGTCATCACAGAAGAATGAACAGGGGTCTACACAAGCATCTGGTGCAAGTGTATCATCGGGGAAACCCTTTGTGAGGTCCTCTAGTGAAAATTCTCAGTCAGGAGGTGATGGTGATAGGCCAGAAGAAACAGTCAAGTTGAAGAGCATCTGTGAGCAAGACATTGTGCTTTCTCCTACCCCTAAGAAGAGGACCAATCAAGAAAAAATTATGGCTACATATTTTGAAGCTATCTTTAAACAGATCGTTGAAGATAATATATTTCCTCCTTTGTCTAAATTTCCCTCTTCTGCACCTCCAGTTGATAATCCACCTATCACTCCTAAAGCTCCTAAATAAACTATTAGTGGAAATGAAGATTCTAGTTTGGTAGTAGCGCCCCTAGGATGGCTAAAAAAGTAGTGGAGAAGAAGAGAAAACATATTCCTGCAATGACAGTTGGAGTGGATACAGTTTCAAAGTTACTTCAAAGCTCTTCAAAACCTAAGAAATCCAGGAGGATGTCAAGGATGGTGACTGATGCTACTTCTGGAAATCAAATGTTAGAAATTGCTAAGCCTGTGAAGGATTAAATGAAGATGGAATAAGGGAGGTGGACTACAAAGTCGCACATGTTGATATGGGGCCTCCAACACTGGAAGGTGATATGTACCATGCCAATTATTCAGTCAATACCTTGATTAAAAGAGTGAAAGAACAAAGGAAAGAAAATATAAAACTGGAATCTCAAGTCCTCACATTGAGTAACTTTATTTCTTCCATGGTCACTCCTCCTACATCTGATGAAGCCTCAAGTTCTCAGGTAGAGGGCATTGATGTGCTCACCATAGAGAAAATTAAAAAGAATTTGAGCTATTCTAGAGTTGCTTGTGAGGGGATCGATAAAATATCTCAAGAGGCTATCTTCTTTTTGAATAAATTTGTGCTCTTTTACACTCGAGTTGTTAACAAGAGGGAGGAGTTAGTAATAGAACTTCATTAGTTTAGAAAAGATCAAACTAGTCTCTATGTGCTCTCTCAAGAAATGAAATAATTGAAATCTATGGATCCGAAGATATTAATTGGTGAGAAAACTGTGAATAATCCTAAGGACCTAGACCCTTCTTGGTCCGTTTCATTGGAATGAAAATTGAATATGTGTGATAATCTGGTGAAGGAAATTAATAATATACTTGATCAATATTATGAAATGTTGGTGTAAATTAAAGAAGATTGTCGTATTCTAGGAGTGGAAATTACTGATGATTTTGATGAAAGCATTCTAGATATAAGAGAGATCTCTCTGAAGTTTAGAGAGATATTCAAGAAAGAAATAGTTGATCCTGCTACAGTGACATGGGATTCCTTCTTGAAACTCAGTGGAAGGGAGATCCACTTGAAGAATTATAAATGTGGAGAAGAAAAAAGATCTCAGATGTTGGTTGAGTCTGAAAATGCTTTGGGCCAATGGAGAACCAGGTTACAAATTACTACAACTCCAAGAAGTAAAAACATCATCACAATTGTCACCAAGTACCGAGAATACAGGAAAAGAGTATAGGCACATGAGGCGTTATTGAAGAAGAAGGAGGCATAAATAATTGAAAGCGAAGGATTCGATGTTGGGAGTGGGATCGCTGTTTAGTTTTTAGGTTTTATATTATTTTCTTTAATTTGGCTCTCTTGATACTTCAAAGACTTTTTATTTTAATTTCTAAAATAGTTGTCTTCAAGAAACCGTTATCAAGACAAAAAAACCTCTATATTTGCTAGTGGATTGTCTATTATTAGAATAATAGATTTTTGGATAGTTTCATTGCTATGGAATGTTTATCTGTGAATAAATATTTTATGGTGATGGATGCGTAAGTATTTCTCAGTATAATTTAGGTGATTTGGTAGTTTAAGCTTTTATTGTTTAAGTTGGGTGGATGCCTTTATAAGTTATTTATGTTGAACTGTTAGCTTTTGTTAGCTTATAAGTTATGGATGTTGAATTGTTAGCTTTTGTTCAAGGAATGGATTAATAATATTCCTTTCAGTTATTTATCGAAGATTGTGTGAATGGCAATGCAATAGGAATTTATAAGTAGTGTGATAAGTGTTGTTCTTTAAAAATGATGCAGAATCACGTATCAAATTCAATACCATGGAATACAATCTTTTTTTTTTGGCTTTTCCTAACCTTAGTTGCTAGTCCTACGAGTTTTATAACCTTGTCACGAAGTTCTAAATTTTTATAACTCCCCAATTCCTTGACTTGGTTGATGGTTAACTTTTTTGAGTTGCAAGTCTTTCTTGGTCATCTTTATAGTTGGTGGGTCGGAGGTTTCAAAAAATTTGAAACTTCAGAATTTAGTTCTAAGGTTCACTTTGTTGAAGCAAGAATGGAAAAGAGATAAAGAAAACTTATTATTATAACTAATAACACTATGAAGAAATAATCACTCACCTTTAAGTCTACGTTTTTGGCTTTCCCTGACTTTCAAATCAAGAAGTAGAACCTCAGAACCGAACAAAATGTGTAGGAATAAATGACACTTTTTGATTGTATTTATATCAATCCATGATTCCATATTTGGCGAATTCCATGGGATTTTTAAATGGTATATTAAAAATTTGGCGAATCCCGTGTGCTTATACAACGATACGTTGTAATTTTCAAGGTGAAATGTGTCCTCAAATGTAATTATTTTTAAATGTTATTGGCAAAATAGGTCCTCATGAGCAACTATTTATAAATTTTAATTGGGAAAATGGGTCTTCACAAGCAACTATTTTTAAATTTTAATTGGTGAAATGGGTCCTGATACAATGTTGTTTTAATAGGATTGGCAAATATGTAGGTGTATTATTAAATGCTTTTGGGATTCCAGGCGAAAATATTAGTCAGTCCAATTGAAATACATAGTTTGTCAATGGAGAATTTATTGCTTAAATATGCCTCATAAAAAAAATCATTGGTGAATAGACATGCATTGGACCTATAGTTCATAAAATCTGGGTGATTTGGACACCCTGTTGGGTGCGAGAAATTTTCCAATTTCGACTTGGTCGATTCCTAGAATTCGCCAATTGGCGAAGATTCGCCACTAAACTTTTCCCTGTAGAGAATGTTTTGTTGGAAACAACATTGTTTGTCATAAATATAACTGTTTAGTCTGAAACAACATTATAATGATGTAAACAGTGAATATTCTATTACAACCGACATTGATTTGTTGTAAAGTTATCTTTGTAGCTGAAAATAGTCTTGTTCATTAAACTATTTAGCGGGAACAACATTAAATAGTTATAAACTGTGAACATTCTACATGAAACAACTTGTCTTATAACTATTTAGTATGAAATAGTACTAGTTTTGTTAAAAAAATGAATGTTCATATGTAAACATCAATGTTAGAGTATCCTAGTTTTGTGAGAATGCAAAGAAACAACAGTATGTGTGAAACTATTAATATAGACTTGTTCTAGATTCTTTATTTTGACAAAGGAAAAATAAAATGGAATATTATTTAATGATTGAAATCTGATTTAATGGTTTATTTTAGAATGTATGCAGAAACCAAAAACTTAAGTAGGCACATATATGTGTATGCACATAGACTTCGTCTATGTACATACACATACTTGTGACATACCTTCTTTTGTTCCTAGTTCATTTTAAAATGGATAATGCTTATGATGAAAAGTAAATATGAGTCATGAGAATTATATGACTAATTGTTGAATTACTCTATTTGAATCATGTATCTGATTTTTGTTTAGAGACTGAATTAGTAATTTGATTCTTCTTTTTCAAGGACATATGTGAGAAGAATATTCTAATACTTGAATGGAACAGTGATACCTAAGTAGACTAGAGCACCTCAGGGTAGATGCTGCTAGAGGGTAGATAGCTGTTATGAGATGTTGTATTGTAGAAAGTCACCTTCTGGGACGGGTGCCGAAATGGAGTTCAGAGAGTATAGGTTTGCTTTACCATAACCTATTGTTTTTGTTGTTGCAACACATTTAATATGCTTGGCCAAGCAATATAGTTCATTTTGTATGTATGAACTATGTGATATCAATCTCTGCCATTCCTAGCATAGATCTTTCATTTTATTTTCTAACTTGTAGATAGAAATTTCATGTTGATGTATGGGCATGCACCAGATTCCACCTTGTAAATTGTTCTCTTTCTAAAATTTTCATGTAGGGTCAGGTATTCTTCAAGTTGGAAGAATTCAAGGGAAGCGTAAACTTTGTGGTTGAGCCTTAAAGTGCTTCAACCATGTTCTCATCCATCAGTGGAGGTGAGCATCAAGAGGAACCTTAGTTGTTCACAAGACTATTTTAGTCTAAGATGTAACTTGATGTAATACATTCATGATTTGATGTAAAGTGTACAATGTAATGACTTTATGGCCTTAGGAGCCAAGTCAAACTAGATATTGTAATTTGAATTTGAAGTGAATATATGAATCATTGACTCAATTTAAATGGACATGTGTAGCTATGATTGACTTTAGCCACTAGTTATGTCTTTTTAATTTGAAATATATTCATGTGTCATTTACAATAATGATAATTAAGTAATAATTTAGGATGGGTTATTACATTTGGTATCAGAGCTTAGGGTTCAACTCTAGGCCTTTTGAGTCTACCATAGCTTAACTAGGGATAGTTGACCCTTGACCAAAATTTAGTTGTCCTGAGAATTTACCGAACTTGGATTGAATGTAGGTATGGGAAGGTCAAGGAAGGACGAAGGAAAGGGAAAACTATTAGAACCTCATGCAAGAATGACATAAAGGAAGAAAACACCAAGATGGAGGTTCAATAAGAAATTCCTGATGAAGAAACTCTAGCTCAAGCCCTTACATGACTCAAGCTAGAGAGATTCTTGAAGATTGAGGAGAAGCGGACACCTAATTTCAAAAATATTTTCGCAATCCAGGACTGGCCTCTAGGGTGTGGACCTAATGCACCCTTATTGACTAAAGAGGAAAAGGAGAGCCTGCGTGCTCAACCATCCTCTTATGTAAAGTTTGATGTAAATTGTGATGAGGACCTAAAGGAATGTCCTCTTTCTGATGTCGAGAAATCAGAATGATGTAACAAGAAGCCTTTTGTAAATAAGGGTCTATTGACTCACCTTTAATATAAATAAAATCGGATAATATTTTTTTGGTGTGTTCAAACAAAGGACTCCAAATGTGTTTATTATGAATGAATGTGTATGTATTCTAGGAATGAGAGATATATGTGTAAGAAAAACTATGTGATGTAGAATAAGAACATTTATTTGTAGAACCATGTGTTGAGATGAGATAAACATGAATGTTTTGTAGGATAAGTGTGGGACAACATGGTGACTACCAGGCAAGATGTGGGTGGTAGTGGTCTCAAAAATAGACCTAACAAAAGGTTGGAATAGATTCTAGAGATTTTGAACTAGAAAGAGTCTCGCATGGATCTCATAGAGCAAGAAGTTTGAGTGCTACGTGAGGGCTAGGACCGCAAGAATGCAGAAGGAAATCAAGGAGATGATGGTCCAGGGGTAGGTCCACAAGGATGAATTGAGGAAGAGCTTGGAAAATACCTCAAAAGAGTAGCACCACCCAAATTCAATGGTAAGGCTATCAGAGCAAGAGTTGAGGCTTGGATTATAGAGATGGAAAAATACTTTGGGCTTCGTAACCTTTCTAAATAGACTAAGGCGACATGTGTTATGTATTAGCTCTCAGGTGAAGCAGTGACTTGGTGGGATAATGAGAAGTTAGAAAAAAATATTCAGCCTGTTGAGATCACTTGGGAACTCTCCCTCCAAGCCTTCATGGAAGAGATGGAACTTAACCAAATATGAATTCAGTATTGATTCTGTTGAAGTACCACCTCAGTATTATGGAGGTGAATGGTTCTTGAAAATTTATAATGGGACTTAGACCCCACA
Organism: Sequoia sempervirens; assembly: GCA_007258455.2. Taxonomy (NCBI): domain Eukaryota; kingdom Viridiplantae; phylum Streptophyta; class Pinopsida; order Cupressales; family Cupressaceae; genus Sequoia; species Sequoia sempervirens. Next base: position 111,766,132 of record VDFB02358134.1, on the reverse strand, counting down.
TAGGAGCTGAAGTGGATATGCATGGATGTCAAACCATGAATGAAGTCTTCCTAAAAGCGACCAAATAGGAACAAAAACTGCAATAGTTATCCAATCTTCACAGTGACTCAAATTCTAATTCACACTATGGGAAAAGTAAATTTCATAAAGGAGACAAGAGCCATCAAATCCGTAATCTCAAGAGGGGAAGTGAGTCATAGGAGAAGGGTGAAGATGGTAATGGTGGAAAGAATAAGAAGGAAAACAAAGGCAAGGGTAAAGACAACCATAAGTAGAAGGGCTTTAGAGAGGACAAGCCAGGAGGTTGCAAAGGGCCTCGTGATGGATGTTATACTTGTGGAGGCAATCATTATGCCTCAAATTTTCCTTAGTGGTCGAAATCACAGAAGGAAGGAAGATACCAATAGACTCAACATAACTAGATCTATGCTGCAGTGGATAACAGACATGCAGAGTATCAAGCTTCGCCAATTCAGTTGATGGGTAAGCTCTATGGCCAATATATCTCTATCTCAATTGATATTGGAGCTATTGAATGTTTTATAGATCCTAGAATAATATCCAAGATACCCATTAGACCTGGATACATGGAAAATTCATGGACAATCTAGTATGGTAATTGAGCAGAGTGAAGGATAGATACCTGTCTCTTTTGTAGTGAGTTAGAGCTTCCAACCTTTCAAACTTAGGTCAACTTATATGTGACACCTTTAGGCTCATATGATGTAATTTTGGGAATAAATTGGTTAATCAAGCATAAGGCTATAATGAAATGTGAGGATAAGGTGGTCAAATGTCTGGATGATTTTGGAAACCCAGTTGAGGTTTGTGGAATGTAGAGACCCTTAGAGCTTAGAAAAATTTCTACAATGCATCTCAAGAAGGCTCATCGAAAGGGATGTGCAATTTATGTAATGCATGTTAGTAATCCTAACAGTAAGGAACCGTATTTAGATGACTATCCTATTCTCAAGGAGTTCCAAGACATATTCCCTGATGAACTTATGGATTTTCCTCTGAAGTGGGAATTTGAATTTTCTATCAACCTTATTCTAGGAGTTGATCCTCAATCCAAGGCACCCTATTAGATGACCACCACAAAAATATGAGTTGAAGGCCTAGTTAATGGAATTGTTGGACAAAGGGATTATAAGACCTAGTGTGTCTCCTTGGGGAGCACCAATTATCTTTGTGAAAAAGAAGGATGGAACTTTGCATCTGTATATAGATTATCAGATGTTGAACAAGGTGACCATCAAGAACGGGTATCCACTCCCGAGGATTGATGAGATATTTGACCAAATGAAAGGAGCAATGGTGTTCTCCAAAATTGATCTTAGGTCAAGGTACCATCAGTCGAGAATTAAGGAAGAAGATATTCAGAAGACTGCATTTAGAACTCGACATGGACATTAGGAGTTCATAGTGGTACCTTTTGGATTGACTAATACACCATTAGCCTTTATGAACCTCATGAATAGCATATTCAGAGACTACTTATATGACTTTGTTCTGATCTTCATTGATGACATTATAGTCTACTCAAAGACTATCAAAGAGCATGATAGAAATTTGAGGATAGTTTTTCAACGACTAAGAGAAAGGAAACTATTTGGGAAGTTGTCCAAGTGTTCGTTCTATCAGGATAGGGTGCACTATCTAGGCCATATCATTTCAACTGAAAGAGTCTCTATAGACCCGAGAAGATCAAGGTGATCACGGAATGGCTAGTGCCTCAGAATATGTCAGAATTTTGTAGCTTCATGGGCCTTGCAAGATACTATAGGAAGTTTGTGCAAGGGTTATCCTAGATTACATCTCTATTACCTCACTCCAAAGGAAGGGAATGTTGTTTGAATGGACCAAGAAATGTGAGCAGGCATTCCAACTCCTGAAGGAGAGGCTCATGATAGTACTAGTGCTGACCATCCCTCATCCTAATGGGAGATTCATAGTAATCATAGATGCTTCAGGAGAGGGATTGGAAGCAATATTAATGCAAGATAGACAAGTGGTAGAATATGAATCAAGGAAGCTCAAGCAACACAAAGTGAACTATGTGCCTCATGATTTAGAATTGGCTACAATAGTTCATGCCTTACAGATGTGGAGGCATTATCTTCTCAGAAAGCCGTTTGAACTCAAGATAGATCACTTGGAATTGAGATACATATTTAACCAACCAAACCTTAATGTGTGGTAGAGAAGGTGGATGGAATTCCTTAGCGAGTATGACTTTGGAATTCAGTATATAAAGGGAAAAGAGAACATAGTAGCTTATGATATTAGTAGACAAAGACATCTGAAAACCATGATCTCAACAAGGTCTAACTTGAGACATCAGGTGATTCAAAATCTACCATGGGATGAGTATTGTGAGAGAGTGAAGAGTGCCCTAGCAGTAAATCCTTTAGATTATTAGTTCGATGGGTATGCGATCAAACCGAATTGTATAATGAGGTATCAAAGAAGAATGTATATTCCTAACTCTAGAGAGATGAGAAAGTTGGTTTTAGAAGAGGTTCACAATGCACCTTATTCAAGACACCTCGAAGTATCCATGATGATCATAGAGTTGAAGACTCTATATTTTTGGCCTAAACTCAAGAAGGATGTAGTAGAGTACGTAGCTAGATGCTTAGAGTTCTAGTGAGTCAAGGTTGAGCATACATATCCAAACAAGTTACTGTATCCTCATGACATACTTGAGTATAAATTGTAGGTGATTAGTATGGATTTTGTAAAGGGGTTTTTGTTGAGAAAAAACAAGCATGATGTTATCTTGGTCATGATTGATAAGTTGAGTAAGGTTGCGTACTTCATTCTAGGAAACCTTAAGGATGGGTCATTGACCGTGGCTAAGAAATTTTTCCATGAGACCTTCCACTTGCATGGAGTGCCAGAGATTGTAATTTCTAATAGGGACACACAGATGACCTAAAGGTTTTGGATGACCCTGAATGCTGCATTGGGGACCAAACTAAATTTCAGCTCGGCTTATCATCCTTAGACTGACGGAAAAACAAAGAGGGTGAATCAGGTAGTTGAAGACCTCTGAATGTATTGTATGGACCAATAGTATAGGTGGGAAGAATATTTTCCTTTGGTAGAATTTTCTTACAACAAATCTTATCGTACATCCTTAGGCATGAAATTGTTTGAAGCTCTGTATGGGTGGAAGTGTTGCATTACCATCAGTTGGGATAAATTGGAGGACACGATCATAGTAGGACCTAAAATGCTTAAGGAAATGGAAGAACAAATGAGTCATTAAGAGTAGATTGAAGGAGGTGGCAAATCAAAAGAGGAGTTATGCCAACAAGAATTGAACTCTTAGATAATTTGCAACTAGTGACAAAGTTCTCTTGAGATTTAAACCTCATAAAAACTTTGTTGCTTTCGGAAAGTCTTCCAAGTTGGCCCCAAGATATGTGGGACTGTTTTAAGTCTTGGAAGTGATTAACCCAATTGCTTATAGACTAGCTTTACAACCTACTTTGGCTCAACTTAATAATGTGTTTCATGTTTCCTTGCTTAAGCCATATCATCTTGATGTGACTCATGTGCTTGACTAGCAATCCTTACATGTACAGGACCGAGGAGTGGTGCTAGTGAAGTGCATTAGAATCTTGGATAGATGCTACATTAAGTTGCAGAGCAGAGATATTGCTTAGTTTAAGTTCCAATGGGACTAGTACTTAGAAGACAACGCTACCTGGGAGGATGCGAAAGAAATAGAATGCTCCTTTCCACATTTACTTTATTGAGAAAGAGACTTCAACAATTTTGCTTGAATTTTTTTGGATTGAGATACTATGATGTTCTGTGCTTTAATTTTGATGTTGAAATAATTGGTATCACCTGAAGTTGCACCCTTGCTAAACCTGATGTTCAACACCTCCGTGTAACATGGGAAGACCTCTAAAGATGTGGGTTTCTTGTAAGCAGAGGTCAACCTCCAGAGAAGGCTGACTTCCTTGTTGGGTCATCACCTAAACTACAGATTTTCTAAGGAAAAGGGAGAAGGAATACATGGAAATTAAACTAACTCTATTGTGATACACCAAACTGGTAAGAACAATGAGATACTCAATTTGCACTTGAATACTGGTGACAACCATGGGACTGCACAACAAGATCCTGTAGATCACACATACAAACAGGTTTGACATGCACATGCCTTCAAGGAGGAAAGACAATTTTTCGCAAACTAGAAGCTCATGTGTAGGATTAAGTAAACATAGTTTGTAACCTGCATGATACTACTTCTGCAAAGAAAGGCACGACATGAAACAAAAGCTATAAGGAAAGAGAAAATTTCCCTAAGTAGCTCACTGAATAAAAAAGAATGCATAATACTTCACAAGAATCAAAAGGAAAAAAGATGGGCCATCAATGGTAACCAAGGCAGATTTTGTATATTATGTTCCAAGTTGAATTACAGAAACATGCTAGTCTGAGAGAGGACTGCTAAAGGGTCATAGACTCTAGAAAAGCATACATCCGAACTCCAAATGAGTTACAAAATCTACATCAGTTGAGAAAGGATTTAAGGAAAAATCATTAACTCTCTAGAATGCATAATCCGAACTGCTTTACAAGAAGGCGAAAATGCATTATATACAAAAGTATGTCGGCCCCTCTGGGCTTACAAAATATCTCCCGGAATAGATCTTTCCTTAGATCTTTTGATTGAATTTAATGCTGCCCCCTGCATGTCCATGTCGGTGAAGAGTTACTCCCTAGAGAAGCCTTCAGATCTTCCTGCAACCACCACATTCATTTCTGATACTCATGTCGACCTCTGAACCACTTCAACTAAACGCTTTGAATGCCCTAAGCTCACTACCTATTCGTGTGGCATTCAACCAGGGTTGACATTCTCCATTCTGCCACGACTCGCCTCAACTTTCTCTATGGTTGGTCGAGCATTTTCCACACGGGCTCTGCAGCTGGTCAAAAGTCTTTTGAAAATAATTGCATCTTGGCGAGACACTAAAAATGTCTTGCCGATGTGATTAGGTGTTTCTATATCTATCGGTGTAGTACGTGACAGTCGGTGAGACCTTTGGTGAGCTGCAGAAGTCATATCGAGCTTACGAAGAGCTATCGGCAAGACAATCGCTAGTCGGTGGAACCTCATGGCGAAGTCTTCTTCTTTTTGGCGAGCCCATTCTGTTATCGGCCAGACTCCTTATCGTCGGCAAGACCTCTTGTCGATCTTTCCCTTTTCTCCCTGAGCTCACTTGATTCTATCGCCAAGACATTCCTGGGTCGGTGAGACCTCACAGCGAAGTCCAACTGCCATGCCAATACCGCTTTACTTCACTGAGACCTTATTCATTCGATGAAATTTTTTATAGAATTCCTACGTTGTCGGTGAGACATTAGTCTTTTGGCCAGACATTATGCTGAAGGTTGAAACTTTCGGTGATCCTACTTTTTATTTGGGAGGCTCCACTGGTCGGTGAGACCTTCGCCGACTATACCTTCTATGTTGCCCAGACTTCCCAGTGTCAGCAAGACCTCAAGGCGATATCCTCATCTCTTGATGAAGGCACTCTTTTTTACTGAGACTCTTCAAAACTGGTGGGGGCGGGACCAAGACAAAACCAAAACCGGGACTAGGGGAGAAAGGAAGCGGGAGCAAAGATAGACGAATCCTAGGGGAACCGGGATCAAGAACAAAACGAGAAAAACAAAGCAAAAAAGCAGAACTGGGACCGGAACTAAATCTGGACCTGAAACTTTCTTCAAGTTTCAAGTATTCCACTCTGATCCCGCCCCCGCAACATACGAGGAAGGAAGGAAAGAGGAAAAAACACACAGGGGAAAAAGGGAGGAGACAAGATGGTCACATGTCATGAAGAAAAGGAGAGAAGAAAGAGTGGAACCGGAACAGGAACTGGAACCTTGGAAAAGTTCCAAGTTCAGATTCCGACTCGGTTATGGGCTCGCCAGAGAAGGAAAGAAAATGTGTAGGAAAAAGAAAGAAAGAAAGAAAGCGGGATGGAAATATGATCCGGGTAAAATAGAGCGGGGGCGGGGCAGAAATAAACCTGAAACAAAACTTTCATCAAGTTTCAAGTTCGGAATCCATTCCGATCCTGCCTCGATGAAAGAAAGAAAAAAGGGGGTCCGACAAAAAGAACAGGGTGGAACCGGGGTCGAAACCAGATTAAAACAGGAACCGAGAGTTTTGGAAAAGTTCCAAGTTCGGATCTTCGACCCGGTTCCACCCCCGACAAAACAAGGAAAGAGACAAAAGAAAACAAAACAAAAAAGAGGGAAAGACAAGGCAAAACATAAAAAGAAAACCCACACCCAAGTTGAAACCTGCACATGAGGCTCAACCCTCTTGGGAGCCACATTTAATCCATGTTCAAAAATTTTAAAACGTCATTCTCCCCTGCATCTGCACAAGAAGCAAACAAGTTAAAAAAAAGTGATCCTGATGCAAGTGTTCCTCCATTTGGTCTTTGAGAACATCTGAAAGCACGGTTACCCTGCCTGATTGAGCCCATAGGCAAAAAATGGGTAACATTTCTGGTGACCTTTGCTAGATGTTTGCCTGCTAAACATGAAGACTAGTAGCCTAGGCCTATCCATTGGGCATGGAGTCATTGGAAAAATTTTGGAACAAACTTGGAAACTTATGAAAGCAGGGAAAAACTGAAATAAAACTATTTACATGTGTTGAAACAACACTTAAGGAAAGCAAACTGCATCTAAACATACCCTACACTAACCAATAAGAAATTGGTCAAACAAACCCATTGATAGGTTGGGTCAAATAACTTCTCTTTCTAACAAATTTACAATTTTTGCCATGCTGGAGGACAACTAAAGAGAAATGAAGCATGCATGATACTTCAACGGATGGCTGCACAATCTCTTGCAAAACATATTCAAGCTTACTAACCTTTTCACACAGAATGTAAACATTCCCGTTCCGAGGTTGAAAGATAACTTGAGTGTGCTCCTCCTGAGCAGTACCCTCATGCTTGGGTGTAAGCAAGGTATCAATATCTTTGTTGGTCTCCATTTTGGCTAGATGCTTGATAGGGAAGCCTTTAGTAAGGGAAAATATTGCACTTTCCTTGTTGATCTTTTGCTCATGAACTTCCATTCGAACAACTATTTCTTCAACAGAGAACAAAGAGATAGCTTCCTCCATCACATCTCCAATCAATTCATCAACCTCAGGGTCTTTTATAGACCAGAATGGAAGTTGCTCATAATTCTCATCATCACTGGAAGAGTTACATTCTGATTCAGGCTTGTTTTCCTCAATAAAGGGGGGCAAAAATTCAAGCAATGATGTAGCCTCAAGCTCCTTTGCACAATAGAATGGAAGCTCCTCCAACCAATTATGACTTTGCAAATTAGGCTCATTAGGCTCCTCCTGATGTTGCAACATTTGTTCAAGTTCATGAACCTGCTGTTCTAGTTCACCATGACTATCAACCACTTCTGAGTCTTCATCCAATGTTGAACAAAACTGTTGAATAATAACTATGCATGCTTCTTCATAAAGCTCAGTATTAGCCTTCTCATTTGTCGCATGCTTGAAAATATCACAACCCATACCTTGGAGAATGGTATCAAGTTCAATTTCATTATCCTTTTCCAAGTCTAATGCTTCATTTTCTTGCTGATGAACATTGGTCAGGAACTCATTGGCTGGTTTGATGCCTCCCTGCTGTTCTGAAACTGCCATTTCGCAAGTGTCTTCCACTTGAGGAAGATCTTCAGTCAGTTTCAAGCTTTGAGAAGAAACAATCTGCTTGAAGCTTGGAACTGAAAACACGTGCTCCTCCAACTTAGCAATTTCATCATAGCTGTCCATGCTAGATTCACCCTGTCTGAAACTTGGAATTTTGTACTTTGAGGCTCCCTCCTGTTGTCTCATCTGCACCTCCTCTTGTTTGAGCTTTTCTTGTTGTAGTCGGTAACCTACTACAGCTAACTACATTGGATTTACTTTGTTCATCCTCTCCATGAGGAGTAAGTCATCTGAATCAATGGGCTGCTCTTGAGGGATGATGGACTAGTCTTGTTCAGGCACTACATCTTCTTGCATTGAATTGAACTCCTTAAAGCTTTGAATTTCAAACTGAGAAGGCTTACTAGGGGATTCAAGAGGCTGACTTTGCCTAAAGCTGGCAAAATTGTACTTGGGAACCTCTTGTTTAGAAAAATTTAGCCTTATTTTTGCATCTTTTACAGCCAGCTGCTAGGCAAGGCTCTCTTCAAATTGCCTCCTTTGGGCCTCCCATTCTTGCTCCCTTATCTGAGCTTGGTAAGCTTCTTGTTCTTGTTGCTAATCAGTCTCCTGCTCATGAAGGTAGGCCTGATAGGTCATTTCTTCTTGTTGTTGATCATACTCTTGCTGCCTCCTAAGCTCTTCCATCAGCCTTACAATGTCTGACAACATGTCCTTTGTGTTATTCATGTTATTCTTTATATAATTAAACTCTTGGAGCTGATTTTGGACATCCAAATGTGGATTCAAAGATTGAGCAGGGGTAGGTGGGAGGTAAGCATGTTGAGCATGCTAATAGGCTACTGTTGCATGGCTGTTTGGGATTAAACCAGCATTATGACTGGCCTAATATGGCTGATAGGATGATTGGTTGACAGGATTTTCATGAAACTAAGGTGGGTATACATGCTGACCATGGAAATCAGTCATCTCTACTCATATAAATACTAGAAATCAGAATATTAAGCTTATAATTAAAACATACCAGCACTAAACTTGTTGAAACTAGTAGATTTACTTGGAGTCGCTAGGTATGTAAAGAAAATGCCTCCAAAAGGCAGAAACCACTGCTGCACACACCAAACAACAACAATAAAGTGTGTAAATATGAACTGAGGAGCAATTCACTGTCCCACTAGGCGTGCCAAAAACTGTTATCACCTAAAGTTGCACCCTTGCTGAACCTGATGTTCAACACCTCCATGTAAGATGGGAAGACCTCTAAAGATGTGGGTTTCTTGTAAGCAGAGGTCAACCTCCAGAGAAGGCCGACTTCCTTGTTGGGTCATCACCTAAACTATAGATTTGTAAGGAAAAGGGAGAAGGAATACATGGAAATTAAACTAACTCTATGGTGATACACCAAACTAGTAAGAACAATGAGATACTCAATTTGCACTTGAATATTGGCGACAGCCATGGGACTGCACAACAAGATCCTATAGATCATACATACAAACAGGTTTGAAATGCACATGCCTTCAAGGAGGAAAGACAAATTTTCACAAACTAGAAGCTCATGTGCAGGATTAAGTAAACACAGTTTGTAACCTGCATGATACTACTTCTGCAAAGAAAGGCACAACATGAAACAAAAGCTATAAGGAAAGAGAAAATTTCACTAAGTAGCTCACTAAATCAAAAAGAATGCACAATACTTCACAAGAATCAGAAGGCAAAAAGATGGGCCATCAATGGTAACCAAGGCGAATTTTGTATATTATGTTCCAAGTTGAATTACAGAAACGTGCTAGTCTGAGAGAGGACTGCAAAAGGGTCACAGACTCCAGAAAAGCATACATCCGAACTCCAAATGAGTTACAAAATCTACATCAGTTGAGAAAGGATTTGAGGAAAAATCACTAACTCTCCAGAATGCATAATCTGAATTGCTTTACAAGAAGGCGAAAATGCCTTATATACAAAAGTATGTCGGCCCCTCTGGGCTTACAAAAATATCTCCCATAATAGATCTTTCCTTAGATCTTTTGATTGAATTTAATGCTGCACCCTACGTGTCCATGTCGGTGAAGAGTCACTCCCCGGAGAAGCCTTCAGATCTTCCTGCAACCACCGCATTCATTTATGGTACTCATGTCGACCTTTGAACCACTTCAGCTGAATGCCTTGAATGCCCTGAGCTCACTACCTATTCGCGTGGCATTCAACCAGGGTTGACATTCTTCGTTCTGCCATGGCTCACCTTGGCTTTCTTTGTGGTTGGTCGAGCGTTTTCCACACGGGCTCTACAGCTGGTCAAAAGTCTTTTGAAAAGAATCGCATCTCAACAAGACACTAAAAATGTCTTGCCAATGTGATTAGGTGTTTCTACAGCTATCGGCGTAGTACGTGACAGTTGGTGAGACCTTTTGGTGAGCTGCAAAAGTCATATAAAGCTTACGAAGAGCTATCAGCAAGACAGTCGCTAGTCGGTGGAACCTCATGGTGAAGTCTTCTTCTCTTTGGCGAGCCCATTCTGTTATCGGCCAGACTCCTTATCATCGGCAAGACCTCTTGTCGATCTTTCCCTTTTCTCCCCGAGCTCACTTGATTCTATCACCAAGACATTCTTGGGTCGGTGAGACCTCACGACGAAGTCCAACTGCCATGCCGATGCTGCTTTACTTCGCTGAGACCTTATTCATTCACCGAGACATTTTATAGAATTCCTGCATTATTAGCGAGACATTGGTCTTTCGGCCAGACATTATGCCGAAGGTTGAAACTTTCGGCGATCCTACTTTTTATTTGGGAGGCTCCACTGGTCGGTGAGACCTTCGCCGACTATACCTTCTATGTCGCCCAGACTTCCCAGTGTCGGCAAGACCTCAGGGTGATATCCTCATCTCCTGGCGAAGGCACTCTTTTTTACTAAGACTCTTCAAAACTAGCGGGGGCGGGACCAAGACAAAACTGGAATCAGGACCAGGGGAGAAAGGAAGCGGGAGCAAAGATAAACAAATCCTGGCAGAACCAGGATCGAGACCAAAACGAGAAAAAACAAAGCAAAAAAGTAGAACCAGGACCGGAACTAAATCCGGACCTAAAACTTTCTTCAAGTTTCAAGTTCGGATCCACTCCGATCCCGCCCTCGGCAACATACGAGGAAGGAAGGAAAGAGGAAACAACACACAGGGGGAAAAAAGGAGACAAGACGGTCACAGGTCATGAAAAAAGGGAGAGAAGAAAGAGTGGAACCGAAACTGGAACTGGAGAAAAAACAAGAATTAGAACCTTGGAAAAGTTCCAAGTTCAGGTTCCGACCCAGTTCCGGGCCCGCTAGAGAAGGAAAGAAAAGGTGCAGGAAAAAGAAAGAAAGAAAGAAAGAAAGGTGGGATCAGAACTAAATCCGACCCCGGGTAAAACAGAGCGGGGGCAGGGGCGGAAATAAACCCGAAACATAAATTTTCATCAAGTTTCAAGTTCGGAATCCATTCTGATCCCGCCTCTAATGAAAGAAAGAAAAAAGGGGGCCTGACAAAAAGAATAGGGTGGAACCGGGGTCGGAACCGGATCAGAAACAAGAACTGAGAGTTTTGGAAAAGTTCCAAGTTCGGATCCCGACCCGGTTCCGCCCCCGACAGAACAAGGAAAGAGATAGAAGAAAACAAAATAGAAAAGAGGGAAAGACATGGAAAAACATAAAAAGAAAACCCACCCCCAAGTTGAAGACCTGCACGCTAGGCTCAACCCTCTTAGGAGCCACATTTAATCCACGTGCCGAAATTTTAAAACGTCATTCTCCCCTGCATTTGCACAAGAAGCAAACAAGTTAAAAAAAGTGATCCTGATGCAAGTGTTCCTCCATTTGGTCTTCGAGAACATCTGAAAGCATGGTTACCCTGCTTGATTGAGCCCATAGGCAAAAAATGGGTAACAATAATAATTTGATGTGATGCTGAAATAGACATATATAAATTGAAGTGATGAAATAGACGTGTATGCACAAATTTGATGCGATGTTCTTTTTTTTTTTCAATTTACTAGACATTGAGACGATGTCTCTTCCAAGAGGGGAAGGATGTCATAACCCAATTTTATTGCATATTTATTATAATATGATAAATTGAATTATTGAAGAAATTCAATATATATTAAATGGAAATTTTGGAATTTTCAAAAAAAAAAGATTGAAAGAAGTTGACTAATGTTGACTATGCAAATTTTTGAAAATTATCTTATATGTTATCAAGAATTGAATGTTACTGATAAATTTTGCAAGTGCAAGTGCGCGCAGTTGTAGGATGAGAGGTTGAAGGACGAGAGCATAGTTGAAGTAGGATTTTTTAGCCATATTGAATGGTAAGCTAGTTGGAATTTGGGTGCACACACCACAAATGGCATGATGACTTTCATTTGAACTATTTTGCATATATAGAAAAATGTAATTTCATGACTTGAATTGTTTCAATGATTGAAAATGAATGGCTTGTAGATTAAATTGTCAACCTAAACTCCGTGTTTTGAAGAAAATGAAAATACATATTTTAAAGAATGATTAAAAGGATAAGAGTTTCATTATGTGAAATTAAGTAAAGAGAAATTCCTTTTCACTCACATATATATGGATGCTCAAGATGAAATTAAAGTTCCTTATTTAATTAAATGATAACATATGAAACTCATAAGCTCCTTCAAACAAACAATCTACACATGAATATATATATATATACAAAATGAAGAAAGAACATAGTAAATATGAATGAAGTCATATAAATACATACATATATATGTATACATATTTATATTCTTATTTAAATTGAATTTGATAACCAATAATATCCCAAATCAGACTGTTTGAAATTAAATAAAAATCATGAAGGCATCCCATTAAGGACATGGTCTGCCACAAGCTTAATGGCAATATTCAAATTAAGATAGTGGTAGTTGGCAAAGGCAATAACACCATAATGGCAACGCCCAGTAACATGCAAATAATGTTTCCATTTTTGAATTGATAACCAGAGGAAAAAGCACAACGAAGGGGATTTGATTGGTTTGAAGGAAAGAAAAGCAAAGAAAGAACTTGAGAAATGGAAAAATCTGAGGGAAACTTCACAAAAGGTCAAATTTGGAGGTAAATCAATCTCTTTTAGAAATAGATTTGGTTTTATTATCATTCCTGAAACATGATAGAACTATTCCTTCATTTTGTCAAATATTTTAATAGCACAGTAAAATGTGAATTCTTAATCTTTGTTTGAATCGGCCTTGAGCCGAATGTATGAGTATTGTCAACTACCCTGTGGGGTCGCATGACCAATGACCTTCCTTGTATGAATACTATTAAAGTTTAGAGCCTTATTGGCTAATTGCTGAGCTAGGATGAGGCTTAGAGCCTTAAATAACTTGACTATCTCTTGATCCAACATGATGGTGCTAGCCATATGGCTATCATAATTTCATTATGAATGAATGTGTTATTTAGCATAGAATAACCTTGATGAGGACTGACTATCAATCCTATGGGAGGGACATGATACCCAGTACTTCATTTTATAAATATTGATTCTTGTTCTTGAATGAGCCAATAATGGTAGAGGGCTTAAAAAAATGCTATAAGAACATGACATATGTATGTATACTATTGTTTTTATGAAGCCGACCTTGTTCAATAGGAATGATGGTATAAATTTAAATATGCGATTCACCAATCCGTTGTTTGGGTCAATCTAAATGATCGATGGGATGATTCTTTGATTAAATATTATAGACATAAGTCTACATGTCGAACATATCTATATGAATGGTGTAAAACCAACAAGCCCATATGGGAATTTTCAAATATGATCCTTGTTTATTTAGGGAAGAAATGTATCAAACATATAAGGAGTAGTCGCTCCTAGAGTGGCTAGAGAATGTTTTGCTTATAACCATGGAAGCATGAGTTTTTTCAAGAACCCCAAAATTGTTTGAGTTTTGTTTCATAACCAAATGATTGCTCATATTTCATATATGATGAGCATGTCAGTCGATTTTCTTTCATTTCTTACTTAGTTGCCCAATGAATTTTTAGTATTGTCTATATTTTTGAAATGATGAATAATGGACATTCTGTTAGCCTAATTTTTTAGTGAAATTTTAATGGCTTTGATTTGATATTGACAGATGAGTTAGCTATAGATAATATTTGTCACAGGCATAACGACATTATACATTATCTGTTCATTGTAAGATAACCTCATTCTGTTAAAAATAGTGAACATTAAGTTGTAATGTTACCATTTAGCATATGAACAACTTGAAACAACAATGAGTAATTACAAATAGAGAATGTTCTGTAGGAAACAACATTGTTTGTCATAAAATGTAACTGTTTAGTCTGAAACAACATTATAATGATGTAAATAATGAATATTTTGTTACAAACGACATTGATTTGTTGTAAAGCTATCTTTGTAGCTGAAAACAGTCTTTTTCAATAAATTGTTTAGCGGTAACCACATTAAATAGTTGTAAACTGTGAACATGAACTACATGAAACAACTTGTCTTATAACTATTTAGTAGGAAATAGTACTGGTTCTGTTAAAACAATGAATTTTCATATGTAAACAACAATGTTAGAGTATCTCAGTTTTGTGAGAATGTAAAGAAACAACAATATGTGTGAAAATATTAATATATAATTGTTCTGGATTCTTTATTTTGACAAAGGAAATATCAAATGGAATATTATTTAATGATTGCAATATGATTTAATGGTTTATTTCAAAATGTATGCACAAGCTAAAAACTTAAGTAGGTACATACATGTGTATGTACATAGACTTGTCTATGTACATACACATACTTGTGACAAACCTTCTTTTGTTCTTAGTTCATTTTAAAATGGATAATGCTTATGATGAAAAGTAAATATAAGTCATGCAAATCATATGACTGATTTTTGAATCACTCTATTTGAATAATGTATCCAATTTTTGTTTAGAGAGTAAATTAGTAATTTGATTCTTCTTTTTTAAGGACATCTTTGAGAAGAATATTTTAATACTTGAATGGAATAGTGATACCTAAGTAGACTAGAGCACCTCAGGGTAGATTCTGCTAGAGGGTAGATAACTGCTATGAAATTTTGTATTGTAGAAAGTTACCTTTTGGGACAGGTGCCGAAATGGAGTTTAAAGAGTATAGGTTTGATTTACCAGAACTTCTTGTTTGTTATTGTTGCAACACATTTAATCTACTTGGCCAATAAATATAGTTCATTTTATATGTATGAACCCTGTGATATCACTCTTTTCCATTCCTAGCATAGATCTTGCATTTTATTTTCTAACTTGTAGATAGAAATTGCATGTTGATGTATGGACATGCACTAGATCTTCCACCTTGCAAATTGTTCTCTTGCTAAGCTTTCCATGTAGGGTCGGGTATTATTCAAGTTGGAAGAATTCCAGGGAAGTGTAAGCTTCATGGTTGGGCAGTAAATCATTTCAACCATGTTCTCGTTCACTAGTGGAGGCGAGAATCAAGAGGAATTTTAGTTGTTCACAAGACTATTTTAGTCTAAGATGTAACTTTATGTAATACATTCATTTATTTTATGTAAAGTGTACAATGTAATGACTTTGTGGCCTTAGGAGCCATGTCAAAACTTGATATTGTAACTTTAATTTTGAAGTGAATATATGAATCATTGACTCTATTTAAATGGAAATGTATAGCTACATGATTGACATTAGCCACTAGTTATGTCTTTTTAATTTGAAATATATTCATGTGTCATTTACAATAATGTTAATTAAGTAATAATTTAGGATGGGTTATTATAGGTTAGCCATGCCCGTTTAAGTTAAAATATATTATGTTCCCCACCCTTCATTCTACCTAGGAAGCCCCTTCTTTAACAACAACCTTTACACACATCCTAAATTCCACTTTAAGTTGTTGCATTGCCCATCGCTGATGTCCTTTGCTCCGTCGGTATCATATTCATGATGAGCGATGAGTTCCTTGCATCACACATCGCTAATTGCATTTTTCCTTTTGATTTCATCCCTGTGATGAGTGATGGCATGTATTTCCTTTGTATCGCTCACTCATCGCCCATCGCTAGTTGCTAGGTGCCTTTCATTTCCCGATCCATGATGAGTGATGAAGGTTTCTTCACATCAAAGTTTCACATTTTATCGGCAGGTTCCTTTTTGTGATGTGTGATGAAGGGCCAAGATCTAGTAGAGAGCATCTAATGGTTGCAATTTTATCACACCCTTGCTTCACATTTCCATGTGAAGCAAGGAGACATGGTGTTTGGCGTGATGTGCAATAGACGACCCATATTTGAAGGTGGAAATGAAGCAGCTATATTTTAAACCCATGTTCAGATACAATCTCATCTCTCCATCTTCCATCTGACAACTAGATTTCAAATCAAAATGGCTAGCTGCTCCTATTTGTGGGTAGTAATGGTGCATCCATTTTTTAGCTACCAGATCAACTCAAAATGGCTCCTGGTTGAATTTTGATGCTTATCGCAAGTGAAATAAATTGCTAAGTGGTGCCATTTACTTCTTGAAGTGTTGAAGGGGTAAATGTCTTTGTTAGGGTATGTTCTTCCTGATCCTAATCGTGGATTTCCCAGGAATGCCATGCCTATTTTAAAAACACCATTATACTGGGGTGTGCTCGAGGTGTCAGGGGTCTTTATGGCTAGTTGTTGCTTTGTTTTAGGGGAATTTTTACATGTTTGTAATCTGATCGGATTCTCATCCTTTCTATAACTCTGATTGAGTTAGTGTTAGGGCCCAAATTTGAATTCTCAGTTATGTCTGTACTATAAAGGAAAGTTTTGTTGTTTTTGTTCTGTTCGTACTTCTACTCTCCAACTTGAGTGGTCTGGTGTAGTGTTTCTCTACCATGATTCTGTTTTAGTTTTTTTTAATTCTTTGTTTTGAATCAATTTGATAGGACAAGTCCTTTGGACTCAGGTAGGAAATGTCATGAGCTATGCTCTATAATAAAAATAGATGACTGCAATACAACATTTGTATTTTGCTTAATATATATGTTAATCCATCATGTTCTCCAAATATTGTATGTGTGATCTTTTGAATCAAAGTAATAAATGGGGTTGTGTCGATGCTTCAAACACATTTTTTGTTTGAATTATTTTTGTGTCTTCCTATCATTCAAGGAGTGGTGTAATTGCTTGCATAGGAATAGTGAAGATATTGTTGTGTATTGTGGATAAATAAGTAATATGCTGATTGTCCTTTTGTTGGTTTCTTGTTGCAAGGTAGTAGGGTTATGAGAAGCCATGTTTAGGATGTTGTAGGAGTTTGTTTCATTCCTGACTCTATGTGTATTAGGCACTAGTCAAGGAGGTTCACAAAGTTTGAAGCTAGGGAAAAATCAAAACTTTCAATTCAAAAACATTTCCCTACTTTCTTAGTTTAGATTTGATTTCATGTTTCCCTTTCCACACTACCAGAAGTCATTGATAATAGGGAAGGTTGTGTAGATGATTTATCCCATCAAAGGCCTTCCACCATTGTAGTGTGATGATCTAATTAAATGTATAGGGATACCCACCTTGGTCCTGTAGAACCTAAAGTGTAGAGGAGAGGCTTTCCAATCAGTCATCTCTTGTTCGTTGGCCACTGACCTAGGGTCTCTGAGTATAAGGAGTAGCTACCCTTTAGGAGATTCTATACCATCATTTGGAAACACCAACACAAGGATGCCACAAACAATTTTGGGTGAAATAGTTTTGACCAAAACCTTTCTAGTTGAAAAATTACATGCAAATCGAGTCAAATTTTATTATTAACAAAGGAATTTTTTTTTTTTTTGTCATTTTGAGTGAAAGGGTTTTGCTTGAAACTTTATGTGCCACATAGTTTCAAGCAAAAATATTTCTCCCAAAAATATTTAAGGAATTTTTTTTTCTCTCATAACTATTTAGTTAGCTGAAAGTGTGACACAAGTTTGTGCTTTTACCCCTATGTACACTCTAAGATTAAGTGTGTAGCATTCCCCACTCTTCAGAGAAGCATTTTACTCAATACTAATTGATGGGGGATGCTTTTGGATGAACTCTTTATCCTCCCATATGGAATCTTCAACTAGTAGATTATTCTATTGAATGAGATACTTGGTGAGTGCCCCAATCCTCATCTTCTTTGTGTGTGTGTGTCTAAAGAATTAAATTAGGCACCAAGATGATTCTTCCTTCTTCATATAACTCTAGTAATACTACATATGCAGGTTTAATCCAATCACTTTCTTTAAATATGACACATTAAAAAAATGGGCGCATCTTTGTTGTTGGGGGTAAGACAAGCTTAAAGGAAATAATACCTATCTTCTATAGAATCTAGTATAGACCATAATATTAAACGGTGACAACTTGTTCTTTGTTTATTTCTTCGTGGATATTTTCTCATAAGGTGCAATCTCAATAAAGTGTGATCACCAAATTCAAAACTCATTTCATTGTGGTGTTGGTCAACTAATTATTTCATGGCCAAATTCTCTGAGTCCAAAAAGTACCTAGTGTTGATGATTTATGGTCTTGTATAGCCTGAACTATTAGTGTTATCGTCAATGATGATGTGATGGATGAAGGATGGCAACCATATAGTGCTATAAATGGAGACATTTTTTATGAATTGTGGAAGGAATTGTTATACCACCACTCTACTAGTGGTTGTCACTCCACCCATTAAGATTTCTTATATAAATAAAAATAACATAGATACCATTCCAAGCACTTAAATTGTTTACTTCAATTTTCGTAAGGATGGTATGAAAATATATGAGCCATATAAGTAACTAAAAAAGAGAATAAATATTTCCAAAATTTACTAGTAAAGATAGGGTTATGATCACTAACAAACCATGCATGTACCATGTAACTTTTATTTATTTTCCATAAACACTTTTTCCACTATACTTTCTATAAAAGGATGATATAATGCAATGAAATAAGCATATTTGGCAAGGAAATCCACCACTACCATGATAAAACTATTACTGTTATATCTTGGAAAGTTTGTGATTAAATCCATTGATACCTCTTCCCAACATTAGCTAGCAATAACTAAGGGTTGTAAAAGACCAAGTGTAGATTAGTTATTTCCCCTTTATTTCTTTGACATATAAAATATTTTTCCACAAAAAATTGAACATCACCTTTAAGCCCCTTCGAAAAGAAATCTTCATTACATCTTCAAAAATCTTGAATGATCCTCAACTAGGGAACCATGAATCTCTTCAAGAATCTTGTGTTCGATAGTGGAATTGTTGCACAAATATAATCTCTCTTCATACCATAGAGTATTTATCCCTTCCATAAAAACTTATCTAACCTACTTAGATCAATGTTGAATGAGATTCCTTGTAGCAACATCATTTTTCCAATCTACTTTGGCTTCTTCCATCTATCTTCTTGTAATACTAAAATGACACAAAATAATGCCTTGTAATTTTTATCCTTCATTGACAATGCATTTGCCACAATACTCTCCTTTCCTTTCTTTTATATAATCTCAAGGTCATAACCCAAAATATTAGTGAACCATTTTTGTTGCTCTTTAGATGATAATTTTTTCTCCAAAAAATATTTTAGGATAGCATGGTCTATCTTAATTTTGAAGTGTCTACCCTTTCGATATGGGCTCCACTATTTTACTACATGAAGTATAGATAACATTTCCTTCTCATGACTAGTTTGAGTCGATTCTTAACCTTTAATTTATGACTCAAAATCAATGGACATGCCTTCTTGCATGATCACTACTCCTTTACCATTACTTGAAGCATCACATTCCACATAAAAATATTTGGTGAAGTTTAATATGGTACAGATAGCTTCCTTCAACCTCTCAAATGTTGTATTAGATAAATAATTCCATTGAAAAACATCATTTTTAAATAGAGCTATGAGGGGT
The DNA here is from genome assembly GCA_007258455.2 of Sequoia sempervirens. Lineage (NCBI taxonomy): Eukaryota > Viridiplantae > Streptophyta > Pinopsida > Cupressales > Cupressaceae > Sequoia > Sequoia sempervirens. The sequence goes on along the minus strand of VDFB02358134.1, from coordinate 111,746,474 downwards.
GTTATTATTTGGCCATATCTCTTCACAAATATTCAATAATATCTACAAAATCCTAGAAAGCCCCTCAATTTCTTGATGGTGTTAGGATTATACCATTCTATCATAGCCTTACCTTTTTTAATATTGACCTTTACTCGACCTTCATGAAACACTATATGTCCCAAGTACTCCACCTCTTTAAGACCAAAATCACACTTTGGAAGCCTTGGAATAGAGTTGGTGATCTTTGAGAAATTGTAATTCTTAATCAACATGGTGCAAATTTTCTTCCCATGACTTATTATAAATCAATATATCATCAAAGAAAAATACTTAAAAATTCCTCAAAATTTTCTTAAATATAGAATTCATCAAAGTTTAGGGGCATTTGTTATACCAAATGGTATCAATAGAAACTCATAATGACCCTCATAAGTCCTAAATTCTATCTTGGGAATATCCTCTTCATTAATTTAAATTTTATGATAACCTAATCTTAGATCTAGTTTTGTAAAATACATAGCTCCATTCAATTCATCTAGTAATTTTCCAATGATTGGAGTAGGAAACTTATCTTTGATTGTGTACATTTTGAGCATTATTTAGTCTAAACACATTTTCTAAGTTTGATCCTTCTTATGTACCATCACCGTTGGTGAGGAGTAAGAAATGTGGCTATCCTTGATAATAATTACCTCTAGCATCTCCTAAATAATCTTTTCAATCTCACTTATTTGTAAATATAGGTATATGCAAGGTCTAATGTTGGGTGGTTGGATCATTAGCACTAGTTGAATGGAATGATCATGATCCCTCTTGTAACATTCCCATTTTTCTACCCATTGAATTTTTTCATGTTTTAACTCACATGTGAATAAATATAGCAATAAAAATTTTCTCTTATAATTCAATAAATTAAGATGCACATTTGGAATTATAAACCCATTCCAAATTCCCATTGCATTTCAATAATAAAAGATGCATATTCAAAATTAATCCCATTTCAAATTTCCATTGCATTTTCATAAAGTTCATTATATAATTTCCAAGTAATGATTATCTATTACATAATCCCATGTATCGATAACATTTTTTCTATTTACAATTTCTCAATAAGAATAGAGATACATGTTTACATACATAGCTTCCATGAGCTTAATGAAATAGATATACAATTAAAATACAATGATCTAGATGTCCCCAATGTTGGTGCATACCTCCTAGATGTCCCCATTAAGTGGTGCTACATTCTAGGTGTCCCCAAACTAGTGCTACATGCTCAAATCCTAGTGGCAAAATATATAAAGGAGAGAATCACTCAAGTGATTTTCTGCCAACCATGGACTTATTGCGGTCCCCTGCACATCTACCTAAATGGTAAGATGGCCCTACACTTTGACGAAGATATTGGTTTGGTAACCCCATAATCATAGCCTTCTTGAGTATATAGTGTTGTGTCCTACATATCTAGAGCTACCATACATTGGCTATAGTCTACATGTATGACTTCCCTACCTAGAATGTAATCATGCATCATAGTGAACTGACAGTGTAAACATGGCTACTTAGACTACTTTGGCCAAAGAATTCAACACCGAGTACTTTGAGTGCAAGTCATTTTTCCACCCACTCTTTAGCTCGATTTGGTATTGACCATAAACATAACACACATTCAAACTAACGTGAGAAAAAAACAAACTGTCCAACAAGGTTATTCCCTTTACCATGGATTACCCTAACCTCGAGAATAACCAAGTCTTAACAACTGATTAACTAGATTACACCCTTTCCCATGGATTTCTCTAACCCTAGGTATAACCAAGTTATAACCAATTGATTAACTAGATTACACCCTTTCCCATGGATTACGCTAACCCCAGGTATAACCATGCTAACTATACATGCACACATATTAATTGACCAACTAGGTTACTCCCTTTCCCATGGATTATCTATCCCTAGGAATAGCCTAATTAACCACCTAAGTAATCATAACGTCATAACATTAAATGGCTTCATTTTAAAAGGTATGTTATCATCAATAAATGGCTTCAATTCAAAAGTATGATCTCAATAATAAATGACTCCATTCAAGAGTATAATCAACAATCAAGTGATCATAAACAATCTTAGAACCTCTACATTCATATGAATCAAATATTCACATGTTTACAATGTTCACTATATTTACATATATAATCTAGAAGACATTAGCCTGAGAAAAGTTTGTGCTTCCGACCTACAAGTCTTCTTCTCAATACGGCTTTGGGTTCTGAAATGTGAGTCCTCTTCTAGAATTTTGTGAATAGGAAGAGACTTTTAATCAAAAAATAAGAAAATAACATAATAAAAAAATACATTTTCAACCCTAATGTTAAATACTGATTTAACAATCAAGTACACACCCTAACCCTAGGGAAAATATTCTCTTCCTACTTCAAGGAGATATGAGTAATCAATCAAGTATAGACTATCAACATGGTTTGCATAACAACACAACCTATCAATGATGGTATGTCTATCATGCCATCATTCCTGTTGTATTACTAACCTCATTATCCCTAGAGGTTTACCAAGCATCATAAACTAACAATTTCAAGATTACACTTTAATTTCCAAATTTCATAATTCATGAAAACTAAGTATAGTTCTAAGAGCATTATAACTACACAAACTCCAATATAGTATAAGTATGTATTCCCATATAAAAGGGTTTTACTAATTCAAGACTAAACTATGAATCACACCATATTATCCCAATCTAGGGATAAATCAATTTCATATAAATAAGCTTATCAAACATTCAAAATAAATATTCCCAAATAAAGGAAATTTTACAGAAATAACCTTTCAAACATAAAATAATAACGGAGTAGAAATCAACATGCCTGAATTTACAGTTCCAACTGATAACACTACTTTCCAAATTTAGCCTTCTCAATCACGATAGCTACTCCTTCTAAGCCCAACTTATTTCCAAACTCTAGCCTCTTCTCAAAGAACTCTCAACAAACATAAACTCACAAAGGCAACTCTCTTTCTCGCCAAAAAATCTCAAATTATGCTTGCACAGAAAACTACAACAAAATAGCAATGAAGAATTATAAATGGAAAAGTGTTACAAATGGCAGAGATAACACCTCTATTTATACTAAAATATGATCATCTTAATTCTAAAAATTAGCTATTAAATCTTCCACCACTCTAACAACAAACCAAAAATGCATCAACTCAACTAATATGTGGCTGATTTAAACTTTTAGATTGCAACACATAACAATCCTCTTATTTCTAATTTCATAGAATGGATGAGTTGACTCCTTTCATTTGATAACATGAATTTTTTACTGAGTCAAGGAACGACACATTACTACAAGTTTCCTATTTGATTTGCAAGTTGACTACCCTTACAAACTTCTACCATCTTTGCATTGACTAAGTTTCATGTTTATCAGATGGCTTTGCCTAGATATGCCACAGGTAATAGACTTCTAATTGTATTCTATCTCTTACCTGGTGCATCTTATAAATTTTTACCTATCTTTCACAATGTTTTCACGTTTCTATAAATTTACTTTAATCTACAATAATGATAATTATTCCCTACGCCTTCACTTTGCATATAAACAAAATACTAAATTCTCATGTATTTTTCACTTTACTTCTTTTAAACGCATTACATGCACAACATATAATTGTTTATTTTGCATGGATTTAATATACATTCATGTGATGCCTTTTAACTATACCATGTGCTTTATTCAAACCTTTATTTAATTTGCATTTACTAAACACTATGCATTTCGTCTTCACTGACATAGATTCTTAACCCATAATTTGTTGCACCTAAAGTTGGTGATGTTTCTTAATAGTTTGTGGCATTAACATTCAAGAATTGGAGTTATATTACAACACTACCCTATATGTTTTTCATTGCCACCATGTGGCTTACCAAATCAGCCCATAAGATTCCTTTATTTGAATGACATTAAATAAGTTTTGAAAATGGTTGTGTGGCACATGTGAATTCCATTTGTTTTGGCTTCCATAACTTTTGGCACAACCTATATACTATGTCACATAATATATCGGTTATTACTCACTCACACACACACACACATATATATTAGGAAATATATTCTTTAATATATATATATATATTAGCATATCATACACATTTATTATGTGTATTTCCATATTCCAGTTGATTACTTAAATTTGAACATCCTTCACAATTTAATATATATATATATATACACACACACACACACACACTTATTGTAGGAGTTTATGGTGAACTCCTCAAACACCCCAAGATCACCTATAGGATAAAATGACTTCCACAAGAGAGAAATGGCAGAAATATCATGCTATCATTAAGGATGCAAGAATGCAAAATTGAATATGATAATGTACAAATGATGCCTTGCTTATATAGGAAAGGCGGTGAATAGAATTAGACAAGATCATGAAAAGTATCTTAATCCTATCACATGAGACAACTAACTCATAATAACCTAGGGTAAGATAAGTTCTAGAAAAAATAACTCATCCTTATAGAAGGAATCTTAGAGCTTAAGTAAACTTAACATGCGAATATGTCCCCTAATTACCTAGTGAATGAATTAACTAGGTACAAGACATTTATTCACACCAACACCCCCCCTTAAGTGCAACTTAGGAGAGAATATTTTTATGCAAAGACACAAAGATGTAAAGATGGGTCTCAGCTATGAGGCCATGTTAAGTACCCATGTACAAATGTAAATGCAATCTCTCGCAAATGGAGAAAAGGAGAAAATCTAGTGGGACAAAACTCCTCCCCGAAAGAGAGATGAAATACAAAAAATTTCTCAATGATACATGAGAAGGCCAAAACCCCATGTGAGGAAAAAGACCCCCCCATAAGAGAGAAGAAGAGGAGAGAAAAGGTAGCCCCCCCTCAATGGTGAGTCTACTACAATGGTAGAAGCTTTAAATTGAATGTTGAAGATGATTCAATCTCGTCAAACAACATTCCTCCCCTTAGGAAGAAACAAAACCATGAATGTACACAAGAGTTCTTCCCATTCCTAAAAGGAAGATGTGGGAAGATAGATGATGCGTGCTGATGTCTTTGAACTATGCTCAAGTGTCTCCATGTCGATGCAAAAATTTGACACACTCCAAATAGGAATTCTAGGCTACACAGCTGAAGATGTCAATCCAAAATCTCCTAGAGATGAATGTCGAACACAATCCAAAGACAAATATGTCTCCTCTAAAGAAGCCTCCTCCAAATGTTGTCTAAAATTATCCACACTCATGCCAAATTGTGAAGAATGATCATGTAGAGAATGAACAAGAGGGTCAGAGTGTTCCCTCACAACAATTGAAGAAATCATCTTCATCAAAGAGATGTATGTACTCAATGGTGTCCCCCAAATCTGAAATGTGAGACTCCATAAACAAGTCTAAATTACCTGTCAATAATTCATCACAAGTAATCATATCTGAAAGACAATGAATATCCTACTACACTAAATCACAAAAATCCAATAACCAAGGAAAAAGTTATGAATTTAAAAAAAAGTTTGAATTAGTGCGAAGAATTCATAACTTTTTCTAGAAAAAAAGTTTTACTTTTGATTTTACTTATACATAACTTTCTAGAAAAAACCATATATATATGTGTGTGTGTGTGTGTGTGTGTGTGTGCCAATGTCCACCTACTTATTGCATATCTATATAAGGGTATACATAGACATTTCAATCTACGTATTCCCATACCTACATACATAGACATGTTTGTGTCATATCATATATACATACTTGTACATATTCTATATGTATGAACATCATTCATAAAACATATCTAACACAACAAAGATATTTGAGAGTACGATTTAAATCATAGAAATAATCAAAAGAAATCAAAGACATTAACTCCAACATTTCATTCATCCTAGAAGCTATGAACAAGGGTTCACTTTATCATTTCTTGAATTGACTTGAATCAACATGACCAAACTAGGATGTGAGTGTGTGTATGCTCAATTAGGCTCATTAAGGGTTACCAAACCAAGTTCTTCTCTTAAGTGATACTCCCCCTCTCTTTTAGACGCTTGATTCATTTTTTGCATCTAGCTTAGTGCATCACGAAGGTAGTTAGCCATTCACATGAAACTCATTTGCATCATCAAAGCATTAAAGTATTCATATAGCAATACATATTTCATTTTCCATCATTATAAAACATAATCATTCCTTCAAAAGCAATAACATCTTAATGAATATTTCAGTATTTCATTCACCTATTAAACATATTAATGTCACGATTTACATTTATCATCATATTTACTCATGAAGGTAAAAGTAACCTAGTAACTAAGAAATGGGATGTAACATACTCCCCCCTTGTGAATCATCATCCTTGATGATTTAAAGTACCAGAACATTTAGATAAATTCAAATTCAAGTTTCACTTTCAATTTTCACATCAAGTAAGAAATAAGTAAATATCCAAATAATCTTCCCTCATAGCACAACCCTTTGAAATCTTGTCCTTCTTGTACCTTACATTGAGTGACTTTGCTAACACATAGGGAGAGCTTGTGTGCTTCAATCATACTTTCTCTCTAAAGAACTATACATCATAATTATATTAGTGTCGACTTCATATGTACAACATAAGTACAAAAGTAAGTATCCTATATGAAACCTATACCACTATGATTGGAAAAAATTATTATCATAGGCTAATACAATTATGCTTAGTGTAACCCAAATGGAAAAGGAATATCGATGTATTGCGCACTACACTATGGGTCCCATCATTCCCTTTGGTCTTTACACCATTGGCAACTCAGAAGCCAAGATTGTCCATCATTGACACCAATATTTACCTTAAGCATAATAATGTTGCCCCTTGACTACTATCCATCTTAAGCATAATACTGATCTTAGACACTTGTCAATCCTAAGCACAATAGTACTGCTTCTTACTCCAAACTTTGTATCAACAAGGTTTTCCTTGATCATTTTGATCTATTCTTCCATTCATGATAACATTTCCAGTCTAAGGATATTCCTATTTCCTAGCTTATCCTAGCGTATTGGATTTTAGCCCTTCCTTCCATGTAATGTTTCAAATGGACCAAATTTCAATGATAGAAGTTTATTTTAATAAGTTCCAAGATTTGGTTTATCCCTTTTGCCTAATTGGCTTCCTCAAAGTAATAGATTGAGCATACATTTAATTGAATTTTTCAACAAGGTAATCATGGTTTGCACAAAACATTAATGTTTCCTGATTGTCCTTACCAGAGATAACCTTCATAGGAATATTAAGAAACTACTTTACACATTTTTTGTTGTTTAAGATTGATATCCTACAAATTAAATTTTCCAATCATAAATTGGTTACCTTGGTGTGTTTATCCACCATAACATTATGCCAATTCCATTGAAAGATCAAACTATTCTAATGATCCACCAATCCCTCTCTATAATTTCATGAGAGTATACAAGTCATGCTGATGATGACATCTTGTATTCATCCTCTGGCATACTAGACAACTTGCTACATACCTTGTAGCATCTTACTTTGTTTCCTTCTAGATTATAGTGGCTCCATATCAGATAATTAATTATGTCATTCCATTGTCATAAATTTACCTCATTTCATTCCTTAATCTCCCAAAATTTGGGTGTACATAGGTTCTTTCTCCGATTCATAATAGTCCATCCCAACTAAGTAAAACCTCTTCCATGAAATTATACCACATTTGATTCTCGAAATAGATTGATTAGATATTATTGCGGAGATATAAATCCTTCATCTTAGGACATCCATACCTTGGATTTCTTTCATCCTCAATCTATTTCCAAGGTTGTAGTCCAATTTCAGCTCAAACCATCTCTTTTGAGGAGCATTTATATTAGTCGAGTAACAATTCTTGTTAGTTCATGTTCGTTTGATATTGTCTTCTAGAAGATATCAACAATTATTACATAAATAGTTAACAAACATGAACATTTCTTGATAACCCAAGGTCATGAGTACATAAATCTTCCCTTTCCTATTCCATAGGCAATAACTTTACCTTACATGAACAAACATTCCACCTAACATTTTTCCAACACATTAATGATAATAATAAATTGATCTTCTAAAAAAAATACGTACAAAATTGCATTGAAAATATTTCTCTCTTATTAGCCAAAAGCATCTAACTTTTCTTGACCATTCCTAATCTTTCACTATTAGTTCAATACCTTAACCTTTACTTTCAACAACCTTGTTGTGGTAATTGATTATAGGACTTCAAATATTAGGTTTTCAAACCATGACTTACAAAGAAGTCAAAAGTTCTCCTAGACTGAAAAATACATCATTATTTTTTGTTGAATAGGGCACTTATTTGAGTACATCTACTCTCCCTCTTTCCCCCTTAGTGTTTCCTAGATATTAGATCACTTTAAAGTTGAAATCTTAATAATCACCCATTTTCTCTAAATTGATTGAATTGATTTAACATTCCTTGTTGTTGACTCTCCATAGTTGAACCTCTATTATTCACCTTACTTACCCTTACTAAGTATAGCTTGTACATAATTTTTGTTTCCAAAAATTGAATTCATCATCGCCTTCTAATCTCTCAAAATCAGCAGTTGGATCCATAGTAACGAGATCTAATGAATAATCAAAAACTTTACAAGCTAAGAGATACTCTAGTATTTCATTCCAATTCTCTTTTTCCATGTATACTAATAGCCTTTTAACCATACTAGAAGAATATCCCATATCTGCAAAGCCTCATTTGTTGATGTGTTAAGTGATCTTTCCCGAGGATTCCTATTTCAATTGTGTCTTCACCTTTGTGAGTTGTTTCCAAATTATTCTTTTGATTTGACAAAATAGTCTCCTTTCATATCCAATTTCCCATTGGAACATCTTCAAATGATCATTTAGGGGACTAAACATAAGTTTACACTATGCTCTAACTGAGCCCTTGTTTGAATTATCTGATTTACTTTTTAAGCTTTTACCTTGCAATCATCTTTCTAAGTAATTTTGTTCCAATTCTTGGTAATTTCATTTTCTCATAACCTTAGATACTCTAAGGTTGTTTGGTTTCTTTTTCCCATTTTCAATTCTGAGCTCCAATTTTCTCATGCCCCTTCCAATTGATGGGTTATTTTTCACTCTTATTCTTTGTAAACCACTTCTTTTTTTGACCATTCCAGTCTCCTCCCTTTATTCTAATGTATCAAATTTCACTCTTGGTTCTGATTATCATTGAAAAATTTCAACCGTGTTTGAGTCAAGATTCTCAGAAGGTTATCTTACCTCATAAATACCTCTCTCATTGATTTTGATTCACAAAATGTTGACTCTCTACTTCGACTAAAGTTTACAATTTATGCTAGTAATTAGTTTCTCCAACTTAAGAATTCATACAAATAGACATAATCCATATTCATAGATTCACAATATCCTTATTTAATAAAAAATCCTTGACTTCTTACAACTACATGTTGCTATTAGAAGAGGGACTTACTTTGATTCTTTCTCACCCTTTGAGTCATTTAACAATTTTGTAGGGTGAAGGTACTCATCGATAATTCCTTCATAACCTTCCTACTGAACCCTGTTGCAAAACTTCCACAATCCAAGGGTGTCTCTTAATGAATTGATGGTTTAGGAGTTTCAACTCCAAGAACAATTCTATCCTAATCCCCAAATTTAGACAAGTTTCTGGAAGATTGACTTATTTTTTCCCTTGTTCTTTTTCCCTTTCCATCTTGGCATAAGAACTTTTCAACCATTATCAACCGATAATGTTTATGTATTACTTACATATGTAATGAGCTCATAGGTTCCAGTGTTGAACCTGGTAGCTTTGATACCATGTGCAACATGCCCAATGTTCTACCCATTGAATTTTTCCATGTTTCAACACACATGTGAATAAAAATAGCAATAAATTTTCTTTTATAATTCAATAATAAGATGCACATTTGTAATAAACACATTCCAAACTCCCACTACATTTCAATAATAAAAGATGCATATTTGAAATTAATCCCATTTCAAATTTCCATTGTATTTTCATAAAGTGCATTACATAATTTCAAAGTAATGATTATCTATTACATAATCCCATGTAATGATAACATTTTTCTAATTTATAATTTCTCAATAAGAACATAGATACATGTTTACATACATAGCTTCCATGAGCTTAGTGAAGTAGATATACAATCAGAATATAATGATCTAGATGTCCCCAATGTTGGTGCATACCTCCTAGATGTCCCTATTAAGTGGTGCTACATTCTAGGTTTCCCCAAATCAATGCTACATCTTCAAATCCTGGCCACCAATTGTATGAGGGGGAGCATCAATCAAGAAATTTTTTGCCAACCAAGGACTTACTGCGGTCCCACGCACATCTACCTATCTAGTAAGATGGCCCTAACCTTTGATGAAGAGATTGGTTTGGTAACCCCAAAATCCTAGCCTTCCTGCGTATATAGTGTTGTGTCCTACATATCTAGAGCTACAATACATTGGCTACAACCTACATGTATGACTTCCCTACCTAGAATGCAATCATGGATCATAGTGAACTAACAATGTCAATAGTTGCTACTTACACTACTTTGGCCAAAGAATTCAACACCCAATACTTCAAGTGCAAGTCATTTTTCCACCCACTCTTTAGATCGATTTGGTATTGACCATAAACATAAAACACATTCAAAATAAGTTTAGGACAAAAAACTATCCAACAAGGTTATTCCCTTGACCATGGATTACCCTAACCCCAGGAATAACCAAGTCTTAACAATAGATTAACTAGATTACACCCTTTCCCATGGATTTCTCTAACCCTAGGTATAACCAAGTTATAACAAACTGATTAACTAGATTACACCTTTTTCCCATAGATCACTCTAACCCTAGGTATAACCATGCTAACCATACATGCAAATATATTAAGTGACCAACTAGGTTACTCCCTTTCCCATGGATTATCTAACCCCATGAATAGCCTAATTAACCACTTGGGTAATCATAATGTCATAAAATTAAATTAATCCATTTTAAAAGGTATGTTCTCATCAATAAATGACTTCAATTCAAAAGTATGATCTCGATAATAAATGAATCCATTCAAGAGTATAATCAACAATCAAGTGATCATAAAAAATATTAAAACCTCTACATTCATATGACTTAAATATTCACATGTTTACAATGTTCACTACATTTGTATATAATCTGGAGGACATTAGCCTGAGAAAAGTTTGTGCTTCTGCACCTACAAGTCCTCTCCTCAATACAACTTTGGGTTTCTATAACATGAGTCCTCTTCTAGAATTCTATGAATAGGAATAGACTTTTAATTAGAAAATAACATAATAACATAATAAAAAAATACATTTTCAACCCTATTGTTGAATATTGATTTAACAATCAAGTACACACCCTAACCCTAGAGAAAATATTCTCTTCCTACTTCAAGGAGATATGAGTAATCAATCAAGTATAGAGTATCAACATGGTTTGCACACCAACACAACTTATCAATGATGACATGTCTATCATGCCATTATTCTCATTGTATTACTAACCTCATTATCCCAAGAGGTTTACCTAGCATCATAAGCTACCAATTTCAAGATTGCACTTTAATTTCCAAACTTCATAATTCATGCAACATACGTATAGTCTTGACAACTAAGTATAGTTTTAAGAGCATTATAACTATGGAAACTCTATTATAGTATAAGTGTGTATTCCCATATAAAAGGGTTTTAATAATTCAAGACTCAACTATGAAGCACACAAGATTATCCCAGTCTAGGCAATAAATAGAGTGCATATAAATAAGCTTATCAAGCATTCAAAATCAATCTTTCCCAAACAAAGGAAATTTTAAACAAATAACCTTTCAAACATAAAATAATAGAGGAGTAGAAATTAGCATGCCTAAATTTATAGTTCCAATTGATAACATTGCTTTCCAAATTCAACCTTCTCAATCATGATAGCTACTCCTTCTAAGCCCAACTTAAGTTTTGATTTGTGCATACATTCTAAAATAAATGATTAAATCAGATTGCAATCATTAAATAATATTCCATTTGATTCTTCTTTTGTAAAAATAGAGAATCCAAAATAAATTTATAGTAATAGTTTCACACATATTGTTGTTTCTTTTGCATTCTCACAAATTGTGATACTCTAACATTTCTATTTACATATGAACATTCATCATTTTTAATAGAAGCGGTACTGTTTCCTACTAAACAATTTTAAGACAAGCTATTTCATATAGAACGTTCATAGTTTACATCTATTTAATGTTGTTCCAGTTAAATAGTTTAATGAACAAGACTAATTTCAGCTACAAAGATAACTTTACAACAAATCAATGTCGTTTGCAATAGAATATTCACTATTTACATCAACATAATACTGTTTCAGACTAAATAGTTACTTTTTATGACAAATAATGTCGTTTCCTACAAAATATTCTGTATTTGTAATTACTCATTGTTGTTTCAAGATGTTCATATGCTAAATGATAACATTACAACTTAATGTTCACTGTTTTTAACAGGACGAGGTTATCTTACAATGAATAGATAATGTACAATGTTGTTTTTCCAGTAACAAATATTTCCTATAGCTAACTCATCTGTCATTATCAAGCAAAGCCATTAAATTTTCACTAACAAATTAGGCTAACAAAATGTCCATTATTCATCAATTCGAAAACATAAACAATACTAAAAATTCATTGGCAACTAAATAAAAAAATGAAAGAAACTAGATCGACATGCTCATCGCATGTGAAATATAAGCAATCATTTGGTTATGAAACAAAACTCAGATAACTTTGGGGTTCTTGACAGAACTCATGCTTCCATGGTTATAAGGAAAATGTTCTATGGTCACTCTTGGAGTGACTACTCCTTATATGTCCAATACATTTCTTCCTTAGCTAAACAAGGATTATATTCGAAAATGCCCATATGGGCTTGTTGGTTTGACACCATACATATAAATATATTTGACATGCAAACTTATGTCTATAATATATATTCAGCAACCAACCCGTCAATCATTTAGATCAACCCAAACAAGGGCTTTGTGAATCTCAAACTTAAAATTATTCCATCGTTCCTATCAAACGAGGTCAACTTTCTAAAAATAATAGTATACATACATATGTCATGTTCTTATAGCATTTGTTTAAGTCCTTTACCAATTATCAACCCATCGATAATGAGTATCAATATTTATAAAATGAAGTATTGGGTATCATGTCCCTCCCATATGATCGTTAGTCAATCTTCTTCAAGGTTAAATTTATGCTAAATAACATAGTCATTCAAAATGAAATTCTGATAGCCATTATATGGCTAGCACCATCGTGCAAGATCCAATGATAGCCGAGCTATTTAAGGATCTAAGCCTCGGCCTAGCTCAATAGTTAGCCGATAAGGCTCTAAAATTTAATATTATTCACAAGGTAGGCCATTGGCCATGCGACCCCCACAAGGTAGTCGCCAATACTCATACATTTGGCTCAAGGACGATTCAAACATAAACAAAAAATTCACATTCTATTGTGCTATTAAAACATTCAAAAAAATGAAGGAATACTTCTAGCATGTTTTGGGAATGATAATAAAACCAAATCTATTGCTAAAAGAGATTGATTTACCTCCAAATTTGAGCTTTTGTGAAGTTTCCCTTAGATTTTTCCCTTTCTCGAGTTATTTCTCTATTTTTTCCTTCGAGCCAGTCGAATCTCCTTTGTTGTGCTTTTTCCTTCGGTTATCAATTCAAAAATGGAAACACATTATTCTTTTTGCATGTTACTAGGCATTGCCATTATGGCATTATTTCCTTGCTACCAACCACTATCTTGTTTTGAATATTGCCATTAAGCTTATGGAAGACCACGTCCTTCATCAGATGCCTTCATGATCTTTATTTGATTTCAAACAGTTTGATTTGGGATACCATTGGTTAATATATATGTATTTATATGACTTCATTCATATTTACTATGTTCATTCTTCATTTTGTATATATATATATATATATGTATTCACATTTATTTACATACATGTATATATATGTTTTTATATATATATTAATGTGTAGATTATTTGTTTGAAAGAGCTTATAAGTTCCATATGCTATCATTTAATTAAATAAGGAACTTTAATTTCATCTCGAGCATCCATGTATATGTGAACTAAAAGGGATTTCTTTTTACTTAATTTCACATAATGAAACTCTTATCCTTTTAATCATTCTTTAAAATACGTACTTTCATTTTCTTCAAAATATAGAGTTTAGGTAGACAATTTAATCTACAAGCCATTCATTTTCAATCACTAAAAAAATTCAATTCATGAAATTATGTTCTTCTATATATGCAAAATAGTTCAAATGCAAGTCATCATGCCATTTGTGGTGTGTGCACCCAGATTCCAACTGGCTTACCATTCAATCCGATTAAACAATCCTACTTCAACCGTGCTCTCGTCCTTTAACTTGTCACCCTGCTCTTGCACTTGAAAAATTTATTAGTAACGTTCCATTCTTGATAACATATAAGATAATTTCAAAAGTTTGCATAGTCAACATCAATCAACTTCTTTCAATCTATTTTTGAAAATTCCAAAATTTCCATTGTATATTGAATTTCTTCAATAATTCAATTTACCATATTATAATAAATATGCAATAAAATTGAGTTATGATGTATTTAATCTACAATAATGATAATTATTTCCTTCACCTTTACTTTGCATATAAACAAAATACTATATTCTCATGCATTTTGCACTTTACTTCTTTTAAACGCATTACATGCACAACATATAGTTGCTTATTTTGTTGGCTTTAATATACATTCATGCGCTGCCTTTTAACTATCCCATGCGCTTTATTGAAACCTTTATTTAATTTGCATTTAATAAACACTATGCATTTAAACTTCACTCACGTGGCTTCTTAACCCATAATTTGTTGTACCTAAAGTTGGTGATGTTTCTTAATAGTTTTAGTGGCATTAACATTCAATAATTAGAGTTATATTATAGCTCTTCCTATATGTTTTCCATCACCACCATGTGGCTTACCAAATCAACCCATAAGAGGCCTTTATTTGAATGACATTAAGTAAGTTTTGACAATGGTTGCGGGGCACATTTGAATGCCATTTGGTTTGGCTTCCATAAATTTTGGCACAACCTATATACTATGCTGCATAAGATAATATATCAGTTATTACTCACACACTCATCTATAGATATTAGGAAATATATTCTTTAATATATATATATATATATATATCAACATACATATTTATTATGTGTATTTCCATATTCTAGTTGATTACTTAAAATTCAAACATCCTTAGCAATTTAATATATATACACAGACACATTTATATAGATTTATCATATATATATATATATATCCATCACATTCAATTTAAATACATATATGTTTATATATATATATATATATTCATCCTTAAATTATACACACACACACATATATGTCTTATCTTTACTTTAACTATAATAACGTATTTATATTTTGATATGCATATACATATAATACACACACACACACATATATATGCCAATGTTCACCTACTTATTATGTATCTACATATAGGTATATATAGATATTTCTATCTAAGTATGCCCATGCCTACATACATAGATATGTTTTCATTATTGCATATATACATACTTGTACATATTCTATATGTATATGTTCCCATATATGTATGAACATTCATTCTTAGAACATATCAAACACATAAAAGGTATTTAACACTACGACTCAAATCATAGAAACAATCAAACAAATCAAAGACATTAACTCCAACATTTCATTCATCCCAAAAGCTATGACCAAGGGTTCATTTTACCTTTTCCTAAATTGACTTGACTCAACATGACCAAACTAGGATGTGAGTGTGTGTATGCTCAATTAGGCTCATTAAGGGTTACCAGATCAAGTTCCTCTCTTGAGTGATTCTCTAATGAAGAAGAAAAAACACTCTCACACAACTCCAAAATTCCAGATTACAACAAACTTCATAGACGATTTACCCAAATTTGACAATTACATGTGTCAAATTAACAATCGATTTACAATTGCTCTAGCATAAACTCCCATTTGCAAATAAAAAAATAACTTTATTAAATCAGATTTCATGAAATACATTACAAAATCAGGCAACTCCACTATCCTCTAACTCTTCAACTTCCCTTCTCGTTGCTCAGGTCTCAACTTCCATCGTCATAAAACGTAGTCCCAAATATCATAACCTTCCTACAACATTGCTCGAATCACCCTCTACTTCCCATCATCTTTCCTGTGATGACTATTATGTGATTCCCATTATCTTCTTTCTTCTTTTCATGGTTGTTGCTCCTCATATCCTTTCTACTATGCAACTTTGCTATTGCCTTGATTCCTTACTTCCAAATTACATTATAATAATTCCATGGCATTACTTCAAACTTTGTAGCTTATACGTTTTCCATACCTCACACTAGTGGCTTCCATATGAAAACTTGGATTCTGCCCAATTTCCTTGACCTGTACCATCACATCCTCTTCACATTATACATGCTATCTCATAACAACATGAAATTTAAACAAATTCAATGGAATTCATATAGTTGCAACCCCTCATCTTCTGGAAAACTTGTCTAAATCTTACTGAGATTTGCTTCTTTAGCCAGTTGATCAAAACCAATTGTGTTCTTTTTCCCCTCCAAACTTCCACGTGACTCACCTCCTTTTGTTCAAACCGGGCGCACCTCTTTACATTCTCTTGCAATTTGTTTCCACATCCCTTTCTCTTTCTAATTAGGTTGCTGCCTGCTAAGTCAACAAAGGCTTTGCAAACACGTTGAATCCTTATGTTCTCATGTGGTCTGTGATTTCTTATTTAATCTTTTCCTTGCCACCTCTTTCCTCTTACAATCGATCACCAACGTGAAGGTTCTAAATGCTTCAAATTTGCATCACTACTAGTAGGGCCTAATGAGGGAAAGAGTTTACTGCACATTTGTTTCCTTTCATTGTCCTCTCCCCTATCTCCTTCAACCACCGTGCCTCCTCTCTACTACTCATGAAGGTTTTAAAGTTAATTCTATTCAAGAACCCACACCTATTCCTCTTCTGATGCATATCTTGATTTATTTTATTCTTCCTATAGAAAATATAAGGTGTTAAAACTTCCCAATCACCTTTTGGAAGCTGAAGTGACTATGAAGCATTTGTCATTGTTTTCTTAGAAACTAATTTATCATGCTCTAATTCCATAGTGAGAACATGCAACATTTGATTGAGACATTCTATTTGGATGTCTACTCGTTTATCCCCATATAATCATTGATTTAATAAAATCTGAATTAATCATGACCACCACATAAAAGCATGAAATCATATTGACATATTGGAACATTGGTAGTTCATCAACACTTAATCATTCTAACTTCACTCAAGATGGTCTCATCAATGTTAAGCTTTCTCAATTGGATTTTTCCCATAACTTTTTGCCATCAAATAAGGAATGGAGTTTTAAATTTTGTTAGTAAGGAGTTTCATGAAATCTTATCAAAGCTTGAAACTAACATTTTTTTGGGCGACGTAGAATTTCCTGTGAACTTGGATGCTCTTGCATCAGACATCATGGGTAAGAAATTTGTGAGCATGGGATCACAAAAGTGGAGCTAAGTGATAGAATCACTCTTCAAGATTGTGAACAATCTCCAACGAACTCCATTGCTAACAACTTGACCTCCTCCACAAAATAGCCCGACCTCCTCTGCCAAACACTTGCTCTTCTCTCCATGCTCTACTCTGGCATGTCTTCATGACAAGTCTTCCCTTGCAACCTCCATGCTATAATCATACATAGATCCTCACAAAGATTCCACTTTGTCTGCTATAATATATCACAACACTTTCCTCTACACTTTTCACTCTCAACCATTCAGGAATCCGTACACCTACAATGATACTTTCGAGCTTCTAACTCACGCTTCCAACTCTATTCTTTCCAAACCTCAAGCATTCAAGACTCCACACACCTGCAATGATAATTTTGAGCTTCTCAATCGTGCTTCCTCAATCCATAGGTTTCATCATAAACTGCCTCACGTTTGGTGATCTACTTGTGCCTCCAAAACCTCTTCTTGCTTCCCTCTCCACTCGCAGGTCCTAGTGTGAACTACATCACATTCAACACTATGATCACACACTCAAGACTATTGGATCTGATACCAATTGATGAAAAATTAAAAAAAACACTCTCTCACACAACTCCCAAATTCTAGAATACAACAAACTTCATAGATGATTTACCCAAATTTGACAATTACATGTGTCAAATTAACAATAGATTTACAATTGCTCTAGCATAAAATCCCATTTTCAAATAAATAAATAACTTTATTAAATCAGATTTCATGAAATATATTACAAAATTAGGCTACTCCATTGCCCTCCAAATCTTCAACTTCCCTTCTCGTTGCTCAGGTCTCAGTGTCCATCATCAGAAAATGCAATCCCAAATCTTGCAACCTTCCTGCAACATAGCTTGAATCAGCCTCTGCTTCCCATCATCTTTCTTGTGATGAATTTTATGTGATTCCCATTATCTTCTTTCTTCTTTTTATGGTCGTTTCTCCTGATATCCTTTCTACCATGTAACTTTTCTATTGCCTCGATTCCTTACTTCCATATTACATTTTATTAATTCCATAACATTACTTCAAACTTTGTAGCTTGTACATTTTCCATACCTCACACTAGCGGCTTCCATATGCAAACTTAGATTCTTCCTAATTTCCTTGACTTGTACCATCACGTCCTCTTCAAATTATATGCTCCATCTCATAACAACACAAAATTTAAACAGATTCAATGGAACTCATCTACTTGTGACTCCTCATCTTCTGGAAAAACTGTCTATATCTTACCAAGATCTCCTTCTTTAGCTGGGTGATCAAAACCAATTGTGTTATTTTCCCCATCTAAATTGCCACACAACTCACTTCCTTTTGTTCAGATGAGGAGCACCTCTTTACATTCTCTTGCATTTTGTTCCCACGTCCCTCTCTCTGTTTGATCTAGTTGTTGCCTACTAAGTCAAAAAATCCTTTACAAACACATTAAATCCTTATGTTCTCGCGTGGTCTGCCATTTCTTCTTTAATCTTCTCCATGTCACCTCTTTCCTCTTACAATCAATCACCAATGTGAAGTTTCTAAATACTTCAAATTTGTATCACTACTAGTGCAGCCTAATGAGGGAAAGAGTTTATTGCACATTTGTTTCCTTTAACCATCCTCTTCCTTATCTCCTTCATCCACCATGCCTCCTCTCTACTGTGCATGAAGGTTTTAAAGTTAATTCTGCTCAAGAACTCATGCCTATTCCTCTTCTCCGTAGATATTGATTTATTTTATTCTTCCTATAGAAAATTTGAGGCATTAAAACTTCCCAAAGAACTTTTGGAAGCTTAAGTGACTATGAAGCATTTGTCATTGTTTTATTAGAAACTAATTTATCATGCTCTAATTCCATAGTGAGAACACACAACATTTGATTGAGACATTCTATTTGGCTATCTACTCATTTATCCCCATATAATCATTTGATTTAATAAAACTTGAATTAATCATGAACACCACATAAAATCATGAAATCATATTGACATATTGGTACATTGGTGCTTCATCAACACTTAATCCTTCTAACTTCATTCAATATGGTCTCGTCAATGTTAAGCTTACTCAATCTGATTTTTCCCATTTCACCATCAAATAAAAAATGGAGTTTTAAATTTTTCCAGTAAGAAGGAATTCCATGAAATCTTATCGAAGCTTGAAACTAACATTTTTTGGGGCGATACATGATTTCCTATGGACCTGGATGCTCCTGCGTCATACCCACCTTCTCTTTTGGAGGCTTGATTCATTTCTTGCATCCAACTTAGTACATCACGAAGGTAGTTAGCCGTTCACATGAAAATCATTTGCATCATCAAAGAAATAAAGTATTCATATAGCAATACATATCACATTTTCCATTATTATAAAACATAATCATTCCTTCAAAAGCAATAACATCTTAATTCATATTTTAGTATTTATTTCACCTATTAAATATATTAAGGTCATGATTTATGTTTACCATCATATTTACTTATGAAGGTAAAAGTAACTTGGTAACTAAGAAACGAGATGTAACACCTCTTAAGAGGTAGTCATTTAGGCATATCTCAAAACTAAAAAGTGTTGATCTATAATTTATTTTAGATCTAGATAGGTAGGATCATTTTATTGATAGGTAGCTGATGAAAACAATTGGGACACAAATAAATTAACTCCATTTTTAATAATATTTTGCACTTAATGTGAGTTTACCATCTATAGGGACTTTGCACATGACCCTCTTAGCTCCACTATCTCTACTTCTAAGTGAATATCATGAATAGCTCCTAAAAGTTCATCTCAATTGTTCCTAAACTAGTGAGCTACTATACTCCCAATATTATATATATTCCATCCATGTGGGAATATCATACATCAAGCAATCTAGTTTCTTTTCTCCCATAGTTATTTTAATGCTATGAAATTTTCCTCAATAATTGAGAGTACTCCCATCTACCATTTAGACCTGAAATTCTAGAGCAGCACATATAAAACAATTTAGACTGTAAGTATCTAATTACTTGTTAATGAAGTTGTGAATGCTTCTTGAGTCAATCAATACTGTCACTCTATTTCTTCAAGAAACCCACCACCTTAAGATTTTATGGGGCACTAACTCAAGAAAGTACATGATAGGATATGGTTGGTTGAGTATCTCCTGAGTCCTCTAGTAACACATTATCACCATCTATTATTGGTCCTCCTCTTTTTCTTCCTCACTTGGCCCTTCAATATAGAAAAATTTCTTCTTATTGTATTTATGTCCTTGATTGCATTTGTTATCACAATTAAAACATAACCATTTTTATAAGATATTGTTTAAAGTGTGGCATTAAAGGACATGAAGCATTTGAGTGTTCATAATCTTAAAAGGGAACTAGACAATAATACTTGATGGAAGAACAAGAGTTGAACATGTAGATGAAGAGTCAATTAGATCACCAAGCTAGGTTTATAAAATATAATCAGGTGTTTCTTTGTTGATGAAAATATATTTTTTGAAACCGAATGGTATAGATGTAGATGAACCAATATGAAGGAAAAAATGTTTATAATAGTATGTACGACTAAAGGTAAATGTTTTTTTTACCTTATTTCTGCCTCTAGGCTTAAAATATTCACTAATAAAGTCTTAGGTTAGGTCTTGGTTTATCAAAAATTTGAGTACTCTCTATCCAAGGTAAAATATAATAAGCTTTATTTCTCCATATTATGAGTATATAGGTTGGTTTTATGACTTTTGAAAGTGATTTATCATTCAATAAGGTTTTAAATAACCTTATTATTGTCAAAATTACCTTATTCAAGTACACATGTTGCATGAATCTTGGAAGGAAACTTAATGAATTAAAGGTTTGATTTTTGATAGGAGAGGTCGACCACTTTAGGATTTTCTCTTTTTTTGGGGTCTCTTTCTTGCGTTACAACTATTCATGGTGCCCAAGAGCATCATCAAGCTCTAATGGAAGGTTACAACTAAGAGTTTTTTGGTTCAAAGAGTTTGACTTCAACTTAACAAGGAGGAATGTAATCATGTTTTTTTTCACTTTCAACACCTTGGGGAGTTGTGATTGAGCATGTTCAAGTGAAGACACTCACATAACAAGCTAAAGATGTGTCAAAGTAACTAGAAACCTCCTACGAGCCACATTTTACTTTTCATGCAAAGTTATGCTCATAAAGGAGCTCTTAATGCTAGTCATGTAATAGTGAAGGTGAAAATAACAAACTTGTGTATGGACATAATATAAATAATGTATTTTTAGAATTTGATGATGTTATATTGTATTTTTAATGGGCTTTTGTCAAGGTTATAAAGGGTCCATAAGAATAGTATTGCGCTAGGAATTTAACTCATAACATGAAGCTCCATACTATTCTTATGGACCCTTTATAACTCAAAGAAAATAAATTCTTAGGCATGTATGGTAGTTTTTAAGAACCTTTTTATCAACAAAGCAAGTAATTTTCCTTCTATAATCTATATTTTTATGTGTAAACATGAAGGATTGATATATTTTCCATAATTTATATATAAGCCCTCAATGCATATCTTATTTTATTCAACACCTTTATGTAGAGATATACATAGTTAATGTAGGTTATAGGTTATTTCAATGGTTTGAACAACTTCTAATTGTGAAAAAATCTAATTTTTCTACTTCCAGAAATGAGAAAACATCAAATTTCCTATAAAATTTTGATGTATAAGTATGTCAAAACATAAGTTTTGCATGAAAGAACATGTTCATTGAAAAAATTGTGTGTGTTAAGTAGCAGTATATGCTTTAAAAATAGTTTGGTGCATCACCCCATTAGAATTTAGGTTTCATTAAATATCTTTTCTCCCCTTTTCCGCAACAAGCAACAGTAGCATAGGTTAAATTAGGTGAAGTATGAAGGGAACCAAATCTCTCTATAGGTTGACCTCTAACTATTAAATCCCACACTTTGAGAGGTCTTCCCATGTTTCACTAGATAGTTGAGTTGATAACTTAGCAAGGGTGCATATTCAAGTGACAATAGTTACAAATTCATAATTGATAGTGGTAGTATTGATAATATTGTGTCAAGTGAGGTGGTTGATAAGTTGAAGTTAACATAGGTATATCATCTCAGTCTTTATAAAATTCATGGTTTTAAAAATAACATAAAAAATTGTAATTAAACAATGTTTGATTAAATTCAACATGGATCATATATTGATAAAATATTATGTGATTTTATGATTATGGATGCATATTTTATATTGTTAGGAATATTGTGGTAGTATGATAGATAGGTTATTGATGATGGCAGATAAAATATTTACTCTTTGATGTAGGTGAAAAATATAATCATACTCCATTAAAAGAGGACATATATGCATAGTGTAATGCTAGATTTTATTTAGTGAATGATAGAGCTTTCTTATATCTAGTCTTGTACTTTTCATTATCATTGAGAATATGCAGTATTAAAAATGAAGGAAATGAGACACATATATAAATTTCTAACTTGTTGATAGATTACAATAATATAAATTTGTATAATAATATACTTGATGAATTACTAGGTCTAATGATTATTATTCATCATATTGGTTTTACTATTAGATCAAGTTTACAAAATAAAAATGCACATAAACTTACATTAGAAAAAATAAAGAGTTGAGGAGAAAAGTGTAAGAATTGTCGAAGGTTTGATTAGATAAATTTTGAGCTTCTACTAGTACCAACTATAGTAGCACCTAAGAAATGAGGGGAATGAATAATGTGTATAGATTCTAGAGATATCAATAAGATCACAATAATGAATATATTCTCATCACCGAGGATGAATAATTTAATGTTGTATTTGAGTGGAGAAATCTATAATAATGAAAAATATTTAAAGTTTTGTTATCATTGTTTAGAATAAGATGCAATGAATGGAAGACACCATTCAAGAGAAAATAAGGTTTATATGAGTGTTTGGTTATTTAATGTAGGTTGAATAATACAAGTACATTTATAAGTTATTGAAAATATGTTTGGGTATTTTATGATCATCTATTTATAGTTGGTCATAGTCGGTCATCGGTCGTAGTCGGTCATAGTCAGCCATAGTTAATTATATTTAAATAAAACTATAGTTGTAGTGGGAATAATTAAATGGAATAAATGTCATGTAACTAAGGCCTAATTAGTGGTAAAGGTTTGTTATGAAATGTCATGATGGTTGGTTGCTCAACCACCGCCGAGCGTTATATGTACCGATACATTATAGTCGAGAAGACATTATTTGATAGTGTGTCATCCATATGATTATACATGTTGATACTTACTAAAAATGAATAGAAGCATTCCATATTTCAAGCATCTTACATTTTTAGATATGTAGTTCTATTCTATGTCCTATGCATAATCTAGTTTACTTCTGTAGTACGTTGAAATACACCCAGTGAAGTAAACATTTGGTGCCGTTGCCTAAGTGAACCAGGGAATCACTTGTTAGCATGATGGAAGCATAATGGGTCGAATGACAGAAGAGCCTGTGGAAACTAATGAAGAAAGGGAAGGCTAGTTGACAAAATATTTGATAAATCTATGGAATATATCACTAAGAGATCATGTACAGAGGGAATCCCTCAAGCGAGAGATCCCTAAGGTAGTTATCTGGGACATACTAGAAGTGAACGACAAGGTTGAACACCTCCTTAATCATTTTCCAAGATTGTTGGCCTACCATTTCATTATCCTATAGGACCTTTGGGTGGAGGAGGATTAGGAATACTGAAGGCAACAACTATTACATCGGTACGAAGAGAACCAAATGGGAACATGAGGAATGAGACACTAGATGAAGACGTACTCTCAGTAACCAACAATGATCGTGTGATTTTTTTTTAATGCTTGTACAACCAAACAAGGACAAGAACTGAGTACCAAGTGGGCATGAGACTCAAGAGTAGAAGTTTCGGTGATCACTTAGGCTATAGGAGCAAGAAAGCTAACGATGAAGACAAAGGAAAGTTGATAAATAATTTAATGAGGATCTAATTAAAATAAACCAAAGTATTAAAAGAACACATGAGAATCTTAAGGAGATAGACCGATCCATTGGTAGAGCACATCAAAGTTTGGTTGAAGGGAGGGATGAAGGACCCTTTAGCACTTAGTATGTAGGAAGGTACAATATCAGTGAAAATGAAAATGAATTAAGTGAAGAACTTGATAATATCATCAGACACATTCAAGAGTTATCCATATTGAACAATGACGAATGGATGACGACTGGAATATTTGAGCCCATGACCCTAGGGCAGAGGGAGTACCAGAGGGAACCCCAGGATACTCAAGGTGTTGATGACACAAACAAAAGATGTGGGAGTGAATCGTACATGGCGAAGAGTGCAAGTGACGTATTAGTCTATAGTGGGAAAATCAGTCTAGTTGGGTCTAATACACAAGGAGGAAAATGAGGAAGGATGGTGACTCTAGCTGAACAATAGAAGCTACTGAAATTTATGGGGAACGGGTTAGAAGATCCAGTATGACATTGAAAAACATGTGAAACAATTTGGATAGCCAACAGATAGGATGATTTGGATCACTGGCTGAAGGAATTTCCAGCAACACTGAGAGATAGTGCCATTGACCAGTACTCAGAATTGGACCAAGTACACATAGCATCATGGAGATTACTCAAGAAGGCCTTTTAGGATGAATTCAAACTCCTGAGGGATGATAGTGAGATTGTAGCAGAAATCTACAGTACGAAGTAGGGGAAGCACGAGAATGTGTGCACATACAATCAGTGACTCAAAGACTTGTTGGGAAAATTGGAGGTTCAACCAACTGATGGGCTAAAGAAGTGATGGTTCATCGAAGGCTTGCTTCCGTCATTGAGGAAGAAGATGAAAGTTGTGCCTCCATCATCGTACACTGAAGCATACAATCGGGTGATGGATATAGAAAGAAAAAACAAAACATCCTCTCGAGGAAAAAAGAAGACGAATGACGAGGAGAGTACAGATGAAAACGATGGTGAATCCAAGACTGCACAAGCACTCAGGAAAGATATGATGCGAATGATGAAAGAATTGAAGGCCAAAAAAGAGAGTACAAGGGAAGCATGAGAACTATGGTGTATGGAGTGCAATGGGGAAGGTAAAAAAAAGTGAACTTCCTGAAGATGTTCTACGATATTTTAAAAGTTATGGGACATTCCATCAAGGAATTCCCATACAATCTGAAAGAAAGGGGTATGCAAGTACTCTTCACTCAAGGAGAACCATCAACATCGTCGAACACACCACCAAAGCCCTAGTACAATAGAAATGCATCCCCTAGAGATTACCAAAGCAAAAAAAGTTTAAGAAACATGATACAATACAATGATAAAGGAAGATCCATAATACAATGCTAAAAGTGCAATGAATGGGGACACTTTGACAGAGAATTCCAGAATGGTCAAGGTTCAGGGGGAAGACTATGCAAATGGTGTGGACTAGGTGATCATGAAGACAATGAATGCCCCAAGCAGAAAGGTATCCACATGTTAGACATGGAGGAGCAAGAGGTGTTGGTGATTACTAGAGTTCAAACAAAGACGACCACCTACCTAGATCCACGTATGAAAAAATAAAGGATGAAGGAAGCAAAGGCTGAAGTGGAATTGGCGATGATGAAGGAAGAAAAAATAGACAAACCAGGAACCTCTCAGTGGTTGGAGGTGTTAGTTTTATGATCAGATGTAATGCATAGAAAATTAATTCAAATTCAACACAATAACACAACATATACCCTGGGAAAACCCTCCTCTTGAGGGAGAAAAACCCAACAACAATATATCACTTATATATTGAATCAACACAATAATGATCTCCTTACAAGAGGCCGATCTGCAGACCCAAATACATGCACCAAAGAGTGATGCAACATAGCAATACAAAGAGACAAATTGCTGATGAAATATTAGCCACCAATAATGTTGATTTGTATTGAGAAGAACTCACACTTGAGATGAAGGATGAACTATGAATGAATTGATACCAAGTGAGTTACAATGAAGGTGTATATATACATGATGGGATGGAGAGATGTGACCTTTCAAAGAACACAAGTCGACCTTGACAAATAATCGTGCCTCTTACAAGAGGTCGGCTTCCTTAGTAAATTGAGCCTCTTCAATAAATATTAATTATTATTAACAAATGACGTGTCTCTTGAGCAATCACAATCTTCAATAAATTAAATAGCCCCAAGGATACAATTTAATTTAACCAATGATGTAAAGGAGATCACTAGAAGAATACTACTGATGCTGCCATAAACATCAACAATCCCTCTCAGCTAGGGAGTATACTTCCAGTTGCACAAGACATATCACCTCATCATGATGTCTACCACTATGGATACAACCGTATGTGGAAAAGAAAGATATCACCTCATCATGATATCAGATATCACCTCATCATGATATCAGATATCACCTCATCATGATATCAGATATCACCTCATCATGATATTAGATATCACCTCATCATGATATCAGATATCACCTCAAAGTGATATCAACCATAATGGATACAACCATGTATGGTATGTACAAGTGTTCATCACTTGCATGATGTTGTCACCTCAACATGACTTTCACCATGGCTCTCCCAGAGGGTGAAACACAAGTACAAAAAAATCATCACAGACTTTCTCACGTGATGCTGTCATGGAGTCACACACATGACATCCACCATGGCTCTCCCAGAGGGTGGAAACAAGGGATTTCACCTCAAACTTCTCTTGTAGAGAAGAATGCATTAACAAGGGATTTCACCTCAAACTTCTCTCATAGAGAAGAACTCATTAAATAGGATCACTGATACTAAGACTCCTCAGTTAGGGCTGAATTCTCCACCATACCAAGCTTATCTGGAAAGTACACAAACTTTATCTTGGAGAGAGGCTTGGTGAGAATGTCTGTCGTCTACTCATCAGTGTTGATATACCTCAACTGTATAGCTTTCCTCAATACGATATCTCTGATATAATGGTATTTGATCTCAACATGCTTGGTTCTCTCATGAAACAAAAGATTGACATAAAGCTTCACACAACTCTGGTTATCACAATGAATGATAGTAGGCTCCATTGATTTTCCAAACAATCCTGCAAGGAGCTTACTAAGCCACACTACTTCCTGAGCTGCCACACAAGCTGCAATGTACTCTGCCTGTGCTGTACTCAATGCTACAGATGACTGCTTCCTGTTGCACTAGGATATCATAGTAGATCCCAAACTAAAGCAACATCTAGAGGTTCTCTTCTGATCAGTGGCACTCCCTGCCCAATCAGAATCAGTATAACCATGTAGCTCCAAGTCAATATGTGAAGAATATCTCAACCCATATCCAACTGTGCCATGCAAGTATCTCAAGATATGTTTTGTTGCAACAAGATGTACATGCCTTGGTTCACACATGAACTGACTAAGTGCACTCACTGCATAGCAGCAGATATCAAGTCTAGTGTTAACTAGATACATCAAGGATCCAATCAACTTCCTGTACATCATGGGATCCACTAGGTCTGAACTAGCTGCAACCTCCTTCAACTTATGTAGGTTGGTTTCCATAGGTTTAGACATGGATTTGCAATCCATCATGCCAAACCTCTTAAGAATGTCAATGGTGTACTTCCCTTGACTTAGAATCATCTCATCTGGCTTCTGCTAAACTTCTAAGCCAAGGAAGTAATGCATGAGCCCAAGGTCCTTCATTTCAAACTTAGAAGCCAACTCCTTGCATTTGAGAATGAGGTGATATTCTCTAGTAAGAATCAAATCATCAACATACAAGACCAAAATCAATGCTTCACCATCAATTACCTTAAAATACAGATTTGAGTTTGCATCATTCTTAGAGAAGCCCAAGCTTGACATGTAACGATCAATCCTTTCGTACCATGCACTAGGAGCCGACTTAAGACCATACAAGGCCTTCTTCAGCCTGCAAACATGAGACTCCTTCCCATGTACCTTGAATCCACCAGGTTGCTCGATATAAACTTCTTCCTCAACCACAACATTCAGAAAAGATGTCTTCACATCCATCTGATGAATCTTCCATCCTCTAGATGCAGCAATGGCAATAATGGTTTTGACAGAACTGTAGCAAGCAACTAGAGAAAATGTTTCTTCATAGTCAACTCCCTCTTTTTGTGAAAACCCTCTAGCCATGAATCTTTCCTTGTACTTCTCAATGCTCCCATCATCCGCATGCTTGATCTTGAAGAGCCATTTTGAAGATACCACAGATTTTCCTTCAGGTCTAGGAATGATTTCCCAAACATCATTCTTGAGAATTGATTGATACTCCTCTGACATAACATCTCTCCAAACCTATTGACTAGAAGCTTCCTCAACACTGGAAGGCTCAGACTCAATAATCTGACTCATCAAAGCAACATAACTGGAGAACTTATGTGGTCTCTTACTTTCTCTGAAGGTACCTCTTGGGGCTGCAAACCTTTCTACCTCTTGCATTATTTTCCTAACCCATAAAGGTCTCTTTTTCCCAATCACAATATCGGTAGGCCCATCAGTTGGTTCCAAGGGCTCAACTAGATCATCATCTTCTTTTGGCTCTGAAGTCTCCCTTTGAATCTTAGGAGCATGGTCAACTTCCATATCTTGAGGAGACTCTTCATTATCAATCTCCATGTGAGTTCCCTTGGATCTTCTGAATGCAACATCCTCCTCAAATGTGACATCTCTATTGATCTCAATCAACTTCTGACCTGGAATATAGATCTTGTAGGATTTTGATGTTTCACTGTAACCTACAAATATCCCCTTCTTTCCAAAAGGCTCCAACTTTGTCCTATTTTCCTTTGGAATATGAACATAAACTAGACATCCAAAGATCCTCAAATGAATCACCTTTGGCTTCTTCCCAGTGAAAGCTTCTTCAGGAGTCATGTTCTCTAGGATCCGATGAGGACTTCTATTATGAACATAGACTACTATCCTAGATGCTTTTTCCCATAGGAAAGTTTGCAGATCCTGATCATGAATCATGGCTTTAGCTACTTCCATGATCAATTTGTTCTTTCTTTCAACAACACTATTCTATTGAGGATTATAAGGGACACTGAACTCCCTCTTAATCCTAGCTTCAATGCAGTATTTCCAAAAGCTATTGGAAGTGTACTCTCCTCCATTATTAGATCTTAGGACTTTGATCTTCTTCCCAGAAAAATTTTCCACTTGAGCTTTGAATTCCTTGAACCTTTCCAATACTTCCTCAGATTCTTTAGATTTCAAGAAATAAATCTAAGTATTTTTAGAGTAGTCATCAATAAAAAGAATGTAATACAAGAAACCACTCGAAGAAGCAACAAACATTGGACCACATAAGTCAGAATGGATGAGATCTAGAATACATTTGGATCTATTTTCTTTACTATGAAATGAACCTTTAGTATTCTTACCCATAGCATAGCCTCTGCAAATACCTTCATGCTCCTGGTTGAACTTTGGAAGACCTGAGACCATCTTCTCCATGATAGGTAGAGCCTAGAAGTGAAGGTGAGCCAATCTTCAATGCCAAAGATCACACAAGTTTGAAGAATTATGAACTAGAGCTTGAAGTGGATGAGAGCATAGCCTATAAAGACTCTCATGTCTAACTCCAATCACTCGAGAAGTCTTGAAATTAGAGTTCTTCCACACAAGAACTTTTCCTTTAGAGAATGCAACTTGGTAACCCTTGTCTTCCAAGGCTGAAATGGAAACAAGGTTTCGCTTGATGCCTGAAACATATAGAACATCACACAACTAAAGGTTAATGCCAGAATCCAAGTGAAGAGTGGAGGTCCCAATTCCTTTCACCAAGTAATTAGAATTATCTCCAATAATGACTTGTTCACTAGAATCTCTCTCCACCAAATTAGACAGATGCTCCCTGAATCCGGTGATGTGGCGAGAGGCACCACTATCAATCAACCAAGTGTTGGTGTCGGTAGTAACATTGCTTGACAATGCCGAATAGAATAAGTACTCACATGAATCCTTTTGCAGGGAGACATCATGAACATTTGCAATGGTGGCCTGTTGCTTAGGCTTGGATGGGAAATGCTTAGCAAAGTGACCATACTTGTCACACCTAAAGAATTGGACTTTGGAGAGGTCCCTCTTCTTCTTGAATGCGGGAGCACCATCAACTCCATTATCTCTATTCCTCTTGAAGTATCCTTTCTTCCCATTCTTTCCTTTCTTCTTCGATGATTGAGAGGTGAGAACATGAATGTCTTCATTGGTAGAAATTTGACCAATTCCTCTAGTAGCCAATCTAGACTCCTCTTGACTGCAATCTGCCCTCAATCGATCAAACTTGGGAAGCTTTGATCTTGCACTGATTCCTTTAATGTAGGACTCCCATGATGAAGGAAGACCATTACGAGCAAGCATGGTCAAGTCCTTGTCATCTATCCCATGATGAAGGAAGACCATTAAGAGCAAGCATGGTCAAGTCCTTGTCATCTATCACATGACCAATTGTAGAGAGCTGATCTCTCAACTCCAAAATCTTCATGAAGTAAGCAATAACCATTTCTCCTTTCGCCATCTTCACATAATGTAGTTGTTTCTTTAGTGCAAGAGGTCGATTGGTGTTGTTGATTTCATACATCTCCTCCAAGGTTTTGAACATGTCTCTTTTCGTCTTCAACTTGGAGACAATAGGAATGATATGATCCTTCACGAAACCAACTAACATCTTCTTTGCCTTGATATCTTTCTTCCTCCATTGAACTTTCTCTTCCTCATCCATAGGTTCTAGAAATTTTATCTCCACGAACTCAACCAATTTATTTTCCTCCAAAGTGAGCATAATTCTGAATCTCCATGAATTGAAGTTTGATGCTCCTTCAAGTCTATTCTCAATCTTAAGACCATTCACCATGTTGACGAAGAGATAGAGATAGGCAATAATGAGAAAGAGAAAAGAGTATTGCTGTAATAATAAATCTGATCATGATCTTCTTCAAACCCGCTTTGATACCATGTTAGTTTTATGATCAGATGTAATGCACAAAAAATTAATTCAAATTCAACACAATAAAACAATAGACACCCTAGGAAAACCCTCCTCTTGAGGGAGAAAAACCTAGCAACAATATATCACTTATATATTGAATCAACACAATAATGATCTCCTTACAAGAGGCCGATATGCAGGCCCAAATACATGCACCCAAAGAGTGATGCAACACAACAATACAAAGAGACAAATTGCTGATGAAATCTCAACCACCAATAATTCTGATTTGTCTTGAGAAGAACTCGCACTTGAGATGAAGGACGAACTATGAATGAATTGATACCAAGTGAGATACAATGAAGGTATATATATACATGATGGGATGGAGAGACGTGACCTTTCAAAGAACACAAGTCAGCCTTGACAAATAATCATGCCTCTTACAAGAGGTTGGCTTCCTTAGTAAATTGAGCCTCTTCAATAAATATTAATTATCATTAACAAATGACGTGTCTTTGGAGCAATCATAATCTTCTATAAATTAAATCACCCCAAGGCTATAATTTAATTTAACTAATGATATAAAGGAGATCGCTGGAAGAATACTACTGACGCTACCATACACATCAACATGAGGTGGAAACCAACATAGTACGACAAGTACTACAAACCACCGAACCAATAAAAGTAATTGACCTTCTCCAAACTCTGCTGTAGTTGGGATTGGAAATGACAAACATTGTCGGGGATGGCAAGCCTCCATGATCAGAGGAAAAAAGGAAAGAATTGGTACCAAAACTGCCACCATACGGTGAACAAACCATTGACCCCATACTGCTGACAACAAACATTAGAAAGATGCCAGTAGTTGTCCAGATGGAGATTAGAGGAAACATTTTAACAAATAGTATCATCGATGGAGGATGGAGAGTCAATGTACTACCCGAAGACACATGGAAGAGCCTTAGGAAGTCAACACTCTGGCCACCAACATTCCAACTTGTCAGTGCTGATCAACATGGTATTAAGCTATTGGGAAGGCTAATGGCACAGAAGGTGATGATTGAGACACAACCATTTTTGTTAAATTTTGTCATCATCCCATTATAGAGGAAAGCGTACGATGCACTACTTGGGAGAGGATGGCTAATAGCTGCCAAGGAAAATCATAATTGGAAGAGGAACACACTCTCGATTGAGAATAATGGCTGGAAGTACGTCAACAACTTGAAGAACTAGGCCATGAGCGAAGAGTTGGCTTCCTCCTGATTAGAATAAGATGAAGGTGAGTTAGATGTCGATGAAGGAAGGAAAGCTATGGAACCGAACATTGAAGGCATACTTGAACTCGAGAGTTTTTTGGAGGATGAGACAAGCTTGCTGAATGGTTTATTTCATTAGCAGATGGAGGACTATGAAGTGTTCCACCGAGAGTGTAACATGCTACATATTGGGGAAATCAAGGAAGAAGAGAAGCAAGGCACGCCCATCCAGACACTTTTAGTCGAGTATAAAGAGTACAAAGAAAGAGTATCAAAACTGGACGATATGCTAGTCCACAAGTTTGAATAGGTATGAGATGAAAAATTTGTGTTGGATCAAAAAATGAAAAAATAGCTAAGGAGAAAATAATGGAGTTAAAAAATGAAAAAATCAAAAAAATAAAAGAAAAGTTGGAAATGAGAAAATGAAAAAAATACAGTGGAGAAATTAAAAAAATTATTAGGAAAAAGAAAGTGGAATGAAAGAAGAAAATAAAATGAAAAAAATTGAACTTAAGAAGGAAAAATGAGGAGAGAGGAAAAAACAATGAAAAATTGAAAAAGTGGTGGAAGTATGGAAACCTGAAAAGGAATGAAGCCACGAAAATTTAAAAACTGAAAAAACTGAAAGCATGGGAAAATAATAAAAGAGGATGGAGGGAAAAACAAAGTTAAAGCTGGAAAAAATAAAAAATAAAAAAAAGAGAAAAAACTTAGAAGATGGATTTTGAGTGGCAAAGAAGGAAATATTAAAAAATACATGGAAAACAGTGAATGAGGGAAAAAAGGAAGGAAAACAAAATAAAAAAATGAAAATATGGAAAAAATTAAAGTGGAATTGAATAGGCTACGAAGATTAAACTTAAGGTGAGAAATAGTGAAGTGAGAAGCATGGTACATAAAAACTTGGATTTTTTTTTTAAAAAGATGGAGGAAAAAACAAAGTGAAAGGGAAAAATATTAAAAATACAAAAAAGCCAAGGTATTAAAAATGAAAGTGGGGAACATTACTAAACTAAAAAATACTTGGAAACTCGTATGACAAAGTGGGAAATACAAGTTTTGAAATAAGAAAAACAAATCGTATGAGTTTGAGAAAAGTCCCTCATACGGACGCACATGGCAAAATGGAGCAAATAATTGGGGAAACATGGAAAATAGAAAAAATAAAAAAATAAAAGTGCCGAGAAGAAAATGGAAAATGAAAATCATTATTTTAAAAAATACAAGGAAGATGGTGACAAAGGTTGTTGAAAAATGCAAGGTTCGGCCAAGAGAAAGATACTAGAGGAAAATAACATTGTATGGATTCAAGAGAGGCTCATTGTAAAGAATCATATGACCAAGAAGAGAGCGTAAACAACAAAAGGAAATCATACGTCTTTTAGGAAAGAAGGCCATCTCACACGAAAGGGAAGCAACAAGGCAATTTGATGGAGGGGAATTACAAATTAAGGGTGTACGACTCAAGAGGAGACTTGGAGGAGAAAAATTACCTATGCAGGTCCCAAATTTCATTAATGTACGACAATTTCAATCTAAGATCATATGCATGAGAATGGAAGAGAGACTGCATAACAGGTGAATTGGAAGATATCACGTATTGCTAGTGCAACAAAGGAAGAAAAGCATATAGTGTCCTGTATGATAGACATAGAGTGTACAATGCCAAGAGAAGGGAATATAGAGAACAAAAAGCAAAGACAATGTACAAGGAGAAATTGAGAGTATACAAAAAATTCAAAGCTTAAGTAGTCTCCACAAAGTTGTACACATAGAAGACATATTGGTATAGTCCGTACAACTAAATCATCACAGAGGCAGTTCTAATTGGACCATACGTCCACCACAAAAAATGAAGACCATACATATTGTCGCGAGGAAGAAAGAGAACCTACAATGTGTTAATTGCTTGCCTGGGAATAGGGAGGAGGCCATATGATGTACGGTGAAGGAAGTCCACTTTGTCGAGTGGAGAAGATAGGGAGCTGAGCGAACATGAATAAAGAATCATTGCTAAAGACCATATGTTGTACATCATAGAACATAAGAACTACAACACATATTAGGTACAGTGGAAGAATATCGTGAAGGAAGTTGTGCAAAGGGAGCAATGGATCATACGGTTAAACACGTCAAAATCTCTAACTTTTGGCTTAGTCAAGAATATTTGGAGCCTATTGAAAACTGATGAAAATGATGTGCATGATGTAGTTCTGTGTAGTTTCTACTGCCCCTCGACCCTGCTGGGGGTGCTGCCCCTTGACCCAGCTGGGGGCATTTCCCCTAGACCCCCATGAAATTCAATCAAATTTCCAAATCCCAGTGCAGCCAGCCACCACAGTACAACTAGAGTAGCCAGTTGAGAGAATCACAGGTATGCAGTCAGAATGCAAAGGCAAATTACTTCAATCCTATCAGGCAAGAGTTGGTGGATTACATCTAGAAGTCACAAGAGCAATTGGCCGTCCAATTCACTTGAAGAGACATTGGCTGAGAGGGAGTGAGTATTGGGCAAGAGGTACCTCATTTATTTTTTTTCATCATCTAGAAGACGACTACTTTTGTGGGGGGGATGCTGTAGTTGGTCATAGTCAGTCGTCGATCATAGTCGGTCATAGTCGGCCGCAGTTAATTATATTTAAATAAAACTATAGTTGTAGTGGGAATAATTAAATGGAATAAATGTCATGTAACTAAGTCCTGATTAGTGGTAAAGGGTTGTTATGAAACATCATGACGGTTGGTTTCTCAACCACCACCAAACGTTATATGTATCATGTCATTGTAGTTGGGAAGACATGATTTGATAGTGTGTCATCCATATTACTGAAAATGAATAGAAGCATTCCATATTTCAAGCATCTTACATTTTTAGATATGTAGATTTGTTCTATGTTGTGTGCATAATCTAGTTTACTTTTGTAGTACGTTGAAATACACCTAGTGAAGTAAACACTATTTAGATGATAGTATGACTCTCAGTAAGAGTAACAAAATTTAGAGCATATTGTGTGTGTGAATTTGTGGGAGTTAGAAAATCAATAATAAAACAACACAAACACCAATGAGAAGTATTATATTACAGATTTGAATATCAAAATTAATCTAATGGCAAACAAACCAAATCTCTAAAAATGTTCCATTGTTCTCTAATCTTAAGGATCCTTTAAATCATTAGTGCACTCTTAGATTTTGTATGTGCACTATGACTGGTTTGGATGACAACCTAAGAAACAAGATGCTATTGAATGCAAGAATCTAAGTTCCTACATGATATTGCATGATGCAAATGATAATGATGATATTAACATTGATTAATGATGTTAAATGATATGATATAAATGTTGTCTAAAAGCTAAAATGATAATGGAAATACAATACAAATATTAACTAAGCCATGCTATTAATCTAAAATGATACTATAATTCTAAATGCTATGTATCTAAATGTTCTAAACTCTATATGCTCCAAATGCTCCAATGATATTCTTGCATAATAAGATTACTCAAAGATGGGATGTAAAATGTTGTAGCAAGGGGTTGTATTTATAGAATTTTAAAGTCATCTTGTGATGTGGCAATAATCAATGGTGGAGATGGAAGTACCATGGAGGATGTTCCCTTGACCAAAGGAAACATGCCAAATGTATGAGGGAATCAAGTGTGTGAGATGGCCAAGTGTCCAACATGTGCCTAAATTCAAATTAGGAATTTAAATATTAGACATATTTAAATACATGTGACATTTGATGAGGTGGCAAGAGGAAAAGTTATAGACATGTGCTTAAAATTAAATTTGGGATTTAATTTTAATGAAAAGATTATTAATTAAATAAAACAAACTATGTGAATTTGTTTATTTAATTAAAATACAAGAATGTGATTTTAGGTTGAAGAATTAGAAGAGTATGGACTATATAAATAAAAGATGAAATAAAAGATGTAATTAATTAAATAATTAGTATTTAATTAATTAATTGTCTTTACCGATTTTAGGTGTATACATTTTTCCCCTCTTTGAAGTAATGTGTTTACACATTGCTTCAAAGAATAATTTGCTGCTGATGTCAAGAAATTTTTTTTTCAATGCCCCAGACGCTGATTTTCAGGTAATGACATATATATGTCCCCTCGAGAGATAAATTAGTGAATTTTTGAATTTTTAGATTTTTTTTGAAAATTTTGAAATTTTTGATGATTTCAAAATTTTGTGATTCAGAAACGATTTATCTCCCAAAAAATGATGTATACGTCACCAGGTGATGAAATAATCAATTAAGCCCCTTTTGAAAAAATAAAATAAAACAATCCCACCAAAATCCCCCTTAATTAACCTTTAAATGGTTAAAAAGGTGGATGAAAAGTTCATTTGTGCATTTGCAATTTGGAAATTGAGAGTGATTGAGCAATCTAGCAATTTGGAGCAAAAATGGTGATCCCCTACCACATGCATTGATTTGAGCGTGTCAGACTTCACAACCACGTGGAAGCATACAAACCTCCGGTATGTACCCTAAAAACCTCCCTCGTAAATTGTGCACTTCATTTTCCCACTCTTTTTCACATTTTAAATTCAGATTATAATGTTTTAGCGCATATGAGCACCACAATAGCACATAGAATGTCTATTCTAGCGCATTCGTCAATCTAGCGCATATGATTAGAATTTTAGCACACAGGTTGAATAGATTAGCACATAGGTTCATGTAGCGCATTGATTGCCTATTTTTGTGCATAGAGAGGATGATGTAGTGCATGGAATCCTTTAGTGATTAGGTGAAGTGAGTTAGTGCATTGATGAGATGATGTAGCACATAGGGTGATTCAGTGCATAAGAAGAGGGGTTTAGCACATTGATCAAATGTAATGGTGCATTGGAACCCTGTTCTAGCACATCCATGAATTTTTCTAGTGCATAGAGTTTTCCAGTGCATTGAAGCACTATTCTAGCACATTGGTGAAATTTAGACCAGATTGATGATTTTTTTTATTATACTCCTTGATTTCAATGATGTTTGATCACGTCAGCCTTTGTTTTGATGATGATTGATGATGTTGATAGATTAGATGTCCATTAATCTCATGTTAAGTGAGATTCAATGATAGGATGATGAAAATTGACCTCATGATATATGAGGATCAATGATAGGTTGATTGATTGATTGACCTCATGATAGGTGAGGTGCATTGATTGATTGATAAACCTCATGATAGGTGAGGTTGAATTGATTGATAAACCTCATGATAGGAGAGGTTGAATTGATTGATAAACCTCATGATAGGAGAGGTTGAATTGATTGATGAACCTCATGATAGGCGAGGTTGAATTGATTGATTGATAAACCTCATGATAGGCGAGGTTGAATGATAGATTGATGAACCTCATGATAGGTGAGGTTGATTGATAGATAAACCTCATGATAGGCAAGGTTGAATGATAGATTGATGTTCACAAGATTTGATCAAAGTCTCACAAGAGCTGATTAGATTGATAGGATGATTGAATTTGACTGATTGATAGGCTGATTTGCATTTTTTTTTTGTGATGATAGGAGCCTTTGACAAGTCTTCATATTAGAGAGTGTTTCCCTAGGACTTGGGAGTTGATACCTCACCTGACGCAACTTGAGACAACTATTATTGCACGATGCAGATTGTCCTCTCTTATAGATATGCCCCATATTAGGATTAACAGGGGTTTACTAACAACTTTAGTAGAGAGGTGGCATAGTGAACATAACACCTTTCATTTTCCCACTGGTGAGATGACGGTGACTGTAGAGGACATTTATTAGATTCTTTGGATACTTGTGGTTGGAGAGTTGGTCTTATATGATTCAACTGAGTAGGGTGGGACTAATGCACTGGGTAGAGTATTCGAGGATGATCAGATATGCGACTACGAGATTCCTTGGAGAGAGATGGTCGATGCCTATGCCACATTACTGTCTGTACTTGTTGGATTCATTGGAGGGTTCATTTGTCCTAATCGTAGGTCAAAGGGAATGTCAATTGGATGGGGTAGGATTCTTGAGAGCATGATCGCTCAGGGTACCAGATACGCCTAGGGATGCTACATGCTTGCTCACCTGTACTGTGATTTACACCAGGTGGTCTACCTTCGAGGGGCTAGTTTATCAGCTGGGGTTACATTGCTTCAGATTTGGGCCTAGGAGAATATATCGGTCACCTATCTAGTTGGAGACAAATAGTGACCCGCCATGAGACCCTATGTTCACACTTATGCAGGTTTAGTTGCTCAGCCTAGGTTGGGAAAAATGGAGTACTAGAGGAGGGTACTTGATGACTTAGAGTCAGTGATATGGCGGTCGTACATTGATTGTGAGCAGTGGCTAGAGGACGACACTGAGATGCCATTTTTGTGTCAGTCCATGTACTTGATTGGGTGGACTCGATTTATCATTGAGATATTTTTGCTATTGAGGGTACTTAGATAGTATGGATGAGTGTAGGGGATGCCCCAAGGAGTGGCACACTATGTGTGACAACAGATGGATGCGACTGAGTGGGGACCTGTTTTGTCTTATGATGTAGCAGTACAAAATTTCTAGGGTTTATAGGCCATCATTTGGGATGTTCATCTAGAGATCATCGATGCTCCGATATAAGAGGAGTATGCTTAGTACATATTCCTACATCCCTTCCCACAGATCACCAACCTAGATGATCTAGTTCCACTATTAGAGGAGGAGGAGAGGGTATTAGTTCATGGGTGCTAATGACAAAGAGATGCGGGAGATGAGGAGGAGGAGGCAGAGAGTAGTGATGATGGGGATGGAGATGGAGATAACAGTGGTGGAGGAGATGAGGGTGGAGGTGGCCCAATTTTGGATGTCTGAGATTTTAGAGTGCCTCACAAGAGGCGATCATTGGTGGCAGCGGCCCAACAACATGTAGAGATTAGGCTACCCTCACAGTAGCAACAAATGCAAATTGCTATATTACAGGTGCAGGTGCAGACACTGTAGGGTCAACTTGCACAGGTGTAGGCTTTGTTAGCATAGGCTTAGGGATAGATTGTTGGATTGATGACAAAGACGGATGCTGTGAGACAATAGGTACAATAGGCACAGTGTCAGATGCAGACACAAGTTGCCACACTTACTACAATGAGGGACAACTTGAGATTGTGGGTGGGTCAGGTAGAGGGCACCTCTGAGAGACTACAATAGGTTGCAGAGGTTATTGGTGCAACAAAATATTTTAGAGAGATACGTCGTATCGCCTAGGAGGCCGAGTTCTACAGAGTGAGATATCAGGATACAGTTCCTCCAAAGCGGTGGGAGAGTTATGCACAATCCCAGTTAGGTAGGTCCCAGTCTTAGACCATGAGAAGAGGTGTTACACAACCACTTCTGGGAGATTAGAGAGATCCTAGTGTAGGTCCATCTAGGGGAGGAGGTACTGGTCCCATGATGCCGAAACCATCTGGGGGGAGCATAACATAGCTCCTAGATATGATTCTTAATATATTTTGGGACATGATGTATACTTCTGGGTTCAATTTGAGACACTATGATATACTGCCATTTTTGATATTGATGTATCTCTTTATACCTTTGGATATCCTTGTATGCTTTTACATTATGATTTTGAGGTTATATGATATGCGACGATGATGATGATTGATCTATGTGCCTATATGCATTTTTGATGTTTATATGATGCTGATCATGATGATTATGATGGATGCATTTTATTTCTGCTTTATGATGCGTATTTGATGTTCTAGATGATGATGATATGATATGCTATGGATGCAAATGATGATGCAACTGATGTGTTATAATTCTATGATGCTTTGAGAATGTTGTATAAATGTTATGGATCTTATTATGCTAATGAAATGTGATGCATTTTATGTTTTTGTACCTTTCTAATGCAAATAAATGATGTAGTGAATGTATGAATGGAATGATCATATGATGGTGCATAGTTCTATGTGTTTATGATATTTATATGATGATGATCATGATGATTATGATGATTATGTAATGATGATTTGATGTATGCAATGATTGATGATTCTATATGCTTTATGGATGATGTTTTATGCTATGTGATATGGATTTGATTGTGCAAATGATGTGAGATGTGTATGTGATGATTATGTTGATCCAGCTAGTCCTTTGTCAGTCTTGGATTTCAGTAATAACAAATTCATGCATCTTGACAAATCTATCTTCACTACTGGTTTTAGATGTTCATAACAATGGCATTATATCCTTGTTATTAGTCATGTTTTTCAACAATTTTTTATTATTGGAAATCTTACTCTGCTGGATATGTCTTTCAATCTTCTTAAGTGAATCCAAGATCCATTTTATTAAAGGAATAAATGATTTCAGTGATGCATCAAGTTCAATTATAGATGCATCAAGTTCAATTATGCCCCTATTAAAATAGAGATGTTCTTCTTCTTGGAAATCTTACTCTGCTGGATATGTCTTTCCATCTTCTTAATGGACCAATTTCTTAATCCATTAATAATTGATGAAATGATTTTGATTATGCAAGTGAGATGCAATGCATTTATTTTTGTGTTTTATAATGCAAATGGATGGAGGAATGATGTGATAATGTATATGTGATATGGTAATGCTTTCTAATGTATGCAAATGATGATGCAACTGATGTGCAACTATATGAGAATGATGTGTTTTTGGTAATGTCAAATGTACTCAATCCATTAATAAGAGAGATAACATCCTTGTGAAATTTGTTTCATCCTTGGAAACCCCTAAATACAGATGCAAGAATGATATGAATGAAATCTACCCTAATCATGTAGATCTAATAGGCAAAGGTT
Organism: Sequoia sempervirens; assembly: GCA_007258455.2. NCBI lineage: Eukaryota > Viridiplantae > Streptophyta > Pinopsida > Cupressales > Cupressaceae > Sequoia > Sequoia sempervirens. The sequence goes on along the minus strand of VDFB02358134.1, from coordinate 111,704,636 downwards.
GTCATCGTAACAATCGATTTGTCATACTTTTTATCATCATTAAGCCTTTAAAATGTTGAAAGTGAGTACAAACATTGATGGCATAATTTAGACCATGAGACCTAAGTACTACTTCCATGATTTTTGATATTGCAAGTTAACACAAGCATCTAGGTATAATTAAATCGAGATGATATAAGTATTACTTGTGTAAATAGACAAGAGTTAACCATGTTCCTATGCAAATTCTGAATGTCATCAATGATACTTTATAGAGCATGTCCCACAATAATTTTCATAGTAGTAGTGATCAACTCATAGATAGTAGACAAAGAAAAATCATACTCCTTCCTAGCTCCTCTAGTTGAATACATCATCAAGGTGCTCCAGAGATATGATGACAAAAAATCAAAGTACAATAGAAGAACAGACATGCAAACATGATAAAGCCATGATTCAGAAGAACATCATCCATTTAAGGTTTGCTTTGATTTGATCCATTTAGTTGTTTGATGTTTGATATGGATGGTTGATGTGATCATGATTGAGCTTGATGTTCAATGTTGGGTTCGTACCATGATCATTGTGTTTGTCGTGTTTGTCCTACTGTTGTTTGTTTGTTGGTTTAAGCTCAAAGTTTATTTGCCCCTAGTGAGTTTAGGATTTTTCCCTTGGTCTAGGGTGAGACACAACCGTGATGCCAGGATATGTACATGAAGCTTTATGATGATAGGAAGATTGATCAAAAAAGTGAGTGGTGAAAGCGAATGGTCAACATGCTCAAATAGATGGAAAATATAGCCTATCAAAAATAGCGCCTGTTGCCAGGTTTTCGCTACTTGTTTTTATTGTACTTTTTCAGATTTTATGATTTTTTTTTGTATTTTTTATGATTTTTTTTTTTGTTGGTATTTTTGACTTTTTCTGATTTTTTTCATTGTTACCACCTGTTTGCCAGGTTTTCATCAAGGTAACCATTTTTTCAGGACATTTTTTGATGTTTTTGTATTTTTTCAAGACTTTTACCGATGGACTAGATGAGTCAGGTGTATAATTTCTTGAGATGGAGGTTGTTGAGGGGTTCATCAAACAAATCCCTTTCAGGTGTGGACAACTGATATGCTCTTGATCCGAAGACTGATATGATGCTTTGATCCAGTGTGAATGATCATGCTAGATGAAAGGACCCGATTGGAATAAATAGTATGAGTGGAAATTATGGAGGGTGATAGATATGATAGATAAAAGAGTCTATGATAGGATCCCTAATGTGGACACTACGTGGGCCATCAGGCTTAAGATGAAAAGGAGCTTGGGAAACCAATGAGTTATAGTATGTGAAGGGGTCGTGATCAAAGGCACATTGAAAGACATCACCAATGGAAGTGTAATGATATGATGGGTAGGTGAACATGAATGAGTGTAATGGGATATGTGGTATGAGTGACATAGAGGGAGACCATAGATCAATAAGTTATTTCTTTGATTTTCTTCTTTGATAGATTCCCCCAGTGATTGGTGGGGAAGAGGCATATTTGGAGTTTTACTTTTGCATGCTTTTATTTTTTATTTGTCTGATAGATTTTTATGTTGGCTAGGATAATTGTCTAGATCTTTTTTCCTTTTTGTTTTGTCCAATAGCTTTTTGTTTTGGCTAAAAGACTTTTCTTGATCCTCTTTTGTTTTTGATTTTTCCAATAGCTTTTTGTTTTGGCTAAAGGAATTTACTTGATCTTTCTTTCTTTGCATGCTTTCTTTTGTTTATGGATCTCCATTTGATAAAGGTATTTTTACCTTTGATTCTTGACTTTCCTCCTTCATATTTTCTTTGAGTGATAGTTGTTGATCCATGTCTACGAGGTGGATGGATGTGGATGAGATGGATGAAATGAGAATGGTAGTGGTGATGCCATCAATAGAGTCTTTGATACTATCCTTTTCATTAGTGTTAATGCCAAAAGAAGCTTGCACATCCTCAGTGACTTGGCAAGATCGTTTAGTAAAGGCCACAATAGGAGATTCATACCCTAGCCCATGACAGGTGGGATGGAAAGATGATGGTTGGATATCCTCATCGAGGTCATGATCAAAGAGTGGGTTATCATAGATGTCTTGGTCAAATAGGGGGTTGTCATGGGTATCAAAAGTTTGAGTGGGAGTAGATATGGGAAGGGTAGGTGTATCAACAGGATCACAAAAGGTTTCAATCCCAGCATGGTCATCTTCCTGCATGCCTTCTGTATTTGTCTCAACATCATTGTTAGAATTCCGATCCTTCTCAATGGTGGTAGCAACGTCTTTTGCTAACAAATTATCCAAACGGTATTATCCACATCCTGGATCATGGACTTGGACCTTGGGGTTTGATAGTGCAACAACTGTGGTAGATGCTTTTAAGGATTTAGGCTCAACATGTGTTTGGGAAGAAGATACTTCATAATTTCTAGGGGTTTCAACTTTAGGACTTAGATTATGACCATACATGAAAGAATTAGGATCTCCTTGTATTGTGATTTCAACTCCATGAGAAAAATTCAAGCATTGATGGTATGTAGAAGATACTGCTTGCATTTCATGTATCCACAGTCTTCCAAGGAGGATATTATAGGTTAAGGGGAGATCAAGGACTTGGAAAACTACATCTTTCACCATAGGGCTGACTTTGATTGGTAGAGTAACTTTTCCTTTAGATAAGTGCTCCTTTGCATCATATCCCTTCATGGTAATCTTTTTACTGGAGTCTATTACATTTTATGAATATCCCAATGCATGTATAAGATTTAAAGAGTAGATATTTAAACCATCTCCTCCATCTATTAGAACATGTTTGAACAAAAATTTATGGATCAAAACCTCAATATGAAGTGGATAATTATGCATATGGGTGAGTGATGCATCATCATTTTCAGTAAATGATAGGAAATTATTGGCAAAAAAAGGACACGCAACTGAGAGGGGGGGTGAATCAGTTGTAACATAAACTAAAATTCTTCTTCTTAATCTTAACTTAATCTTAGATTTGATGAATAAGTAATTAACCATAAACAATCAACACATCAGAGAGACAAAGAACACAAAGATTTTTTTTGCGAGGAAACCATGCTGGGGAAAAACCACGGTGGATGTTAGTCCACAAGATTATACTCTACTAGAAGTATACAAATAAATAATAAGGGGAATGCACATGCATTCAGGTACACTGCTTAGAGCTCACTGCTCAATTACAAAAGAGGACTCACTGTCCAACAATAGGGTTTGCATTAAAACCATCCAAGATTTGTGAACTGAGAAAATAGCTTATTCACAAGCTTGATTATAGTTCCAATTAAGCTCAACACTTCATCACACTTCGTGCATTCTTCTTCACACTTTGCTCAACAATTGAATGATATTCACATATACACACATAGGAGCATATGAAGCATCTCCACAAACAATGAACTAATCACCCTTATATATCTGCTACATGAAATTCCATCACCACTTTGTCGGCCAAAGAAATAAAATATATTTGTAATGTCAACCCAAAATTACAAATAAAATTTTAATGTGTATCCACCAAGGTCAGCCACAACATAGTGGAGACCCAAATTAATATCTCCAACACAAGAATAGTTTAATTAATTACACCTCGAAGGTCCACAACATGCTACCAACAACATGTCAGACAAGAACAAGAAAAACTGAACATGCGCACAAAGATCTTCAACCACGAACTCTCTGAATAATGTGGAAACACCAAAAAGATAGAGAATGATCTAGAGACACCACATAACACCAAGAAACAATAGAGAAGCATCCACAACAACTGAGAAAATAAGAATTACACAAACTTCATTCAAGAATACTAACAGAGACCGAAAACACACTGTTAGACCACAACATACTCAAATCTTCACACGGACCTCTAAAAATTCTAGTAGATGATCTAGAAACATTCAACATTAAACCATTAGATCCACATCAGCTAATCTTCAACGTACAGAACACAACGTCTTCTTGACCTGCACAGTTCCACTAGGAACACAAAAACACTTTCTTTTACAATTTTCTCAATATCCTCGACATATACAGTGTTCAATGCACCAAATTCTAATAGTGTTGACATCAATGACAACCACATATCAGCAACCATATCCACAACATCCAACAATCTCCCCCTTTTGCATTGATGGAAACACATGATGTGAAAAATACTATCAACCCAACACACTGACTTCTTATGTACTTCTCCTCTTAACTGAACTTCTCTCCACAAAATTTTTTCACAACGCACTTCCCCCCCTTTGACATCAATGGAAAAGGTAACCATGAAATTTCCAAACACATGCTCTAAACCACATATCCATACATCTAACTACTCCCCCTGAGTAGCAGCCTCAAAAACATCAATCCAGATCAAAATATAACAATGAAGCTCTCATATTGATGCAAATAAATGCATCTTTAGTTCTTATCAGGAGGGATAATTACCCATAGCATCCCTCTGAGATACTCAAAAGTATCCTTCAACAATGGATTAGTAAATATATCTGCAATCTGTTATTTGGTAGGCACATATTCCAGTCTGACTTCTTTCTCATTCACTTTTTCCCTCAAGAAATGAAACTTAATTGAAATATGTTTAGTCTTAGAGTGTAGTACCGGATTCCTTGAGATGTTTATTGCACTTGAATTGTCACAGTATATGGAAATAGGATCTTCATATATCACTTTGATATCTCTCAGCATCTGTTTCATCCATATCACTTGAGTACAATTATTTGCAACAACAATGTATTCTGCTTCAGCAGTGGATAAAGAAATTGAATTTTTCTTTTTTCTCAACCAAGATATCAGCTTCTTCCCTAGGAAGAAAGCACCACCACTAGTACTTTTCCTGTCATCTACATCACTAGCCCAATCCACATCAGTGTATGCACACAAAGTGAGATCATCATCCTTTGGATACCAAAGTCCAAAGTCAGCTGTTCCTTTAAGATATTTGAAAATTCTTTTGTCAATAGTCACATGTCATTCCTTTGGATCAGCTTGAAATCTAGCAACCATACATACAATATTCATAATGTCTGGTCTATTTTGTGTCAAGTAGAGCAATCCACCAAGCATTGATCTGTACCAAGTTTGATTTGGCTTTGGATAATCATCATTCTGTGTTAGCTTACATTCGGTCACCATGGAAGTACCAACAGGTTTGGAGTCATCCATTCCAAACTTCTTCAGTAGCTCTTTCACATATTTGGACTGAGATATGAAAATCCCTTAGTTCAATTGTGTAACTTGTAATCCCAAAAAGAACTTCATTTCACCAATCATGCTCATCTCAAATTCACTCTTCATTTCATTAGCAAACTTCATACATAGATTATCATCTCCTCCAAAAATGATATCATCAGCAAAGACTTCTATAATCAATTCCTTATCATGATCTAACTTGAAGTATAAGTTGCTATCAACAATACCTTTTGTGAATCCAAGATTTAGTAGATATTTGTCCCTTTCTTCAATCTGCAAACTATATCTCCCTTATCTGTTAATTGAAATCCATCTGATTGTTCAATATACACTTCTTCTAGTTCTCCATTTAGAAATGCAGATTTCACATCCATTTGATAGACTTTATAATTCTTGTATGCAGCATAGGCAAGAAATAATCTCACAACTTCAATTCTAGCTACAGGGGCAAAGGTTTCTTCAAAATCAATACCTTCCATTTGAGAATAGCCTTTACATACCAATCTTGCTTTATTCTGGACTACTTCACCTTCTTCATTCAACTTGTTTCTGAATACCCATTTGGTACCAATCACATTCTTATCTTTAGGCCTAGGAACTAGTAGCCATGTGTCATTATTTTCAATCTGTGTTAGCTCTTCCTTCATAGCTTCCAACCAATGTTCATCTTGATTGGCTTTAGTGACACTCTTAGGTTAAATCTTGGATATCAGACAATATTCTTCTACAATTTTTCTTCTAGTTTTCACTCCTTTACTCTTATCTCCTATGATTTGACTTTCAGAATGATTCAACTTTACATACCTTAGAGTTTTGGGACTTACTTGGACTTCCGATTCTTCAGATCTTTCTTCTACACTTCCACTTGTCTGTGCTTCTACACTTGTCTGAGCTTCTTGACTGGCTTGATTTACCAAAAAAATTTGAGGTTGCTTCACTGAAACATATGGAATAATTTGAAGTAGATTTGGTGTCTAAGTGTTTTTCCCTTGGTTTGTAATGTCTTTGTTTGAATCATAGCTATATTGTCTAGATGATTTGATAGATTCCTCATCAACTCTGACATTTGCGCTTTCAACCATCTTTCTCAGTCTTTTATTATAGCACCGGTATGCCTTGCTCTTAGTAGAATAACCTAGGGAGATCCCTTCATCACTTCTAGCATCAAATTTTCCTATATCATCATCTCTCTTGATATAATACCTACTTCCAAAGATCTTAAAATAATTAACAGTAGGTTTGTGACCAAAGCATAACTCATAAGGGGTCTTACCAGAATTTCCATTCACATTTACTCGGTTCAAGGTATACACAACAATACTTACCACTTCACTCTAGTACATCTGAGACACATTTCCTTCCATCATCATGGTTCTGGTAGCATCTAGAATTATTCTATTCTTTCTTTCTACAACTCCATTCTGTTGAGGGGTTTAGGGAGCAGATAGTTGTCTTTTAATTCCATGTTCTTCAAAATAAGAGTTGAATTCTTTAGAAATGAACTCACCACCTTTGTTAGATCTCAGACATTTGATTTTTAGACCTTTCTCATTTTCTACCATAGCCTTGAAGCATTTTAATTTCTCTAGAGCTTCACATTTTTCTCTCAAAAAGGAAACCCAAATCATTCTAGAGTAATCATCAATAACCAACATAAAATACCTTTCTCCATGAATGCTTCTGACTCTTGAAGGACCACAAAGGTTAGTATGTAGCAGTTCTAGTAAATTATTTGAATGAAAACGTTTGCTTTGGAAGGAGACTCTAGTTTTTTTACCCATCTGACATTCCTTGTAGATTACGTTAGTAGGCTTCACTAATTTGGGTAGATCTCTTACTGCTTGGGCATAACTTATCTTGATAATGTTGTCAAAATTTACATGACACAATCTCCTATGCCACAACCAACTTTCATCTATCTGAGCAATCAAACAACTTCCACTATCAATATTCAAATGAAAAATGTTACCTTGTGTTTATTTTCCTATTGCAATCAAGTTTCTGGAACTTCCATGTATCTTGCATCTTTCGTCTTTGAACTGTAGATCATATCCCTTGTGAACCATCTGTTCAACACTTAACAAATTGTGCTTAAAACCTTCAACATAGAGGACATCATCTGTGTTGTCCTTACCACCAAGGCAAATGGATCCTTTGCCATGAATCACACCAACATTGTTATCTCCAAATCTTACAACTCCACCATCATATTGTTCCAGACTCACAAATTTTCTTTTGTCACTAGTCATGTGATGTGAGCATCCACTATCAATGACCCACTCATCTTTTTCTTCAACTTGAGCTGAAATAAAATTTTCATCTTTAGTAGATTCAGTAGCCACATGATTATTTTCAATGGTAGCAATGAAAGCCCAATTATATTCTTTTCCATTATCTTTATCAGATTCTTCATTAGTCACTGCTTCTTCAACAAAGTAGAATTTATTCATAAATCTAGACTTAGGTTTAGATCTAGGAACTCTTTCAGGACATCTTGATGCAAAATGACCTATTTTACTACATGAAAACATTTAATAGGTAATACATCTTCATACTTACCTTTTCCTCTCCCTTCTTGCTTTGCAATTAGCGCTTCCAGTTCTTCTACTTATCTTTCTTTATCTTCAAGCTGTTTTAGTTCTTCATCATAATTGGATACCTTCCTAGAAATCTCTCCTAGACTATATATTTGTTTGTTGCTTCTAGATACAATATCCTTAAATGTAGATTCAGTCTTTGGTGTGGATTCACCAAACTCACTTATCTCAAAAGCAACAAGTTTCCCAATCAACGTATCTCTTGTCAACTTGTTTACTGATCTGAACTCTTCAATAACATGAACCTTCATTTTGTAGGAGGGAGGAAAGGATCTGAGTACTTTAGCCACAATTTCATCCTCATCCATGGAACCACCAGCACATGTAATACCCATCACTATCTCATTTAATCTGCATAAAAGAGGTGATATATTCATCTTCACCTATCTTTAGATTCTCATACTTTCCTTTCAAGCTTTGTAGCTTAGCCATCTTCACCTGTGCATCTCCTTCTTACAAAGTTTCTAGTTTCGTCCAAATTTCATGAGCTGTATTCAAACCTACCACATTATCCATCTCTGAATCTATCAAGGCACTCACCAAAGCTTCAATAGGCTTGATATTGCTTTCAACATCTTTGATCTCATCAGCAATAGAGGGACCATTTTGAGGAATGACATATTGATTTTTAGTAATCTTCTAGATAGCATCACCAATACACATTAAGTGAATTTGCATCCTAACTTTCCATAGTGAATAGTTAGAGCCATCAAATCTAGGTCTATCCTTCTTGAATGTTGTTTCCATGACGGATCACCTCAAGCTATTAGACTTTCTTCAGAGGAACTTTCTCTAATACCAATTGTTGGAAAAACAAGGACACACAACTGAGAGGGGGGGTGAATCAGTTGTAACAAAAACTTAAATTATTCTTCTTAATCATAACTTAATCTCAAATCTAATGAATAAGCAATTAACCATAAACAATCAACACATTAGAGAGACAAAGAACACAAATATTTTTTTTGCGTGGAAACCCTGTTGGGGAAAAACCATGGTGGATGTTAGTCCACAAGATTATACTCTGCTAGAAGTATAAAAATAAATAATAAGGGGAATGCACATGAATTCAGGCACACTTCCTAGAGCTCACTGTTCAATTACAAAAGTGGACTCAATGTCCAACAATAGGGTTTGGATTAAAACCATCCAATATTTGTGAACTAAGAAAATATATTCTTCACAAGCTTGATTACAGTTCCAATTAAGCTCAACACTTCATCACACTTCGTGCATTCTTCTTCACACTCTGCTCAAAAATTGAATGATATTCACATATACACACATAGGAGCATACGAAGCATCTCCACAAACAATGAAATAATCACCCTTAAATATTTTCTACATGAAATTCCATCACCATTTCGTCGGCCAAAGAAATAAAATATATTTTTAATGTTAGCCCATATTTACAAATAAAATTTTAATGCGTATCCACCAAGGTCGGTCACAACATAGTGGAGACCCAAATTAATATCTCCAACACAAGAATACTTTAATTAATTACACCTTGAAGATCCACAACACACTACCAACAACATGTTAGACATGAACAATAAAAAATGAACATGCGCACAAAGATCTTCAACCACGAACTCTTTAAATAATGTGGATGCACCAAAAAGATAGAGAATGATCTAGAGAGACCACATAACACCAAGAAATAATAGAGAAGCATCCACAACAACTGAGAAAACAAGAATTACAAAAATTTCATTCAGGAACATTGACAGAGACTAGCAACACATTGTCAGACCACAACATACTCAAACCTTCACGCAGACCTTTGAAACTTCCGGTAGATGATCTAAAAACATTGAACATTAAACCCTTAGATCCACATCAGCTAATTTTCAATGTATAGAACACGTCTTCTTGACCTGCACAGTTCCACTGGGAACACAAAAATACTTTCTTTTACAATTTCTCAATATCCTCGACATATACAATCTTCAATGCACCAAATGCTAATAGTGTTGACATCAATGACAACCACATATCAACAACCATATCCATAACATCCAACAACAATGAGGTGCGATTGAGTGTCCCACCATAGCTTGGGATTGACAAACTTTTAAATCAGCTGGTACAATGTCTTGGGTAAGTGCACCAAGATGGTTCCCAAAAAGGGGGCTTAAGTGGCCACTTTTTTTTTGAAATCAGGAAATACTATCCTTGGACGTGAAATTGAGGATAGTTACACTCAAAATTTTCATATGGAACAAAAACAAGAATTGAATTGTTTCGAGTCTACTTTCTAAACTTCTAACTTTCTAAACTTCTAATTTATTTTGATAATGGTT